>JANAVB010008797.1:0-652354 GCA_029216955.1 Iris pallida | reverse complement strand
ATTATCTGACGTTACTTCATCGCTATATCGACGAATATTGACATTTTTTATATGGTGACCATAGAATACGTGACATCACAAAAATGTCGCAAATATAATTTGGTGACTTTTTTGGCATATTAGAGACGTTTTTCGGGGTCGCTAATATGTCTTATTTTAGTAGTGAACGTCGAAGTTATCCATATGGAACTCAATCTCGGGGGGTAGAAGATGCATGCACACTACGAATAGACACGATCTACATACTTTACCTACTCCTACGATTCTATTACCAATGATATATTAAGAATATCTAGCAATGACTCAAACTCCAATCTAATTTGTGTCGTAAGGAGTGCATATACAAACGAATGAGATGCACCAGAATCAAACAATGCTAGTGAGTTGATGAGGCTAAAAAATGGTACCTACAACCAACTCGCCAGATTTTAAAGCCTTCTCCAAAGATAGGGTAAATGTCTGGCCATGTCCCTGTTGAGCTTCCCTTTACTGATGCCTGAAATATTGATGCATCTAAACCTGGGCATGTTGCTTTGGCCTCTATTGCTGAGAAAGTAGAGACTCGGTCGGTAGAGGTCGGTGAGATATCATCCCAACTTATATCGTTGGTCGTTGATATGTATTATTGTTGGGGCTAGTGGAGCTGGTAATATTGTCATGCCAACGGACAATAGTTTAGGACAAGAGATTACTGCATGATTTGAACCCCCTTACCTTAAACACTACATATTCGTACTCCTACAATCTTCTCTAGTATGAACTATCAAAGAACCTTCAATCTGTGCATAGAACCACTTCTGGCCTCCGTTTCTCGCGACTATCCTCTGAGTTGTAATCTCATGTCTCTTAGTAGCCATCAGAACTGTAAACCCCCAAAAAAATTAAAATTTATTTTTTTGCTTAAATAATATTTTTATGGATTTATTTATTTTTAAAATGATATTTTTTTATATATAAATTGCCTTATTCATGGTTAAGTTTTGATATGTATATTGATTAGAAAACATATTAGAAAACATGGCATATCTAGTATAGTCATATCCCATGACTAGCATATTAGGCATTGTATAGATGGCATACCCATATCCATGTCCCATATGTGGAAACAAGTTAAGTTGTGGCATGTTTAAAATATGATTATATAAGTATTTTATATATATTTAAGGAATTTATATATAAATTTGGTTGCATAAAATCTATCGAATCAAGCCCAAACCTTATCTAACCCAAATATGCATATAATGCATATAAAATATAACCCATAAATATATGGTTGCTATATATATATATATATATATATATATATATATATATATATATATATATATATATATATATATATATATATATATATATATATATATATATATATATATATTATGTTCTCATATACATTGAGATTAGATTCTATATACTCATGAATATATAAAAGTTTCCATATATAGCAAATCCAACTTAATCATAACAAACTACCTAACTAACAAATCACCTACTTTCCTAATAAACTACCAACTAACCACCCACCCCTTTTTGGCCGATACCAACCCAGAAACCTGCTAAGATCGTTCCCCCTATCCCTTTAACCTATTATATTCATCCAATATTATAACCCAAACTCCTATAAACATATATATTTATATTCTTTTAAACTAACCCTAACCCTAACTTCCTTCTTTCTCTTCATTGGCCGACCCTTTCCTTTCCCTCTCTAAAAATTGAAACTTAAACAACAGCCCTCTCCAAAATTTCCAACTTTTTCCCCATCACAAGTGTCCATCTCCTCCATCTACAACATCAACCCCTTCAACTCTACAACCCTTTCCACAACAATTTCTCTCCAAACTTTTCTATTAAATCTCCCTTAAACCACCATCAACACCATCACCTTCATCTTGAAAAAATTAAGAAGAGTACATCAAGAGCAAGCAAGGAGGAGCACGCATTGGACAAATCAAGAACTCGCTTCCAATCCATTTCTTGTTGTTTCTTGGTAAGCAATCGAAAACCTTTTTTAAAAAAAATTCATGAATTATTTTCTTACAAGTAAATATCAAATCATCTTATAGGAACCATGTTATTGATAAATTTTATACCATGAAAGAACCTAGGATTGATCATATGCAAGCATATCGAATTGGAAAAAAATTGGAATCAAGAATTGTGCATGTTAGTTAGGTGTTGTGAGAAATTTTGAGAACAAATATGCATAATCCATATTAAATCTTTACTTCTATCCATTTTTACATATTTTCATGTTATTTAATCATATAAAACTTGACCCAAACTTGGTGTACTAAGAAACTAGATTCCTATGTGTAGATTTGACTTATGTTGGCACATAGAAAGATGCTAATTTTAGGGATGAAAAGTGTAAAATATTTTTGTAACAAATCATATTTTAAAGTTAATGACTATATTTTGATAGAAAAGGTCATGGCTAGGTGTTGGTAAAATTTGAGGTCAATTCTATGATTAACTAGTAGGTGTAACGCGACAAATTTCGTATACCATGCCTAAAACCTCAATTTTGGAATTCAGAGTTAAAATGGGTATAAATCACGATTAAAATTATGGTTTCATGATTTTAATATCATTTCTACACATGTCCATGTGTTGGGGACCTAGTCTCGAGTTTTGGTAGTTAAAAATCTAGAAACTAGGCCATGGTATCCCCATGGAAGCATGTGAACTTGTTGTACCATGAACCCATGTATCATATGTATAATTAGAATAATAATAATAATAATCTTTATTATATGTGTGAATTCAAGATAGGTCTTGGTATTGAGGATTTAGTGGATACGTGGACTACAGGCAAGTATACATTGCCAAACTTGTACAGTAATATTTATGCATGTTTACTTCCATTCGTTCTTGTTCATGTTTATTTATTTTCTTATTCTATCTGTCTTTTCTTGTACATGCTTCATGATGCTTATTTATTTATTCTATACATTCTGCTTGTCTTTTTCTTATCGCATACTTGATCCATTTTGTACCATGTTTATTTAGATTATTGTATTATTGCCTAGTCGACTTGACTTGATCCGATTACTTGAACTTTGTCTTGAGTTGATTTGACTTGATAGGATTACTTGAACTTGAGTTGAGTTGACTTGGGTTAACTTTGATCGATAGTAGGATTGGCTACTTGACCACTCTCGACTCGGGAGTCCTATACAGGGCTGCGATAGTGACTTACTATATATTAGGAGCACCATGCATGACTACTTTCTATAGGACCGGAAGCACCACACAGAACTACGGTCATTCAATTTAATTATAGACATGCTTAGTACCATTTTTCTATGACATGTCATCATATATAGAGTTATTTTCTTGTGATATTCTTTCTTTGTATTTGTAATTATTTTATGTTTCTATTCTTGTCTTTCCATGCATGCTAAATATATTGTACAGTAGGCTTGTATATTATGTATCTTGCTACATCCCCTGAGGACCTGGACTTTTCTCCAGGTATAGACGAGGGGTACCCACAAGTTTATATACCAACACCAGATCACGATACAGCTGTAGTTGACAACATCATTGATGCTTAGTTTATTGAAGTCTGGACTTATTTTTTATTTTCATGTTTTTGTTTTACTTTTCATCTACTAGTAGTGGATTTGTCTCCACCGGACGTAACTTTATTTCTTGATGAACTTGTATCATATTTGCATTCATCATTTATCTATTTTGATTTAGTTTATCTTTATTTATGTGGATGAGATGTAGACATAACGTGTGTAATGCCCCGCTCCACATGGAGCTATTTTGTTGGATTATTGGATTTGATCAGAATGTTGGACCGTAACTTGTGTCGGAAATCAAAAGAATTAAGAATGATACAGTCTTTATAAGTTGGCTTGATGGGATAAGTTATGAAATATGGCTCGATGGTATGGCTATGTCAAGTGGAGAATATCGTGCTTCATGTCAAATCATCTCTGGAGGACCCGTTGAGCATATATGTGATCTGAACATGAAAACCCTTTTGTGCATGTGAATAGAATTATCGATTCTCCTCTACTCCTTCATATTTAATAAAATGGATTATTGTGTTGCTCTGTTTTGCCCCTGAAATATATTACATGCTTAGTTGATAAAAAGATGTTCTGTCCCTTAAACTGTTGGTGCTTGAAATCGTTGCTACATAATGATACCTATGTTGAACACTGGTGACAAATGAATAACACTTGAATTGCTAATGTGAATGATACCAAAGAAGTGAAATGTTAATGTCCCTTATGTTCAATATTGCTGAAACAAATGAGATACTTGAATAATGAAATTGCCCGTATAAAAGACATAATATGGAATGAACTAATAATGTTGTGAACACAAAAAATTGAATGTTGTTTGTCCCTTACTAAAAGGGATGATGTGAGAAATGTTTTGATGTGATGAAACGAGAATGTGAAATGATGAGGCTTGGGATCGGTGAGATCACCAATTGTCAGAATGATGGAAATGATTAGTCGTTGAACACGGCTTGTATTTGAGATGAGATGATGAACTATTGGCTTTGCTTATTTTCAGTTATTTTACCATGCACTTTGTGTTGATATAGTCGGACACACGTTCGCATGGTCATGGACGTATTTGTGCATAAGTCTGAGTAAGTTTCCACGAACGGTACATGGGGCACTCAAATTGATTCAACCCGGAAGGAAATATTGGCGTACTTTAGTAGCACGACCTATCGTGGGACCTCCAGTTGGGCTTGCAACCCGGGCTGATAAGGCACATCGTAATACAGGTGATTGCGGACCTTCGGTAGGCTTGCTATCCACATGAGGGTGGCCGTATATCGAGACGAAAAAGTCCTTTATGGTGCAGTTTCACCAACGACTATTTTGTCGAATACATGCTAATGAATGTCTTATGCATGCAGAGTAAGTATAACATATATCATGTATTTTATACAGGTATGAGGAAGTTGAATATCGGTAAGAAATCACTAAAAAGTAATATATTTATAACACATGTTAATTCAATTTGACTGCTTAACATGATAACCTCAATTGTATGCTATAATGTTACCTTTCTATGAACACAACTATAACATGCTTACATGCTTCACTATGATACTGCACATGAACTGTAAAATGATGTTAGGACCAAATAGAAAGATCATTCTTGATAAATATTTGCTCACATGACTACTTAGTATTGGTTTAGACGATTGGGCTGGATCTGCTCGCTAGTACACGACAATGTACTGACCCACGTTATGGATATCCTTTTTAGGTGCTCGTGCTTTGGAAGTTCAGTACAGTAAGATTTTCACTGATTAATCCCGAGGTATCAAAGATTTATTGAGCAAATAGAAGCTCTCCTTGTAAAAGATGATGCCTTCTATATATAAAGAGCATAATGTGTGGAACATTGTATATATGTTATATCTGTGAGTTGTAAGCCAAGTTGGCATATCCAGTTGTAAGTTAATGTGTCAAGTATCAAATGTAAGCCTAGATGTCATGTGTTTCAAAGTTGGCTATCAAGAGAAATGTTAGTTGTGTTATAAGTTTTGTATTTCGGTGTAAACCTTGTAATTTATTTCAATTATCAATAAAGAGAACATATTTTACATGTCTTATTGTGACTTCAAGTTATCTGCGCATTTTTGCTACTATGAATCAATAAGGTGTTCTGTTCAATAAGAGAGATATGTCCTTATTATCTTCAATTTGTCTCCTTATGTCGTTGTAATGTGTTCCTAATTTGAAGATTATCAATTATGTTTATCTTTGCCTTGTACAAGTGTAATTTAAACTTATACGATATCATGTCCAAGCAAGGACGATAGATTTCTAGAGACAAAAGCGAGGACGAATGACTCTGTGGAATCGGGGTGTGACAATATGTGACTTATGTAATGGACTTGAGACCTCATAGACAGCATAAGTGCATGCTTAAAGGATTCTATATATTGGGTTCTCCTTTGAGTATGTACCAGCTGGCCAAGTCACATATTGGTCCCTTGCATATTAGAAACTTATATTTTTCTCAATAACCCCTTTTACCGACGCCTTTGGTGGGATTAGCTATAGGAACGAAATCGTAAACCACAATACTCTAGAGGGGGGTGAATAGAGTTGGCAGCGGAATAATGCTAATTAAAAAATATTAGCAGCAAGATCACAGAATAATAATCACAACTAAGTAATGTAAAGGCAGAGATAAGAAAGCAAACGCAAAGACAGCGATGTATACTGGTTTCCCTCTGTTGAGGACTAATCCAGTCGGTAGAACTCTTGCTACCAGTTGAATCCACTATTGGCAAAACTGCAAGTTTTCTTACGAAGTCCTTGCAACTTCTACAACGCGAGCTTTGATACGAAGAACTCGTCCAACTTCAAATGTGAAGAGGTATTCTTCAATTAGCCTTCTGATTACAATCTCTCAGAAACTTCTAGACCGTACCGCGCTGGCAAATCGACTAGAGGATTGTAATTGGCTTGGGATCTGAAATTTAAAGCTCAAGAAAACTCTTTAGAAGACTGAATGCTTTAGATAGAGAGAAGATTGAAAGTGAATGAGTGAGTTGAAATGATCGAAATCCTTCTCTATTTATAGGAGTTCCAAAGACAGACTTCTGGCAGAATTCGGACAGAACTCTATGAGGAAATCTCGGTCAAATCCGCAACTGCAGGAGGACCAAGTTCCAGAGAATTCAAAAATCAAAACGGCTACTAACCGAACTCTGGCCGAACTCTGGCCGAGTTCTGTCAGGGTTAGGTTAGGTTTCTAAAAACAGTTTTTGGGGATTTTTGAAAACGTTTTTGAAAACCTTTTTGAAGCTTTTGTTTAAAAGAATGTTTTTCAAAACAAAGGACATTTTAAAAGTATTTTAAAAACATTTTAGAATAGCCTATTTGCCAGTACGACTCGGTGTACAACGTATTCCTAGACTCAATAAAATAAAAAATATATTGCTTGAATAAATACAGACTCGAACAGGCAAACATTGCTTCAGTCTTAAACTATGTAGATAGCTGTTCTTGATCATGTCCAAGAGTCCGATACATCTTGACTAGCTTCATATATCCAGACAGAGTTTGATCAATTATTAAAATCAGTTTGACCATATGACCAATGGGCCAACAATCTCCCCCATTTTGATAATTGACAAACTATGAATGATATAACATTTAAGCTTGAAATAAAATCAAAAATTGTTCATGTCCTGTATTTTCTCAAAAGAATATTAGATCTTTATTTTTCTCCCCTGTTGTCACTTAGCAAAATAATTACAAAAGAGTAAAAAAAAACTCCCCCGCAATCAATGTATAAATAACAAACAGTGAAGAAACATAAGAAAATAAACATGATAAATGATAGAAATAGTAAAAAAAATTTAAATGACATCACAGGCATGTATTTGTACTCAGGCAGTTTATAATAAACAAAGAATTATTTCACAGACAGTTATTAAAGCAGAAAAAGATGCTAAGTAAATAAACTGATGTGAACCATAAACTACGAAATCCATGAAATGATGTCCAAAAGAAATAAAGATATCCAGTACAAGTCCTCAAAAGAAAAACTGATAATAAAGTCTAGAAAGATATTAAAACTTGGAGTGTCGAAGCATTTCCAAGTATACAGTAGATAATGTCTAAGTCTCAAAAATCAACTAACATATCACATATCCTCATCATCATCATCAGCGTCATCGTCAGCATGACCAGCATGTCCAGAAGGACCAGCTGCAGAGGTACCCACGCCAGAAGGGTGAGGAGGAGCGCCAGTGTAAAACTCACTGACATAGTCTCAAGGAGCACGGTCAGAACGGTACCAATCATATGCGTTACCAGGCTGAAAGTAGGCATGAACAGCCTCATCCTCACAGCGGTAACCAGAGAAAGCTAGATCTCTAGGAATAGAACCGGCAGAATGTCCAACCTGGGCAAAACGAAGATCAGCTAAAGAATTTGCAATCGTCTGATAACGGGTGACGTCGCGGAACTCACGTTCGCGAGCCATGTCCGTCATCGAGACGTGCAAATCTGAAAGGTGCTGGTGTATGCCCTCAAATGTCATAGCATACTGCTGAGGAGGTGGAGGAGGTGGAGCAGTAGCAGGTACAGTAGGAGGAGCAGATGCAGTCATACTACGACGAGATAACTTGAGAAACTTGGGCTCAGGGTCTTGAGTATAAGTTGATAAATCAATGTCGAAACGCTGGAAGATGCGTGGAAGAATCATCGCATAAGAGAGATTTTTATCTCTTGCACGACAACGTCCCATCATCTGAATAATGGTCTTAGGGGCAGAAAATGGAATCCCCTTAAGAATGTGATACATAGCAGATAATTCAAGAGACGTGACATCATCCTTCGAAGTAGATTTCGGAAGGAGAGTGGATTAAATGATACGGTGCAATTCATAATTAAACAAGTTCAAGTTGTTTGCCTTGAACTTTCCAGAGCGAACTCGATCAGGTGCACAAAGTTTCGCTTTGAAACTAGTAAGTGTCGTGCCTTAGGGGAAATCAAACTCAGTGATATCAACCAGTGGTTCACCTTCGTTGGGAATACCAAGGATCTCCGCTAAGAGAACATCATTGAAATTGATATCTAATCCTCCAACACGAGTGCTTACATCAAACGTATTTAATATAATATTGCAGTAAAACAGTCTAATGGCATTAGTTGCTACGGGAAAACAGAGTTTAACAAAATGTTGTAACCCTAATGTCTCAAAGAAATGGCAATGATCTGGAAATACAGTCCACTTAATAGGAGCGCACGTGCATATGGATCTCATAGAAAAATCTCCATACCACAGTAGGGCTTGGTCTAGGGTTTGAAAATAAAACCCGTCGAACGCGCCATCGCTAGATTGGACTGGCGAAAAGAGGGAATCCGTGGGTGGATTCGAAGATGAACCTTCCTCACTTGGGTTGGTTGTCTTCTTCCTCTTGAAGGGGTTAAATCCCTTAGGTGCCATTTGTGCAATAAAAGGAAATAGTACGAAATTAAACGGAGGGGAAATAAGGAGTTATACCTCCCGAGAATTGAGTATGTTGTAGAGAATAACGAACTTCGCACGAATCCAAAGTTTGGATTGATTTTACCACTTGGATTGGAAGAGAAGGGGTGGTGAAGAACTAGGGTTTGGGGGTTCTCTCGCGCGGCTGCTGCTGCTGTTGATGTGGTTTGGAAGCAATGAAGAAGAAAGGCTCTCGGGTTTTGGTTATATAACCTGATACCTTCAACCGAACTCGGGCCGAATTCGTGCCGAAGTCTGGTCGAATTCGCCTGGGTTTGGTTTGAAATACTTTCTTTTTTCATTGGCTCATTTCAAATATTTAATTCAAAGATTAGTAATTTTGACATTAAAATAATATAATTAATGTTATTTTATAAATTAAATTTTGTTACTCAGTGACTGTTTTAGATTAGCTGTAGGAGTACTATCCCAGCTGGCGGAGGTTCACCGGAGAACTCTTAAGTACTGCTTCGCTTCAACCGTAGTTGTGGTGACAAAGAAACTCTTTATTGACTTGTCTCTAACACAGTTTTTGCGTATTGAAATATAATCATAAAATAAAATTAATTAATATTATTGACGTCCAAAATTCCTAATTCTTGACGTAAATAATTGAAACGATCTTCTGCTAGAGGTTTTGTGAAAATGTCAGCTAATTGATTCTCAGTATCTATGTATACAAGGTCAATATCTCCATTTTGATGATGATCTCTAAGAAAATGATGTCTAATCTCGATATGTTTAGTACGAGAATGACATACAGGATTCTTAGTCAAATTAATAGTGCTCGTGTTATCACAGAAAATAGGAATATGTGTATAAAATAAATCATAGTCTTCCAAGGTTTGTTTCATCCACAAAATCTGAGCACAACAACGTCCTGCGGCGATATACTCAGCCTCTGTTGTTGATAGGGCTACAGAATTTTGCTTATTACTAAACCATGAGACTAAAGCTTTGCCTAAGAAATGACATGTGCCACTGGTACTTTTTCTATCAACTTTGCATCCAGCAAAATCTGTATCCGAATAACCAGTAAGGTCAAAGGACTTAGTTTTGGGATACCACAAGCCAACAGAAGAAGTGTCCTTAAGGTATCGAAAGATACACTTAACTGTGCACAGTTTTGATTCCTTTGGATTAGCTTGAAAACGTGCACACAGACAAACACTAAACATTATATCTGGACGATTAGCAGTTAAATAAAGTAAACTACCGATCATACCTCGATACTTACGTTTGTCGACCGGCTTGCCTTGTTCATCAATATCAAACTTTGTTGAAGTTGCCATCGGAGTTCCAATAGGTTTGACATTGTCCAGATCAAACTTCTTTAGCAAATCTTTTGTGTACTTGGCTTGATTTATGAACGTTCCATTGTCAGTTTGTTTGATTTGCAGTCCGAGAAAGAATTTCAGCTCTCCCATCATGCTCATCTCAAACTTATTCTGCATACACTTAGAAAATTCTTGACACATAGATTCATCAGTAGAATATGATATCATCTACATAGACTTGTATTAAAAGAAGCTTACCATTAAAGGACTTAATAAAAAGTATAGTGTCAACCTTGCCTTTTGAAAAACCGTTGTCAAGTAGAAAAGAGCTTAGACGATCATACCAAGCACGAGGGGCTTGTTTCAAACCGTATAGAGCTTTCTTCAACTTAAAAACATGATCAGGGTTATTAAAATCTGTGAAACCTGGAGGTTGAGCTACAAAAACTTCTTTTTTTATAAAACCATTTAAAAATACACTCTTGACATCCATTTGAAATAATTTTAAAATTATGAAAACATGCAAATGCACATAACATGCGAATGGATTCTAATCTCGCAACTGGGGCATAAGTCTCATCGTAGTCGATACCTTCTTCCTGATTGTATCCTTGAGCTACGAGTCGAGCCTTATTACGAGTCACTAAACCATTCTCATTAAGTTTATTTCGGAATACCCAACGGGTGCCACTGACCGGATGATCAATAGGCTTGGGAACAAGTTCCCAAACTTGATTCCGTTCAAATTGGTTTAATTCCTCTTGCATAGCATCTATCCAAAAACTATCACTACATGCTTCATCAATAGTTTTGGGTTCTAGCTGTGAAATAAATGCAACACTAGAAATAATATCTCTATTGGATGTACGAGTACTTACACCTTTGGTAATGTCACTAATTACCAAATCCTTTGGATGATCAGCCGCAAATTTTAATCTTTTTGGCAGACTCTGAAGGTAGCTGGTTCCTGGATCTTCTCTAGGAGGATCAGCTAGTGCCGAGCTTGGTTGAGAATCAACTGTTGTTGAGCTTGGTACAGTTGGATCTTCGTCATTATCAACGATAGTCATTTGGTTCAGTTCATCAAAAGTGACGTTGATTGACTCTTCGATGATCATAGTTCGTTTGTTAAAGACTGTATCCTTTGCTCTTGGCCGCATAACCTAAAAATATACCTTCATCGGCCTTTTTGTCAAACTTTCCCAAATTGTCTTTTGTATTAAGAATAAAGCTTTTATAGCCAAATATTCTAAAATATGAAACTGATGGAATTCTATCAAACCATAACTCAAATAGAGTCTTCTTCGATTTGGGTCGAATTAAAACTCTATTAAGAATAAAACAAGCTGTATTGACAGCTTCAGCCCATAAATATTTGGGTAGACTAAACTGGTTTAACATTACTCTGGCCATTTCGGATAGAGTTCTGTTCTTATATTCCACAACTCCATTTGTTGTGGAGTCCTAGGACAGGAGAACTCGTGTACAAAATCGTGTGTGTCACAAAATTGCTCAAACTCTGCATTCTCGAATTCGCCTCCATGATCGCTTCTTATACGAGTGATCATGTAACCTTTTTCATTCTGTACTTTCTTATAAAAGGCAAAAAATTTGGATAATGCATCATTCTTGCGTGTCAAGAAGTATACCCACGTGTATCTAGAGAAATCATCTATAATTACAAAAGCATAAAGTTTACCTCCGAGGCTAACAACTCTGCTAGGACCAAATAAGTCCATATGAAGCAATTATAGAGGTCTAGTAGTACATACTGTGTTTACTGACTTGAATGTGGATCTGGTAGCTTTGTTCTTTTCACATTGGCTGCATACCGAATCTTTTTTGAATGTAATATCCGATAAACCGCGTACTAGCTTCTTTGTGGATAATCTTGATATTGTGTCCATATTTGTGTGACCGAGTCTCATATGCCACAGATGACTCTCATCGCTTTTAGCCATTAAGCATCTACCTGAAATGTTAGTTTCTTCCAACGAATAGAAAATATATATGTTGTCTTCCCTGATACCTTCAAAGATAGTACTACCAGTTGAGCTATCAACTATAGTACATTTGTCTTTGCCAAAGTTGATGCCATAACCATGATCAGCTAAATGACTTATACTGAGTAGATTATGTTTTAATTCGGTAACCAGACAGACATCCTTAATTATAGGATAGGGAGACTTACCAACATCACCGATACCAATAATATACCCTTTTAAGTTATTACCGAAGGAAACATAACCTTCCTTCTTCTTCTTCAACAGTGTTGTAAATAATATAGCGTCACAAGTCATATGCCGTGAACAACCGCTGTCGAGGATCCATTTGCTTTTAGCATGTGAAGGGTGTTCCACCTACAAAACAATTTGCAGATGAAACTTTTGGTATCCATTTCTTGTAGGGTCCTGAAATGTTGGCCTTTGGTATCCAAGCATAAATATTTAAATCAACAAGCTTTCTGATTCTACATGCAGATGAAATATGACCAATGAGGCCACAATAATAACATTGTGCATGTCGAGTGTTAAAAGCTGAGTGGTGTGCATGGTTGGTAGGTTTAGGTTTTCTAGTATAGAAGAAAGCATACCTATAATCCTGTTTGGGCTTAACCTTTTGGGGTAAAGGTTTGATAGGGTTAGGTCTGACAGTGTTTGGCTTGGGAATGTTCCGATTTTTTGATAAGTGACACGTGTTAGGGAAGGAAGCAGCAGTCTCAGGCTGTTTTTATAACCTAATTTCCAATCTTTTGGAAGTGTCATACAACTTAGTATAATCAGAAGTGAGTGTTTCCAATCTGATTTATGCACATTGAAGACTTTTCTTCTCTTTAGAAAGTTCTTCTTTGAGTTGGTCAATAACTTTGTCTTTCTCTTCAGATGACTTGGTAGTCTTGTGTAATAAGAGCTTGAAAGAAGAAAGCTCACCAGACTCACTATCATTATTTCTAACCTCAGCTAGTAGGTCGGTAAGTCTACCTATTTCACCTTTGTACTCTTTGAGTACCTTCTTAGAGGTCTGATATTTGCTATGTAGTTTCTTGTAATCACACATCAGTTCACTGAAGGCATCTCCTAATTGCTCAAAGGTGAAGTCATCATAAGTATCAACTACAGGTTCAGTAGGTACCTGATCGGATGCCATAAAGCATACGTTTGCAGCGTCTTCTGATTGTTCGTCTTCTGAGTCGCTGGCTTCACTTTCATGCCATATGCTGGTGTTGGCATACTTCCGTGATGTCGATCTCTTCAGGTTCCCTTTTTCATACCTGTTGCTCTTCTTGCTTGATGATGAGTTTGTAGGACAGTCCTTCTTCATGTGTCCCTTCTTCTTGCAGCCATATCAGAGATCATCATCTTGATACCAGTTGTTGCTGTTGTTGTTATCGTTGGCTCTCTTCTTATGTCTCATGAATCTCTTGAATTTTCTTGCTAGGAGTGCTTGATCTTCAGCATCAGATTCGCTGCTGTCTGAGTCACCTTCAGCAGCTTTTCTGTGCTGAGCCTTGAAAGCGATCGTCTTCTCCTTTGGTGCAGGCTCTTCAAAATCTTGTAGCTCCAGTTCATTAGTGAGTAGCTTACCCATGAGTACTTCGAGGGACATAGTGGTGAGGTCGTTCCCTTCAATAATTGCAGTAGCCTTTGGAATCCAGTTCTTTGTGAGTGCTCGCAGGAGTTTGCGAATCTTTTCATGGTTACTGTACTCTTTGCCTAGGGATGATAAAGGATTTACAATATCCAAGAATCTTTCGAACATCTGAGTAACTATTTTATTGGGCTTTATTTTGAACACCTCATACTCTTGAGTAAGTCTGCTGACTTTTGATTCTTTGACTTGAGTCGTGCCTTCATGTGTGACTTCAAGTAGCTTCCACACTTCATTAGCCGTTGTGCAGATAGACACCCTGTTAAATTCAGTTCTGTCTAAAGCATAAAATAGAGCATTAATAGCACGTGCGTCAAGACTGGCCTTTTTCTTTTCCTCCTTTGTATATCTGCTATGGGGTTTTTCAACTAAAACTCCATCAATATTTATACGAGGTGGCTTTTGATAGCCATCAATGATAATAGACCATAAATCAAAATCAAATGATTTCAAGAACAAACTCATCCGTGTTTTCCAATAGGTATAGTTCGTACCATCAAACAGTGGAGGTCTGTTTGTGGCTTGGCCTTCACTTGTGAATTTCATAGTTGCCATGTGTTGTGCTATAATCTATTAAATAAATAAATAATTGCAATGTTACCTTACTTTACCTGTAACACCCGCTCTGATACCAATTGTAGGAACGAAATCGTAAAGCACAATACTCTAGAGGGGGTGAATAGAGTTGGCAGCGGAATAATACTAATTAAAAAATGTTAGCAGCAAGATCACAGAATAATAATCATAACTAAGTAATGTAAAGGCAGAGATAAGAAAGCAAATGCAAAGACAGCGATGTATAATGGTTTCCCTCTGTTGAGGACTAATCCAGTCGGTAGAACTCTTGCTACCAGTTGAATCCACTATTGGCAAAACTGCAAGTTTTCTTACGAAGTCCTTGCAACTTCTACAACGCGAGCTTTGATATGAAGAACTCGTCCAACCTTAAATGTGAAGAGGTATTCTTCAATCAAGCCTTCTGATTACAATCTCTCAGAAACTTCTAGACCGTACCGCGCTGGCAAATCGACTAGAGGATTGTAATTGGCTTGGGATCTGAAATTTAAAGCTCAAGAAAACTCTTTGGTAGACTGAATGCTTTAGATAGAGAGAAGATTGAAAGTGAATGAGTGAGTTTAAATGATCGAAATCCTTCTCTATTTATAGGAGTTCCAAAGACAGACTTCTGGCAGAATTCGGGCAGAATTCGGACAGAACTCTATGAGGAAATCTCGGTCAAATTCGCAACTGCAGGAGGACCAAGTTCCAGAGAATTCAAAAATCAAAACGGCTACTAACCGAACTCTGGCCGAGTTCTGTCAGGGTTAGGTTAGGTTTTTAAAAACTGTTTTTGGAGATTTTTGAAAACTTTTTTGAAGCTTTTGTTTAAAAGAATGTTTTTCAAAACAAAGGACATTTTAAAAGTATTTTGAAAACATTTTAGAATAGCCTATTTGCCAGTATGACTCGGTGTACAACGTATTCCTAGACTCAATAAAATGAAAAATACATTGCTTGAATAAATACAGACTCGAACAGACAAATATTGCTTCGATCTTGAACTGTGTAGATAGCTGTTCTTGATCATGTCCAAGAGTCCGATACATCTTGACTAGCTTCATATATCCAGACAGAGTTCGATCAATTATTAAAATCAGTTTGACCATATAACCAATGGGCCAACATTAGCAACGTAGTTAGACATCGCTAACCCCACATATTGGTAGTGGTGAATCACTACTGAGAAACAAAGTGTTCATTATTGAGGGGCCTAGTCCTTATGGAAGCTCGTGCCTCTATTACGAAGTGATGAGACACTATCGAGAACTTGAATGTGCATCTGGCAAGGAACCTAGACGTTGGAAAGTTGGATGCCCAGTTGTAATATACTGAGTTATTACTGGGGGAATGAAAGTGTTCAATCAGGGTCGAGACATTTATGGAAGCCTAGTGCTTAAGTTCAGAAAAGTGTTCATTTGGTGAGGAACCTAGATACATGTCCAAAGTAAAATGCTACAAGGGGAATCACTATCAAGTTTTCTCATTTGTGAGGGGATGAGTTAACGATGAGAATGGATACTACCTAGAGGGATATTAATATCTATCACAAACTCGACAAACTTTGGGTAGTTGGAAAATTGTTCCTACTGTGTTTAGGAGTGTGTATCATGTATTTTTCTATCGTTGTTTAAAAATCTTTTCTTGTATTATTCCTTTGTTTTGTTAACTAAGAATAATAGAATACGATAATTTTCTACCTTTATATATATATATTTTTTAATGCATTAGTCAATATTAGTTGGTGAGCATGGTGTGCATGTTAAATTCTATAATGTGTAACTTTATTTGTAAATAAGATAGCTGTAGTATGGATAGTGCATGAAAGGTTTGCAAATTTTAACATATTGATTTAGTAAATGGTCAGCACTGTCATATATGTAGCTATGATAAACTAAATAAATAACGGCTTTAATCTTCAATCTTAAACATTTGCGAGGATTTATCACAAAATAATATTCATGTTATACTGTCACGACCCGTACCCGCTTTTCGGAATACGAGCGCATGAGCAAGCCAGCTATGTATCAAGCGAATTCCAGCCCAACTCGAATACGTATAAGCTGTCTAGACTATTGTAATAGCCTATCTATGGCAAGTTTAACTATATCTCAATCCACAAGAAGTATAATAAACAAGAATGAACATTATGGTTCATGGTCTACAGCCCACCAGCATATATGTCCGATTAGACTCCAAAGAAATAATATGAGTCTATAAAGCTAGGCTAACAAACAGAGTGCAAATAACGGATGTAAATATATAATCATAAAAGATCACTACTACAAGAAAAATACCCTGTTATAATGCCTGAAAAGAAGCTATTACAATGGTTCATATATAAACGTTACAGGATTTCAGCAATACCGCATAATATGACAGTTTTGAAGGATTTTTGCCCTATTATAACGATTTATAGCGCTAAGCGTTATATATTGTTCACACATATATGACATTGTTACACGCAGACATTATAAAAAGTGCTAAAAAAATTAGAATCCCGCTCGAACTATCCGCTCAAACCCGACCCCAAAATTAAAACCCTCAGTCCCTTATTTTTCCTCTCTCCTCCCCTATTTTCCTTCTCATCTCCTCCTCTCCTCTTTTCCTCTGCCCCCCATCGCGAACCCTTCCGACAACACCAGCCGACAGTCCTTCCGAACCACCCATAGGAACGGTCGCCCGTAGCACCTAGCTTGTATGCCATCTCCTCGCGGCCCAACATCGCCACGTTCTCCACCGAGACGTACACCACCGAGTACGGCGGCTGCATCGAGCCACCCCATCAGTCATCCTCGGCCCTCCATGGGTCCGCAGCGGCTGCGACGGTGAAAACCTTAACCCTAATTTTTTGGGGGTTTTAAAGAGAAAAAAAAAAGGAGCACCACCGAGGTGTCGAGGCAGCCGCCGAGTCCTATGCCACCCCCTCCGTCGTTGCCTCCAGATCCGACAACGACGACGAGGACGAGACGATCAGAGCCGGCACCGACGCAGCGGGATCGGAGATGCCTAAGGTCACTATCGTCGAGGCCACGGCCAAGATCGACGCGGACGATCTCGCGGCCTTCCTCCTCAAAATTGCTGTGAGAATTTTAGATCTGGTGAAATTTTTCGAATCTTCTTCGAATTTTTTCTTTTTTTCCCTCTTTCTGTTTGTTTTGGTTAGCGTTCTTATGAATCACAACTGGATATTGAGCTGATGATGTTCGCGGGGAGGGCGTTCGCGCAGTTGGGTCATCGCAGTTCCCGTAGACGAAGTTGTTTAAGGAATCTACTATGTCGAAGATCATCGATGTGAGTTCAAAATATTTTTTGATAGAATATTTCATAGTTTTGCGAGTAGAACTTATATTGTTTGATAGAATAAACTGCATGAGAGCTGTGACTAAAAATAAAGCTTGCCATGAACAAATAGGTCTCAGATTCCTAATCTGAAAGGAATTTCCTAAATATTATTTTTCATAAGTTTAATCTGGTGTCTTGCCATGAGTGATTATATCAGTTTTCATAACATTCTGGGGATTTTTGCATACTATTTTCATAAATTTGATTCAGAGTCCTGTAAAGTCGATGATGTTGATCTTTTTTAGACTAAACGGTTGTAGTTAAAAATTTCCCTCACATGCCATTAAAGGATGAAGATGTTGATCTTCATAACAGGAAGGAGGAAGAGAACTCTAAATTTTTTTAGGGCAAACTATATTAGGTTAAAATTAAAAAAATAGATTATCTTGTTCAATCATTTATTGGAGCATCAATACCATCTAATGAAGTATTCTATGCCGCAAAAGGTTCCCTTGGTTCCCATACAAAATGGGATTCATTCTATGCCTAGTAATTTCATTCATCTCAAACATTCTGCTTGATGAGAAGGTTATTGAATATTAACTAGATTTCAAGTTCTGAAAGTAGCAAATTTAATAATTCTAAAAAAATATGCGTAGTAAGTCATTATCTTGATACAATACTAGGATATAGCCACCAAAGGCATATATCTTTTGGTTCAAGTTCATATATTCTGGCTTTAACTTTATTATATTACTATTTTGAATAGAAAGGCATATATGTTACTGGACTAAAAGAAGAAATTTTTACTTCCCTTGAGCAAGTCCTGGATTAATTTATGGAGTTTGCGAAATATAATGCTTGAAAATATAAGAGTGAATTAATTTTTTACTTTTGTTAGTACTTCAAGTTTGAATTCAACAAGTACCGATTTCACATGTAACCTTGAAATCATAATGCCATGAAATAAAGAAGTGGCATATTTTACACAGGAACATAGGGTTAAGTGTTTAAGTCAACAGATGCCAGAAAGAAACATCTAAATACTTAACTGATGTTAGTGGACTCCAATTCTAGAGGGCCTTCGATTTGGAAAGAAGAATACTTAAGTTCATTGGTCCACAGGTTGGTAACTGAAATTGTCTATTGACTAGTTTATGGAATGTGTGATGGATAATCTTGAGTCGTTTGTACAGGGTCAGTAAACAATGCTGGTATATACTTAAGTTCATTGGTCCTTCAGTTTTTTTTAATGTTGTATAGCTTGTATATACTTTACTGTTGTAGCTTGTTTTTTGTATCAGGGACGACATACAATTCTTGTAAAATACTTGTGGTTGGTAGGGGCTTAGTTATTGTTCTAATATTAATTCATCAAATGCCACCACCTCTTCACTCACCTGAGTCATCGTTAGGACATGTTATGGATGATACATGGATGCAGGTGACATCCTGTGGAGCTTCTACATGTATCTTGCTCTTTCTGGCAAAAATGTTCTTTCATCTTCACCTTTCAGTCTTCTAATATGTGATAATATCATGAATTTTGTTAATGACTAGAAAAGTTCATAGCACTTTTTGTATCCAAATATCAGTGTGATGTAGATGTTTGGATCTGAGCTTCATGATGTTTGAATTTATTGCTAAGATATTGGTCCTTGCTATTATCTGCATGAAGAATAAGATGGATTGAATATTTACTAGCTTGATTAAAGGCCGCATTGTACTGATGTCATTGACAATTAGTGATGTTTGCTGGGAAGGTTCTCCATGTGGTTTTGGGATTCGTGTAAGTCAATCAGCACAAGGGTGTGATTGCAGGGTCGATGATCCTCTCACTCGCCATATTGTAATGATTTCCATTAATAGAGAGGAAGGAGGTGAGTTCTCCTTATGGCCATTGGCTTATGTTTAGTGTTCTCTACTCCTGATCAGTTTCTTTTAAAAGTTGAGATGCATAATAAATGTACTTAATAATGACACGTGATGCAGGAATCTGGGAAGGAATGTATATTGTTAGGTACTTTGATGGGAAAACATATGAATGGGTTGGTATAAGCCGTCAACCAAATATCATTGGTAAGGTATGTTCTATTTCAACATTTTCCATTCGGGGCCATCTTGTTGCTCTATAACTTGGTTGTTATCCAGTTTAGTGCACGATACTGCTTCTATAACCTAACCTCCTTTGTTGAGGGAGGTAACACTAGTTCAGAGTTTCTTTCTTTTTGGTTCTTGTTACTGGACACTGAACAAGGAAATAGATAAAGGTGAAGTATGAACCCTCACAAATGATTAGCAGGTTCGTACTGTATCAATTTTATTTTACCATTTAATTGATATCTTAGTTAAACTTCATCATTTAATAGATTTTTCGTGTAACATGTGCTTATATTTGATCTTTTTCTATAAAGTTTGGATAATTCTAGAGTTGAATATATTGAAAAACTTATCAAGGAGTTATTAGAGGTGAGTTTGCTTCTATTCTTGTAATGGAGTTTCCCATGGATTTTTTTCGTACCTTTTTCTTCCTGCTTACTAGGTTGTGTTGGAAGAAAGTAACACTGGATTGCTTTTTTTTATGCCTATCCTTTTTTGTTATTGATTTTCGATAGAGAGAAAATTATATAGAACCGGCAAGACTTCATGCAATGCCTCATATAGAAGCTTGTCCATGTCACACATATATACTGCATTTGTTAGGGAATTTCCTTTTGTCCCTTCATGACTTAATCCTTTCTTTTACTGAGATTTTTGATATGTGCTACCTGTTTTTAAAACAGGCGATGATGATTCTTACAGATTGCTAATTTCCATTTAAGTTGTACTTATTTATTGGATTTTTGGCTTTCTTTTTTCTCTCTTCCGATGGCGTGGTGGCTTAGCTGCAGCCAGTTTAGTAAGATGTACGTGATTTGAAAATCCACATTTTGATGGAATCTCTATTTATTTCATTCTTTTTTTCAAAAATATCTATAAAAATGGGATATTGACAACAATGAGATTTCTCATTGAGTGAATCTCTACCATCCTGTGATGGCGAGACATGTTCCTAGAGACATTTGTCGATCTGAGCCTCTTATCAGTATTCTTTATTTTGGCTTATGCTTTGGTATATTTTGTAAGCGACGAGTTGTATCAAGATGTCAGTACTCTGAGCCTCTTATCATTATTATTTCTTTTGGCTTGTGCTTTGGTGTTTGTGTCGAGTTGTATCAAGGATAGGTAGGTACTTGTTGGTCTCATAAGGGAACTGATTATGTGTTGTTTGTCGGAAACTCTTTAGGTTTCATTTTGTAGTATCATTTAATTTGAATGGTTCTCCTTTAACTGCTACCTTCTGATTAGAGACCTATAGGAAGAAATAAAGGGTATCAGTGGGTATCAGGAATACCTATTGTATCAGAAATTTCTTATTTCTTGTTTATTACTGTATGCTTTCCATCTTTCCATCTTTTATAGTGTTTGATATCAAAGATTTTTATCTCTCATACTGTCTGATTAGAGACCTGTAGGAAAAAATAAAGGCTGAAATTTCTTATTTATTACTGTATGCATGCTTTCCATCTTTCGTACTGTTTGATATCAAAGATTGTCCTTGTGATTTGGAAATATCATTATAATCTCTCTTTATTCATTTATTCAATCTTTATTTGTAGGTACGTACAGTGTTGACTTTTGAAGGGATGTACAATGTTGGCTTTTGAAGAGATGTCATAATTTGGTGTTGGTAAATGATGTTTCAATGTTTTGAGTCTGGCTGCCCTAAAAGGGAAAGATTTATATATTTTTGGATTTTGAAATATAATGGTGATATGTTGGTGAAATAAAAGTTGGAAAAAGAGTGATATATTTTGAAATATAATTAAGATGATATGATATTTGGATATTTTTAATGAAATGTTTCAAATGTTAGTTAAATTTCATATTTCTGTTGTCTCAGGAAATTAATATGCTTTTTATAACGCATTGAATTATGAGCATTGACAGGTGATATATATGTGTGTGAATGACAAGAACAGAATGTTACAAAGTGTTATGTATAAGTTATTTTTATAACATTTTATGAACGCTTTCTGAATAGTTTCAGAACCAGATCATTTTAGTAAGTGTTATGTATATATAACCTATTAATGTCATTATCAAATTTAGTGTTATATATAATTGACTTAATTATGTCGTTTTTAATATAAAAAAATGTTATATAAGTGTAAGTCATATATAACGGTTTTTCTAAACTTTTATAACACCTGTGTTCAAGACGGTTGCCTGCTTCAAAAAAACCATCATAAATTGTCATATATAACGGTTTTTACCCGTCGTAAAATGGTATTTTTCTTGTAGTGGATATATACCTAAAATCTGAAGTAATCAATCTCCATCACGATCAGCTAACTATCTTCGTGCAATCAGCTACCTGAAGAGATAATCTGGTCCTCAGGGGACTAGCAAAATACATAAAATATGCCTATCTAACAGTTTATCACGCATAAAGAACCCAGGGTATAAATAAAAAGGACTAAGCAACACGAAAACATGACTATGAGAACAACTACGCATAAATGAACTACTGGAAGAAAACATGCAAACAAGAGATCAACGGATACCAAACCCTCGCCCCGAGTATGGACTCGCAGGTTTTTTCAAGACAATCAACCTCGTCCCGAGTGTGGACCTGCTGGTGTAAAACAGTCAACCCCCGTCCCGAATATGGACCCGCAAGTTGAGAAAATCGAAACAAGGAAATAAAAGTTCAGTTATGACGCACTCGTCCTACAACACGATATGACTCAGTCAAGGTACATGTCACAACACGGTACGACTCAGTCAAGGTACACAGAAGAACAGGTTCAATATAAACTACAAGACTAACTATGAGCAAAGACTATATATATCAACTAGTATGCAAGATGTGAGCAAAACACATGTCAATAATCAACTAGTAAAACTAGATAATGAGAGGAATAAGCACGTAAATAAAGCTATAGAGGAAGGCAAGGTATACTTACCTGGTGGTAACAACATGTCCCGCAAACAACCTGTCAAATCAAATAGTCACAAAATCTAAACTTTCGTAAACATCTCCGGATGCTGAAACAGACATTGCTAACATTTTTAGAATAGTCAAATTAGCTATGATAGCCTACCCATAAGTCCAATTCTAGACATAAGGGCAAAACGGTCATTTCGGGTCAAAACGATGTCCACCGTTGGACCCACTTTGCACCGAAAAGTGTGCCAACATCTACGGTCTCTAAAGTCATCAAACTACTTGTCTACGGGTCCGATTTTTTGATACGAACCCAACCGAATGTTCAAAGTTGGATTCTGGTGGGCCGTACACAAATTTGTCCGTTGGATCGGGTCGCAGGCCCGCCAAAATAGTATTCCGGTCGACCTTCTCAGGATTGGACCAATCATGGCACACAAAACTAGAAAAATGATACGGTCCTGTTGGCACAAGTTTTGTATCGAGATGATATACTTGTACAAGGTAATTGACTAGTTTGAAAAGGGGTCGATATGTGAATTTCGACGGATACGTATCAAATTCATCGCGCACACGCAACCAATTCGAATTTTGTCAATGCACACACATCCGCGAAGTCGATACACACTTTTGATACTTCCGGTTTGTGACAACGTCGTCCAGTTCGACGGAACGCACGTCATTTCAGAGTTTTTTCTAAGTTTTCAAAAACTGTTTTTCGTATTTTTTCTTGATTTTTAGGTTGATTTGTCTACAGCTTTAATACAATATAAAACAAACTAGTTATTGTGTTTTCAAGTGGGTTAGTTACCCGACCAGTAGGTGAAATCGATTCGCATGTCGATCGGTTGTGCATGGGATTACAGGTCGTTGAACATAGGCTCATAGTCGATTCCTTATTCTGTTTTTGAACAGGATTTTTTTCGACTTTGAGTCGATTTCTCCTAGATTTTTATTAGGATCTATATTAATCTAGTTAATGGGATGTGAAGGCAATTAGGTAGGGAACATACCGGGGGAAGATTGATCGTGAAACGATCGATCGGTTAAGAAGAAATCGAACGACGAAGTGGGGCACTTGCAACTGTTGTGCTGTTGCTGCTTGTCCGTGCCTGTGGCGCCCGACCTTCTGTCGTCGGCCGACTGTCGTGCAGGGGTGGCGCACGGCGGCGCTGGGTCCAAGGTGACGCTGAGGGTTATGGGGTGCTCCAAGGTGATGATGGTTTTATGTTTTGGTCGATTATATACATGCTTGTGTACATGTTGGGGTCGGGGGTTTGGCTGGGCTGTGGGTTTTTATTATTTTCTTTTTCTTCTTCTTTTTTTTCTTTTCCTTTCTCTATTTCATATACGTAAAGAGTATACCTATATATACAAATACATATATATATTTGTAAGGCAAAAGATTAATTATATAAAATGATTTCAACATAATAATATCTATTAATATTTTGGTTAGAAAAGCTTGGGCAAAACACTTCAAATATTTATTTACTAGAATAGAAAATAACCAAAAGTAAATATGTTTGTATAATCATAATAACAACAATTATAACCAAAATAGGGTAAAGCAATAATAGTTTTTTCATACAAATATGTGTATAGTCTAAAAATCCTAAAAATGCACAAGGATAACTTGAAGAAATTAGTTACCATATAAATAAAATAGTAACTTAATACAAGAACATATATAATGTATATTTAACAACCATTTCTAAAATTTCCTCCTGGCTCACTAAAGTAAAATACCAACACAACATACATCTACATGGACGTCTCTGGACGCACTATCTGTCTAAATGGCTTTGGGCTCGATTTTAGATCTAGTTCGGGCTAGTTTGGTACAACCGGGTTTCCTAAAAGTCAATAATCTTAATAATAAATAATTAAATTATTTATAGGGGTTTAGTCGCAACTTGGTCTGGTTTTCTTAGTTAGAACACACATATGGCTCGGCTTTCCCTACCATGGCTAATACAATAGTCAAAGCATGCCACTGCACTATTCGTACCATAATTCCTAGTCATCTTGTACTCCAAATCTTAACCATGACTAAAACATTCTATCGTAATAACTATTTAATTAAAATATTTAAAAATCCAAAGTCACCGTTTAATTCAAATAAATAAAAATAAGAAAAAATATTTTCAAAGTTTCAAGAAGAGTGTTTACAAATCTATCCACCTTAAAAATAAATTTATCCTTGAATTTTAAGAAAAAAATCCATCAGTGATGGTAGAAGACGATGTCCTACTAGCTATCAATTATTCTCATGGTCATTTTGTAACTACAATTCCTCGAAGACTTCTACCCACCTTTGAATCAACCCATATGACACAAGAACATACTAAGTGGGATCTCCTCAATATTTTTTTAAACGTAAATCCAATATTCAAAATTTGTCTTCGAAAAGAAATTCAAATACTTTTTTTTTCATCCATTCGTACTGTATTATTTTTCTTCTTCTTAATTTCTTTCCTCATTTATTTATTGTTGAATAAGCACATTCATCTTCATTGATCCTCGATCTTATCCAATTCTTTTAACACTAGTTCTCATAATTTTTCTATGGCCATTTACAAATACCATAACATCATAAAACTTCTAAAATAAAAAATTAATCTTATTCCACTAAAGGGTTTCCCTAATCATTATCTAATAATATTTCAGCCTCTAGCAAAATAATCGTCATAATTCCAGTCTGCTAACTTCCATCAATACTTTCAAATTCTCAATAGATTCTATTTTCTAAAGTATTTCTTATACCAAATATAATAACTTCATCAATGTTCTAACCACCAAGAATAAGTTTGCTAGAATATCTACCCACTTTTGGTCACACTACCCCTTCAAACACAGAATGTCATAACAATTTATAACCTTGCACACTAGTTGCAAAAATTACTACCAATAAATATCTTATGGCATATGGCATCTCTAATCCCTTCCTTTCTATCAAGCAACCAAAATTCAATAATCAAAATATCTTACACTATAACTTAAGCAATCCTGAGAAATTCTAGACAGCACGATCATTCGTTACCCCAAAATAGGAAGGGACGAGAACCAATGGTACAGAAAGGCAAGAAAGAATAATCGAGAGCAAACATAAAGTTTTAAGGACGGTAGAAAATTTTCTAAGAGAATTTTCAAGGCAGTATGGATTGAGATTCCTAAGGGTTTAATCATATTCACAATCTCGTATCAGTACAGTTATGTAACCGATACAATATGCTCTGACCTGCATGGGCCACCAAAAAAACTTGTCATGACCCATACATGCTTTTCGGGATACGAGCGCGTGAGAAAGCCAGCTACGTATCAAGTGGACTCCAGCCCAACTCAAATACGTATAAGCTATCTAGACTATGGTAATAGCCTATTCATGGCAAATTTAACTATATCTCAATCCACAAGAAGTATAATAAAAAGAATGAACATTATGGTTCATGGTCTGCAGCCCACTAGCATATATGCCCGATTAGACTCCAAAAAAAAATATGAGTCTATAAATCTAGGCTAAGAGACAGAGTATAAATAACGAATTTAAATATGTAATCACGAAAGATATATACCTAAAATCTGAAGTAATCAATCTCCATCGTGATCAACTAACTATCTCTGTGCAATCAGCTACCTGAAGAGATCATTAGGTCCTCAGGGGACTAGCAAGATACATAAAATATGCATATCTAACAGTTTATCATGCATAAAGAACCCAGTGTATAAATAGAAAGGACTAAGCAACACGAAAACATGACTATGAGAACAACTACGCATAAATGAACTGTTGGAAGAAAACATGCAAACAAGAGATCAACGGATAACAAACCATCGCCCCGAGTGTGGACTCGCAGGTTTGAACAAATCACTAACCTTTGTCCCGAGTGTGGACTCACTGGTTAGTTCAAGACAATCACTAACCCTTGTCCCAAGGTATACTTGCCTGGTGGTCGCAACATGTCCTGCAAACAACTTGTCAAATCAAATAGTCACAAAATCTAAACTCCCGCAAACACCTCTGAATGCTAAAACAGATATTGCTAATATTTTTAGAATAGTCAAATTAGCTAGGATAGCCTACCCATAAGTCCAATTCTGGATACAAAGGCAAAACGATCATTTTGAGTCAAAACGATGTCCGTCGTTGGATCCGCTTTGTACCAAAAAGCGTGCCAAAATATACGATCTCTAAAGTCGTCAAACTATATGTCTATGGGTCCAGTTTTTTGATACGAACTAACCATATTTCCAAAGTTAGATTCTGGTGGGTCGTGTACAAATTCACCTGTTGGATCGGGTCGCGAGCCCGCCAAAATAGCGTTCCGATCGACCTTCTTACAATCGAACCAAACATGGCATATAGGACTTGAAAAATGATACGGTCCAGTTGTCGTAAGTTTCGTCTCAGATGACGAACGTGCACAAAGTAATTGACTAGTTTGCAAAGGGGCCGATACGATAAATTTTGACGAATACGTATCAAATTCGTCGTGCACACGCAACCAATTCGAATTCCGTCAAAGCCCACAGGTCCACGAAGTCGATATGAACCTTTCGATGCTTCCGGTTCGCGACCACGTCGCCCAGTTCGACAGGACTCACGTCGTTTTGTAGTTTTTTTAAGTTTTCAAAAACTGTTTTTCGTATTTTTTCTTAATTTTTAGGTTGATTTATCTAGAGCTTTAATATAACATAAAACAAACTAGTTACTATGTTTTCGAGAGGGTAAGTTATTCTACCAACAGGTGAAATCGATTCGCATGTCAATCGGTTGTGCATGGGACTACAGGTCGTTGAACATAAGGTTATGGTCGATTCCTTATTCTGTTTTCGAACAGGATTTTTCTCGAATTTGAGTCGATTTCTCCTGGATTTTTATTAGGATATAGATTAATCTAGTTAATGGGATGTGAAGGCAGTTAGGTAAGGAACATACCAGGGAGATTGATAGTGAAACGATCGATCGGTTGGAAAGAAATCGAAGTGGGGCACTTGCAACTGCTGTGCTGCTGCTTGTCCGTACCTGTGCGCGCGTACGGCCTTTTGTCGCCAGCCGACGGCCTTGCAGGGGTGGCGCACGGCGGCGCTGGGTCCAGGGCGACACTAAGGGTCATGGGGTGCTCCGAGGTGACGCTGGTTTTAGGGTTTGGTCGATTATATACATGCTTGTGTACATGTTGGGGTCGGGGGTTTGGCTGGGCTGTGGGTTTTTATTATTTTCTTTCTCTTCTTTTTTTCTTTTCCTTACTCTATTTTATATATGTAAAAGACTATACCTATATATACTAATACCTATATATATTTGTAAGCCAAAAGATTAATTATATAAAATGATTTCAACATAATAATATCTATTAATATTTTGGTTAGAAAAGCTTGGGCAAGACACTCCAAATATTTATTTACTAGAATAGAAAATAACCAAAAGTAAATATTTTTGTATAATCATAATGACAACAATAATAACCAAAATAGGGTAAAGCAATAATAGGTTCTTCATACAAATTTGTGTATAGTCTAAAAATCCTAAAAATGCACAAGGATAACTTGAAGAAATTAGTTATCATATGAATAAAATAGTAACTTAATACAAGAACATATATAATGTATATATGACAACCGTTTCTAAAATTGCCTCCTAGCTCACTAAAGTAAAATACCAACACAATATACATCTACATGGACGTCTCTGGATGCACTATCTGTCTAAATGGCTTTGGGCTCGATTTCAGATCCAGTCAGGGCTAGTTTGCTACAACCGGGTTTCCTAAAAGTCAATAATATTAATAATAAATAATTAAATTATTTATAGGGGTTTAGTCGCAACTTGGCCTGGTTTTCTTAGTTAGAACAAATATATGGCTCGGCTTTCCCAACCATTGCTAATATACTAGTCAAAGCACGCCACTGTACTATCCATGCCACAATTCCTAGTCATCTTATACTCCAAATCTTAACCATGACTATAACATTCTATCGTAATAATGATTTAATTAAAATATTTATAAAAATCCAAAATCACCGTTTAATTCAAATAAATAAAAATAAGAAAAATATTTTCAAATTTTCGGTAAAAGGGGTTACATATACTTTAGAGGAGAACAAGATAGAAAATACAGAAAATAGTCTCTCTTTATTTCACAAACACTCAACTATAATTGTCATTTTATAGGCCTACAATGTCAAAGGCCATAAGTTACATAAGTTATGAAACCAAAGACCATGAGTTACATAAGTTATGGAAGACCAAAAGACATGGGACATCCATATTTACAACACTCCCCCTTGGATGTCCAATGGAATATGTCTCGTTAAAACCTAGCAAAGAAAAATCCAATGGGATAAAAACTACAACGAAGGAAAAAGAGTATATATTCATATAAAATGCGTAAGCGTGATAAACTACCTCCTTAAAACCTAGCCAAGAAAATCTAGTATGATAAAAATTTGGTCGAAAGAAAAAGAGTACAGTGTGAGAATTATTTATCACACTCCCCCTGATACTGGCAAGAGATCCTTGAGTTGAAACATCCCAATATTCTGAATCATCTTTCTGAATATTGTGGTTGGCAATACTTTAGTTAATAAATCTACAAAATTATTACTCGATTGTATCTGCTGAACATCAATGTCACCATTCTTCTGTAGCTCGTGAGTGTAGAAAATTTTTGGTGAAATATGCTTCGTTCTGTCACCTTTGATGTAGCCATTTTTGATTTGTGTAACACAAGCAGAATTATCTTCATACAATATCGTCCGAGTATTTTTTGTTGAAGATAACCCACATAATTCTCAGATATGATGAACCATCGTTCTTAACCATATGCATTCTCGACTTGCTTCATGCAATACCAGAATTTCTGAGTGATTAGAAGAAGTAGCTACTAATGTTTGCTTCAATGAACGCCATGATATTACAGAACCACCATAAGTAAATACATCTCCACTCTGAAATCTTTCTTTATGTGGATTAGATAGATAACCAACATCAGCATAACCCATAAATTGTGATTCTAAATTTTTTGAGTAAAACAAACCCATGTCGGTTGTCCGCGAAGATAATGTAATATATGTTTAATACAATTCCAGTTTCATTTTGTTGGTGCCGAGCTATATCTTGCCAGTAAGTTTACTGAAAATGCTATATCAGGTCTGTAGAAGCATGAAAAATCTTAGCTGAAGACATCCCTTCGCCAAAGCGCAGAAGATGCAAAAGCCTGAGGCTCAGTACTAAAAAGACAAAACAGAAGATATGGAGAGAAGTTCTTTTATTGTCATGTCTACCAAAGTCTAGTACAGACACATCAGGACTATACTTAAGGGACTAATTCTGTTCTTCTACAAAGGATCTAGTACAGATTCGAAAGAAGCCTACAGAGATCTATAAGGGATGCAGTCTTCATCGAAGCGCAGCCTTCCTTCTTCTCGATACACACATTGGAAGATTGACCTCCACCGAAACTTGTTCTGATTTTCTTCTGGGCGCAGCCTCTCAGAAGCATATCAGTAACTCAGCACTTTGAAGAACCCAGAGGCACAGCAACCTGCCTGCGCCAACCTACAAAACAAGATGGTGGTAGGCCCTCCTCCCCTTCTTTTACTTCAGAAGCTAGTGTCTTCACTCCAGAGGCGCAGCTACCTGCCTGCACCAATCTTAGACGCGCAAGGGTGTCATACTCTTCCTGAGGCACAACTACCTACCTGCGCCAATCTTAGACGCGCAAGGGTGTCATACTCTTCACTGTTCAGAGGCACAACTACTTGCCTGCATCTACATGAGGCACAGAATAGTGATATGCTTACACCATCTCCATTCCTATGGCGCAGTCGTCTACTCCGGATCAGAAGCTTAAGTCACTTGTCTACAAGAGACTTGGGAACTCCCATCGCAACCAATGCAAGTCAACTTATCGTTCCAAAAGAACAGTAACCTCGCCAACCTGAAGCACAAGCCTACTTGTTGCCTACAACACAGTGACTTCGGTAGCCCGAAACACAGCTTCATAAGTTGCTCTATATACACAGAAGTCTCGTCGTCTTTCGAAGCCAAGTCCACTCATCGCCTGAAAGCATAGAGGTTTCATCGTCTCTAAAAGCACGATCTACTCGTCGCCCCAGAAGCACAGCAGCACTTAGTCCTCACCAGAGGCACAGAAAGCATGGGTCCACCCCAATTGGTTTGTTTAAACTGCCTCTTGTAGAGAAGATTGGGAAGAAATTATGATTGATATCATATCAGATTGATTTAAATCTTAGAAGGGGATCAGTTAGACTCCAAATCTAGGATGAAATCCTAAGATTTACTCAGTTGTATCCGAGCAAGCAAATTGGCACGTGCCACGTGTCACCTCCTTCGGTTCTGTTATAACCACGAGAGATCTCGTTTGAGGGAAATCTCGATGTCTGCCACGTGTCAGCGCCGCATAAGCCCGCACCGTACAATGACGGCAGATTCTTTCATATCTCAGGAACCCTAATGCATATCGCATATGTGCTCGGTTCTCTATAAATAGAAGGAGTTCTTTTACCAGAAAAGAATATGAAAAGAGAGAGAGAACATTGACAATCGACAATCTTCAAGGGATCAGCAATCTCTATCCACGAAGAGTCGACCACCCTCATCCACCTATCAACCAAAGAACCAACAAACCAACCATCTTCAAGGGATCTTCTCATCCAGACAGCCTCTTGATCGGTGAACCCAGAGTCCCATTAAAGGTGCTAGAGAGCCATACCAAGGTTGATTCATCGTCAGATTGTCAATGGAGTAAAGGAGCCACTGCAACGCTCGATCTCCACCGTCATACTTTCCCAGAATCCTCTTCTCCATATACTTAGAATATCCTGTTTAGGACTTCCTTCTTTGTATATAGATACCTTATACGTTCAATAAAACAAAAAGTTCGTTCAACTTTTGTTACGTCGAACAAAATGGCGACTCTGCTGGGGACTACCTTCTCCCTAACGAGAAGGCGGTGACGCAATCTGATGACAAGTTGCTGGGAGCTTCTCAAGACATGTTGGTCGTACACTTCGACCAGCAAGCTTTTGAAGATCTCTTCTCTGATGAAAAGTCGAAAACTTTAAAGCGTTCGTACAACGAAAGAAGACTCAACATGTCTGGAGTCCTAAGGCGACTGCAGCCAGCAACACGATGGCGGGAACTGTGTCTCAGGACCCCCTCAATGTCAAGGCCACAGATAAGATCCCGACTGCTACAGCCTTATCCCCTCGCCCGATTCCCATCCTAGGAAAGCATGGCGAGGAAGATGGTAGTTCCATGGTTGATCTGACGAAGGAACGATGCCAAAGGAAGCGTACAACGGTCCAACCCCTCACGACGGAAGTATTGTCGGTAAGGAGATCTGTCTTCGATAGAATCACTTTCCCTTCAAGTAAACCTTCGACGGACTCTGAATACTACTCGCCCACTGGGGGTAGTAGGAAGAGATCCCAGGTGACTCGTGCTTCATACAACAAGCGTATGATACCAGCGGCAAACCAGAGGCCTATGTTGACAGTAACACGTGCAACCGACGGAAAGCTACACAAGAATGGCTCTCGCACTCCTATTCCTCAACCACTTGAATCTCCCTTCCACTGGGGTACTCTTGTCCGTAAGCCAAGCCAGGGGATAGGTCCCACAAAGAGGGAGCCACACGAGTAGCATTCTCGCAGGAGTGACAGGAGGCTTCCTGGCTAGACCCGCTCTGACGTTGCTTACATACAGCTTCCCTGTATGTACAATGGGAGTGCTCCGACAGAAGATCAAACCATCTTCCATGCACAAAAAGAATCTGTGGCACAAGATGTGCCTAAATCAAGGCACTCTTGTACCCAGATTACCATCAACTGTCGTTGTCAGCAGACGGTTGTGCCATCGCCGAGCAGGCATTCCGTCTTCCAGAGACTCTACTCTATGTCGACCCTACGCCAGAGGCTTAACAGGGGTCGGTGAGCCATAGAAAAGATGAGTCCCGCATCGCCACATGCTACGCGGTGCAGGGTTCCAGAGCTTTCAAGAAGCCCTCCCAGAATCCTTCCATATTGGTTGCTAAACCGAAGAGAAGCTCAGAGAACAATAAAGCTAAAGTACCCGACGCAGGTGTGTTCCAAGGAACTCATTCCAGATCTGAATTGGGCACCTTGTCAAAAACTAGGGGTAACCGGCCTCCTACCATGCACGACAACCCTGTGTTCCAATCTGACGAGGCGCAATACGACACGGATGTCTTTATTGGCACAGGCAGTCACCAGACCAGGGGTAGAAACCATACTGAGTCCAAAGAAGATTACAATCTTATGGTATATCCTCAGGACAGCGAGACTCAGGCGTCTGAGCCAGAAAGTGAAAGATCCACGGCTCTCTCGAGTTATCCTCACACTCGGTCTGTGTTCATGGCCGATGGCAATAAGGAAGACAACAACGAAGCTCTCAGATGTATCGAAGTCCTCAACACGAAGTTAGACACGCTGACGGACACCATGAAGACCCTCTCCTTGGACATAATCGACCTTAAGAGTAGCATGGCCCCTGCTACCTCTACACATGCGCATGATCCGCCAACCAATGACGAATCCAGCAGGTTGCCTACTGCCAATCAGGCAGGACCATCATCGTCTACTCTATCAGCTACAGGCTCCGCAATGCCTGCCGAGATATAGCAGGCCATCAAGAAGCTGTATGCTCGTCATGATGCCAAGGAGAAGCAAGCAATGCTCCAGAACATGGTCGACAGCTATACCCTGTCGAGTGGGACAACGTCGTCTATCCTTCCAAATATAATCCATAGACGCTTATACCTTATGAAGGGAAAGGGTCTCCCCGACAATACTTGAGGTACTTTGCCTTAGTAACGAGGCACCTGCCAAAGGATGACGCCCTCCTGTCCAACATATTCATAAGAGCCCTGCAGGAGGTAGCCTATGAGTGGTTCTGCATTCTTCCGGACGACTGTATCTCGTCATTTGAAGACCTGAAGACTCGGTTCGTGGACCGATTTTACGATGGAGGCATGGATATGACCATGTCGACCCTCATGGAAATTGTCCATATGAAGAAGGAGTCTATCCGTGCATACATCGAGCGCTTCTGCCAGACAGCCCTCATATTACCACCTGACATGTTCGAGCCCATGCTTATGGACTCCTGCCACAAGAACATGATGCCCGCTATAAAATTGTGGCACAATGCTCTCTGCACGGAGTGGACGCCTTTCATTACAAAGGCGGATGCCACACAAAAGAAAGCCCAAGATGTGAAGCTCCTGGGGCTATACTTTCCTGTGCCCGAAGACAAGGGAAGACGTTCGTCCAGTAACAACCCTAAAGACGGAAAAGGCAAGCAAGCCTTGACCGTCAACATCTCCACAGTTCAGCAACTGCAAACCCCAAGTCTGCAGAAGTGCAGAGGCCGAAGAAGACTTACTCCTTCAATGATGAGGATACGCTAGAGCTCTTCGAGATACTTACGAAGAGTAGCAAACTGTCTTTCCCAGTACCCAGGCGTCCTGATAAAGTGTGAAAGGTGGACCATCCCAAGTACTACCATTATCACCAATACGTCCATCACTCAACACAGGACTGCTATGTGTTGAAGAGGAAAATTCAGTGCCTCATTAACGCCAACGTCATATCGTTGGATTACGAAGAGAAGACTGTCACGGCCAACATAGTTACTCTCCAGTCTGAGAGTAGTCCAGCCGTAGAGGTGCAGCATGACTTCATTCATGTCCCCGACATGGCAGTAGAAGTGGTCAATATTCTAACAGCAACAGGTTACGAGCAAGTGGACACCCTGTAGTCTGATTAAACAGCCGTTCAGGGCTTTGAGAAAACCCTATCCGCCAACATAGTCTCTCTAAACCCCCCAATCGAGGACGAAGACCAAGCGTTCCAGTACTTCGAAGACGAACCCTGGGCGCAGCGCATAGGATCCCAATGGGAGTGGCATGTAGGCCTTTAAAAATGACAGTCACGCTGAGTTGATCAGGACAGAGTCAAAAGTCACGCTCAGTTGATCCAGACAATATTTACAAATCACGCTGGGGAGACAGCTCATCATTTGTCAGAGAGTAATTATGACTGACAGCACAACAGTCGAAGAATGTCTCTTCGTATGCCACGTATGCACAGAATTCGAGAGATCACAGCCGTCTATTGCGTGATTTTCGAAATCTTCTTCAGCAAGACTCAACCTTCGTCAAGTTGGCGTACCAAAAGAGCTTCTTGTCATTTAATGTGACTGAAAAAAGCAATCACTACCAGAGATTTTGTGTCAGTCGAGGCACGCTGAATCAAGACAGCTGGCAGTTCTATCCCAAGTCTGCGTGGATTCTGAAGTTTTCTTCATCAAAGTCTGCGTAGATTCTGAAGCTTCTTGCCCCAAGTTTGCGTGGATTTTGAAGCTTTCTACCCCGAGTCTGCGTGGATTCTGAAGTTTTCTTCATCAAAGTCTGCGTAGATTCTGAAGCTTCTTGCCCCAAGTTTGCGTGGATTTTGAAGCTTTCTACCCCGAGTCTGCGTGGATTTCGTCTTCAACAAGTCTGTGTGGATTTCATCAAATTGGAGTACGTGGCAGCCATGCCACTGATCTCTCGCCTGCGTGTCCTGTAACTTGCACACGACTCATGCATGATTGCCATGTGTCCAACAGTTACAGGCCACGTCCAGTAACTGCTCACAACCTTGCGTATGTTAAATCCTGCGTGATTTTCAACTAAGCACAGGCTGTGAAGACAGTTATCTTTTCAGTTATTATTTTTGACTCTATAAATAGAGTTTTTTTTTCATTCATGGTACGGATACATAGTTATCTACTGTCAAAATTTTGAGAGCTTTTCTTCTTCGCATAGTCCAAGGGATAAAGTGATCGTCTTCTAGATCAGATTCCCACAGTTGTAATTTTCCCAGATACACAATAAATAAAGGAATTTATTTATAGAAAACAAATTAGCGACTCTGCTGGGGAAAACCATCTCCTCTTCTGAGATGGCAACAACTCAATACGATACTTCGTCAATCGGTTCGACGAAGAAGGTGATGACGATCCAATTCGATCAACTCGCCTATGAAGAAATACAGCGGGCTAAGAGTGGTAAGCCCACTACAGCCTCCATCATCACTGCCAAGTCGAAGGGACACTCTATCTATGTCCCTAAGAATCAGTTGGCAGTCAATGGTGAAGTCTCTGCCACAGTGTCTGCTCCTAACACTGGCAAGAACTCTACTGCAAGCACGCACACTCTTGTGCGCTCGAAGATGACAGCAATCAAAGATCACGCTAACAGTACTGGCTCCTTAGCCAAATCTGTTCCAGTGTGTGTCTCCAAAGTTGAAAGTCACGCTGACAGTACTGGCTCCTTAGCCAAATCTGTTCCAGCGTGCAATTTCAACCTCAAAAGTCACGCTGACAACACTGGTTCTTTAACCAAGTCTGTTCCAGCGTACAATTTCAACCTCAACAATCACGCTAACAATACTGGCTCCTTAGCCAAATCTATTCCAGCGTGTATTTCCAAAGTCAAAAGTCACGCCAACAGTACTGGTTCTTTAACCAAGCCTGTTTCAGCGTGTATTTCATCTAAGAAGAATAGCTCTTTAGCTATCTCTTCCTCTTTGCCAAGTTCTACCAGAACTGGGGGTGGTCTTCCACACAAAGTCCCTTCGAAGAGAAATAACTCTTTAGTTGTTTCTTCTGCTCCTGTAGTTTTTACTTCAGGAACAGCTTTGACTGACAATTTTGTTAGTCAAAGAAAAGGAGATGGTCTTTTGACTACTCTTCCTTCTGGACATTTTATGTTTCAAAACTTGAATGAGTCTAAGAAGAAACATTCCTTAATGTTTTCTTCTATGACTTCTTCGAATTGGGCACAGAATTTGTCTAGAAAAGGTCTGTTACCAACCCCTAATCAAGGGGGTGGTTCAACTCTTCTTTCTCTGCAAATATCCAGATCAATGGAAGGAAAACTCCATGTGTCCAAAACCAATGTGTTACCTCCAACTGATCTAAGAACAAAAATTAACACTTCTGGTGTTAAGAAACCATACCAGTTGGAAACAAGGATAAGAGATCCAGACACAGAGTATGCAAAAAACTATGTGGCTCATATTAATCATTCTCTATATAATCAAGAGCCATCAAGACCCAAGAACAGGAAATATATTCCTCAATCTTCACAAATAGATTTACGAGAATATCTTCAACAGAAGAGAAGAAGTGATTCTGTGTCAAAGGACCATGCTGAATGTGACTTCTATCCAAGAGTCATAATTCAATACAGATGTCAATCAATGGCTCATGATCATGTTGATCATGAATGTGACTTCCAGCCAAGAGTCACAATGCAATGCAGATGTCAAACAAAACGACAATCTGTCTTCAATCGGATTCAGTGTGAACCTATGCCTGATGAAGATGAGCCTTTGTTTGCTTCTGCCAATATGACCTCTCGGGATGTTGGGGGTAGAGTTGATAGTCCAGATGGAGTATATAGAAATACCAGAGCAAGAGTCCTGGCCTCTAGTCAAAGAAATTTGATCTCTGAAGATGATTCTGAATTCCTTGGAGAATCTAACTTCCCACCTCTTCCTACTGGGGGTAGTTCTCCTATAATTGACTTTGATGCACAAAGCAATGATTCAGAACAAACAACATCTACCAGTTCATCAATAATTCCTCATACAGTCACGACTTATATGGTTGATGGGAATACTGATGAACCTTCTTCTTCCTTGACTCCTCAAGATCAAAGAATTGCTTCTTTGGAACAACAAATGAAGTCTATGGCTGATACTATGAAGTCGATGTATGAACTCATGGCAACACAGATACAAAATCGACAGACTGTACCAGATGCCATACCAACTGACACTGATATGAGTCCAGTACAAGTTCCTCCAGCAGTACAATCTAATACTCCTGGACCAGCTCAACCAAACCCTAGTCTCTCTGGAGCTGGGGGTAGTGCTTACAATGCTGTTCCTCCTCCACGGTCTGAAGGATTAGTGCCAATCACTTTGGAAACTGGAGAAATCATGTGGATCCATCCTGATCTAGTGGCAGATTTTGAATCGCCTTCTCCTCAAAAGACTACTTCTCGAAAGTCCAAGAAGGCTGGAAAGATTAAATCATGTCATATGACTTCTCTTGGATCTATTCCTGACACAGAGCCAAAAGAGAAAGAAGAAGCACTTGTTAGTGCTACTCGAACGGGGAAACCTTATCTAAAGGATTTGTCACGACCCGCACCCTGTGTAGGGGCACGAGAAGTGGGTACGTCCAGCCTACGCCGCAGTGTCGGTGGTAGAACGCTGTCCTAGGTTGCTAACTAATCTCATGCAGTGTATATAATGTACTTGCCAAGATCTCAACTCCGAAGGAAGGACAAGTAAAAGATATGATATACTCAATCACAGTCTAAGCACGATAAGATAACACAGAAATCTAGATACCAACTAACAACAACAGAAATTAAACTACTAAAATAATAACAACAATGTCTCGAACAAACTCTAATACAACTCAATATCTCAAGTTTAATACAACAAGCTCAAAACATGAAAGCTAAGTAAGTCTACTAGCTAAACTCCTGAATCACTCCTGAGAGTCGGAACCAAAGGTAGCTAATCCCTCGCCAGGTCCATGGTAAGTAGGGCATGTGTCGTCAGGAGTATCATCTGTAATATTTTCAACAGGTCCAATCAGGACAGGAACGAGCACATCTCATCTAGAAATCCCAAGTAAATGACAAAGACTATAAAACAGTTTTTAGACAGTTATACAGATGAGCATGGCAGTTTTATACAGATAATGATGTAGAGAAAACAGTGAGGGTACAAGGAAAGTAAAGTAACTAACAAGAGAAGAAATCATGGCAAAGAAGACTGTAGTAAACTAGCTGAACTAGAATAACATGGTATAAGTCCAGACAGTATAAAATGTAATCCCAGTATGAGTCCAGTCCATACAATCCAATACTAGATGATTCTAGTACAGATGAGTCCCGTAAAAATGAGTCCAGAAGTGATCCATGATTCCAGGGTAAGTCCAGACTATACTCTAACAGTGTGTTTTAAAATACTGAGATCAACATGTAAACGGCTAGGGGTAATCAGGCACATCGCACACTCGGCCAAGTGTGGGATGGCTAGCATTCTAGAATAGTTCCAAGGGAGGTGGTTCCAGATTTTAGGTATGTTCACATGTCTACTCAAGTATTTCCCCGCCCACAAATGAATCCATAATCCAACACTACAACCAGTATGAGTCCAGCCAATGATTCCAGAAATGATTCCAGTAGGGTGATGCCAGTAGTGATTCCAGATATAGAGACCAGACATGAATAAATGAGTGTCGCATGTAATGGGTCCAGCAATACCAATCGTGTTTGTACAGAGAATCATATATAGCTATCTAGAACTGAAAAACAGTAAATGACAAGTAATGAAAGAACTATCAGAGAATGTACTCGTCTGACACTCTGGAAAGAGTAGTGTAATATCAGATGTCTGTACCAGGGTCACAATGTCCTAAAATAGAGTAATACAGTTATGATATGTCCAAAATGAAGGTAAATGAAATCTACAATGCAATCTATATGGATTTAAGCCAATCTAGGTCAAAGTCAAACTTGGTCAACTCTACAGTCAAACTAAGTCAAATCAAGTCATATTAGGTCACAAGAAGTTTAACTAAGTCATTCAAGGTTAAACAAGGTTAAACAAGTCAAGGTTAGTCAAATCTAGGTTAAAGTCAACTCTTGGTCAACATTCTAGCCAAACTAGTCAAGTTATCTAAGGTTTGGTCAACAATGGTCAGACTAGTCAATTACTAGTCAATATGGTCAAGCTAGGTCAAGTCTAGGCCAATTAAGGTTATTTAGGTCAAACAAAGACTAGTAAACAAGGTAATTAGGTCAAGGGTCAACTCTATATGTCAACTCTATAAGGCTAACCCAAAACATGACACAACTCCTAATTATCCCACTTAACCCCATACATATCTTAATTTACATAGGATTATCCTCATAATCTATATGGTTAACCTAATCATCTAGTTAGGTTTTAGTCAAACCTAGTCAACTAGTCCCTCTTAAGTCCATCTAAGTCATTTCTAGGTCAATTTGGTCATGGTTGACCTATAGTTGACTTTGGTCAACAATGGTCAACTAACTAGTCAAACTAGGTCTACTAGACCTATTGGTCAAGTCTAAACCTACTAACCATAGGCCATAGGCCATAGGCTAAGAGACTAGGCCATAGCTAAACAATACCATATTCAATATCTATATCTAAACCAACACATGTATACATATATACAATACATTATATCATATGGTATCACATACACTATATATATCTAATATATATATATATAAACACACATTCATATATATATATAGAAATTCTATGTATATACAAATCTCAATTCATATATAGGTACACATATAAAAGAGAGAGGGAAACACATGAATACAAGTGTGTGTGTGAAGGAGGGTGAGAGAGAGATTTATATACTAGTGTATGTGTGTGTGAGGGGATGAGGGAAACATGTGTGTATCAAGAGAGGGTGTGTGTGTGAAAACAGTGAAGGGGGTGTATAACATGTATGTGTGTGTATAATAGTAAGAATGTGAATGTGGGCTTGTGTGTGTAGAGGACAGTGAGGCATGTGAGACACTGAAACAGTGAGATACATACAATAAACAGTGACAAACACATAGGAAAAATCAGATTAAAACAGTCCCCAATCTCAGTTTACATTTTTGAACCCCAAATCAATTTTTCAGTTTACACTATAAATTCCAGATTTTTGAACCAATTCATATCCAAATCACCCCAATTTCGACACACACTTAGAAATCATATAGGTGTACACATTAGAGGTTTTAAACCATGCTAGTTATCAGTATTAAACAGGTAATTTGATTTTCGTGCACTAAATCGAGCTATGGCTCGCAACCATGGGTTGGTAACTAAGGCCCCACACATACACTAGTGTCCTAGGTCACTGACACGACACCACGACACAGTACACATATATACCTATGTATATACATACACCCACACACACACAAATACATCTCCATAAACCCTAAAACTAGACACTCACACTCACAAACATATACACCTTGTATACAGTACATAATACATATAAATACATATATATATATATATATATATATATATATATATATATATATATATATATTCATTAAAATCAAATCAAAATCCAACCTAAAAATCTGGAAAATAAACTAAACTGTGAACTATACAGTGAACAGTGAACAAATGGGGGGTAAATTGAAATTAACCCTAAAATCAAACTATGACACCCAATGGTTGGTTTGTAAAGGTAGGGTAGGGTCCACTCTAGTATCCTAGGTGCCTGAGACACGACCACGACACGACACAACGTGTCCACGAGTCGAAAATCAAAAACAGGTAAATTCTAGGGTTGGTATCGGCTGATGTTCCTGTGTCTCGTACTCATGACACAGGACACGTAGGATCTCGTGCACCTAGGGGTAGGTTCGCCTAGGGGTCTACTAGGTATCCCAAAACCTAATTCGTGTCCAAGTGTGTCCGTGTCCGAGATACGAAGGCGTATCAGAGAGGTCTGAAACGCGTGTGTTGTGCCAGTGTACGACCCGTGCGAGTGGATTTTCTTCCTCGACACGACACGTCGTGACACAAGACTTTAGGGGTGTCTTGTCAGACACTGCCCCTAGGTCTGTGCCAAGTGTCACGTGTCCACATGTCGTATCGTGTCCACACGAGGGGTCTGGTAGCAGGGGAGCTACGCAGGGCCTCGTGCACAAGTGTCGGGGGTTCGTGTGCCTCACACGTGGCACGTGGGGCCACGTGCCCGTGTCAGGTGGTAGGGTAGGTGACTAGGTATGTGTCCGTGTCACTGTATCGTGTCCACAACACGCATGGACACGATACGAAATATCAAACACCTACGTGTTTACAGTGTGCACAGTGTTTACAGTGTGTTAGTGTAGTGTTTTGACAGTGGGTTCGTGTCCAGTTTTGGACACGAACAGTGTCCAAAGTGTGCTCAGTCAGTAGGGTTGTGACCTAGGTGTCTAGGGCTACCCAAAAATATATTTTGTTTCACATAAACACAAAAACAAAGTCTTTGTGGCATTTCATCAAACGAGGGTTTCTAGCTTAGGATACGTGTCCGATACGGACACGAAACCAAACCTAAAATTTACCAAACTTAACCCACATCTAGGGCAGACCTACATGCATGCATTTATGAAGAAAAATTACTACATTACATAGATAAAAATGAAAATACCTCTATGTGCTAGAAATCAAGAAAATCAATGTAGAGGGGGGGCTTCACTTCAACTTTGTGATGTCCAATACCTCAAAAACTCCAACTTCTAGTCTCCCCTAGCTCCCTTGGTATGTTAGGGTTCCAATGCAAAAGATTTGAGGTCAATAGGATCACTAATGGTAAAGTTATGTAGGTTTGAGCATTTGTGGTTTTTCAAGTTCATGAATTTGTAAAGAGACATGAAATAAATTGGGGTGGTGATATATAGGGGCTTGGCATGGCTAGGGGGGGTCCTTGGCCGGCCAACATGTAGGGGGGTGTCCTCCAAGTTACTTACAAGCTAAGGTAAAGACTTTGGGGTAAAGGGTTGTGATATTTGGAGTAAATCAAGGAAAATATCAATGGAATAAATATCTAGATATTAAGCCATACTTTGACTTATGCAACCAACCATTCCTTTATCATTTCTAGGTTAGGGACTAACCTATGGATTAGGGTAGATTAGGTTAAAGGCTCTCATGACACTAACCAAAATCAATGAATAGTAAAAACTCATAAGATCAATTAATTCCAATTAAATCCTAGAAAATTACCAAAATACCCTTGAGGCTAAAAAGCCCTAATTTGATGTTCTAAGCCTATGGTTAGGTCCACATGGTCATGGTAAGTTCTAGGTTAAGTAAACTCTAAGGTTACACTAGGTTACACTAGTCAAAATCACAAAGTCATAAGTCATGACTTAGAAAATGGTTTTAATATAACTAAAAATCACCAAAAAAATCATATCATGACTAAAACACCATTAATAAATAATAAAAATAATAAATTTTCAAAAATACCCCAATTTTAGAAAACTGGGTGTTACAAGTCTACCCTCCTTAGAAGAATTTCGTCCTCGAAATTAAGATGGTCGTACTCCTTCTAGGTCACACCCCCAGTCAATCAAAGTCAAAAGATAACATGAAATCATAGACCTACTGGTCATGATTCTACAGTCTCAAAAAGGGTAACTATGCTATCTAGCATATCACAAGCATATCCTGACAGGTACTAATGGAATCACACAACATGATGGAAAAAGAAGGACGAGAAGGACAAACCTGCTAACCCGTCACCTGCAACATCGGTCTCCTCGACCTCCATCGCAAAAGCTCCACCCCTCTGGTGCTGAGCTATAGGTGGCCTAGCACCCTCATAAGGAGGTGCAACTGGACAATCTATCATCTTGTGGGCAGCAGACCCACAAAATAGACAAACCTTCAGCCTCCTCCTACAAGACTCCCAAATATGCCCTACCTTCTTGCAATACCCACAACTCTGTATCCTCTGATCCTGTCCTCGAGGCTGATGCTGAACTCTAACAGGTGCCTGCTGAATGTGAGGCCTCTTGGCCTGACCTCCACTGCTACTGGCTCCCTGAGCGTCGCGGCCCCTCTTGAGCTTCAGCTCAAGATCATCCTCAGCTGCCATCGCTCCTGTCAGGATCTCCTCAAAGGTGGCATTCCTGTCACTCTTGGTCAAGGACTTAACCTCCTTGACCAAGCCCTTCCTGAATCTCCTCGCCTTCGCTGTCTCGCTAAGGCCCTCCACAAATCTGCTCAAACGGCAAAACTTACCAGAATACTCCTCTATAGTCTGGTTCCCCTGAACCAGGTTCTCGAACTGGGTCTCCAAAGCACCGACTGCCTGATCCGGGAAAAACTTCCTCTTGAAGAGCTCCTTAAAAACTCTCCATGTCTGTCTTGGAGTGCCTACTCTCGGGTCCGTCTGATACCAGGTACGGGCAAGATCCCGCATCTGGCTGGCTGTTGCCTCTATCTGGAGTCCGGCTGGTATCTCCGCCAGTCGAAAAATCTCCTCAATGTGCTCAATCCAGTCATCAGCATAAAGAATCCCCTCTGTCCCTAAGAAGTCCCTGGGGTTCATCTTCTTGAACTCCTGAATGCCCGGAATCTTCTGCTGTCGCGGCTGTTCCAATCCTCCCTGTGGCTGGACAGCCAACCTCTCCATCGTCGCTCTAGCCAGCTGATGGACCTCATCAATGCCTCTGGTAAATGCCGTCGTCTGACGCTGCTGCTGGGTCTGCTGTGATTCTAGGAACTGCTGGAAATATGTAAACATCTGTGCAGCATCCACAAGTCCAGATGGCATCTGCTGCTGGTACTCCTGCTGGTACTGCTGGTGCTGCTGGTGCTGCTGAAACTGAGGCTGACGAAACTGCGGGAGAGGCATGTCTGGGGTAGCTGGGGTAGTCCTCGGAATAGGTGGAGGAGGACTACCAAAAGTAGATACTCCTACGTGAGCAGACGTAAGGAGTGGTACAGTCCCAGCTGTAGGCTGTACTGGACGAGAAATGGCAGACCTCTCAGAATCTGCCGGCACAGAGCGATGTGACCTAGTCTCCACTATCCTGAAGACAGATCAATAAGGAAATCAATAACGGTACAAGGATGACAGTATCAAGAAGGACAATATGAAATAGATTATACAGATTTGAACAAAAGTCAGTAGATTCAAATCCCAGGAAATTTCCTAGTTGTGATTGAGTATCCTCTCTCTAAGCCTATTATCAAATCCTATCACAGGCTGTAGTGATACTCTAGTTCGAATACCACTACATAAACTCGAGACCTGCGTGGGCCACCACTAAAAACGTGTCACGACCCGCACCCTGTGTAGGGGCACGAGAAGTGGGTACGTCCAGCCTACGCCGCAGTGTCGGCGGTAGAACGCTGTCCTAGGTTGCTAACTAATCTCATGCAGTGTATATAATGTACTTGCCAAGATCTCAACTCCGAAGGGAGGACAAGTAAAAGATATGATATACTCAATCACAGTCTAAGCACGATAAGATAACACAGAAATCTAGATACCAACTAACAACAACAGAAATTAAACTACTAAAATAATAACAACAATGTCTCGAACAAACTCTAATACAACTCAATATCTCAAGTTTAATACAACAAGCTCAAAACATGAAAGCTAAGTAAGTCTACTAGCTAAACTCCTGAATCACTCCTGAGAGTCGGAACCAAAGGTAGCTAATCCCTCGCCAGGTCCATGGTAAGTAGGGCATGTGTCGTCAGGAGTATCATCTGTAATATTTTCAATAGGTCCAATCAGGACAGGAACGAGCACATCTCATCTAGAAATCCCAAGTAAATGACAAAGACTATAAAACAGTTTTTAGACAGTTATACAGATGAGCATGGCAGTTTTATACAGATAATGATGTAGAGAAAACAGTAAGGGTACAAGGAAAGTAAAGTAACTAACAAGAGAAGAAATCATGGCAAAGAAGACTGTAGTAAACTAGCTGAACTAGAATAACATGGTATAAGTCCAGACAGTATAAAATGTAATCCCAGTATGAGTCCAGTCCATACAATCCAATACTAGATGATTCCAGTACAGATGAGTCCAGTAAAAATGAGTCCAGAAGTGATCCATGATTCCAGGGTAAGTCCAGACTATACTCTAACAGTATGTTTTAAAATACTGAGATCAACATGTAAACGGCTAGGGGTAATCAGGCACATCGTACACTCGGCCAAGTGTGGGATGGCTAGCATTCTAGAATAGTTCCAAGGGAGGTGGTTCCAGATTTTAGGTATGTTCACATGTCTACTCAAGTATTTCCCCGCCCACAAATGAATCCATAATCCAACACTACAACCAGTATGAGTCCAGCCAATGATTCCAGAAATGATTCCAGTAGGGTGATGCCAGTAGTGATTCCAGATATAGAGGCCAGACATAAATAAATGAGTGTCGCATGTAATGGGTCCAGCAATACCAATCGTGTTTGTACAGAGAATCATATATAGCTATCTAGAACTGAAATACAGTAAATGACAAGTAATGAAAGAACTATCAGAGAATGTACTCGCCTGACACTCTGGAAAGAGTAGTGTAATATCAGATGTCTGTACCAGGGTCACAATGTCCTAAAATAGAGTAATACAGTTATGATATGTCCAAAATGAAGGTAAATGAAATCTACAATGCAATCTATATGGATTTAAGCCAATCTAGGTCAAAGTCAAACTTGGTCAACTCTATAGTCAAACTAAGTCAAATCAAGTCATATTAGGTCACAAGAAGTTTAACTAAGTCATTCAAGGTTAAACAAGGTTAAACAAGTCAAGGTTAGTCAAATCTAGGTTAAAGTCAACTCTTGGTCAACATTCTAGCCAAACTAGTCAAGTTATCTAGGGTTTGGTCAACAATGGTCAGACTAGTCAATTACTAGTCAATATGGTCAAGCTAGGTCAAGTCTAGGCCAATTAAGGTTATTTAGGTCAAACAAAGACTAGTAAACAAGGTAATTAGGTCAAGGGTCAACTCTATATGTCAACTCTATAAGGCTAACCCAAAACATGACACAACTCCTAATTATCCCACTTAACCCCATACATATCTTAATTTACATAGGATTATCCTCATAATCTATATGGTTAACCTAATCATCTAGTTAGGTTTTAGTCAAACCTAGTCAACTAGTCCCTCTTAAGTCCATCTAAGTCATTTCTAGGTCAATTTGGTCATGGTTGACCTATAGTTGACTTTGGTCAACAATGGTCAACTAACTAGTCAAACTAGGTCTACTAGACCTATTGGTCAAGTCTAAACCTACTAACCATAGGCCATAGGCCATAGGCTAAGAGACTAGGCCATAGCTAAACAATACCATATTCAATATCTATATCTAAACCAACACATGTATACATATATACAATACATTATATCATATGGTATCACATACACTATATATATCTAATATATATATATATAAACACACATTCATATATATATATAGAAATTCTATGTATATACAAATCTCAATTCATATATAGGTACACATATGAAAGAGAGAGGGAAACACATGAATACAAGTGTGTGTGTGAAGGAGGGTGAGAGAGAGATTTATATACTAGTGTATGTGTGTGTGAGGGGATGAGGGAAACATGTGTGTATCAAGAGAGGGTGTGTGTGTGAAAACAGTGAAGGGGGTGTATAACATGTATGTGTGTGTATAATAGTGAGAATGTGAATGTGGGCTTGTGTGTGTAGAGGACAGTGAGGCATGTGAGACACTGAAACAGTGAGATACATACAATAAACAGTGACAAACACATAGGAAAAATCAGATTAAAACAGTCCCCAATCTCAGTTTACATTTTTGAACCCCAAATCAATTTTTCAGTTTACACTATAAATTCCAGATTTTTGAACCAATTCATATCCAAATCACCCCAATTTCGACACACACTTAGAAATCATATAGGTGTACACATTAGAGGTTTTAAACCATGCTAGTTATCAGTATTAAACAGGTAATTTTATTTTCGTGCACTAAACCGAGCTATGGCTCGCAACCATGGGTTGGTAACTAAGGCCCCACACATACACTAGTGTCCTAGGTCACTGACACGACACCACGACACAGTACACATATATACCTATGTATATACATACACCCACACACACACAAATACATCTCCATAAACCCTAAAACTAGACACTCACACTCATAAACATATACACCTTGTATACAGTACATAATACATATAAATACATATATATATATATATAAAATATATATATATATATATATATATATTCATTAAAATCAAATCAAAATCCAACCTAAAAATCTGGAAAATAAACTAAACTGTGAACTATACAGTGAACAGTGAACAAATGGGGGGTAAATTGAAATTAACCCTAAAATCAAACTATGACACACAATGGTTGGTTGGTAAAGGTAGGGTAGGGTCCACTCTAGTGTCCTAGGTGCCTGAGACACGACCACGACACGACACAACGTGTCCACGAGTCGAAAATCAAAAACAGGTAAATTCTAGGGTTGGTATCGGCTGATGTTCCTGTGTCTCGTACTCATGACACAGGACACGTGGGATCTCGTGCACCTAGGGGTAGGTTCGCCTAGGGGTCTACTAGGTATCCCAAAACCTAATTCGTGTCCAAGTGTGTCTGTGTCCGAGATACGAAGGCGTATCAGAGAGGTCTGAAACGCGTGTGCTGTGCCAGTGTACGACCCGTGCGAGTGGATTTTCTTCCTCGACACGACACGTCGTGACACAAGACTTTAGGGGTGTCTTGTCAGATACTGCCCCTAGGTCTGTGCCAAGTGTCACGTGTCCACGTGTCGTATCGTGTCCACACGAGGGGTCTGGTAGCAGGGGAGCTACGCAGGGCCTCGTGCACAAGTGTCGGGGGTTCGTGTGCCTCACACGTGGCACGTAGGGCCACGTGCCCGTGTCAGGTGGTAGGGTAGGTGACTAGGTATGTGTCCGTGTCACTGTATCGTGTCCACAACACGCGTGGACATGATACGAAATATCAAACACCTACGTGTTTACAGTGTGCACAGTGTTTACAGTGTGTTAGTGTAGTGTTTTGACAGTGGGTTCGTGTCCAGTTTTGGACACGAACAGTGTCCAAAGTGTGCTCAGCCAGTGGAGTTGTGACCTAGGTGTCTAGGGCTACCCAAAAATATTTTTTGTTTCACATAAACACAAAAACAAAGTCTTTGTGGCATTTCATCAAACGAGGGTTTCTAGCTTAGGATACGTGTCCGATACGGACACGAAACCAAACCTAAAATTTACCAAACTTAACCCACATCTAGGGCAGACCTGCATGCATGCATTTATGAAGAAAAATCACTACATTACATAGATAAAAATGAAAATACCTCTATGTGCTAGAAATCAAGAAAATCAATGTAGAGGGGGGGCTTCACTTCAACTTTGTGATGTCCAATACCTCAAAAACTCCAACTTCTAGTCTCCCCTAGCTCCCTTGGTATGTTAGGGTTCCAATGCAAAAGATTTGAGGTCAATAGGATCACTAATGGTGAAGTTATGTAGGTTTAAGCATTTGTGGTTTTTCAAGTTCATGAATTTGTAAAGAGACATGAAATAAATTGGGGTGGTGATATATAGGGGCTTGGCATGGCTAGGGGGGGTCCTTGGCCGGCCAACATGTAGGGGGTGTCCTCCAAGTTACTTACAAGCTAAGGTAAAGACTTTGGGGTAAAGGGTTGTGATATTTGGAGTAAATCAAGGAAAATATCAATGGAATAAATATCTAGATATTAAGCCATACTTTGACTTATGCAACCAACCATTCCTTTATCATTTCTAGGTTAGGGACTAACCTATGGATTAGGGTAGATTAGGTTAAAGGCTCTCATGACACTAACCAAAATCAATGAATAGTAAAAACTCATAAGATCAATTAATTCCAATTAAATCCTAGAAAATTACCAAAATACCCTTGAGGCTAAAAAGCCCTAATTTGATGTTCTAAGCCTATGGTTAGGTCCACATGGTCATGGTAAGTTCTAGGTTAAGTAAACTCTAGGGTTACACTAGGTTACACTAGTCAAAATCACAAAGTCATAAGTCATGACTTAGAAAATGGTTTTAATATAACTAAAAATCACCAAAAAAATCATATCATGACTAAAACACCATTAATAAATAATAAAAATAATAAATTTTCAAAAATACCCCAATTTCAGAAAACTGGGTGTTACAGGATTATTCCAAGAATCCTTAGGATCCTCTTGATATCCCTCCAGCTGATAAAGATGCTTCTAATGTTTCTCCTGAAGAAGAATCATCCACTGAACCTATTCCTTCCAAGCCTACAGCTCTGGAGAAAGACAAACAACAGGCTCGGTTTGATAAGCCAATCAAGAAGTCCTCTCCTCTTGGACTTCAGAAGCCTTATAATTTTGACATTTTAGCTCAGCTTGCTAATACTCCAGCTAGAATGTCCCTCTTTGAACTTCTACGTCTTTCCAAAGAGACTCGGGAGACATTAAGTGAAGTACTTCTACAAGCTGACTCTTGTCTTACACAATTGAAGAAGCCAGATGCAGAACCTGCCACTTGCTTACATTGCAACAGTGTATTGGAAATTATCCCAAATATCACCTTTACACAAGATGACATGCTATTGGAGGATAATCGACATGATCGGCCTCTCTACTACACCGGTTATATTGATACAATGAAGATAGATCGTATCCTCATTGATCCAGGATCTGCTATAAGCATAATACCAAAGAGTCTGTTGGATGAACTAAAAATCCCTCTTCACAAGCTCTCTAAGACGGTTACTACTATCCTGAGATTCAATCAAAGCCGAAGCGAGCCTTTGGGAAAGATTCATCTGAAGCTTCAGATAGGCGATTTCAGATCCAAAGTCACTTTCTATGTGATCGAGATCGTGGGATCCTATAATCTTCTTCTGGGGAGGCCCTTTCTTCATGAAAATAATGTGGTGCCTTCTACTCTTCATCAGTGTTTTAAATACATTGATAGCAATGGAAGAGTACAAAAAGAAGTTGCTGATATAAATCCCTTCTATGGGGTTGAAGCTTATTTCAATGATTCCCGAATGTACAAACAAGAGTATACAAGGGTTATACAAGCTATGGAGAAAGAGGATTCACAAAGTGAGACCTTAATAATTCCTGTTAAAGGTCGAACTATTCAGCAACAATCTCCCAAACTCTCTGAAGAAGGTTCTTTCATCATTCCGGTGAGTGGACGGATTTCTCCGTTACCTCAGTCGTTTTCTCAAGACACAATGATTATTTCTGTCAGTGGGCGTACAGTAATTCCTGTATCTTCACATATGAAACAGGATACTCTGCTAATTCCAGTTGGAGGGCGGATTATTCTTCCATCTCAAATTTCAAGGGAGCTCACCTCTTCTGAGCCATTTGTTATCGATCTTAATCGAAACAACGCTTCTTCTCGTTCTTCTTCTCCTCCTTTAGTCATTGACTTGGCTAAAATCTCTAAGGCTCAGCCTTCTCCCAATGTAAATACTGCTGCTTTTACATTTAATGAAAAGTCTCCATCTTTGCAGTATGCTGATGTGTGTAATTATGTTCATAGTTATTTACATTTGTTAGATGACTTGAACGCAATAACCATAGGGATTGTACAGACTGTTCATACAGATGTATCCCTAGAACCTGTATAATCTTCATACTTTTTAGTTCCCAGCAGAAAGCCAGGAGACAGTCTAATATTCTTCTATAAAAGGCCCCAAAGTCCTTCTGATTTAGAAGATGAAGACAAAAATGATGACACTGGAAGATTACAACTACGTCGTTATAGTCAGCAATCTAAAGACATCATCAAAAATATGGGCTATGACTTCAGGACTGGCCTCAATAGTAGAAAGGGAAGAAAAATGCCTGTTCGTATTCCTCCTCTGAAATATGGAAGGACGAAATGCGGACTGGGCTATATAGCTCCTACTCCTTTTATCAATATTATCCATGAAGATCCCGAGTCTGACGAAGATAAGAGATCTGATTCTTCTAGTACCACTTCTTGGGATTTCGATACAAGTATCGGGGACTTCTACTGCAATATTCTGTCTTCCAACATGGTTTCCATTGACCATTCTGAAGAAAGTGATGAAGACGAAGAAGAGTTTGAAATCTCACCTGAATCGGAACAATAGGCCCAAAGATTAGATAATCAATGGGAGTTCCGTTTCGAGCAAAAAGAACCTCCGACTGAAGACAAACTTGTTCAAATAGATGTTGGTGAAGAGGGATCTTCCAAACCAATATTCATTAGTGAAAGTCTTTCTGAACCTGATAAGCAAGACATGATCAAACTCATTCGTGACTACATCGACATCTTCGCTTGGAGTTATGAAGATATGCCAGGACTTGATCCACAAATTGCAACTCACAAGCTCAATATCTTGCCGAATGCCAAACCGGTCAAACAACAACAGCGACGATTTCGTCCAGATATTATGGATGCAATTGAAGTTGAAGTCAATAAACTCATAACCTTCGGGTTTATTAGAGAGGAACAACATCCCAATTGGGTGGCTAACATAGTTCCTGTCCTTAAAAAGACTGGCAAGGTCAGAGTATGCATAGACTTCCGCGATCTCAATGCGGCATGCCCTAAAGACGAATTCCCTCTACCAATTACTGATGTCATGATTGATAATACCTGTGGATTTGAGCGGATGTCATTCATGGACGGGTATTCTGGATACAATCAGATTAAAATGTTTCCAGATGTCGAGAAGCACACTTCTTTCAGAATGCCGATCGGTACATACTGTTATACAGTTATGCCATTCGGTCTCAAGAATACAGGAGCAACTTATCAACGAGCTATGAGCACTATATTCCGTGAACATTTGCGAAAAATAGTCGAATGCTATGTTGATGATATTGCAGTCAAAAGTCGACAAAAGGAAGATCATATCCAAGATTTGAAGACTATATTTGATCTAATGCGTAAACATCAATTAAAGATGAACCCTACTAAGTCCTTCTTAGGCGTCTCTAGTGGTAAATTTCTCGGCTTCGTCATTACCTCTAAAGGTATACACGTGGATTCCGAGAAGATCAAAGCCATCCAAGAGATGCGTCCTCCACGCACCTTAAAAGAGCTACGAGGATTTCAAGGAAGGATCGCTTATATTAGGAGATTCATCTCTAATTTATCAGGACGCTGCAGACCATTCAACAAACTTATGAAGAAAGGAGTTTCTTTTGTCTGGAATGATGAATGTCAGAAAGCATTCGATGATATAAAACAATATCTGATGAGCCCTCCAGTATTGGTACCTTCCGTTTCAGGAATTCTATTTCTCCTATATACTCGAGCAATGAGTCATTCATTGGGTGCATTACTCGCTCAAAAGAATCAAAATGGTCATGAACAAGCCATCTACTATCTCAGTCGTACTATGACCGGAGCTGAACCTCGATATTCACCGGTCGAAAAAGAATGTCTAGCCTTGATGTTCGCTGTTCAAAAGACACGACATTATATCATTGGCCAGACTATTCATGTCATCTCCAGGATCAATCCTATACGGATCATGATGAAGAAACCCAGTGTTTTGAATTCTCGATTAGCTAACTGGGGACTACTTGCACAGTATGACATGCATTATATTCCTCAGAAGTCAGTCAAAGGACAAGCTTTAGCTGATTTTTTGGCTGCTCATTCAATTCCAGAAGATTCAAAACTCTATGACGAAATTCCAGATGAAGTCCTAGATTCAAACCAAATTGCTGAAGAAGATCCTACTTGGCGTCTATTCTTTGATGAAGCTTCAAGGATAGGTCCTAATGGTGATGTTATCGCTGGAGTTGGAATCGTTCTTGTATCGCCAGAAGGTCTTGCTATCCAAAGAGCTTATTCTCTCGATCAGCCGTGTTCAAACAATGTAGCTGAGTACAATGTATTACTCATTGGTCTTCAACTCGCTAAACATCTAAATATTCAACATTTGGAGGCGTACGGAGACTCTAAACTCATTGTCAATCAGATAAAGGGTACTTATGAAGTCCGCCATCAAGATCTGGTTCCTTATCATAGATTAGCTATAATTATGGCTTCTTCGTTTGAAGAATTCTTCATTGAACATGTTAGACGAGCATGTAACACAGAAGCTGATGCTCTAGCTAATCTTGCAGCGGTGTTGGCTATCCCAATTAGACGACAACAAATGATTCTTGTTCGCAATCGAGAATTATTTCATCTTGAAAATAACCTGACCCTAGGACTTCCAGTTGACACTGAAGAATCAACATCTCATGACATCAACACAACAAGAGGATTTGGATTTGGTCGTAAATCTTCATCATCTTTATCTGATTCCAGTATGGAATTCATCTTCAGTCATTCGGCCGAGAATCAAAATATGGATACGGATTGGAGACTTCCTTTCTTAGATTTTGTATTGTATGATATTCTTCCGGATGATCCGAGTGAAGCAGCATCTATCAGACGACGATCATTCCGATTCTATTATAATCATACAACAAAGACCTTATATCGTCGAGCCTATGATGGTTTACTTCTCCGATGTGTTGCCGGTGATGAGGCTCAACAAATTATTCGTGAAGCACATGATGGAATTTATGGAGCACATCAGCCTGGACCAAAACTTCAAGACCGTATTCGACGTATGGGTTATTATTGGCCTACTATGGTATCAGACGTCATCGAATATGCAAAGAAGTGTAAAGCTTGTCAAATCCATGCGGATTTTATTCATCAACCTTCAGAATTTCTACATCCGACGGCAGCATCATAGCCCTTCGAAGCTTGGGGCATGGACATTATTGGTCCGATCAATCCGCCGTCATCCAAGGGTCATCGATTTATTCTTGCAATAACCGATTACTTCTCCAAATGGGCCGAAGCCATTCCTTTGTCTGAAGTTAAGACGTCCAATATCATTTTCTTTATTAAGCACCACGTCATCTACAGATTTGGTGTTCCTCGACGCATTATTCATGATAACGGACCACAGTTCGTCAGTCAGAAGTTTACTCGATTCTGTGACGATCACCGGATCAACAATGTGGCTTCTACCGCATATAATCCGACAGCTAACGGATTAGCAGAAGCTTTCAACAAGACCATCATCAAACTCCTAAAGAAGTTTGTCTCTACTAACAAACGTAATTGGAGTGAGAAGCTCGGTGAATGTTTGTGGGCTTATCGCACAACAGTTCGTAATGCTACTAAATGTACACCCTTCTCTCTGGTGTATGGTTGCGAAGCTGTTCTTCCATTAGAGATTCAAATTCCTTCTTTAAGGATAGCAATCGCTAATGAACTCACTGCAAAAAATAATGATCGTCTTCGACTTCAAGAATTAGAAGCTCTGGATGAAAAGCGATTATCTGCTCAACAGAATATTGAATTCTATCAAGCTAGAATTTCATGAGCTTTTAATAAGAAAGTCAGAATTCGGGCGTATCAAAAAGGAGAACTTGTTCTAACTGTCAGACGTCCTATGACTATGACTCATATGAGCAAGGGCAAATTTGACGCAAAGTGGGAAGGACCCTATATTGTGAGCAAAGTTTTCTCAAATGGAGCTTATCAACTCTCAAAATTGGATGGTCGAAAAGTTTTGATGCCTATTAATGGCAAATTCCTTAAAAAGTACTATGTATAAATGTAAATGCTTGTAATCATCAGACAGTTTCATGTTTAGAAATAAAATTTTTATTTTATTTTTATCATGAATGATGATACATGATATTAAAGAAGATCACTATCATGCTTTTTTACATTTGGATGTGGGCCACTGTCGTCCTTCTCGAAGACGTGATCAGCAAAAGAGTCGAGAACCTCCTTGCTAGAACCCACGAGGAACTTGCAAACGGCCATCCTCATGGCTTCTTCTTCTTCAGTCTTTCCTGGTTCGAGCAGGAAATCTAGAATGTCCCTTGGTGGCTTGGGTGCAGACGAACCTTCGCCTGCTTCCGTCTTCTTCGATTGAACTGGATCAACAGGGTGTTCTTCAGTGCCTTTCTGAACTTTTGAGGCAATTCCAGTTTTCTTGAATGCTTCTTCAGACGACATTTTTATGTTTGAAAGAAGAAGTGTTCGTTCTCGTCAAATTTTTGCTATATTTATAGGCAGAAGTTCTACAAATAATGAAATGTCACGTTCATCCGACGGTTCATCCATCCATTAATTGCGTTCATCCGACGATTCATCCGTTCATTTATTCGTCCGTTCATGATCTTCTATCAATTTATTAAAGTAGGGATTCGTTATTGATCATGTTTTCATAACCTCTGAATCAATTCCGAATCTACTTGCTCATTTGTCATTTTTGACCTCTGCATAGAAATCAATCTATTTTCTTTTGAGTTCCTACATATTATCACGTCCATAATACCTCTGATAATATCATATACTCTAAAACAGAAAAGAAGATTTCATTATCTATCATGTCCACAATTCATCCACAAATACAAATCTTTGAGCATAGAAGAATTATCATTTCCATTCTCATTTCACCACAAAAAGTCTATTATATTTTCTTAGACTTTCTTATAAATCATAATAGAAATCTATTACAAATCTTGGATTTTCATTCTACACCACAACAATAACCTAATAGAGATCTATCTTCTTCTTTGGATCTTCTCCGTCGGACCTTCTCCGTCAGGTTCGTTGTTGGTGGCAGTTCCTGACTGTCTGAGTCCTAGTCACGACCAGATCAGCAGGAATCAAACTCTGGTCTTCTCTCTCAGACGAGAGGAGAACCACAGAGTATGGCAGCCCGAAGTCGTGGTACGGCCAATACAACTGGTGGATTGGGGGTAACCTCTCAAGGAAGACAGGAATGTATCCAAACCTTGGGATACAATTTCTAGTTCTCCCGTGAAAGGAACTCTACTACCCGATTTCTCGGGGTAGAGTTGACTCCACCATCCAACTCTCGTGTATAAAGGCTCTTCCTACCATCTGAGGAAGACCCTTCTATCCCACGAAGAGTTCTGAGTTGTCTGATTTATGCGTCAAAAGCGTATGAGCTCCCTGATGTAGATGTCAGCAGGATATTCTCCACAACATCCACATCCCCAATGCTAGTTCTGAAGAAAATTTTCAGCCAAGTTTCTGCAGAAAGTATCAACAGAAATCATTCAGTGTGCATTTATCAAACAGAAATAGGCGTGTATTGTTCAAATCAGAAACAAGAAACAGAAAGCCTATCTTCAACAGCAAAAATAATACACGTATTACACTGACTTACCTTCAAGTTTGGTGCTAAGGATTGGCAAACTCATGTTTGATACAGTGCGCAGAAGTCGAACATTAGAAAACATTGCTTTCCTGTTTGAGAGTAAAATCTCCCAAAAATTTCATTCTCAGAGAAGAAGAAGAGGAATGGGAGATGAGTATCTGTGAAACTCTTCTATCTATTTAAAGGACAAAGTACAAGTCTATTCTTGGAAATGATCCGCATAAATAGCGCTCGTAAACCGTGGAATGAGTGTTACGTGTGCTTTGGAAGACAGAGTAACATTGGAAATAGTCAAAGGGTGCTAATTAATATTCTTCATTAATGCACGCAGATTAAACACAGAAGTTGTACTTCATTCTTCAAGACAGGCACTGATAGCCTTACAAAAGACAAAACAAAAAGAGTGCAACAAAAGCACAAAAGACACGCTCTATTTTCCAGAGCGACTGAGCTTAATGCCTAGTTCTTCTACGCTTTTGACCCCCATGCGGTGTAACAGAGCCTTCAACATTTCATGCTGCTCTATGAGGCTGCGCCCATCAGAAGAGAACGAGCCATCTAAGCCAAAATAGCTCAAGAAATTCTTGGCTAGTTGTAAGGGATCATCTTTGAGTTCGAAGACAAGGGGCTCTGGCTCTTCACCCCCAAAAGTGGGGTCACCATGGGAACAAAAGCCCAACTTGCGTGCTTCTTCCTCAGCTTTCTCTTTTGGTGTCATGTTGACGTAAGATGAAGATTAAATGAATCCTCTCCCTGTTTATATAACAGAGCTCGCCGGCGGTTCATATTCTACCATAAACTGGATGTAATCAGTCTCGGAAAATGAAGAGTCATCATGACATTTAATAAGTTCATTTGGATATTCTCAAAGAACTTCGAAGTCTTTCCGACTTCCAAAAAATTTGAAGTCATCTCAGCGTGACTGATTTCATTTTATCATCTTATTTTCAAAGTATTTCAAAAAATTTGAAGTCTTTTTCAATTTTTCAAAAACTTTGAAGGGGGTCTTGTAGGCCGTTAAAAATGACAGTCACGCTGAGTTGATCAGGACAGAGTCAAAAGTCACGCTCAGTTGATCCAGACAATATTTACAAATCACGCTGGGGAGACAGCTCATCATTTGTCAGAGAGTAATTATGAATGACAGCACAACAGTCGAAGAATGTCTCTTCGTATGCCATGTATGCACAGAATTCGAGAGATCACAGCCGTCTATTACGTGATTTTCGAAATCTTCTTCAGCAAGACTCAACCTTCGTCAAGTTGGCGTACCAAAAGAGCTTCTTGTCATTTAATGTGACTGACAAAAGCAATCACTACCAGAGATTTTGTGTCAGTCGAGGCACGCTGAATCAAGACAGCTGGCAGTTCTATCCCAAGTCTGCGTGGATTCTGAAGTTTTCTTCATCAAAGTCTGCGTAGATTCTGAAGCTTCTTGCCCCAAGTTTGCGTGGATTTTGAAGCTTTCTACCCCGAGTCTGCGTGGATTCTGAAGTTTTCTTCATCAAAGTCTGCGTAGATTCTGAAGCTTCTTGCCCCAAGTTTGCGTGGATTTTGAAGCTTTCTACCCCGAGTCTGCGTAGATTTCGTCTTCAACAAGTCTGCATGGATTTCATCAAATTGGAGTACGTGGCAGCCATGCCACTGATCTCTCGCCTGCGTGTCCTGTAACTTGCACACGACTCATGCATGATTGCCATGTGTCCAACAGATACAGGCCACGTCCAGTAACTGCTCACAACCTTGCGTATGTTAAATCCTGCGTGATTTTCAACTAAGCACAGGCTGTGAAGACAGTTATCTTTTCAGTTATTATTTTTGACTCTATAAATAGAGTTCTTTTTTTTCATTCATGGTACGGATACATAGTTATCTACTGTCAAAATTTTGAGAGCTTTTCTTCTTCGCATAGTCCAAGGGATAAAGTGATCGTCTTCTAGATCAGATTCCCACAGTTGTAATTTTTCCAGATACACAATAAATAAAGAAATTTATTTATGGAAAACATGGCATTTCGAGCAGCACGAACCCCCTACGAAAGATGAAGTCGTACAGGTCTAATTAGGAGATGAGGCCTCACCTAAGCCCATCTTCATCAGTAAAAGTCTAACAGAAGATGACAGGCAGTCCCTGATACAACTCATCTGCGAGTATATCGATGTCTTCGCCTGGAGCTACGAAGATATGCCAGGGGTAAACCCGCAAGTGGCCATGCATCGCCTCAATATCCTGCCCTATGTTAAACTGGTCAAGCAGCAACAGTATCCGTTTCGCCCCAATATTATGGATGCTATTGAGGTGGAGTTCGACAAATTCATCAAGAGCGGCTTCATCCGCGAAGAGCAACACCCAGATTGGGTCACAAATGTTGTCTCTGTCACTAAGAAGAACGGGAAGATATGAATTTATATAGACTTCAGAGACCTCAATTCGGCCTGTCCTAAAGATGAGTTCCCTCTCCCGATCACTGACATGATGATTGACAAACACCTGTGGCTTCGAACGTATCTCCTTTATAGATGGATTCTCCGGCTACAACCAGATCAAGATGCTCCCCGAAGACGAAAAGCATACGGCGTTCCGGACTCCGAAAGGGATGTATTGCTACATAGTAATGCCTTTCGGATTAAAGAACGCGGGAGCTAACTATCAAAGGGCTATGAGTACCATATTTCGTATTCATCTCCGGAAGACGGTAGAGTGTTACGTTGACGAGATCGCCATCAAAAGCAAGTACAAATGCAACCACTTGGATGATCTACAGACGGTGTTCGATCTAATACAGACACATTAGCTAAAAATAAATCCAACCAAGTCCTTCTTGGACGTTTCCAGCGACAAGTTCTTAGGCTTCATCATCACAGCAAAAGGAATTCATATCGACCCGGAGAAGACTAAAGCAATTCTTGACATGGCACCTCCAAAGAACCTCCGAGAGCTTCGAGGTTTGCAGGGGCGACTGGCATATATAAGGAGGTTCATAGTAAATCTCTCTGGTAAATGTCAACCCTTCACCAGACTAATGAAGAAAGGGGTCACTTTTGAATGGACCGAAGAGTGTCAGCACGCGTTCGACGACATCAAGAAGTACCTCACCAGCCCTCCTGTGCTGGTAGCCCTAGTCATGGGGAAGCTTTTCCAACTGTACGTCCGAGCCATGGATCATTCTCTTGATGCCTTATCAGCCTAAAAGAATAAAGAAGGCCATGAATAAGTAATATATTATCTCAGCAGGACCATGGTTGGAGCAGAGCACCGGTATAATCCTGTTGAGAAGGAATGTCTCGTCCTTCTCTTCGCCATCAAGAAGATACAACATTATGTGACCGGACAGAAGATCCATGTGGTATCCAGGATCAACCCTCTCAGAGTCCTTATGACCAAGCCAGGGGAACTGAATTTAAGACTAGCCACATGGACAATCCTCTTGACTCCTTACGATATGGTGTTCGTCCCACAGAAGGCAGTCAAAGGCCAAGCGTTGGCAGATTTCCTGGCGGCTCATCCGATGCTAGAAAATTCAAAACTCTATGAAGAAATCCACGATGAAGTACTGGAGTCCAACATAGTTTCAGACAACTCAGTATGGCGTATGTTCTTTGACGGAGCCTCAAGAGCGGGGCTAAATGGTGAAATTATAGCAGGGGTTGGGATCGTACTTGTTACTCTGAACGGCCTAGTTATCAATCGTGCATATTCTCTCACGGAGTTATGCACCAACAATGCTGCAGAGTATAACACCCTCATCATCGGACTCCAACTCGCCAAACAGCTGGGGGTTGACTACATCGAGGCCTATGGAGATTCGAAATTGATCATCAGTCAGGTTCGAGGTCAGTACGAGGTTCACATGAGAACTTAATCCCTTACCACCAGGCGACAATCGACATTATCTCCACCTTCACAGGATTCTTTATAGAACATGTGCTACGGTTACATAACTTGGAGGCCGACGCACTAGCCGGTCTCGCCGCCCTTTTGGCCGCCTCCGTTGGATCTCATCATACCGTTTCAGTAACTGGCCGGGAGTTAGTCTATCCAAAGAATGCCCTACGTGCATGTCAAACTACTCGCTACAAGTAGAAATAGATGAAGGCACCAGGGATTGGTGATTTTTATTTACAGACTATGCAGTTTATGGGATTCTGCCTGAAGACCCAAGAGAAGCAGCTTCTATCAGGAGGCTCTCACTCCGTTTCTTCTACAATTCGGCCACAAAATGCTATATCGTCGATCATACGACAGACTTCTCTTACGATGTTTGTCTCGTACAGAGGTACAAAAAGCACTGAAAGAAGGGCATGATGGAATCTGTGGAGCCCACCAGTCGGGTACCAAGCTACAAGACCGGCTGCTCCATACGGGCTATTACTAGGACACTATGATGGCAGATGCTGTTGAGTATACAAAGAAATATCAGGCGTACCAATTTCATACAGATTTTAACCATCAACCTTTAGAATATTTACACCCCATGGTGGCCTCGTGGCCATTCGAAGCCTGGGGAATGGATATCGTGGGGCCAGTCAGCCCACCATCCTCCAAAGGACACTGGTTCATCCTCGCCATTACGGATTATTTCTCTAAATAGGCAGAAGAAGTACCATTGATAGAGGTAAAGACTTCCAATATGATCAATTTTGTCAAACATCACGTCATTTACCACTTCGGAGTTCCAATAATGATCATTCACGATAACGGTCCTCAGTTTGTAAGCCATGTATTCCACCGATTCTATGACAAAAGTCGAATTCAGAGTATGGCGTCAACAGCTTACAACCCGGCAGCTAATGGATTGGCCGAGGCATTCAACAAAACTATTGTTAAACTCCTCAAAAAGGTCGTCTCCTCCAACAAACGCGACTGGAATAAGAAGTTAGACGAATGTTTATGGGCCTATCGTATGACTGCTCGTACACCTACAGGCAGTACACCATTCTCCTTGGTCTATGGGAGCGAGGCTGTCCTCCCCTTCGAGATTCAAATCCCGTCCTTACGGGTAGACATCACTAATCAGTTACCCGTCGAAGACAATCAGCGCAGGCAATTATAAGAGTTAGAAGCGTTGCATGAAAAGTACTTGCTTGCGCAACAAAGGATTGAGCTTTACCAAGCTCGCATCTCCAGGGCCTTCAACAAAAAGGTCCACGAAAGATCCTACTAGGTGGGCGACCTCATCTTGGCAGTACGGAGACCGATGGTGATGACCCACAAGACGGCTGGAAAGTTCGAGCCCAAGTGGAAAGGACCGTTCGTCATAGAAACGGTGTAACGGTACTTATCGACTAGCTAAGCCTAATGGAGACTTGCTAATGATGCCCATCAACGGCAAGTTCCTAAAGAAGTATTACGTCTGAAGACAGAACCAGTATAGGCACCCACATCCCCAGAAAAAGGTACCCATGAGTTCTAGTAAGGGGATCTCTCTTCCTCCCTCCTATATATTCTCTCAAGTAGATAAATCACTTCACGTCCACATTAACTCTGGACTGCTCCTCTACGCCTGGAAGACGCGACTACCAATGTCTATATTACCATCAGTTCTATGATTATCCCGACGGTCTAGAAAACAGTTCACGTACATATTACCTCTGGAGTGTTGTTCTATATCCCGGCAAAGATTAAGCCTACCACGTCCATATTACCTCTGATCAGACAAATCTATTATAAAGATTCCCTCTTTATTCTGAAGACAAAAGCAAAAGGAACAAGAAAGCTTCTAAATATAAAAATATGTGGCTACAAAGACCTATTACAGACTCTTCGTAGTTACATACACAGAAGCAAAAAAAGCTAAAATTGTGGTACAAGCTCTCAATAGCACAGGCGAGGCAGTGACAGAGCCAATCACTTCCTGGTCAAAAGGAAGCCATCGCCCGAAGCTGCTACTGGCCAGAGCTGGGGATGAGAACCAGCACATGACTCCCCTATCTCCCCAGCTGGCCGGAGAGAGCAACCACAGCAACAGGCCTTGCCATTTCTCGGTCGGCATGGTAACCAATACGAATTCAGAAAGCAAAGGTTTGAGACTATTTGGATTATATACTAAAAGCATCACTTTTTTATTAACTTTATTTCCTTAAATTTTGAATGAGAATCATATAGACAATGTTTGTATATTGTATTTGTTACAAGTGTTGATGCAAGTGTCTGATAGTCTATATTGTAGATAATATGGTGTGTGGTGTCATACAGAAGATTATATTATCAGTTCTCTATGGAATATATAAATAGTTCACAACCTAGATGGACTTGGACAAGCTATTGGAAAGGTTGTAGTGTAATCTGGTATTAGTCTATCTTGAATATAGGTTTATACTAGTACACTTTGTGTGTATGGAACAGGACCACTTGAGGTTGTTCTCTTTGTACTGACTACATAAAAGAATAGACACCGCTGTTGTTATAGATGCTTGTGCTCTTAATTCGGATATAATAACAGACATATTAATACAGTATGCATTACTTTGACTCATAAAAGAGTGAGATTCATTATGGGTCAATAACCTCTATGAATTGGATAATAATATTGTCTGTATGATAGGTTGTTGATTATAAAAGGAATCCATGTCCCGATACGTCGGGTTGATGATGTCCCCTTAAGGAGCTCATAAGGATTATCATATAAACCTGTAGGTGGATTATATCCGACATGACAAATAAAGTTGAGTGGTGCTACTTAAGGATAAAAGATTGTCACGACCCGCACCCACTGTGAGGGTATAAGTACGTAATAGCGCCCAGCCTACGCCGCAGTGTCGGCGATAGAACGTTGTTCTAGGTCACTATCTAAACAACTCACGCAATTATATAATGTACTTGTCAAAATCTCAACTCCGAACGGAGGACAAGTATAGAAATGAAATGAAATCACAGTCTAAGCATGATATGATAACACAAAAATTTATAACTAAGACTAAATAACAACAACAAACCAACTACTAAATAATAATCTCAAAACAACAATATCTCAACTTATTACAATTCAAGTTCTAAAATATGAAAACTAAACCAAGTCAACTAGCTAGTCTCCCGATCACTCCTGAGTGTCGGGGCCAAAGGTAGCTAAGCCATCTCCTGGTCCAAGTAAGTAGGGCAAGTATCCTCGGGGCAAGCATCTGTAATATTTTTAACAGGTCCAGTCAGGACAGGAATGAGTACAACTCATCTAGAAAACTCAAGTAAATGACAGAGAAATATAAAGCAGTTATAGACAGTTTTATTGATGAACATGGTAGTTTATATTCTGGTGATGGTATAGAGAAACAGATAAGATACAAGGAAAGTAAGGTAACTAAAATAAGAGAAAAATCATGGCAATGAAGACTGTAAAATAAAATTCTAACTGAACTAGAGTAACATGATAAGTCCAGACAATAAATATAAAATAAGTATAAATCCTATATAAATCCAGTACGGGACGAATCTAATACAAGATGAATCTAGTACAAGATGATTCTAGTCAGTGATCAAGAATCCAGGTGAGACCAGCTATATTCTAACAGTGTGTTTTAAAATACTGAGATCGACATGTAAATGGCTGTAGGTATCAGGCACATCACTTACTGATCAGGCGAGAGATGGCTATGCTTTCAGTAGATTCCAGTTGGACGATTCCAGATTTGGGGTATATCTACATATTTTACTCAATATTTCCTCGTCCCGCAATACAAGTGAATCTAGTACAAGATACGAGAATCGAGAAGAGACCAGCCAAACATGATGATACTAGCAATGATTCCAGAATGATTTCAGTAATAGAGGCCAGACAATATGGTATGTGTGTCGCATACATGAATCCAGAAATATCTATACGTGTTGTAACAGAGAATCACATAAAACTAATTAGAACTAAAATACAGTAATTGACAAGTAAACGAGAGAACTATCAGAGAATGTACTCGCTTGACACTCTGAAAAGAGTAGCGTAATATCAGATGTCTGCACCGAAGTCACAATGTCCTAAACAGAGTAATATAGGTCATGATATGTAAAATACAAGAAAAATAAAAGACACAATGTAGTCTACATGATTTCTAGGTCAAACTAGGTCCAAGTAAGTCAAAGCAAGTCAAATCGGGTCAATCTAAGTCAAAGGTTGACTTCCAGTTGACTTTTGGTCAGCAATCAACTGTGGTGAACCGAGGTCAAAACTAGTCTAAGTCCACTATTCCTAACCATTACCAACCATAAAATCCTAACTATAACTATATCTTAAAGTATTTAACTCATATGTTGAGAAATAGACATTATCTTAATTTACCCCGTTTACCCTTTCCAAGGTAAACCCTTACTTTAGCCTCTAACTCTGACTCTAGACTTCTCCACCTTCATTCTAAGTATTCCCCTACCCTTTAATATGGTATTCCAACCTTCCTCTAGTGTCTCGATACCGTATCATGGTATCTTGAGACTAGAAAGTCCAAAAAGGTAAATTCACATTACCTTAAGGTAATGGTAATGAGATAATACCAAGTTGGTGTCCTAAAGGATACCACATGATCTATTCTCTAACTTAGAAGACCAACTCACTCTATCTATCCAAAACCAACTCTCTATCTATCTATCTAATCTATCTAAAATTACTAACATACTAACTTATATCAAAATAACATATTTGCTAACATGCTAACTATTATCTATTTACTAACTAACATGGGATCTAATCTATACCATATATCTAACTTGAAACTAACTTCTAACATACAATCCAAATTATATAGATAGCTAACTAATACGAATTCTAACACTCACTAACTCTCTATCAAAACTCTAACATACCCTAACCAAACCCACACTCTCACATCTATACTAACAAAACATATCTCAAAATCTAGGATATTACCTAGACTACCTATATTACCCTCATGACAGTCCAGTTCAATCTATACTGAACTTTAACCCTCAAGCTCATCCTGTCCAAGGACTCTGAACTCCTATCCAAGCATCCCTTCCTATTCATCTAAGTGTCCATCTATTTATATATATATCCTTCCATCTATGACTATACACACATCCCTAAATAATTTATCTACAAAACCCTATGGAGACCCCTGTCACTGCTGCTACTTATATTTCCCACACAAACCTCCAATTCATATTACTCATACTCTCTAGGTAATCCTCGTTACCTTACATTGCCTATACTACACTCTTAAACTATTATTACTCTACCATATGTCCGTCACCAAACTACCACTGATACCTTACACTTACTTACCTACATATGAGTTCTAACCCACACACCCTTATCTATTGCTCAGGCAACATCCAACCTATTCCAAAAAGAGCCCTTGCTCCCTCCCCCCCTCTGTTCAGTCCAAACTTGACTCTAAAACCCCACTGTCTGATACCCTTAAACCCCTGCTTCAAAACCTGATGCAATTATCATTTGATGCATAAATGATATTCCCACATTGGTCCCTATGGATTGATCTCAAAATCAGTCTAATGAATGAATCTCTCCCTTATAGTCAAAAGATGACACACATATGAGTTTACTCACACGCTAAACTGACACTCTCTAATACCTATAGACATACCACACACATATGAAGTATATCAGAACAAGAGTACAATGTGTCAGGGATGTGTCAATGTGATGAAGGGTGTCCATTAGGTAATATAAAGTGGCAATATAAAGTGGGTATGAAGTGTCACCAAGTTCAGAAGTATCAAGAAGTGGAGTGAGTGAATGTGTCAAACAAATGAGTGTCAAGTGTGGCAACAAAAGTATACAGTGTAGTGTCAAGGTGTCATGGTAAGTGTAAGCATGTCATCATGTGTCAATATGTCCTAGAGTGTCCATTAGGTGTCCACGAAGTGTCCAAGGCTGTGTCCAAAGGAATACAACCTGGTACCAGGACATGCGAAGAACAGGTCATCGTGCGTCAGTGTTAGGCTCTTGTGGGACACGTGTGTCAAGGCAAAGTGTCGTACAGGTGTACCAATAGGTAGACTAGGTCTAGGGGTGGGTGTCAGTGTTCCTGAGTCATGTCCACATTGTGTCGTGTCCTCGATACGAAGCCGTATCAGAGGGGTGTTCCTGTGCGTGTGTCTGCCTGTACAAAATCAGTGTGAGCTTGATAACTTCAAGAATACCCAACCATGTTAGCCCAAACTTCGTGTGTGTCATATTAGGGTATGCCCCCACATGTCCACCAAAAATTGTATCTTAAGAAGCTGTGTCGTGTCCTGTGTCAACCCCAAACTGCAGGGAATGTGCTCAGTGTGCACGAGGCAGTGCAATGTCAGTGCGCGATTGCTTTCTCCGTGCAGACTGAACGAGGACCTGTGAAATTTTGTAGGAGTGACGTCAGTGGGTGCCCCCATGTGTCCATGAAGTTTCATGGCACGTTGTGTCGTGTCGTGTCCGCTAGGATACTCGAACAACAGGGGAGCCGCACGAGGCCTGTGCGGGTGTGTCGTACATGAGGTACGTATCCATTTTGGACACAAAAATCCCCCAAAATTGTGCTCAGTGTTTAACATACTTAATATACACATTAAGAGCATCAAAAACATGTAATCAGTTTTGGAAAATACGAAAATCTATTTCTATGTGGCATTTTAACAAACACATGCACATATACATTGACACGTGTCCGATACGGACACCAAACGGATACGGTTTTCTACCAAACTTGAGGGACAGCTAGGGGACACCTAGATCTAGCCTAATATGCAAGAAAATCAGAATAAAAACACAATTTAAGAAGTTTTACCTATAGGTTCAAATGACCAAGAAAAGCTCCAAATCGATTGATTTCCGATGCTAGCCAAATCCTCCAAATTGCACTCAAACTGAAATTACTCTCCATGAATATCAAATAGAGGGTGATTAGAATCTATTGCAAAAGATTTGGATGAAAAAGGAATTAAAATAGAATTAATATGAATTAGGGAAGATGGGGATTTACCTCTCCTTCCTAAAAGTTGGTTGAGCACAAAAGAGGCAAGAACTAGTAAATGAGTATTTAAATAGGGTGGGAATCCTTATGTGGCTGGTCACTTATGGCTGAAATTAGGATTAGGGTTCAAGTCATGGGCCATGGGCCATGTTTCGTAAGTCACAGAATTAAATCCTTAGGTCATAAGTTATTGCACCTATCATTATTTTTCCTATTTCAAACTAGTTCCTAAATGACTAAAATGAGGTTGACTTAAGTTAGACTAGGGTCTCACCATGTTAACTAAGTCACCAAAGCTAGGGTTAGCTTCTAGGTTAGTCTCTTAAGTCACAACTAGAAAAAGTTAAAATTAACAATCATCAATCCAATAATTAATCAAATAATTCTAATAAGTCAAAATGACCAAAGTACCCCTAGGCTAAAAATGATAATTAAATATCCCCAATCATATGGTTAGGCTCTAGGTCAGACAGTCTCTAGGGTTTCACTAGCAGCACATCAAAATCACAAGTCATGACTTAAAATAATTTTAAATTAATTAAAAGTCACCAAAAATTATAATATGATATAAATATCAATAAATTATAATTATAATTACAAAAGTTTAAAATTATCCTCATTTGGAAAACTGGGTGTTACAAAGATGTCGATCAATATAGTTGTCAGTAACTTAATATGATCGACGAACATTCGATATCTTAACATGGAAAGCCAAACGAGCGTACAATAGAAGGAGCCCACAATCATAATTTGGGATTATGAAGGTAGTGCAACAATAGCTTATTAGTGGATCGAGCTATTGTTAATGGGCCTGGGTTGTGTGTTCGAGCTGAACACAGGACACCCAGATCCCTTAGGAGACCTAACCCTAATTTCTTCTCATGGTCCCAGTCGTAGTCTTATATATATTCTCTATTCTCTGGCCACCAAATATTTATTAAAACTAAGAAGCTTTCTCTAAATTCGTGATCCACGTAAGGAGAGAAAGAATGAGCTGTCAAGGAGAAAAAAAGGTTGGAAGACCGTCGCCCACACAACGTCCAACCCAAGGAAGGAATATGTGTAAAAGATCTTGGGATCGTGACTGCTTGAGATTACTAGAAACTGTTGTCTTCTTCCCGTCGTAGGTATAATTCGTGAACCCTAGTTTCCGCCTATGAAGGTTTAGAACACGTTTATATATGTTTAACTTTCTATCAATCAATACGTACACCAAAGTAGGGTCCTGGAAATTCTCAGTTCCATCAATTGGTATCAAAGCTACTTTGGATCAGTGTATTGATTGATACGTCCATGTTGTCCAATAAAACTTGCGCTGTAAAATAGTCGATAGATGTAGATCTGTTCTAACTCGATTTTGTAGGCATCTTAGATCCAATTATTATGGTCCAATGCACATTTTTGTTTGTGTTGTTTTAAACCACGAACATGTCGTGGATGTTGTTGTTATTCTGGATGTAATTAAAATCATGAGGGTTGATCATGCTTATTATTTTAATTTTTCAATCTAGATTATGTATGAACTCCTTCAGGAGGCATAGGATTGATGTAATTTTAATTATTTTCTATCAATCGTGATAGCTGTCATGCCCGATCGTCATTGCTAAGGCGTGATGCCGCACGAGCCTAGATTGCGCTCGTGCAAGGCGGGTTCCATAACGGCCGATTACAGCGGCGGCGACGGGGTCGTCGCCCGGAAGTCCAAAGCAGAGACATTGAACACGCAGCGGAAAATTTAGAACGAAACACAAGTTATTCAAAAGAAGCTCTTTTATTAATATCGAAACAACGATTACATTGGGGGCGCAAGGCCGAGATTACAATCGCTCAATACACTCGCCTCATATTACAAATCACTCTGCTCTCTCTCATCTCTCGATACAATACTTGAATCCAATAGAAGCTTCGGAAGGCGATGTCCATACATTATGTCCCGTATAAGTCTTCGAATCCATGCGGCCGCACACTTCGAATCGCCAAGGAACTCCGTGCCTCGACGCATCCAAGCGAGCCCCGCACCACAAGCTTCTACCTGTGCCTGCACATAAACACTGTGTGGGTGTCAGTACCACTGTACTGGTGGAGTGAGCTCCTCGCCCACCCATACAAAACCAACACGTTTATTTTACTTTGTACAATACAAGCCCCTTTTTACGATTGTCTTTCTAGTCTTGCCTTGGGATCGATTTTAGGATCGACGCTCGGCCTATTTAGTATCTTTAGACCATCTTCGTGCCTTGCACTAATAACGTACCCATACTTTTGGACGTAACGACTAGGTCGTGTCAAATACTTGCCCTACGGTCCTTCTCGACTTAACTCGAAACGTATAACCCAACTTGTGGAACCGATGTTGAGAACTCAAGTACGACAACGTATCTCGTGCCGAAGCACGTGTCTTTACGTATAACCGAATCGTAGGCTTTATAACACTTTGGTGCAATCGAGCACACATTTCACAACATATTGTATACCGTGCTTACGTTTTCTTTGTTACGACCGACACCGTGCATGCGAATTCGCCGCTTAGCACGCCAATTATCTATATGAAAGGCCACTGGCATGACAAGCCATCGCGGACATAGCTCGGGTAGGCGGCGGGTCCTTCGATACAAGGTAGCTAGCCCCATGGAAAGCCCCCGACTACCCACGAAATAAAAGCATGCGCTACTATAACGTCTACCCCCTAGGATGACTGGGCCTGGTGCCCCGACGTATAACCAGTCTAGGCAGAAATCTTTGTCGACAAGGTGTCCAATGACCACGCACCTACGAGACATCTAGACTCACGTAAATGCATGGCCTATTTGATTGTTACGATCGGAACTATACTTAGCAACTCGTGCTCTGAATCACACTTGGCATAACGTGTCTCGGGACCGCGAGACTCCCAACCGAGGGACCGCCTCAAACTTCTTAACGTAGGTAGGAACGCGAGACTCCCAACCAAGGGACCGCCTCGAATACTTAACATGGATAGGAACGCAAGACTCCCAACCGAGGGACCGCCTCGAATACTCAACGTGGATAGGAACGCGAGACTCCCAACCGAGGGACCGCCTCGAATACTCAACATGGATAGGAACGCGAGACTCCCAACCGAGGGACCGCCTCGAAACACCTTAACGTGGATAGGAACGCGAGACTCCCAACCGAGGGACCGCCTCGAATATATTAACGTGGATAGGAACGCGAGACTCCCAACCGAGGGACCGCCTCGAAACACCTTAACGTGGATAGAAACGCGAGACTCCCAACCGAGGGACCGCCTCGAATACATTAACGTGGATAGGAACGCGAGACTCCCAACCGAGGGACCGCCTCGAAACACCTTAACGTGGACAGGACGCGAGGCTCCCAACCGAGGGACCGCCTCGAACATCTTTGAACTCGAGGGAACGACTACTACGTAGCCTTCCAACTTAACTTGAACAAAACGTGTTCCTTAAGTGCCATGGACCGTGGCTAACTTTATATCGTGCCAACCGTGGCTCGTGCCTGTAACTGACTTTCGTCTTACGCGACGCTATCACCCAAGTCATACGTTATATGATGGCCCTTGAGATCGTGGGACTATTTGACTTGACAACCGCAGAACGAGCGGAACGGCACTTAGAATGACTTATGTTGATCGGCATAACTTTGCCTAACTTACTCAAGCCTACAACTTAACCCAAGGGACGAGCCAAGGCTATGCCAAGCCTTGCGCAGTGAAAACGTGCATGCTTTATCGAGAATTTACGCGGGCGATGCCTATGACTTAGACTAACTCATCGTTTGTGTCGAATACCAACTTTCCTTCTCCCAAGCCACGGGACGAAGGATCGAGTGTCGTTTAAAAGCACGCTGATCCGACTTCTATTGAGACCGTGGGACCATTTTCCATGTTCTAAGACATTCTGATGGGTCGGGATTATTTCCTTAGCTATGTCCGTTCGTAGCTTTTATATTAGCCTACTTGTGCAAGTTGAAACCACACGATTTATTAAGTGAAGGCTGAGATGAGGCAAGTTCACCGAAACTCTCCCACCTGAGCGATGTCTTCGAGTCGCCGTTGTAAGGCCAAGTCCGAATGCCGTCGGCGTTTCGATTTCTTCGATTGACTTTGCGGGATGGGGCACTACACCATACACCACTCAGAACAAGTCTCGTCCTCGAGACTTTCCTGAAGGCAAACCATCCTACCATTTCTATGGCCAAGACTTAATCGTATACATTCCGCCTACGCGTTTCTTCGATTTCGAGCCACGTTCGTGCTATCGCTAACTTAGTCGTAAGGCACGCCAACCGATCAACCAACATTCGAATTCGTTTTAAATCAATGATTGCATTACCATCAACATTTCTTCGAAACTCACGATTTTAAAATCCTTGATATTTTCTCGTTCCTCAAGTCTCACTTGAGTCAACGTATCACTTAGTTGGATCGTGCACATATTCCAGGCGTCCCCAAAATACATGCATGTCAGCCAAGCCTCGTGATAGAGAATCCGCCATCACCACTCGAGTCGGATCATGCATATATTCGGGCGTCCCTGATATACGTGCATGTCAGCCAAGACTCGCGAGTGGTGCCTCCGTAACACCTATCGCTTCGCGCTCGAACGTCTGCCTAACCGCTACGCTATGTCTTTTCGTCAGTACTGGAATCATAGTTCCCAAACAACAATATCAACACTGACCCCATCCTAAGGTTAAACCAGATCGTTGGCACAGGGTTTTCTACCCAAGCTTGCATCACTCCGATTTCTAAACACTGAGCATCGATTTCCTATACACATCCCAATGTTCATCGCATAGGGTCCGAGTCGTTTAGTAAAACCATCCTACGATAACTTATATTTCAACCAATTCCACGTCGTATCAATATCGTTCGTTCATCAAACCGTTTCGTATAGTCTATCTCTTCGAACACGTTCGACATAATCCGTCTGTCGATCCTTCCAAATCACGTACGCTACAACACGATTCATCTCTAAACCGTAATTCATATTTCACGTTTCCGAAATCATCTATTCTAATTCACGTAATCGATCACAAGGTCATCTGACTTAACAATACATTGCGCCCCGATCTCACGCGAGTCAGATTATCTACGGTGGGCACGAATCACCATGCACGCTCCCGCGAGATAATCATTCTCATCGGGACGTAACTCTTGTTTTAGTCAAGACTAGTTCATTCACGATGCGCGGATTGGACCTACTCAATCCTCAAGTTTCATTCATTCGTCAATCACAAGTCCTAATATCCTCAAACTTTCCTTCGTATCAAACCGACAAGTCAGGACAATCAAAGTTGCCGGGTCCTGATTTTCTGAGTTCGATTATTCCCGCGACATGAATCACCATGTCAGCGCTCACGCGGAATGATCGTCCCAAATCCGACACAACACATGTGCGAGGCTGGAGTTGCGCTCGTGCAAGACAAGACCGTCGACATTGTGGTCATCAACGCAACCATCAAAACACGATTTCTTTCACCCAACATTCGTCTCAATCAAGATCCTAAGTATAACATCCAACCGAATAATAACACTTGCACGATCGTCATTCCTCGAATTAGAGTGCCCCCGAGTTATCGCATATCGATCTTTGATACGCCTTAATACCATCGACGATATGCGTAACCTGACGATCTTCCTTTGCAACGAATTTCGAATCGTACGAATGATGCTATCGTCCGACTAGATAATCTCCTCGAATCGTTCACCACATTAATTTCTTCAACCCAAATTCACGTATCGTTTTATCCGTCTATCTTAAGTCATCGACTAACGTATTTTCTCAATTCGCATCATTCCTTGGTAACTCAAACCATCGAGCAACATCGATTTCAATCCTCAGAGTCATTTGCGTAACTTCAAATTTCAACTTTTCATGCACGCTATCTACCTGTCGTGCTAACTTTTTGTATACAATCCGTATCAATTTTTTTCAATCCGATTTCACCTACTCAATCGTTTTCGCGTTTCATACTCGTGCAATCCTCAATCTTTCGCTCGAATGATTTCCAAGACGGGCCATACACCACTCGGGATTCGAGTCATCCAATCTAGTCCAAATCATGTTCATGTTATTCGCTAAGACATGTTTTGGATTTGTTCGACGAATCCCTAGCATAATCGTTTACGTCGTATCGACGCACTAAGTCGTTCGCACTATTCCTCAAAATCCAGAACAATCTTCCGTGTACGCCTAAGCGTTAGTCTGATAACGTTCCTACCGATATACACTCCAAGTGTATCTCCGTTTTCGACCAAGCGGTACTTAATATCGGTTGCGACTCGTTTGCACCAAAAGGTCGAGGTGCGCGATACGCGGACTAAGTTGTGCCGCATAACCATCCAGTATGGACTATACTCCAAGTTTTCATGCTCATTTGATAATGTAGGACTCGTTAGGCATGCACGCGACTTGCTAACTTTAGCACGCATTTTCTATCAACTCAAGGTCGGCACCGTTCGGCCCAAAGGCCTACCAATGTATCCGGTGATGGCCTACCGATGCGTTCGACGGAACGCTTGTACGAGCTTTCGAAAATATTAGACTTATTGTATGGACATGCCGAGGGACGTTTGAGAGAGAGCGCACCAACGATATCACGTTGCGAAAGCACAATTCAGAGTTTGGGGAACAACAGAGTTAAAGAATTCAATCATAGTCCAAGGACGTACAGCCGTGCTCTGATACCATTATGTCACGCCCCGCGCCCGTAGGAGCGATCGTCCTCACTAAGGCGTGATGCCGCACGAGCCTAGATTGCGCTCGTGCAAGGCGGGTTCCATAACAGCCGATTACAGCGGCGGCGACGGGGTCGTCGCCCGGAAGTCCCAAGCAGAGACATTGAACACGCAGCAGAAAATTTAGAACGAAACACAAGTTATTCAAAAGAAGCTCTTTTATTAATATCGAAACAACGATTACATTGGGGGCACAAGGCCGAGATTACAATCACTCAATACACTCACCTCACATTACAAATCACTCTGCTCTCTCTCATCTCTTGATACAATACTTGAATCCAGCGGAAGCTTCGGAAGGCGAAGTCCATACATTATGTCCCGTATAAGTCTTCGAATCCATGCGGCCGCACGCTTCGAATCGCCAAGGAACTCCGTGCCTCGACGCATCCAAGCAAGCCCCGCACCACGAGCTTCTACCTGTGCCTGCACATAAACACTGTGTGGGTGTCAGTACCACTGTACTGGTGGAGTGAGCTCCTCGCCCACCCATACAAAACCAACACGTTTATTTTACTTTGTACAATACAAGCCCCTTTTTACGATTGTCTTTCTAGTCTTGTCTTGGGATCGATTTTAGGACCGACGCTCGGCCTATTTAGTATCTTTAGACCATCTTCGTGCCTTGCACTAATAACGTACCCATACTTTTGGACGTAACGACTAGGTCGTGTCAAATACTTGCCCTACGGTCCTTCTCGACTTAACTCAAAACGTATAACCCAACTTATGGAACCGATGTTGAGAACTCAAGTACGACAACGTATCTCGTGCCGAAGCACGTGTCTTTACGTATAACCGAATCGTAGGCTTTATAACACTTTGGTGCAACCGAGCACACATTTCACAACACATCGCATACCATGCTTACGCTTTCTTTGTTACGACCGACACCGTGCATGCGGATTCGCCGCTTAGCACGCCAATTATCTATATGAAAGGCCACTGGCATGACAAGCCATCGCGGACATAGCTTGGGTAGGCGGCGGGTCCTTCGATGCAAGGTAGCTAGCCCCATGGAAAGCCCCCGACTACCCACGCAATAAAAGCATGCGCTGCTATAACGTCTACCCCCTAGGATGACTGGGCCCGGTGCCCCGACGTATAACCAGTCTAGGTAGAAATCCTTGTCGACAAGGTGTCCAATGACCACGCACCTACGAGACATCTAGACTCACGTAAATGCATGGCCTATTTGATTGTTACGACCGGAACTATACTTAGCAACTCGTGCTCTGAATCACACTTGGCATAACGTGCCTCGGGACCGCGAGACTCCCAACCGAGGGACCGCCTCAAACTTCTTAACGTAGGTAGGAACGCGAGACTCCCAACCAAGGGACCGCCTCGAATACTTAACGTGGATAGGAATGCGAGACTCCCAACCGAGGGACCGCCTCGAATACTCAACGTGGATAGGAACGCGAGACTCCCAACCGAGGGACCGCCTCGAAACACCTTAACGTGGATAGGAACGCGAGACTCCCAACCGAGGGACCGCCTCGAATACATTAACGTGGATAGGAACGCGAGACTCCCAACCGAGGGACCGCCTCGAAACACCTTAACGTGGATAGGAACGCGAGACTCCCAACCGAGGGACCGCCTCGAATACATTAACGTGGATAGGAACGCGAGACTCCCAACCGAGGGACCGCCTCGAAACACCTTAACGTGGACAGGACGCGAGGCTCCCAACCGAGGGACCGCCTCGAACATCTTTGAACTCGAGGGAACGACTACTACGTAGCCTTCCAACTTAACTTGAACAAAACGTGTTCCTTAAGTGCCATGGACCGTGGCTAACTTTACATCGTGCCAACCGTGGCTCGTGCCTGTAACTGACTTCCGTCTTACGCGACGCTATCACCCAAGTCATACGTTATATGATGGCTCTTGAGATCGTGGGACTTTTGACTTGACAACCGTGGAACGAGCGGAACGGCACTTAGAATGACTTATGTCGATCGGTATGACTTTGCCTAACTTACTCAAGCCTACAACTTAACCCAAGGGATGAGCCAAGGCTATGCCAAGCCTTGCGCAGTAGAAACGTGCATGCTTTATCGAGCATTTATGCGGGCGACGCCTATGACTTAGAATAACTCATCGTTTGTGTCGAATACCAACTTTCCTTCTCCCAAGCCACGGGACGAAGGATCGAGTGTCGTTTAAAAGCACGCTGATCCGACTTCTATTGAGACCGTGGGACCATTTTCCATGTTCTAAGACATTCTGACGGGTCGAAATTATTCCCTTAGCTATGTGCGTTCGTAGCTTTTATATTAGCCTACTTGTGCAAGTTGAAACCACACGAATTATTAAGTGAAGGCTGAGATGAGGCAAGTTCACCGAAACTCCCCCACCTGAGCGATGTCTTCGATTCGCCGTTGTAAGGCCAAGTCCGAATGCCGTCGGCGTTTTGATTTCTCCGATTGACTTTGCGGGACGGGGCACTACAATAGCGGTGGTGGCTGTTTCTGACGTTAGACGAGATGCTTGTTTTAAGCAGTCCAGATGCAGACGAATAATTTTTGATGAAGGAATCGACAGCCAAAATCTAAAAAATAAAAATAAAAAATTGGGACGCTGCCCCGAACCGCACGACCTGACCGGGCAGGTCGAACCCCGAATAGATATACGCAGCGCCAGAGTTTGGATTCGAATAGTTGAGGGCGGAGCAGGAAAGATGACCATAATAGTTGGATATTTTTCTGTTGTTTGTTGTCATTTTGCTTTTTCTGATTATGCATGTTTATTATTATATGGATGTTTTTTTTTGAAAAACTAAGCCTACATTAATAATGGACAACAGGGACATAATATCAACTAGTAGAAAAATCCTCATTATTAAATAACTAAGTTGGAGAGGAAATTTATTTAGCATAAATCCTATAGTCTCCATTACTGGTTTATAGGTGATGTAATTATACTTGTGTGTTGGCTTTAGTGCTTTCCTCCATACCGGATGAGTATAATTATGGATCACCGGTACAAACTTCCTTAGGAATAATTATAGAAAGTTATCTAGAATGTGTACACTTCTCCATTTGAAGGAACTCATTACAAGGTAATGGACTTAGTATTAAGTAATGGTATACACTTAGATACAAATAATGGTAATCTCCCCATCGGAGTTACTGCTATTATTTGTATGACCAGAGCAAAACCAACAGATTAATTTTATTTTTCATAAAGTTATGTTGACAAGATAGTAAAATTAATAGGAAGTACCTACTTGAATAAAGTTGAATTTGCATACGTCACACTATCGTGGCATGCTAAATTCATGATGTTTAAGGTGTTGGCGAATTTCTTATTATTGTTTTGAGGGAATCAATATTTAATTAATTCAAAAAGTTTTTTGCCCTACTAGAAACGTAATTTAGACATTGTCCTGACTGCTGAGGAGTACAAATATGTACTTGTTGAGGAATGCCCACCTAAGCCTGATGCTAACTCTGATGAAGAGGTCAAATAGGCCTATAAGAAGTGGAAAAAGATAGATAAGATGGCACGGTGTTACATTCTGGCATCTATATCAAATGTACTGCAACTTCAGCATCAGGCCATGGCCACAGCTTATGACATGATGTATAACCTTAAGGAACTCTTCGGACATCAGAGTAGAGCAGCTAGGCAATTTGCTATGAAGTGTTTGATGAATACAAAAATGGCTGAGGGTACACCGGTAAGGGATCATGTTCTCAAGATGATGGGTCATCTAAATGATATGGAGATCCTTGGAGCTAAAATCGATGGGGAATCCCAGGTCGATATTATTCTCGGGACTCTGCCTAAAAGTTTTGACAATGTCTGCCTTAATTACAATATGAACAAAAGGTTGTATAGTTTGGCAGAACTTGCAAAAGAGCTACAGGATGCGGAATCTCTCTTTAGACAGAGTGATAATATTTTTGTTTCTGAAAAGGCTTCTACTACTAAGCCAAAAGGCGGTAAGAAGAAGAATAACATTCAGAAACAGGCAAACTCAGCAAAGAAGGGCATGGGATCTCAAGGTGCTGTGAAAAAGCCGAAAGGCAAATATTTCAAGTGCAAAGGGTCGGGACATTGGAAGACTGACTGTACACTTCTCAAACAAGGGAACAAAGAAGGTATATCTCATTTACTAGTAGTTGAAACATATTTAGCGGTGTTATCTACCGGCACCTGGTGTGTAGATACAGGAGCCACTAATCATGTCTGTAATATATTACAGGGGTTCTAGGAAACCAGGCGACTCAGTGATGGAGAGATATGCATGTTCATGGGTGACGCTATAAAAGTAGCGATCGTTGCATTAGGAGATGTTACTTTATCTTTTGGTAGAAATAAGTCTTTGACATTGAGAGATTGTCTTTATGCACCTTCACTTAGAAGGAATTTAATTTCTGTTTCTATGTTAGTTAAGGATGGATATTCAGTTTATTTTAATAACAATATTATTATTAAAAAGAATAAATATTTTATCTGTTCTGGTGCATTAGTTGATAATCTGTTTGTCATTAATCCTATTACACCTATAATGCAACTTATGGAAATGAATAATATATCATCTAACTTAAATAAGAGAAATGAACCTTCTTATACGTACCAAACATATCTTTGGTACTTGCGATTGGGGCATATTAACCTAAAAAGGATTCAAAGACTAGTTAGAGATGGACCTTTGAGTTCATTGGATGTGGAGGCACTACCAGTCTGTGAATCCAGCTTGGAAGGTAAAATGACCAAAAAGGCTTTTACGGCTGTTGGAATTGGTTCATTCTGATTTGTCTGGACCTATGACTATCCAAGCTAGAGGTGGCTTTGAATATTTTGTCATATTTATTGACGATTATTCAAGGTATGGATACATTTATTTGATGCGTCGTAAGTCTGAGTGCTTTGAAAAATTCAAAGAGTACAAGGCTGAAACGGAAAAACATCATGGAAAATATATCAAGTTATTACGATCAGATCGTAATAGCAAGTACCTCTTTGGAGAGTTTAGGAATTATTTATCAGAGGTTGGGATTACATCCCAATTGACTGCACCTGGAATGCTCCAGCAGAATAGTATAGCCGAAAGAAGGAATAGAACTCTTATGAAGATGGTTAGGTCAATGATGAGTTATTTAGATTTACCAGATTCGTTTTGGGGATATGCCTTAGAGACTGCAGCTTATATTCTGAACTTGGTTCCTTCTAAGTCAGTACCTCTTACTCCTACAGAGCTGTGGATTGGATGTAAGCCTAGTCTGAAATATGTTCGAATTTGGGGTAGTCCAACGCATGAGCTGAATGGGAAAGCAGATAAGTTAGATCTTATATAGAAGTACGCTTGTTTGTAGGCTATCCAAGAGGAACGAAAGGAGGTTTATTTTATAGTCCTAAGGATCAGAAGGTTATTGTTGGCACCAATGCCCGATTCTTAGAGGAAGACAATGTGATGAACCATAAATCCACAAGTAGAGTTGTTCTATAAGAACTGAGAGGTAAGACACCAAGTACTTCAGTACCAACAGTACAAGAGGATGAACCACAAATAACTGCACTATGTGTCACAAATGTTACACCACAACCGATAGTACCACGTCGTAGTGGGATGGTTGTGATACAACCTGATAGATATATGTTCTTGGGAGAGTCGTCAGACTTCGTCCCTGAGGAACAAGATTATGCTTCTTGTACGTACAACGAAGCACTCCAAGATAAAGATATAAAGTCTTGGCAAAAAGCAATAATATCTGAAATAGAATCGATGGATTCCAATCAGGTCTGGAGCTTGTAGAACCACCCGTTGGTGTAAAAGCTATTGGATGCAAGTGGGCCTATAAAAGAAAAAGTGGATCAGACGGTAAGGTTAAAACCTTTAAAGCTCGGCTTGTTGTAAAAGATTTTACTCAAAGAGAGGGTATCGATTATGAGAAAACCTTTTCTCCAGAAGCCATGCTTAAGTCTATCCGAATTCTTTTATCTATTGCAGCTCATCTCGATTATGAGATTTGGCAAATGGATGTCAAGACATCTTTCCTTAATGGAAATCTTGAGGAAGACATCTATATGAAGCAACCAGATGGGTTCATTGAAAAGGACCAAGAGCATCTTGTTTGTAAGCTAAAGAAGTCCATTTATGGACTTAAGCAAGCTTCCAAATCTTGGAACATATGTTTTGATCAGGTGATAAAATCCTACGGATTTGATCAATGTCAAGATGAATCATGTGTATACAGAAAGTGTGACAGAAACGTGGTGATATTCCTAGTACTTTACGTAGATGACATCTTGCTCATTGGAAACAATGTGAAGGTGTTATCTAATGTAAGGGTATGGTTATCCAAACAGTTTGATATGAAGGACTTGGGAGAAGTAGGTCACATCCTTGGGACCAAAGTTCTACGAGATTGCAAAAAAGGATGTTGGGCTTGTCCCAAGCTTCCTATGTTGATACTGTACTAACTCGTCTTAGCATGCAAAATTCTAAGAAAGGTTTCTTACCTTTTAGGCATGGAATTGCTCTATCAAAGGAGCAGTGTCCGAGGACACCTAAAGAGATAGAGAACATGAAAGCAGTTCCTTATGCTTCAACAGTAGGAAGCTTAATGTAAGCAATGCTATGTACGAGATCAGACATCTGCTTTGCCATTGGCATGGTCAGCAGATATCAGTCTAACCCAGAACAAGAGCACTGGACTACCGTAAAGCATATTTTGAAGTACCTGAAAAGGACTAAAGAGTATATGCTAGTTTACCATGCAGATAGTTTAGTTTCCTTGGGGTATACAGACTCAGATTTTTAGTTAGATAGGGATTCTAGAAAATCTACCTCCGGTTATGTATTTACTTTGGGAGGTGGAGCCATTGTATGGAGGAGTATCAAGCAAAAATATATTGCTGATTCCACCATGGAAGTCGAGGATGTGGCAGCCTCTAAGGCAGCCAAAGAAGCGGTTTGGCTCAGAAACTTTCTGTTGGACTTGGATGTGGTACCTAGTTTGCCTAAGGTTATTACACTTTATTGTGATAATAATGGTGCAGTTGCAAACTCGAAGGAACCACGAGCTCATAAGACAGGTAAATACATTGAGCGCAAGTACCACCTGATACGAGATTTCATAAAGAAAGGAAAGGTTGCTGTAATCAAGATAGCATCAGCCGACAACCTAGTCGATCCCTTTACAAAGAGCTTATCGACTAAGGCTTTTGATAGTCATATTGAGGGAATAGAAGTCAGATGTGTAGCAGCATGGCTTTAAGTATAAGTGAGAGATTTGTAACAGTATACTGAAAAGTAATGCTTTGAGTATAAGTGGGAGATTGTTAGGATTATATACTAAAAGATCACTTTTGTATTAACTTTATTTTTTTAAATTTTGAATGATAATCATATGGATAATTTTTGCATATTGTATTTGTTACAAGTGTTGATGCAAGTGTTTGATACTCTATATTGTAGATAATATGGTGTGTGGTGTCACACAGAAGATCATATTATCAGTTTTCTATGGAATATATAAATGGTTCACAACCTAGATGGACTTGGACAATCTATTGAAAAGGTTGTAGTGTAATCTGGTATTAGTCTATCTTGACTATAGGTTTACACTAGTATACTTTGTATGTATTGAACAGGACCACCTGAGGTTGTTCTCTTTGTATTGACTACATAAGAGAACAGACACCTCTGTTATTATGGATGCTTGTGCTCTTAAGCCGGATATAATAACAGACATGTATATGCAGTGTGCATTACTTTGACTCATAAAATAGTGAGATTCATTATGGGTCAACAACCTCTATAAATTGGATAATAACATTGTATGTATGATGGGCTATTAATTATAAAATGAATCTATGTCCCGATATGTCGGGTTGATGATGCCCCCTTAAGGAGCTCATAAGAATTGTCATGTAAACCCTGCAGGTAGATTATATCTGACATGACAAATAAAGTTGAGTGGTACTACTTAAGGATAAAAGACGTTGATTAATATAGTTGGCATTAACTTAATCTGATCGATGGACATTCGATATCTTAACATGGGGAGCCAAACGAGCATATAATAGAAGGAGCCCACAATTATAATTTGGGATTATGAAGATAGTGCAACGATAGCTCATTAGTGGACCGAGCTATTGTTAATGGGCCTGGATTGTGTGTTCGGGCTGAACACAGGACACCAAGATCCGTTAGGAGGCCTAACCCTAATTTCTCCTTATGGTCCCTGTCGTAGCCTTATATATCTCCTCTATTCTGTGGCCGCCAAATATTTATTAGAACTAAGAAGCTTTCTCTAAATTCGTGACCCACGTAAGGAGAGAAAGAAGGTGCTGCCAAGAAGAAGAAAAGGTTGGAAGATCGTCGCCCACATAATGTCCAACCCGAGGAAGGAATACGTGCAGAAGATCTTGGGGTCGTGATTGCTTGAGATTACTAGGAACTATTGTCTTCTTCCTGCCACAGGTATAATTCATGAACCCTAGTTTCCGTCTATGAAGGGTTAGAACACGTTTATATCTGTTTAGCATTCTATCAATCAATACGCACACCAAACTAGGGTCCTGGAAATCCCCAATTCCATCAGAGACACCATTGACACCCACGATATCCAGGATGGGGGACATTTCGAGATCCAGTGGTAGTTCTTCTACAGCTTCTTTGGATGAATTTGCCACCGATGGCCGCCTCAAGTAAACTCCAGGGTCATCAGGAGTCGAGCATCGGGCAAGCAAGTCCATTGTTGGACTAGCTGAGTCTTCTCTTGAAGGGGATAGTCCGTTATATATGCTGTTCGCGTGGTCCAAGCACGAGCCAGACATCGGTCAGAAGGAAGCTTACAAGTTAAGTTGAAGCTCCACTCCATGACAGATGACAGTACTGCGAGTGACCAAAGAAACGTGATTCTGAACCTCCTCTGTTAAAGAGATTCGCGATCCCTATAAAGAAGCAAGAGGCTCCAACATCAAGAAGTCATCAGGAGCCCATGCTCTAAAATGATGACTCGGAATAATTAATGCTAAGTGCTACGCATGACACCAGCCATCACCCAGCTCGTACAGTCCTGACATGTGTTCATGCTTCTGTTCAAAGTATCCCGAGCTTGACTCAAGTTCGGGACACTTTAAAGGGGGTCTTGTAGAAGCATGAAAAATCTCAGCTGAAGACATCCCTTTCCCAAAGCACAGAAGATGCAAAAGACTGAGGCTCAGTACTAAAAAGACAAAACAGAAGATATGGAGAGAAGTCCCTTTATTGTCATGTCTACCAAAGTCTAGTACAAACACATCAGGACTATACATAAGGGACTAATTCTGTTTTTCTACAAAGGATCTAGTACAGATTCGCCAGAAGCCTAAAGGGATCTACAAGGGATGCAGTCTTCATCGAAGCGCAACCTTCCTTCTTCTCGATACATACGCAGAAAGATTGACCTCCACTGAAATATGTTCTGATTTTCTTGTGGGTGCAGCCTCTCAAAAGCATATCAGTAACTCCGCACTTTGAAGAAGCCAGTGTTAGCCCAATGATTATATCATGTTTTTGAATATGGCTAATCAATTAAGTTTAACATATCGACGTCACTAATATTCATGTAATCACTATCATGTTACTACTTAAACATAGCATTATCCTAATGTTAGCGTTGTCCTAAATGTTCTATATCATATTGCTATGCTTGTATCATATTATTTTGTTTGTCTAACATGTTCTTATAGACATGCAGTAAGCATGATCAAGCTTTGTCAAACCAGGACATATGCAATAAAGAATTATTGATGGGCCAAAGACGGCGTTATACAAGAAGATTTCTCTGAACTGCCTAACGACCTATCCGGGGCCTCGCATCGGGGTTCCGCTGCCCGATCAGCGGACAGGGGTCGAGGGGGCAGCGCCCCCCGTCAGGTGTTCGGGGGCAAAGCCCCCGAAAGGTATTCAGATTTCCAGATCTATTTATCTTTGGACGACCGCCGTCAAGGAAAAAGGCGTCTTCAAGTCTGCTCAAATATTTGAAGAAAGGCGTCATCAAAGGGTTCTTGGTTTTCCTATTTGATCAATATATTTTTCATATTTATTGAGTCTAGGAATACGATGTAAACTGCATCGTACTGGCAAATAGGCTACCCAAGAAATATTTTCAAAATACCCTTTCATTTTGAAAACAAGTCCACTTACAAAAGCCCAAACAACTTCCTAACTGTTTGACTTTTCAAAAAGCCCAAAACTAATTTGCAAAAACCCTGACAGAACTCCAACAGAACTTGACCAGAGTTCGGCCCGAATTCGACTAGAGTTCGGTTAGTGGACGTTGCTTTTTGAACTTGGTCTTCCTGCAGTTACGGATCCCAACGAGATTTTCTTATAGAATTATGTCCGAATTCTGCCCGAATTTTGTCAGAATTCTGCCTTTGGAAAAACTATAAATAGAGAAGAATTTCGATCATTTCAACACACTCATTCACTTTCATATCTCTTCTCTATAAGCCTACTACTTCTTCCAAAGTATTCTGAGCTTTCATTTTCAAATCCCAAGCCAATTACAATCCTCTAGTCGATTTGCCAGTGCGGTACGGTCTAGAAGTTTCAGAGTGGTTGTAATCAGAGGCTTGATTAAAGGTACACACTTCACAATTGAAGTTGGTCAAGTACTATGGATCAAAGCTCGCGTTGTAGAAGTTGTAAGAACTTCGGATGAAAACTTGTGGTGATTTTCCATAGTGGATTCAACTGGAAGCTAGAGTTCTTCCGACTGGACTAGTCCTCACAAGAGGGAAACCAGTATACATCCTTGTGTTTGCGTTTGCTCTCTACTCTCTACTTTTTATTTACATATCTGCGATATATTATCTGTGATCTTGTTACTAACTTTTTTAAATAGTTAATTTTCGCTGCCCACTCTATTCACCCCCCTCTAGAGTATTACGCTTTACAACTCGTTCCTACAATCGATCCTACAGCCAGAGCCTTCAAGCCAGAGGCGCAGCTACCTGCCTACGCCAACCTCCAAAACAAGATGGTGGTAGGCCCTCCTCCCCTTCTTTTACTTCAGAAGACAGTACCTTTACTCCAGAGGCGCAGCTACCTGCCTGCGCCAATCTCAGACGCACAAGGGTGTCATACCCTTCCCTTTGCAGCCAACGCCTTTACTGTTCAGAGGTGCAGCTACTTACCTGCGTCCGTACGAGGCGCAGGATAGTGATATGCTCACACCATCTCCATTCCTACGGCACAGTCATCTGCTCCGGATTAGAAGCTTAAGTCACTTCTCTACAAGAGACTTGGGAACTTCCATCGCAACCAATGCAAGTCAACCTGTCACTCCAAAAGCACAGTTACCTCGCCAACCTGAAGCACAAGCATACTTGTCGCCTATAGCACAGTGACTCCGGTAGCCCGAAACACAGCTTCATAAGTTGCTCTATATGCACAGAAGTCTCATCGTCATTAGAAGCTAAGTCCACTCATCGCCTGAAAGTTGCTCTGCAGCTTGATAAGTTGCTTTTTTGCTTCATAAGTTGATCTATATCCCTCTCTAACAAGGTATTCGCTAAGGCGGTTATACTACATTCTTCCATATTATTTTAATCCGTATAGGGATCATTGTAATTTGATTGAGTATAACCCAATAGACCTTTTGTTATTTCTTTCAGGCAATTTGAATCCTTCTGGAATTTTCATATAAATGTCATTATCTAATGACCCATATAAATATGCGGTAGCAACATCCATAAGTCGTATATCAAGTTTTTCTATGACTATTAAACATATCAAGTATCATAATGTGATCGCGTAGATCACAAGGGAATATGTTTCATCATAATCGATCCAGGTCTCAACGAGAAACCTTGTGCAACAAGTCGTGCCTTGTATCTCACAATTTTATTTTTCTTGTTGCGTTTTTGTACAAACACCCATTTGTATCCAATAGGTTTCATACCTTCAGGAGTTTGAACTACTGGTCCAAATACTTTATGATTTTCTAAGAGTTATAATTCAGCTTGTATCGCATATTTTCATTTTGGCCAATCATTTCTCTGTCAACATTGTTCAATAGATTTTGGTTCAGGATCTTCATTTACTATTCAAGTGCGACACCATAAGCAAAAACATTGTCTATAATAATTTTCTTTTTATCCCAGCTTTCTCTTGTACTCATATAATTTAAAGAGATTTCTTCTGAAATTTGTTCATCGTTATGTGTCTTTTCAGGAGCTACCGAGGACTGATCATTCAAATTTTCTATAGTACTTTCATGTTTTGAAACTATTTTTTCTTTAGGAATAATTACTTGTACCCTTTTCTTTCGAGGGTTTTTATCTTTAGCGCCAACAGGGCGTCCACGTTTCATGCATGGTTTTAGTGTGCCATTATGTTGTCCTTCAGGATATCAATCCGTGCTGGTGTATTTATTATCGGTATATGAGATTTCGTTACTCTCTTAATATCAGTGAATGCATTTGGCAACTGATTTGTGATATTTTGTAAATGAATGATCATTTTCACTTTTTGCTCACGTCTATTTGTGCTTGGGTCAATAAAAGATGGTATATTCCATGTAATTTTATGCCGTTCTACAGGAAATGACATTTTATCTCCCCCTAACGGCAGGAAAACTGACTCATCAAAATGGCAATTAGCAAACCTTGCCTTAAATAAATTGTCCGTCAGGGGCTTAATGTATTTTATTATATATGGGGAATCAAAACCAACATAAATTCTAAGACATCTTTGTGGGCCCATCTTTGTTTGTTTTGGTGGAGAAATGGGAACATAAACCGCACAACCAAAAACTTTTAAGTGTGAAATATCAGGCTGCTGGCCAGAAACAAGTTGCAATAGTGAATAATGATGAAATGAACTTGGTCGAATACGGACCATTGTAGCTGCATGCAATATTGCATGTTCCCAAACAGAAGTGGGTAAACTAGATCTTAAAAGTAAAGGTCTGGCAATCAATTGCAACCTTTTAATAAAAGACTCTGCAAGTCCATTTTGAGTATGCACATGTGCAACTGAATGTTCGACATTAATGCTAATTGACATGCAATGATCATCAAATGCTTGAGATGTATATTCACCGACATTATCAAGACGAATAGCCTTGATGGAATAATTAGGGAATTGAGCCCTTAATCTTATAATCTGAGAAAAAGTTTGGCAAAAGCAACCATTCGTGTTGATAGTAGACTTACATGTGACCATCTAGATGATGCATCTGTCAAGACCATAAAGTAACGAAATGGTCCACAAGGTGGGTCAATAGGTCCACAAATATCCTCTTGTATTCTTTATAAAAATATAGGGGACTCGAGATTAACTTTCATTAGAGATGGTCTTACAATTACTTTTCCTTGTGAGCATGAAACACACACACACAATTATGAGGTAAAAGAATCTTTCGGTTCTTTAGAGGATGGCCATGTGAGTTTCTAACTATTCGATACATCATACTTGATCCAGGATAGCCAAATCGATCATGCCAAAGCATAAAAAAATATTTGAATCATCGAACCTCCGGTTTATCGCAATGTTAGATTCTATGGCACTTATGTTTGCATAATACAATCTTGATAAAAAAATGGAAGTTTTTCTTTCACACTCTTCTGTCATGAATCATTGAATGTAATACATAGATATTCCATATTCCCCTCATTCATAGTCTCGATATGAAAACCATTGAGAAGTATATCTTTTAAACTTAGCAAATTTCTTTATGAATTGCTAGAATACAAAGCCTATTTCACTAAAATATTTGTTCCACCCGGTAAAATAATGTTCGCTCTTCCAGAGCCCATAATTAGTTTTGTAGTACCAGAAATTGTACTAACATTTGATTTTGCCAATTTTAAGTTTGAAAAGTATTTTCGGTCTCGAAGAATTGTGTGCGTTGATCCACTGTCAACTAGACATATATATTCACCGTTGGAGTTGTTCACTACATCATTATTTTTCATATTTCTATAAACAAAAAATAAATGAAGTAAGAAACATTATAAAACTTAATTTATTAATTTGATATTATAATGATCAAGACTTAGAAACATGAGAATACAAGCATTGAACTAAAATTAAACTTAGGAAAATAAAGTTCAAATAGTCTAAATCCCAACACAATCATTTTTGTTCTTTCCATTGCCATCATTAGCATCATCACCCTAAAACTTAATCCCAGTAATTCCTTCGCTTAGCTCATTTAAGAAATCATCAACATCCAAATGAGTAAATTCTATTGGATCATTTTCATCTTCAATAATTTTATTGTAATCTGCAAAATTGATTTATTTCTCTTTTTCTTTACCGTTGATAGATGTTTGGTAAAGGTTAATTAGGTGCTTCGGTGTATGATAGGTACGAGACCAATACCCTTTTGCTCCAAACCTATAGCAAGCCTCTTCATAATTCTTTAGAGAATCTACTTTCGCACCCTTTCCTTTATCTTGTTTTCCGTCATTGTTGTTCCACTTCAAGTGGTATGGCCCAACCTTCTTTTGAAGGTATGATAATTAGGACTACCATGGTCTCAAGTTTTACCATGACTATAACTACAACCTTGACCATGGCCACAACTGTAACCATGACCGTGACCGCGACCACGTCCTTGTATATAGTTATTTGCATTCGCTTTAGGAAATGGTTGTGATCCAGTAGGGTGGGAGTTATGGTTTTTTATTAGGAGCTCATTATTTTGTTCAGCAACAAGTAGGCATGAGATCAATTAAGAATTTTTTAAAACCTTTTTCACGGTACTGCTGCTGCAGGAGCATGTTCATGGCATGGAAAGTAGTGAATGTCTTTTCCAACATATCTTCTTCAGTGACATTATCTTCGCACAATCTCATTTGAGACACAATTTGAACATTACAGAGTTATATTCATTTACCGTTTTAAAATCTTGCAACCTCAGGTGCATCCAATCACCTTGGGAGTATCACACTCTTTTGATGATCATAACGTTCCTTTAAGTTTTTCCTTAAAACAGCTGAGTCTTTTGCTCCAAGATATTCGGATTACAGTCCTTCATAGAGGTGATGTCGAATGAAAATCATTGCCTTTGCTTTATCTTGTTCGCTTGTCTCATCCTTCTCTTTGATGGCATGTATATGGTTCTTTGCACTCAAATGGATCTCAGCCTCAAGAACCCAAGTCAGATAATTTTTTCGAAAATATCAAAAGCAGCAAACTCAAGCTTGGTGATGTTTACCATATTTTTGAAAATGAAATATTACTTTAGAATATAATGCACATACTCAAATCTACAAGTTTGAGTTTTATCAATTAGGCTTCACGCCTAACATATTTTATTTTGGCTTCAAGCCTTATATTCAATATAGGTTTGGAGATGAAACTTCAGGTTCATCTTAATACAAAGCTCTAAGATATTTGTCATAAAGTCACAAAGTTTGAAGCTAATAAAGTCACTAGAGATGATCAATCCTAGATTAGTAAGCAATCCAGATAATTTCATCAAGGCTATTAATTAAAGGTAGAAATTAGTAGACAAGTAATTAGTCAAAATTTGATAACATAATTAAGGAGGATTAACAGCCAACTAGGAATTTCTCCAAATAAGATGCCATAACTGAAGGGATGAGAAGCTGCAAAAAAAACTCTCTTTTTTGAAATGATATGCTTAAGACACACATGATTAACAAACAAACCATAATCAAACGAATCCACAAACAAATATACCAATATATTTTGGCAATTGCATCTACTATTGGATATAATTTAAAAATGCATGAATAAACAAGACCATTATTATGAATAAAAAGTCATGAATAAGCAAGCCATGGCTTGGTGGGAAGTTTGCATCAGGTAGAGAAAGATAGCAGCAAGAAGAAAGGTTAGGATGTGAAGCGCCAATTTGCTAAGGGTGATTCTATTATGTGAGTAGCGCCTTATGAGTAATTATTTACAAATAAGTGAAAATAATTTCTTAATTGGATGGAATAGTGAATAACCAATAGTAAACTAGGAGCAGAACACCAACCAAAGGCATCTACTTTTGGGCAAAAAAATAGAATCTTGTGTGGGCCAATTTTGTTAACTCCAACAATCTTAAACCCCAAAGGTGAATATATTGGAAAAAAATTAGCGTCGACTATGGGAATAAGAAACCATCCTACTGCCATATGACTGCAAGAATAAAATAATAAAATAATAACGGAAGTTGAACTTACAATTTCCTTGAGCAAAGTCGTGCTGATAACATACAATTTCCTTGAGCAAAGTTGTGTTGATAACGTGTTATACTTTAGAGGAGAACAAGATAGAAAATGTATAAAATAGTCTTTCTTCATTTCACAAACACTCAACCAGAATGGTCCTTTTATATACCTACAATAGAATGTCAAAGGCCATAAGTTACATAAGTTATGAAACCAAGGACCATGAGTTACATAAGTTATGTAAGACCAAAAGACATGGGACATCCATATTTACAACAATTCACAGCGCATCTATGTTAAACTATTTAGTGTGCATTAATAGCTTTAAATTATAATTAACATCAGAAATACTATATATTATACTTAAGTTGAAATATTCTAAAAATTTTAATATTTAACCATATATTTTTAAATAGAATTTCAAATACATATAGTTATATTTGCAAGTATCGTGCAAGTTCTGCAATGTACACAACAGCTCATGATATAACAAAAAATTAATTAAAAAGTTGGTCTGATCAATTATATTTGCTACCATTTATGTGGTTTTCCAATGATTTACCAAAGATATTATAAGAAAATAAATAAATAAATCAAAGACCGCCTAGGAAATCGTGCACGAATTTGAGGACACGTGGCAGCCTTCATTGGTTCGGGCCCAGACAAGGCCTCAGAATTTGTGGGTCCTAGCTCAAACAAATAGGGTGCCACCACGTCATGGTCGGCCCTGGCCCAGGGCAGCCAGGACGACCGCTCAGAGCCCACGGAATAGGAGGGCCCAAAAAAAATTAATTTAAACATATATATATTAATAATCTTGTATTTAAAATAAAACTAATATGTAACATGACCCTCTTTTAACATAAAACAATTATGGTGTAATGGTCATATTGTTAGACTTGTACACTAGAGGTTCTATGTTCAATTTTTGGTGGTAACATTTTTTTTAATTTACTTATATTTTAGTTTTTAATTCTTATTTTTATATTATATATGGGATCCATTTTAAAAGTTTATCTAGGGCTCCATGAACTCAGGATCGGCCATGCATCAAGGTATTACCTGGGCCGGTGCAGGCCCAGTGTGGATCGGTTTTGACCGAGCCTAGGCCGGGCCGGGCTTAGCCCGGTCAGAGCAGCAGGCCGAGCCGGATTGGCCCGGAGGAAGAAAAATTGAACCTAGCCCGAACCCATGGCTCGGTTTTGGCAGGGCCAGGCTAAATCTGGTCTGGGCCAAGCCAGTTCAGTATTGGACAGGGCCAGCCCGGTTTTTCTGAAAAAAAAACCAAAAACGAAAAAAATTCTTTTACTTTCTACCATTTATGTTTTAAAAATTAGAAATTGGAAAGTAAAAGTTAATGTACTACATTACAAGTATCTTTTCCATAAAAAATTAGAAAGTAAAATAAATTTGTTAATGTCAAGATAATTTAATGTACAACAGTTCAAGTATTTTCTTCCATTAAATTTGTAGTAAAATGTAAAAGTTATAAATTGATATTTTATTTCTAAATGGATTGTAAAAATTGTACAAGTATTTTTTTGTCGTCCATCGTCCGTCTCTATTGCTCAGCTTCTCCTTCAGTAGTGCACATAAAGTTTTGAAAGCTTGTTGTCTACTTTCATAAGTGTTCGAACTTTATAGACATAATCTAAGAATTTCTAAATTTGTATGAAAAAATTGAAGACATTCTTGTACAACTAAATTAATAATATGAAAGCACATCTAAACATGAAACAGTCGTCCTTCTACTATAGGTAAAAACTGTGAACTTAAAATACTAATACAAAAAGTATTATTAATAGCATTATCAAGAGAAATAGAAAAAAAATTATTGTGAATATCATATTCACGTAAAAATTGCATGATGGCACCACCGATTACAGAACCGGTATGTGGAATTTTCAAAGGACGTAGACAAATAATACATTTTTGCAGCATCCACTTTGGATCTATATAATGTGTCGTGATACAAATAAAAGCATAGTTTTGTTTTATAGTCCATATATCAGAAGTTAGAGGAAACTTACTAACATTTATGAAGCTTTGCTTCAAAACTGTCATTTCCTTTTGAAATATTTTAATAGCCTCCGATCTAGTAGTCGATCTAGAAACTTTAGTAAAACATGGGTTAAGAGTAGTACTTGCATACTTATAATACCAATCAATGTGAAAGGTTATTCATCACAAATAAAAAATTTGGTTAGCTCGATTTTGTTACGAGCATCAGAATAAGTGAAATTACCTACAGAAGATCCTTGAGGACCGATGCTTATCTGTGATTGCCTAGCTTGCAGTGTGTCCTTACCATAACAAGTGTCATAATGTCTTTTTCAGTGTGCACGTGCCATCATTATTTTTTACTTAAATATTTTCTTACATTTCTTACATTGTGCACCTTAAGGAAATGGTTTTTTATCACTACCAAAATAAGTCAATTTAGCGACGAAATTATCGACAAAATAAAATATTGCTAAATTTTGGTATTAGAGACGCGGGTAAAAGGACATCTCCACACGTCACTGGTTAGCGACATGCAGCGACATAAATTATATTTCGTCGCTAGAGTACTGAAATTAGCGACAGCTAGCAACGTCAAATTATGATGTCGCTAAATTTTTAATAAACCCCGTTCAACTTTTTCATTTTCCCCCATTCGGTCACATTTCCCCTCCTTCCGACGAATTAGCTGTCCTCACGGCCGCCCCTTCCTCCCGACGAATCTCTCCTCGCCGCCCCCCTCCTCCGACGAAGCTCTCCTCGTCGCTGATGACAGCACATCCTTCCCTCTTCAGGTAAACCCTAACCCTAGTTCTAATTGTAGACACAGACATGAGCGTGGCAGACACGTCGTGCTGGGTGTCGCCGCCGCTGGCGGCGGTGATCTGCCACGAGGGTGCGAAGAGGGGAGGAACTTGGCCAAGTGTATTTGGGGGTAGGCTTGTCGACACTAGGATGGTCGTGGCCATGGCCGAGGCCGTATTCCGACAGGTGGTCGTGGCCATGGCACGGTACTGCCCAGGCAGTGGCCATGGCATGGTACTGTTATGAATTTTGATTGAGTGAAGTATTAGGCAGGGATCGGTCATGGAAATTATCGGGTTAGTTCGTGTCTTGATTTAGTTGTATCCATTTTTAGTTCGTGTCCAGATGTGGTCGTGTCAAAAAAATAAATATACACAAAGATAAGCCACAACCGAAGTTTGAGAAAAGACATACACAACTCCTTCTCAAACACATACACAACCGTGTCTAATAATCTACAGCACATGAAGTCATACATAACTCCTTCTCAAAAAAAAAATATACACAAAGATAAACCCCAACCGAACCGCACACCCACATACAACCTGAGGCTGGTCCAGTCATCGAACTGGAATTAGGCCAAACCCATCAATAATACAACCTTTTTCAGTTTGAGCAAAGTTCAATATATGCCAAACCAAAAGTCTTAGCTCAAAAATACAAACCCAATTGTTTAACCCAGCATATGTCTCTACACAAAAAATGATACATATTAGTGTTTATATTGTGTGTGTCTATATTAGGTATATAGAGACAGTGTCTCTATACAAGAAATTATATAGAGATTTGTGTCATGTATAATGTATTAATGTGTCAACAGTGTTATTATATTAGGTACCTACCTATATGTAGCTATATGTGTAATGATACATATGGATATATAACTACATAGGTGGCTAATTAGATAGGTTGATGTAGTGGTGTCGGCAAAGGAACTCATGTAAGCAGGGATGTATACATTGGACATCCTGTAAGCATGGTGTCTGTGTGTTATAGTGAGGGATTATGATAGGAGCCTTTACGTGTATATATGTTATGTAGTATGGTTGACTGATATACCTATGAGTGAAGTTCGGTTAGATAATTAGAAAAAAGGATGAACGTGTAAACCCTAATCCCCCACTCTCTGCTAGCTATAGCTAGGTATCGCCAAATATTTCATGGTAAGTGCTAGCTAGGTAAGTGCTAGCTTGGACACTCTGAGGTCAAATTTTCTTTGTGGCCTAACACAGAACACATGATTTCATGGTACTTTGATGAGCGTGTGTAGCCTGAAATCAAGTGTCCATGTGAGCCGACCTCTCAAAAGAAAATTCATGTTTGCAAGCCTTTTGTGTCGCATTTTCTTTTGAGGGAACGACTCACAAAGACACTTTATTTTAGGGTAATTTGATGAGTTAAGTATTAGCTAGGTAAGTATGTATAATTAGTGTCATAGGTAAGTGCTAGATAGGTATCTTAGATACTTAGGTAAGTGTCCTTGTCAGCCCGAAGTCAAGTGTCCATGTCAGCCCTTCTCTGACAAGTAAATTTATATATGTAAGCCTTTTTTGAGGCTTTTAGAATTCTACAGATTTCAGAAAGAAAAAAAGGAGAAAAGATAAAGAACGAAATGAGTAAAAAATCGAGAAAAAAAATCCTCGAAAAAAAAATTTATAATACTTGGCCTTTTTAGTTTTTTTTTTTTTTGAAATCATGTATAACTCTAAAAGCCTTAAAAGGCTTGCAGAAGTAAATTTTCTTTGAAGAGAAGGGCTGACATTGAACACGTGACACACATTTAATACTCATGGTACTTTAATGAGTTAAGTGCTAGCTAGGTATCTTAGATACTTAGGTAGTATGTATAGTTAGTGTAATGAGTATTTGAAACTGTATCCTAAGTAAGTGCTAGCTAGGTATCTTAGATACACGTAAGCTGATATTCATGTGTATCCATTGATTTATGCATCCATTTGGACAATATATTCGAATAATGTCTAGCTATCTTTGCATAATTATCTTCAAATGGATATGAATTACTATCTGTGGCATCGTTTGTGGATGTACAATCGTCATTCTGATAACATATGCGGTGTACGAGATGAATTTATATAGGGGTAGAGCACTTCCTACAGTTCGCCAAGGCGTTCCCTCAGTACATGGACCATACCAAAATTAAGTATCCTTGTGTGAAATATTACAACTTAAAATATCATCCAGAAGTGGATGTGACATTTCATTTGTACTCGAGAGGTTTCACGCCGAATTACTATCAGTGGGCCGCACACGACGAACTTGTCTCTTTAGCATCGAAGCTATAGCCTTATGTGGAGCCTTATATTCATGTCAACGACCATGGTGCTTATGACAACGGATGTGTGAACATAGTTTTCGACGTTGTGGGTCCTAGTTCCGTTCTGGATGATCATGGTAGATATGCGGAGGCACCGAATGCCGATGCTACAAGGTTCATGGAGTTGCTGGAGAATACAATAACTCCATTGTATCTTGGTTGTGAGGATCATTCACCATTAGAGGTAGTCACTAGGATGTTGTGCATAAAGTCTGATTTCAACATGTCTCAAGATTGCTACAACCGAGTGATGGAGTTGATTATAGAGATCTTGTCAGCAGGTGCTAAGTTGCCTAAAGACTTCTACCGGTGTAAGAAGATGGTGAGATCGCTCTGGATGGGATACGAGAAAATTGATTCCTGCTGTAATAGGTGCATGCTCTAGTACAATGATGAAAAAGTGTACAAATTTTGTAGTGCTGATTGGTACAAGCCAACTGCTACAGGAAGATCTGCTGGTAAAAGAAGGCCGGCCGATTCAATGTACTACTTGTCTTTGATCCCGTGATTACAGAGGTTGTTTATGGCAAAGGAGACTATCGAAAACATAAGTCGGCATAGGCGAGAACAGATTGAAGGAGTGTTGGATCACCCATCCGGTGGAGAAGCTTGGAAGCACTTTGATCAAGAGTATCCTGATTTCGTCGAGGATCTACGTAATGTAAGATTGGGGCTATCCTCTGACGGTTTCACTCCGTTCGGACTTTCGGGCTCCCAGTATTCGTGCTAGCCTGTGATCGTCACTCCGTACAACCTACCTTCCCGGATGTGCATGAAGACTCATGTCATGTTCTTAATCATCATCATCCCAGGTCCAAATAACCCAAAGATGAACAACGATGTGTACTTGCAACCGTTAATATATGAGTTGAATCAGTTGTGGGAAGTAGGCGCGAACACGTACAATATTAGAAAAAAATAGAATTTTCAGATGAGGGCGGCACTAATGTGGACTATCAACGACTTTCTAGCTTATGGTATGTTATCAGGATGGAACACTCATGGACGTCTCTCATGTCCTTATTGCATGGACCGTACCAAAGCTTTTCTATTTAAAAAACGAAGACAAACCATACTTCTTTAATTATCATTGACAGTTTCTTCCGAACGATCATCCATATAGGAGGAACATAAATGCTTTTTGTGCAGGTGTTGTAGAGAAGAGCAATCCACCGTCAAGGTAGCCCGGAGACACGATTTGAAAAGAGGTAAAAGATTTACCAAGTGCTATCGAAGAGCCCGCTAAGGGGTACACTATGATGGATTCAGCCACAGACATAATTGGACGAATATGAGCATATTTTGGGACCTTCCATATTAGGGCACAAATCTGATCAGACATAATCTTGATGTCATGCATATCGAGAAGAATGTGTTTGACAACATAATTAATACTGTAATGAACGTGAAGGGGAAGACGAAGGACAATGGCAAAGCCAGGTTGGACATTGAAATAGGCACCCTAAATTTCATTTGATAGGAGAAGGGAATGGAAAGTACAAGCAGTCCAAGGCTATTTTTCTCACTGGAGAAGGAGGATAAAAGGAGACTTTGTAGGAGGATTCAGGGCCTCAAATTTCTAGAAAACTACGTGTCGAAACTAAGAAGATGTGTCGACACAAAAGAGAACAAACTGACGGATATGAAGAGCCACGACTGCCACGCATTCATGGAGAGGTTAATTCCGAATGTATTTCGGGAGTTCTTACCACCGGTAGTTTGGGATCCTTTGACAGAACTTAGCATATTTTTAAGAGATCTTTGTTCTAATAAACTGCTCGTCACTCGTCTGGAAAAGCAAAAGCGGGACATTGTGGTAACATTCTGCAAGCTCGAGAGGGTGTTTCCTCCTGCTTTCTTTGACTCTATGGAGCATTTTCCAATTCATCTTTCCTATAAGGCACGTGTTGGTGGATCCATCGGTTATAGATGGATGTACCCGTTCGAGCGACATCTGAGCCACCTAAAAAAAGGTAAAAAATAAGGCACGAGTCGAGGGTTCTATTTGTGAAGCCTACGTTCTTGAGGAGATTTTAATATTTTGTTCAATACATTTCAAGCCTCATGTTGCAACTAATAGAACAAGAGCTTCCAAAAATGACGACGGAGATGAAGAAAGTAATGATGCAATACTGAAGGTATTCAATGCTAAGGGGAAGCCTTCGGGTAAACTGAAGAAGAGAAGGCCCCCAACATGGTAACCGTCTTCCTAGTCACCGATAAACGGAAGGATAAGCTCATCGACGAGAAGGCCAGCAAGACATATGTGCGCTCTACTTTCTTGTGTTAATTTAAGTACAATTATGCATTAAAATGTTAATAATAAACAAATCCCTTAACATATTATAGACATGCAGTAGATATCTACATAGTTAGTAATAAATACCTTAGACATTAGCACAAATTTTTCTAGGAGGACTATGTTAGGCTATGTGATCAGACCTCTACTAGTGTGTCTGCAGAGGGAGCGGCTACTAGTGCACCTGCTACTCCGTCGCCGGACAAGCTCTGGATGACCGTCGTTGGTGGTCTTCAGCGGGGTACGTACTACGGTACGGAATCCTACGTTGCCTGTTTGGCGATTGAGTTATCCAGGGCTCCCTCTGTCAGTGTGCACTCCTCGCCGCAGACTTCGCAGGCATCGGCGCGAGTCCAAGAGATATGGAGCAGGTCGTCGAGTTACGTGAGATAATACAGCGGAGGTCGGAGCTGCCCCAGGCCGCGCAGAGAGACGATCTGGTGCTCACTGTATGTTTTGATGCGCTCGAGCGTAGCATTGTGGAGCTCCAAAGTATGAGCGCGGATGTGCTGTAGAGCAACCGGAGGGTGATATCTGCCATGGATGCCCGACTACGAGCACTGGAGCAAGGAGTTCCGCCTGGTCCACCGTCGACATCCACTACTCTAGCCGATTCTACTCCACCAATGACGACTCCCCTGCCACCATTATCGTCAGGTCTACTGACGTTAAAGCCGGAGATGTATGAGTACCTGCTAGCCAGAGGCAGTCTTTCTCCTCCTCCTGCCGATGATCATCAGTAGTTTTTGTTTTCATGATTGTGTGTTGGCCCCATTGTTGGGTGTTTGTGTAGACTTTGCACCGAGTTTTATTCTTGTTTATAGAAAAAAAATTATGGATGTTCCACTTATTCTTTCGTTCTGGATGTTGGACTTAAGTCTTTCGTTCTGGACTTATTCTTTCTATGTGTTTGTATAAACTATGTGTTTGTATAAACTATTTGTTAGATGTCTGATTCATGTTTAAGCTATTTGCTGGATTGTTGTTATTTATGATGTTGGATCTCATATATACAAGGTTGAATTGTTCTTGTTTTGATTTTGTTGTATTTTTTCTTCAGATTAGCAACGTTCAGCGACGTTCCGCAACGTTTTGCGACGACAGCATTATGTCGCTATAAAGTATCCAAACGTCGCTAACTGCGTATCGGAACATCGCTAACTGCGTATCAGAACGTCGCTAAACGTCGCCAACATGCTGACATGGCAGCCAATAACAGGTATAGCAAAACGTCGCCATTGTGTCGCTAAGGTGCGACGTTATACTTCTTCGTCGGTATACGTCGCTATTTCAACGACATCAGTTACGTCGCTAAAGTTCGTCGCCATGGCGACGTTTTACGACGTTTGGACCATATACGACTATGTAAAAAGCGACATCGATTTTTCGTCGCTAAAAATGTCGCTAATTGTTTTTAGCGACGTTGTTTGCCTAATTAGCAACGTCTTTTGACGTCGCTAACATGACTTATTCCAGTAGTGGATTTTTGGGATCTAAAACCGGTGCGCCCTCACTATCATTGACATATATTTTTTCAAATATTGTCATACAACTTATTTCTCCCTATTTACAACATTTGTAGCCTTGCTCCTAACTTCAGGAGGTGGCATTTGTGTCGGTGGCACAGAATCTGGAATATGATTATTTTTAAATAAATCAGCGTAGTAAGTAAAATTTTGTTCTGAATCACCTCCGTAATGGTGGTTAGAACTAGTAGCATCCATATTCTCAAAATTAATTTTTTTTTTAGAAAAAGAAGTAAGAAGAGAAAAAAAAAATATTATCTACCAAAAAGAGAGAAAAAAATCCAAAATACAAAAAAAAAATATTCTCTAAAATTCAAATTACTTGGAAGGTCAACTTCAGGGAAGATGTTCAACTCTAAGAATTTTTGCAGAATTTGAAACCTCAAGAACATTGCACTTTGGCCTCTATAAAGTTGCACTTCAAAGCCCAGAAACTTGTTGTTCAATCTTCAGATGATTGCTTAGCTTGAATATGTTGTAAGAGAAGAAAGAAATGGTTGTGTATAATTTTTATAAATTTTGGTCTATTTATAGATTTTTTTTTTGGTGCAAAATGACCTATATTACCCCCAAAAAAGAGTTATAAGAATATTTTTTGTCATTTTCAGCAAAATGACCAAAATACCCTTCCAACGATCTAAAAACAGCAAGTAAAATAGGAATAATTGGTCGTTTTGGCCTCTAAACGCTAAAAAAATTAAAAACTGGTCGAACCTGGCCTGGACCGGGCGGTCCGGGCCGGCCCAAACGGGTTCTACGGGTTTGATCGGCTCGGACCCACGGTCAAACCGGGTCGGGCCGGTCCGGACTTGCGGGTCCAGAGGCGCAACCCAACTCGGACCCACTTGGTCACTAGGTCAGGCCGGTCCGGGTCGTTGACCGGGCTCGGGCCGGGCCAAGCCAGGGATGGGGCCGCCGGCCCAAGTTGCACCATGAGCCATGCGTCACGTCCTCAATTTTGCATGCACAGCCGGTCAATTTGTTAGGAACCATTCTTATTTATATCACACACTTAATTTTCTATGAGGAGTTCCATCTGCAACAGTTCTCTAGTTAATATGCTACTATCATGATATTGAAGCTTATAAAGATCGATTCCATCAAACATAGGGCCCGTTTGGTTCACTGAAATGTAATCGTAATCACAATATAATCAAATAAAAAAAATTATATTTTTTATTTAATTATATTGTGATTACGATTACATGATAGTGTACCACACGAACTAATAGTGTAAAGCTATTATTTATTGTAGACACCAATGTGTTAGAAGAAATGAAGAAGGCTACAGGAAGATTAGGAGATCAGCAGGAATCTTTCCTTCTTTTTTCTTCGGTTGCATAGGTCATGCAAACACCTGGAACTTTATAATATAGCATAGACTTGATGTAATGTTAGTGTTAGATCAAAGGGTTCCATCCCCACTTGCTTATCAAACAATTACATCAATCATATTCTACCATCAACAGTTTATATATATATATATATATATATATATATATATATATATTTATATATATATATATATATATATATATATATATATATATATATATGGAAACGGATCGGGATACCCGCCCGCGGATCCCCGCCGAAGCCCCGCCCCCCCTGCACCATCGGATCGCGCGGGGCCCGCGTGGGGCCCGCCCCCACCCGCGCGATCCAACGGCTAAGGATCGCGGGGGCTTCGGCGGGGCTCCGCGGGCGGGACTCCCGATCCGCTCCCTATATATATATATATATATATATATATATATATATATATATATTTTAGAATAAGGGTAAATTTTATTCCACGCAAATCACAGTAAAGTTATTACAATACACTATTCTCACATCTCCCTCCCCAGTTAAGGGGTCAATACAGATGCATCGAATTCTATATTATGTAGAATTCCTACTGGCGGAGTAGCTAGTCCCTCAAAGATACGCCTGTTGCGTTGCCTCCAGACATGTCAAACTGATACTGCAAGTCTAACTCTAGCCATCTTGGCCCAACCAGGGTCCGTGCCTCGGCGGTCTCTGATCCAGCTGAGAATCCCCCGGATATCTCTGGCACTGCCAACTCCACCCATCGATCGCATGCACTGCTCCTTCCAGATGTGCCAAGTCCACGGACACTCGTAGAATATATGGCCCATAGATTCCGCGTCCCCCGTACAGAGTACACACTTCGGGTCTGAAATCTGCATCCCAAACCTAATAAGCCTGCCCCGCGTCATCAACCTGCCTAAAAGGAGTCTGTATGAATAAAGCTGCATTTTGCGGGCAATCCCCTTCGCCCAGATAAAGTCATTCTCCGCAATCCTGTCATGTGGAGTCAACCAGATTATAGCAACTTTTAAAACTGAATATCCTTGACCCTCCCACCGAACCAGGATCAACCCAACTCCAGGAGTCCGCAGTCTGGCTAGTATCGATAGTGACCCAACGAATCGCCTCTCCAAACTGAGCCGTGAATGGATACTCCTTAGGCCTCCAGCTCTCATCCCTGATGATCCGACTACATTTAACCTCCTGATCGCCTCTCTGTCCATCTGTGCACCCAAGATCTCCATAAGGGAGCCATTTCCCATCCACGGGTCCGGCCAGAGATCAGTATTCGTCCCATCTTTCATAACCCTGCATATAGCGGACTGTAGAACCGGTCTGCACCTAAGAATAGCCTTAAATGAGATCGAGAAATTGTTATCAATCATGCATGACCAGAAATTCATCTGATGCACATATCTGCTAGCCAGCCACTCTGCGCAAAGGGAACCTCCCTTGATGAACCGCCACGCCATCCGCACCCCAGATGTCTCCATAACCGTCCGAAGAGGTCGCAACCCCACTCCTCCTTCCTCCCGGGTCCGGCAGAGTTGTTCCCAAGCGATCGCATGCATACCTCCTCTCCAAATAAAATTAGCACAAATGGACTCCACCTTCCTTATGGTAGCTACCGGAATCTGAATCGACTGCAACCAGAACATAGCGATGCCAGAGATAACAGACCTCACCAGCTCAATGCGACCACCAAAGGACAGTTCAGCTACCTGTCAGCCTTCCACTCTCCTTTGGGCAAAATCCACCAGGCTGAGACAATCTTGATCCCTGGCATAATTGACCGTCAACGGAACCCCCAGATACTTCACCGGTAACTCTCCTTTCTCCACTCCCAAAACCAGGGCCCGTTCCTCCTTTAGGGTGCACCGAGAGCTGAAATATACCCTGCTCTTCTCCCTATTTAGTTACAGACCGGACAACCTCCCAAACTCCTCCATAATATCTGAAAGCGCCCTCATTCCCCTCATAGATGGATGTAGGAATACCAAGAGGACGTCAGCATATATCAGGTGAGACACCACCGGCTTGACCTGTCTGAAAAGAGGAACGATCTTCCTACTATGCACAGCCATGTCCATCATACAAGTGAAGTACTCCATCACCAGAGTGAACATGTACGGAGAGAGAGGATCCCCCTGCCGCAGTCCCCTGTTGCTCGAGAAGCATCCATATGGAGTACCCTGAATGAGGACTGAAAATGTGGGGGAGCATATGCACTCCCTCACCCTTGCCACCCATCTCTCATCAAACCCCATAGCAAGCATAAGGTGGCATAGGAAGTCCATGTTGACCGTGTCATAGCATTTCCGCAAATCCAACTTCACACATGCCTTCATTTCCCCCAGCTTGTTGAAATCTCTCACCATCTCATGTGCAAGAAAACTGTGCTCAGCAATCGAGCGTCCCTTGATGAAAGCCGCTTGATTCTGAGACACCAAGTCCTGCATAATTTCCTCCATACGACGACACATGAGATGAGTAATTGTCTTGTATATATAATTACAACACGCAATAGGCCCGAAGTCAGCGAGGGAGGTCGCACCCTCCTTCTTCGGAACCAAGGTCAAGAATGTGTGATTCAGCTCCTTCAACAACTTCTCTTCCAAGAAAAACTCCTGCACCGCCTCCAGAACGGAGAACTTTAGCTCACCCCAATGACGTCTAAAGAACCCACAAGAGAAGCCGTCAGGCCCCGGAACCTTATTTGGATCTGCCTTCATCACAATATCCTCCACCTCCTCCAATCTCACAGGGGCCAACAGCAAGCTATTCCCATGGTGTGTCACCAGCCTCTTCGTGACAAGGCCTGGGAACGTGATGGGATAATCAGTTTACTGATATAAGTCAAAATAGAACTTGACTGCCTCCTCCTGAATCTTCACTGGGTCGCCAACAAGCCTGCCCTCGCCGTTAAGCAGCCTGGGGATGCTGTTCCGGTGCTGTCTGGCACGGATCACATCAAAGAAGAACTTGGTGCACCGATCCCCATCCTTAAGCCATGAACACTTGGCCCTCTAGGCCGCACTAATCTCCTGTTGAAGCCTCATGATGTTGACCTCCGCAATCAGGTCCCTCTTCCTAACCGCCAACTCCTCGCTCAGCATGTAGACTGCAAAACTTCCTGAACCTCACCAAACTCGGCCTCCTTATCCTCCAGGGAAGACCACGGCATCTTCTTCACCCAATTCCGAATAGCTCCCTTGACCTGTTTGAGTTTGTGAGCCATGCGAAACTGAGCCGTGTCCTCCCTAGTATACTGCAGCCCTCCCATAACAACCTCCTCATATCCAGCAAAAAGGTACCAGCCATTGTTGTACCGGAATGGCCGAGTCTTCCAAGTGGGCCTCTCAGAGAGACCAACCCGGATAGGAGGAGTGATCGCTGGTCCCTGCCGCTAGCCCTTCCGCCATGGAATTTAGAAAGTAGTGAAACCATTCGCTATTTCCCAAAGCCCGATCCAACTGACAGGCAATCCTGTTGTGAACCGCCTTATTGTGCCAGGTCCAGATGTGTCCAGCTCTCTCCAGTCCCCTCAGCCCAGACAAGAGAAGACACCTCTGGAAGTCGTATAAGATCGGATCCGGCACTGGACGACCTCCCACCTTCTCTTGTCAATGCAGCATGGCATTGAAGTCTCCCATAAGCAGCAGGGGAGATGCAGGTGCTCCGCCATACGACCTACTCGCACAATGTCCTCCCACAAGGTCTCCCGAAGCCGCCTATCATTGTGCCCATAAACTGCTCCAAGAATGAAGTGGAATCCTCCCTTGTTTACAAAGGAAATGCCAATAAGCTGCTCTGTCATCAGAACCTGCTCCCCCTCCCAACTATCTCTGTTCCACCGAACCCAGATCCTAGCCATATCACAAAGATCCAGGTTGTGGATATGCGCCCAGTTTGCAGGCGTCCTGCGAGATAACATAGTCTCTCCTCTAATCTTCGCCTCAAGAAGAATAGAAATGTTACACTTCTCCCTCTTCAGAACTCCACTAATCTCCCTCAATATATATAGTAGTACTTAATTGGGAATGAAAAATTGTTCTTATGGTCCTACTTATCATATTTTTTGTCGCAAAGATTGTTTTTTATGCACTAGTTTAAGACCACATTAGATGTAATAAAAATTTCGAACTACGGAAGGAACGAAGAAAAGATAATAATTTTTCATGCACTAGCTTAGACCACATTAGATATAATGATTAGATTCTTGAACTACAGAAGGAAAAGACGAGATATATCGAATTGAGACGATCAAAGGTCATTTTAGTAGACGACTCGTGGAGTCGTTAGAGTGCGACGTCTTTGGTAAAAAAAAACCTTGAATAACTTTGTTGTTTTTCTGAAGGAGTCGTCATTTTCTACTAGGAATACTATCTCTCGTTTACAACCTGACATATTTCCAATGCTTGTTATCATCGGCAATTTCAAATGCTTGTTATCATCAACAGATACGCCTCTTTTTCTATTAATGGAGGTCTCTCTACTGTTGTTGGCATTGGCTTATGAATTTATGCGTATAACCCAAGTTATCAATACAATCTTCCGATTTATTTTTCTTAAAATATTCCAAGGTTTGGAGGGAAAAAGAGGGGGCATCCCATTACACCATAATTAGCTCATTAACTATGTTATAACATGACTAGGAAACATAGTGCATTTTTTTTTCTTTATGTCTAATAAGTGCGTAGCATATGATGCTACACATATCATTATTACATGCACATTGAGAAGACGAATAGTGGGAGCACTTTGTCTTCACTTCCTCTCTATTATTCCAAGATTACATGGAGGACTTGCTTGTCTACTCTGCTGTTCCCACTGATCATAATATGGAATCTCAACAAGCAAGGCCATCAAATTTCTTTGAATAATTCAAGCGTGATTTCTTTTATATCTTGTCATGTTCTCATAGTTCAAGCATAATATGGAATCTGAACATACATATTATAGGATGTTGGCAGAAAATCTTGCCATGTTCTCAAAATCAATTATTGAAAGGATCAACAACAATCACCAGTCCATTGATAGTCTAATACTTCAACTTCCAGCTACATTTACCTATCAGGCTGAAACACAATCAATATATATATATATATATATATATATATATATATATATATATATATATATATAAAAGAGGTTATTCTGAAGCTGTTACTGTATTGTTTTTCAAGTTCCCGACGACATTTGGCATAGTTCTAACATGAACAAATGTTAAGAGCAAAATCTGTACCTAACAAACTCTAGCATACCCGATAGCAACGGCCAATGTACATTCAATATTTCCCAAAACTTTGTCAGTTACAATTTTGATGTACTTGTAGATACATGACTCTTCTGAAAAAGGAAAGAGTTCCTTTCACTTATGACCAAATAGAGGAACTCAAAAGTTCTTTTGAGCATTTCATTTCAACGAAGATAATAATATTAGGAGTCTCTCCAGATATTTAAGAATATACAAGTTTATTATCCCTGTACATTTATGGCCTCAGTTCACAATTACCAATTGCTAAGTAGACTCCCAATTCGTCCATTCTCTTGTTTGGAAGCCCCATCAATGGCCATCTAAATGTTCAGTTCTATTCACCATCTTTCTCTGAGATTTCACCTCAGAAGCTTATCTCACGCCTCTCAGCAAAAAACTTTCCTTGGACTGATTGCCCTTGGGGCATCAACACAACCCAGACTCCAGTATCAGCACCTTCCTCAGCCGTCATATTACCCTCCCAATTGGTCATGGCAGTCTTCACCCAGCCTGGGCAGTAACAATTGATGTAGATCTTTTGCCCTTCTGGTCTGCTGGAAAGTTCTCTTGCCATCAGTCTGGTGAAGGTATTCACTGCCAACTTCGAAACGGAGTAATCAGTGTACATCTGGGGCCATCCTTTTGATGCCCAGGTCCCTTCTCTCACATGTTCAAGAAATTTTGCAACCATGCCATCGATCAGTTCCTCAGATAGACAATCATCTCTAGTGAATTGATCTCTTAAGGTTGCGTCAGCCAATCTCTGTCAAGGTGCAAAAGTTGTATGAGTTACAGAATATGGAATTTCAAAGTGTAATAACAAGTACAATAACAAGGCTAAAAAGGTTAAGTTCTTCGGCTTAATCCAGATAGCTCAAAGTTGGTATCTCAGTTTGGCTCCTTGATTGCATTTGCATATCGTCGTATAAACCTAAATCTGGTATTTTAGTTTGGCTCCCTTTGTTACATAATTAGAAACGGATGCAGCTTACTATGGACCACAGAGAAGCTTTGGCCTTTGCCAAGACAATTGTTTAGTTTAGGATAGAAATTAGGAAGATAATGGATAAGAAGGGCTACCAGTTGCAAGTTGCAACACATGGTTTCTAAGCATAATGAAGAAAAACCAGATATAGCTGAGACAACGCATGCAGTGATCAACATGAGCAGAGTAATGAAATGCCTATTAGTAGGCACTTTAGAACTACTTTTTGTTATTTGTTTTTATTTTGACTTCGGGTGGTGGTGTTTCTCAGTTAACTGCGCTTGATCCGAAATGAAGATCCTGCGACAACCAGTCTCCATTGTCAGCAGACCAACAGTCCCTTTGTACGAGTTCCTGACCAATTGCAAGCCCACCTCCTGCAGTGTGTCTGTCGGCCAGGTCACCCGGGCTTTGACCGCTGAAAGGAGATTGACCCCCCTCTTGCGGATTCTTGATTCAACTGCAGTCATGTCATCATCTCACAGGTCCTCGTCTTCATCAAGCCCGACTACTCCAGTAAGCCCCATTAGCATCGAACAATACCCACTCAACAGGAACCCAGACCTGCCTCCAGGTTTCTATGTGCCGACAATGCTGGTCATCCGACCGGCCAGCAACGCGGCCATTGGATCCAACCACTCTCTGGAGCAGCAAGGTTGAATTCTTTTTTGATTTCACAGTGAATCGTCATTGACAACCTTCTCATCATCTCCTTCACAATGCTTGAACTCAATCCCCAACCCAATTAAAACCAAATGTAGGCAAACCTAAAGGGAACTAAATAGGGTGTAGTCTATTCATGAGCAATTAAAAGTTAATTAACAATTCTAAGCTATTTAGTTCAGAGAGAGGCGGGGGAAGAGTAAAAAGACAATACACGAACACTGTAGGTGATGTATCCTAGTGTCCCCGGTTTTGGGATTACTCCAATCTCGATATCCTCACCAAATTTAATACATTATTGCTAAGATAGTACACCGACTCATCGGCTCCTCCAACAGTTTTCCCTAGGTCTGACATCTCTACAACACGAGCTTTGATCGGAACTTGGTGAGGTGTGCTCACTTCAACCACATACATGGTGTCACAACCCCGATTGCGAGCTTGGGATAAGTGCTAGCTGTCACGTCCCGATTCCATAAATCGTTCGTCCTCACTTTGACTATACTGAATCGATCGTCCTCACTAGACGTGATGCCGTATAAATCTGGTGTTGCACTTGTACAAGGCAAGAACGTGCACATTTGTGTCATTTTGAAACACAGCCACATCGCTAAAATATTGAAAAGACAGTAGAGGAAAAAATAACTTATTTTATTGATAATAGCAGCAGGTACAACTTTTTTCAGTACTCTTTGAAATATCGTTTCGTCTTTACATTGGTTCATGAAAAGAAAACTGATAGGTTGTCATAAAATAACTTTACGTTCCATACATTATGCCCATTTATTACAATGAAAATACTAAGCAGCAATTTTTGAAAATTTTGCAATACTTTGTACGTCTTTATTTGAAAGTAACTCGAAAATAGCAGCAACCAAAAGCCTTACCTCTCGCGTGCGTCCGGACCTTCTCCAGTACCTGTGGAGGAGGGGTCAGCACATTATAAAAATGCGCTGGTGAGTCCCTCTTGACCCACTCAGCTAAACCAACATTAGTGAAATTAATGACAAGCATTTTAAAAAACATCTTTATTAGGGACTAGCAAATCACAATAATTCATAATGAGACAACATGATACTTTATGAAAACAACTATTTTACTTTACCCTCGGCCGATTCCAGCTTTCCTGCATAAGACATAGGATAATAATAATAATACTTACCGCCCATGCACAAGACATTGATTAGCATGCATCCTTACAACATGTTCATTGGTGTTATTTCACCATTTAGGACTTGCTATATAGGACTTCAAAGAGTATGTGACGCGCCATTCAACAGGTTGTAAGCCTGAATGAATGTCCCAATACCTCGTGCCACCAAAGCACGCAGCATTTCCTCCCAGGCCGAATCGGTCCCAGTATCCCGAATACCGCTCGAGGAAACAATTCTGTGTACAAGTTGTCCATGACCATGCGAATGCGTGTCCGACTCGATAAGCATAGTGTGCATGGTAAAATTTACTTGAAAGTAATTAAGCAACATATTCATTCTCATTCATCGCATCATCACATAGTAACTATTCCATTCCCAGCATTTATCTCATCAATTCGTTACAATGAAACATTCATCACATCATTTCAGTTCTCATAGGGTCACATGGTATATCATTCATTCATTGGTGTTAACAGCATAATCAATTCATTCAATATTCATTATACTAGCTTCTTAGTAGTATTGACTTGTGGCATTATAAGCAATAAGCATCATGTTATCGATCAACGGATGTAACAAGGCAACAAGAGAATTCATTAGATTTGCATGAAGGAGTAGCGAAGAAGGCTCAAACCACCACAGAGAATCCACCATTCACTAATTAGAAAATTGCCGAGAGGAAGAAATACTTGTGCGATTAGCCTTCAGTCACGCATCGCATGGACGTGACCTTCAAGAACACATGATCGCCCACCATAAATTCTACGGGTCGACAATGAACATCCGCATAACTCTTCTGTCGCTTTGAGCAACTCTAAGCCTTTCTCGAATCAAACAGATCTTCTCGACAGCCTGCTCCACAAGTCCCGGTCCAAGCACTTGCCGTTCACCGACTTCATCCCAACATATAGGTGACCGACATTTTCGTCCATACAAGGCCTCATACGGGACCATCTGAATACTTGCATGATAACTATTGTTATAGGCAAACTCTGCCAATGCGAGATGTGCATCCCAATTCGTCTTCAAATCAAGCACGCACAGTCTCAACATATCAAGGATCTGAGTTACCCTCTCTGTTTATCCATCAGTCTGCGGATGATATGCCGAGCTGAAATTCAACTTAGTACTCATTGCTGACTGAAGACTATTCCAAAAGTGCGACAAAAATCGTCTCTCTATTCGATACTGTTGAAACTGGCACCCCATGCAATCGGACAATTTTATCAATGTAAATCTGAATTCTGAGCCAACCGGTCAATACTCCATGTTACTTTGATTGCAATGAAATAAGCCGACTTGGTTAATCTATCCACAATCACCCAAATCGCGTCATTGCCTCGTTGAGTCTTCAGTAAGCCGACTATAAAATATATGCATATATGATCCCACTTCTACTGTAGTATAGCGAGGTTTTGTAGTTCTCCGCTAGGTCGCTGGTGTTCCGCCTTCTCATGTTGAAGCATTATGCCACAAATAGAGCTACATCCTTTTTCATGTCATACCACAAAAATGTGGAGCGCAGGTTCTTGTACATTTCGGTGCTTCCAGGATGTAATGAATACTTCGTAAAATGAGTCTTGATCATTATTTCCTTCCTGAATTTCTCATCCTTAGGAACACACAATCTTCCTTTGACACGGACTGTGCCATCTTTATGAACTGCAAAATCTGTCGCCTTTTCTATCGTCCTTTTGAGCGGTGTTAATCTTTTCTTGTATGCTCGGCTCAAGCTGCAACTGAGTCTGAGCCAACTGCACATTTTGAGTACAGACTCTGAATTCGATGCTCATTTCTTCTAAATCCTACAGCACTTCTTTAGCCACCGACAATGTTCCGACAAATTTTCGACTCAAGACATCAGCTACCACATTCTTTTTACCCGACGTTTAGGAAATCGTCAAGCCATAATTCTTGATCAATTCCAACCAACGATGTTGCCTCAAATTCAATTCCTTTTGTGTAAATATGTAATTTAGGCATTTGTGGTCCGTGAAGATCTCGCAGGACACGCCATAGAGATAGTGTCGCCACAATTTCAACGTAAACACAATAGCGGCCAATTCTAAGTCACGAGTCGGATAATTCTTCTCATACTGCTTAAGTTGTCTCGATGAGTATGATATTGTCTTTCCGTGTTGCATGAGAACACATCACAATCCAAGTCCCGACGCGTCAATGTAAATTTAAAATCCTTCGAAACCTTCCGGAAAGCAAGAATTGAAGCCGTGACGAGCCGTTTCTATAGTTCTTGAAAACTAATTTCACAGTCGTCAGTCCACTTAAATACTACTCCCTTCTGAGTAAGGCAAGTCAGAGGTGACGCAATCTTCGAAAAGTCCTTCACGAATCTACGATAGTACCCGGCTAAACCAAGGAAACTCCTTATTTCACTAGCTGACGTAGCTTGTTTCCAGTCTATTACTGCTTCTATTTTCTTTGGGTCAACAGCAATACCTTCCGCCGAGGCAACGTATCCTAGGAACGACACGTTGCTCATCCAAAACTCACATTTACTTAACTTTTCATATAGTTGATATTCACGAAGCGTCTGAAGTACTGTTCTCAAATGTTCCGCATGAGTCTTCCTGCCTTTCGAGTAAATCAAGACATCGTCAATGAACATGACGACGAACTTATCCAAGAAGGGTCGAAAGACTCTATTCATTAGATCCATAAAAGCTGTCGGAGCATTAGTCAAACCAAATGACATGACCAAAAACTCATAGTGTCAGTATCTCGTAGGGAATGCTGACTTTGGGACATCTTCGGGCCTGATCTTCAACTGATAGAATCCAGAAAAAAGATCAATCTTTGAAAACACGCTCCATGTAGCTGATCAAACAGATCATCTATCTTTGGCAGAAGATACTTATTCCGAACAGTTGCTTTATTCAGCTTAGTAATGACGCACAGTTACATCGTCCCGTCCTTCTTTACAAAGAATACCAGAGCTCCCCACGGTGATACACTTGAACGAATGTATCCACGGTACAATAACTCTTGTAGTTGCACTTTTAATTCCTTCAATTCTGCCGGAGCCATCCTACATGGCACCTTCGATATCGAACGAGTATCCGAAAAAGTATCAATTGTAAACTCAATCTCCCTGTTTGGCGACAATCCAGGTATCTCGTATGGAAACACATCGGACAATTCTGCTACAACTTTGGTTTTATCCGAGTCTGCACCCTTCATCCAAGTGTCCAGAACTGAAATGAGGTACACTTCACACCCTGAATATAACATGTGCCTTGCTGTAATTGCCGATATCACCATCGCTGCCTTGGACGTCTACCCGTACGAGTAAGAGAACTTTGTTTCTCCTAGTAGGTGAAACACAACTCTCTTCTCCGCGCAGTCGATCGTTGCATGACAAGTACTGAGCTAATCCAACCCCGAGATAGTGTCGTCCTCTTTGATGTCGAATACTATAGCGTCCAGTGATAGGGTCGTGCCTCCAACATTGATGTAACCGTCCCTGCAAATCAAACTTGCAGGTATATGTACTCCCGAAGGAGTGCTAACACAAAAAGTCATCTTTAATAGAGTCCTACATAATTTGTTTTCCGTTCAAAATCAGACGATATGAAACAACGAATAGCACCAGAAAACACCCGGGCAGGTATACCTTTGTACAGTAGCATACCTGTTGTAACATTCTCTAAGGTAAGAGCTTCTACCTGAGTCAAAGCATAAACCCTTCTTTGCGCACCCTATTGATTCGGTACATTCCCGGTTGGGGTTGGTAAAGCTAGTGGCACTTGGTCACGATTCTGATTGTTATGTTGACTACGAGGAGGATTCTGATTCCCTCCCCCTGCCTTGTGGCCTATGCCCCCACATTTGAAACACCCAACACGGTAGTCTTCTGCTCGGTGCCCAAATCGGTGACATTTGTTGCAACACGGCAACTGCTGAGACCCTCTATTATCACCTGAGTTATAACGCTTGGGTGCGTCATTCCTTGCAGCAGCCAAAGATCGTTTATGATAATTTCCTTGGTAACTCTGTGTTGTCCCGCGACCCACTGGCTGATGGAACTTCTCCATCTCAAGAGCTGTCTCGTACGCCCCTCTGTAAGACGTACACTTTCGACTCAGAACGTCGCATTGTAGGCTCTCATTTAAGCCTTGCACGAATCTTTCCCGCTGGGCGTCGTCATTCGGCACCATATACCCAGTAAATGCAACTCTTTTTAGAAATTCAGTCTCGTAGTCGCCTATTGACATATTGCCTTGTTGGGGCGCTACGAACTCCTCTTTTCTTCGACGGACAGCAGGAGGGATGAACTGTACGATAAAAGCCTACTTAAAAGTTTTCCATGATATTTTCATATCAGGACTGTTACCGCAAAGTGCTAGCCTCCAAGAGTTCCACCATTCTTGGGCCTTGAGGCAAAGCGGTACGGCGGTACACTCCACCCGCTTACTGCCTTGTATATCTAGCATATGGAAATAGCCCTCCAGTATGTTCAGGAATCCCATCACCACATCCGGTTCAGCCCTTCCGTTGAACTCAGGCGGATCATAACTCTTAAACTCCAAGAATTTGAAACTTGACCTCTTCCATGTCGGTATTTCAGGTTTGTCCGATGTCACTGCTACAATATCAGTTGTTGCAGCCGCTGCAAAAACATTGTGATCGGCCGACAGCGTGGTAACAATCTGAGTCAAATTGTCCACCTGCTTTTGTTGGACATCCAGTTGCTCCTGAAACTGGTATTGAAGTTGCTCTTGAAGCTGGCGATGTTAAGCCTCGCTCTGCTTTCTTTGAGCTTCTATTAGTTTCAGTAATTTTTCTATCGGGTCAGGCGATGAGGTCGTCTTTGAGCTATCACCCTTAGTCATTCTACAACAAAAATAGTTCTATAAGTACTCACAAAATATTTATGGACTTATTGTATGGAACATTATTTCATACCAGCACTATTGACACCATCAACCGAGAAAATTTGCATTAAAACTTCTATTAGAAAATATTTTTTAAATCCGAGAACTGAAACCGTGCTCTGATACCAATTTTCACGCCCCGATTCCGTAAATCGTTCGTCCTCGCTTTGATTATATTGAATCAATCGTCCTCACTGGACATGATGTTGTACAAGTCTGGTGTCAAGACAAGAACATGCACATTTGTGTCATTTTGAAATATTTGAAACACAGCCACATTGCAGAAATATTGAAAAGACAGTATAGGAAGAAATAACTCATTTTATTGATAATAACAGCAGGTACAACTTTTCTCAGTACTCTTTGTAATGTCGTTACGGGTTACATTGATTCATGAAAAGAAAACAACTGATAGGTTGTCATGAAATAACTTCATGTTCCATACATTATGCTCCTTTATACAATAAAAATTCGAAGCAGCAATTCTTGAAAACTCCGCAATACTTTGTGCATCTTTATTTGAAAGTAACTTGAAAATAGCAGCAACCAAAAGCCTTATCTCCCGCATGTGCCCGCACCTTCTCCAGTACTTGTGGAGGAGGGGTCAGCACATTATAAAAATGCAGTGAGTTCCTTTTGACCCACTCAGCTAAACCAACATTGATGAAATTAATGACAAGCATTTTAAAAACATATTTATTAGGGACTAGCAAATCACAGTAATTCATGATGAGACAATATGATAAATTTATGAAAGCAACTATTTTACTTTACCCTCGGTCGATTCTAGTTTTCCTGCATAAAATATAGGATAATTATAATAACAATTACCGTCCCTGCACAAGACATTAATTAGCATGTATCCTTACAACATATTCACTTGTGTTATTTCACCATTTCGGACTTGCCATATAGGAATCAAAGGGTATGCGATGCGCCATTCAACAGGTTGCAAGCTTGAATGAATGTCTCGATACCTCGTGTCACCAAAGCACGCTGCATTTTTTCCTAGGCCAAATCAGTCCCAGTATCCCAAATATCGTTCGAGAAAACAATTCCTTGTACACAAGTTGTCCATGATCATGCAAATGCGTGTCTGACTCGATAAGTATAGTGTGTATGGTAAATTTTACTTGAAAGTAATTAAGCAGCATATTCATTCTCATTCATCGCATCATCACATAGTGACTATTCCATTCCCAACATTTATCTCATCAATTCATATTTCATCAATTCGTTACAATGTAACATTCATCACATTATTTCAGTTTTCATAAGGTCATGTGGTATATCATTCATTCATTGATGTTAACAGCATAATCAATTCATTCAATGTTCATTATACTAGCTTCTTAGTGGTATTGACTTGTGGCATTATAAACATCATGTTATCGATCAACGGATGTAACGAGGCAACAAGAGAATTTATTAGATTTGCATGAAGGAGTAGCAAAGAAGGGTCAAACCACCACAGAGAATCCACCACTCACCAATTAGAGAATTGCTGAGGGGAAGAGGAACACTTGTGCGATTAGCCTTCAGTCACGCGTCCGTCTGCGATAGCACCAAAAGTTCGATTAATACTTCGTCTCGTTTATGTTCCTTTCTATCAGAATTCTCAAGAATGAATGCAATGAAAATCGATGAAAACGGACAAGAATCAAATCATCGAAAATCATTCAGAAAAGCATCCATCAAAACCAAGCAAAGCAGCAAAACATCCAGAGAGAACTCTTGGACTCATTTCAAGAGAAACCAATCAATTAGTTGGAAAGTTTCTTATGTATTCGTCCGTGATCGATTCGATGCCGACGGTAAGTTTTCCCAATACTCAGTTCTGACCGAGTTAATCAAGCCACAAGCTTTACCTACCGCCAGAAGTGGGACACTACACTAGCCGACTCACTCCCCGAACTTGGTGAGGTGTGCTCACAAACTCCAACCTATCTTTCAAGAAAAGTTTGAATCTTCTTGATCACCAGTGATACCAATTAAGCTCGCACCCTCTAGTTCACTCTACTTCAAGGAATAGGTAATTGGAAGGTTTGGGTGTATTTCAAGAGTATTATGTTATATGATATGCAAGTAGGGTTCCAAGAGCTTATTTAGAACAAGTGGAGAAGAGTATGTATATGGCACATGTCCAAGGTGAAAAAAATATAGATGTTATTGGTTGTTCTATACAGATCACAAAACAGGTCATTTTTTGGTTGGATTTATGATGACCACCACATGTGACACTAGTTGTTAGTGAATGTTGCACTTGTCTTTTGCTACATAAGATCGGAGCAGTTGTCTGATTGGCTTTAAGAGTTGCTCTCGGCCTGATTGGCCAATTAATCGGTTATTCAGTAGAATATCCAACTGGCTAACCGACCGGTTATACAATTCTAGCAGGGTCATAATCATATGCCTAGGGTGGATCCAGGGAGTTTAGCGAGTGGAGGCTTGGAAAAAAGAAGTTTGTGGGGACTTAGAAAAAAAAAACATTTCAATGTGTACGAGGCTTAGGTACAAAACATAGTAAAGCTACTTTACCAATTGACCTAACCTTTAACATTGTTTATAAAAAGGGGCATATATATATATATATATATATATATATATATATATATATATATAAAATAAAAAATAAAAAAATATATATATATAGGAAGAAGGAAATTGTTTTGATAACTTGTATTGATAAAATGCTTGTTACACCTCCATCCCTTTATGTGGGAGTGAAACTGGGAATCAACCCTTTTACATCAAACTCAATATTATAGAGAACTCCAGTCGGAAAGTAAGAAGCCCGACAAAAATCCAGTTGTTCATTTCCTTCCAGATATGCTATACTGTAAGCCAGACAGGTACACGCCTATATATATATATATATATATATATATATATATATATATAACTTAAAGATTCTTTTAGAAAAATACATCTAAGCTATTTTTTCCGAAAATCAGGTAGGGGCTTGAGCCCCCACTGCTCTGCAAGTGAATCCACCCACGATATGCCTAATGTATTATATTATCTCCATTTCGTTATGATGGTCATCGTACAATATGATATCATCGTACCTATTAGTTTCATTTAGCTTTATTTGAATAATTTTAATTGTTATTATTCGATTGTATTTTGTGTTTAGTAGTTGTTAGCACTTGTTCTAGTCATATGAAGTTGTTATTTGTTTGTTGAGGGGACTCATTATATGAGGAGAGATCTTACTTTCTCGGCTCTAAGTGTTAAGATTAATATATTTAAATTATGGAGTCGCAATAAAGGAAGGCACGAAACTATTGATATATTATTACATAGTTACATTTGTTCTAGAGCTATTTAGAGTTTCCTCAAAATAACTCTTACTTATTCTCTTTTCCTTGCTTGGGGCACTTCTCCAGCCGTTGCTAATAACCCTTCAAACTTAGTATGGTACTCTCATACAGTTCCATTTCGTTGTACCTTGTAAGGTCTCCGAAGAAATCCTGAAATTGAGTATAACTATATCGAAAGTGTAGTCCATCAATCTCCCCATCCACGTTTCTTGTTTGAGCAACTGGTACCACAATAAGCATCATCTTCATCTTGTAACCCACTAATATGTGTACCTAATTTGGCAACATTTCGCCCACCATCATGAAAATATCATGTAGTATAAGAAGTCCCCCTCCATCATCTTTTATTGAGACTCCATAATTTAAATACATCAAGTTTAACACTTGGAAGCCAATAAAGTAATGTCTCCTGGTATTATGAGAGTCCTCAACAAACAAATAACATCGTTTAGTATAGAATAGGACAGATGCTAACAACTATTACAAAATGCAATAAATAATAGCACTTTAAATTATTCAAATAAAGTTAAATGAACCTGACAGCTAAGAGGATGGCAAATTGTAACACGTAATATTCATTCTATGGACTTTATGGGTCAGACCAGCTTCCATGCACCACCACATCCACACGTTATATTTGCTCAAGCCACAATACTCTTGACATGACATGATACAAACTTTGTAAACTGACACGACTCGAGTCATCAGGTCTGAGCTTCATGCATCTAAATCTTTGGATCTCAGTCTAATCATCATCCTCAGTCACACTATATCTCTGTTAACCTAATGATTAACTGGAGTTTTTTATTATGATAATTCGATTAAGTTTCTTGTTATGAAATCACTAATGTTCATACAAACATATACTGTTAATACTTAAACTTGGTATAGTCTTAGTGTGCACTAATCTTATCGTCCTTGACACTGTGTATATTGTTTTGTTCGTATATTGTATATTGTTTTTTGTCCTTGACACTGTGTATATCGTCCTTGACACTGTGTATATTGTTTTGTTTCTAATATTTATTTTGCGGAAAAGCGATGAGCAAGACGGACTTATGCAAATGAAAAAAAAAAAAATCAAAGACAATGTTAGCCCACATTTTTTTCTGAACCTCCCGCAGTATCTCTGGGTCTACAACAAGACTTCGAGAGTTCCGTTGCTCGGTCAACGAATGAGGGTTGAGAGGACAGTGCACCCCCCCCCCCCCCGGGGGGGATTCGGGGGGCTTCGACGTTGTTCCTACACGACATGATTAATTCGATTAAGCACTCGCCATCTATTTTCATTGTTCAACTGTTTAACAACATGAAAAACCAAAAACTTTGCCATCCCTCTCTATCCAAGAGATGGAAGGGCGTAGCTTTTGGTGTCCCTTCCAGTCAAGAATTGGGACTTCACAATTACTAGCCAATATGCTTCTCTTATGCCTTTCTTCGTTCATGGTTCAATATTCTGGTATCCCAGGCGTAGACGAACCACACCAATACATCCCGAACTTGGTGGTTGAACTCTAATGCGGTGACGATAGTCCGACAAAAAAAATAGCTCGACACCAGATTGATAAAAACCTTAACACATCTTATTTTTTAGGACAATTGCCATCGAGATGAACAAAGTTAACCCTAGCCATTTGAGCCACATTTTCAACCTGATAGTATAGCGACGATAACCGACGATATACCGCTAGTATATTGTTAGACCAATTTTTAGCCAAGTTCACTTTCCAATAACCACTATCTTGCAAACACTATATCGTTTTTGCAATGGCAGTATATTGCCGATATACCGTCAGTATACCAATGATATACTGTTAGACCCAATTTCTGTGTCCAAAAACTTTCCATAGAGCAGCTCCTTTATATTTTTGCCTTGGCAGTATACCTTTTGGTCAAAAAAAATTTCTGCACGGACTGCAATGGCTATATTCCAACGACTAATTTTATAGTCGTTACTGTGCGGACAGTATATGCGGTGATATACTGCATGTACACTAACTACTCTACTTTGAGAGGTGGTTTTGTGTACCTATATATAACACACCCATCTGTCCTTTTTTTTCTACTTCTTGGAATCTACAATTCTTGAACCAAACACTTGGAGACCTCATACTCCAAATCTTTCCACATATACAAGAGCTCTCATTTGCCAACTCTATTGAGAGAGTTTGAAAGTTAGCAGTGTTCCAAATGGCGACCGCCTAGGCGGTAGGCGGTAGGCAGTATCTCTTTGCACCATTTTTCGGTAGGCGGTAGAGTAGGCGGCCAATGGAGGTTGGCGACATAGGCGGAGGTGCGGCGGCATAAGCGGACGTCTAGGCGGAGCAATACCTAACAAGATATTTTGGCCAAAAATATTTTGTAAGCATTATGCGCCTATGGTTCACTTTTACAAAACTAAAACTTTATAATTCTTCGCTCTACAACTTAGTTATGCATGGAACACCCTTAAAATATGCATATTATGCAAAAAAAACAATGGTAAAATAGTAATAAAAAAATGTTCAAAATGTATCGACCGCCTAGACAGCGGCCTAGGCAGTAGGCGGACTCTCTCCGCCACCCACCCGCCTACCGCCGCGCACCCGCCTACCGCCGCGCACCCGCCTACCGCCGTTTAGAACCTTCAAAGTGAGTTGTAAATTAGATCTTCAATTGTTGTAAGAAAACCACATTTTCTCTTGTAAGAGGTTGAAATCTGCAAGCCTTTGTATCAAAAGCTTTTGTAGAAGTCGATGAGCCTTTCGAATCAAAACTCGTGTATAAGAAGTCGGCGAGGCCTTCAGATCAAAGCTCGCAAGTGTAACTATTTTCATAATAGTGGATTAAAGCATGAGAGAGTTCTGAGACTAGAGTGCCTAAGGAGGATACATGAATACATTTAGTGTTTGTATTCTTACCTCACTTTTAGCACTTAGTCTAAATTGCCCATTAGCATTCTTAATTGTGCTTAATTATTCATTAAACCCTATCCCTACTAGTTTCATCATTTTTTTTCTTCCTTGTGTATGTAACATTTCTCTTCTATTTTTCCTTCCTTTCGTAAGATGAGATTAAATTGCAGTAAATCAGATTAGGTTTTAAACCTTGTTAGTTTTTAAGTTGTATATTAGATTAAATTAGATTAGAATGAATTGAGATTATGGATTTAATTAGTTTATACTACAATTTAAATTTGAGTAAACTTTAAATTAGAGATTTGCTTAGATTAAAATTTTAATTATAAATTTTATTATATTGGATTATAGTTATTTATGTATATTACATTTTAATGAAATTAGAAGTACTAGATTTGTAGATAGAATAGTAAGGTTAACAATATCTAACGATACCGCCACAAGTCATATCGGATCACTTTTGACCAGACTCGATCCAATATTAACCGCTATCGCTAGCGACATTGGGACTTTTTTTTCTCCGATCAACTCGACAAAAAATAATTACAAGGAAAAGAAATATATAGGAAAAAATTGGTATCAACACAATTATTCGATATGTCGAAGACCTACATGTTATAATATTCCTTATTGACACTTGAACATTCTATTTGTCGAAATTGTATCTTTATAGATTCACAACATTCATCAATCTTAACATTATTCCATTCAAAACTAACAAGAAATAACAAATAATATATAGGATTATTCTTAAATATATGAAATATTTTAGCTTTTAATTATAATTAATTTTGACATAGAAAACGATGAACTCTAATCTAAAATCTCAACAACTATTGAAACCACTGAAACAGATAGTCATAAGAAGAGTCCAATATCGATTCTGATATAGATATTGTGTACCTCGGGAATAGTCTATCAAAAAAGATGTATTCTCACATTATGATTGTTTGGTAATTTTTACTTATGTTATCCGAATTCGCCACTTTAAGGTAAAATACCCGTGTCGACCCGAAATCACAAGTGTATGGGTACGGGATCCGGATTGGATCCTCCATGGTACAATCGGCAGATGAAGAAATAACCAATGTTGTAAAAAGCGCTAGGCGGACTCGGTGCGGCGGAGGTCCGCCTAGCGCCTAGCCCGCCTAGGCGCCGCCTAGGCGCCGCCTAGGCGGCCGCCTAGAAAATTTTTTTTTTTTTTTGAAATTTTCGAAATTTTGAATTTTGAAATTTGAAATTTGAAATTTTAATGTTCTAAAATCCAAATATTATCTTAAAACCCAAACAAATATACAAAATACAACTAAGAATAAACAAAATCAAAAAAAATCAAAAAAAAATCAAAAAATTCAAAAAACAAGCCGCCTAGGCCCGCCTAGGGCCCGCCTAGGCCCGCCTAGGGCCCGCCTAGGCCCGCCTAGGGCCCGCCTAGGCCCGCCTAGGCCCGCCTAGGGGCGCCTAGCCGGCCGCCTAGGGGGTTTTCGGTGCGGTGGGCGGGCGCCTAGCGCCTAGGCCGATTTTTAGAACACTGGAAATAACTATATATCATACATGTTTTTTAATTTTGGAGATCAGCATTCAGTATTTAAATGTAGCATCTAGTATTTATTGTGACCATGCGGATTTAATATGGCAATACCAGATTTAATGCGATATGTAGTATTTAATATTATTATGCAGATTTAATGTGGCATGTAGTATTTAATATGACCATGCATGTATTACTTAATGTGACCATACAGATTTAAAATAGCATATACTAATATCATTTTAATATGGCATGTTGTATTTAATGCGGAATGTAGTATTTAATGTAGAATGAAGTATTAATGTGGCATACAGTAATTAAAATCGCATGCTAGATTTAATGAGGCGTGCTAAATTTAATATGCATGCAGTATTTAATGTTACCATACATATTTAATGTGGCATGTAGTATTTAATATGACAATGCAAATTTAATGTGGCATATAGTATTTGGAGTGGTTTTGTTAACATTTGCCTGAAGGACAATTAATGAAGTACTTTTTTTGCTTTGGAAATAATGTTTCTTTGAAAAATATTTGTCACCAAAATAATCCTATCTACTTTCCAATTAAGGTGTGCATGCATGGCTTTTTACTTTAATTTTCCAACTTCCTTAATTACGTATGTAACCAATGATGGAGCTGCCAATTCATTAATTTAATACTCTTCCAACCATGATTTTTGTTGGTTGATGAAGGTATGTTTATCCATTTTGTGTTTTCATTAATATTTTATTTGACACAAAAGTTATGTACATTAGATATATTATAGTATGTTTTTCATTACTATTTTTTCTTTCTTTTCATAGACATTTGTACAACAAATGCAGAAGGTGGCAAATACAATTCTAATCAATCAAGATCCATGGCTAACGGAATCAATTGTGAAAGAGTTGTCCAGAACAAAACATAGTTTTTGCATTTGGCATATCACCGCAAAATTTAGTTGTTGGTTTACATCAATTATTCGCAATAGATATTACAAGTGGTGTGATAATTTTATAAGTTATATAGGCTAAATTTTCATGCCCAAAAGACTGAAATGTTAAAAATTGGCAACAACTTTTTATTTGGTTGGAGGGAAAAAACTTAGCAACAAGTTTAGCTCCATGGTGCATGAGTTTGGTTGGTAAACTAATGAATGGAGCCATGAATGAATGAATTGGCAGCTCCAACATTGGGAACATGCTCCATCATAGGATACATATGTAATTAAGGAAGTTGGAAAATTGAAGTAAAAAAGCCATGCATGCACAGCTTAAGTGGAAAGTAGTTATAGGATTATTTTGGTAACAATTTTTTTAAAAGATAACATTGTTTCCAAAGCAAAAAAATTACTTCATTAATTATCCTTAACATGTGCCCTTAACAAAATCCTTAATTTAATACTCTTCCAACCTACTCATGCACATGAAGGAAAACTTGCTGCCAAATTTTTTCCCTCCAACCAAATAAAAAGTCGTTGCCAATTAACATTTCAATCTTTTGGGCATGGAAATTTAGCCTTATATAACTTATGAAAATCATCACACCACTTGTAATATCTATAACGAAGAATTGATGTAAACCAACCATTAAATTTTGCGGTGATACACCAAATGCAAAAACTATGTTTTGTAGTGGGCAACCCTTTCGCAATTGATTCCGTTAGTCATGGATCTTGATTGGTTAGAATTGTATTTGGCATCTTCTTCATTAGTTGTACGAATGTCCATAAAAAGAAAGAAAAATTAGTAATGAAAAACATACTATAATATATCTAATGTACGCAACTTTTGTGTCAAATAAAATATTAATGAAAACACAAAATGGATAAGCATACCTTCATCAACCAACGAAAAGCATGGTTGGAAGAGTATTAAATTAATGAATGGACCCATGAATGAATGAATTGGCAGCTCCATCATTGGATACATGCGTAATTAAGGAACTTGGAAAATTGAAGTACCTTAATTGGAAAGTAGATATAGGATTATTTTGTTATAAAAAAAAATTACGATAACATTGTTTCCAAAGCAAAAGAAGTACTTCAGTAATTGTCCTTAACATGTGTCCTTAAGACACATGTTAACAAAACCCTTAAATTACTGAATGGACCCATGAATGAATGAATTGGCAGCTTCATCATTGGGAACTTGCTCCATCATTAGATACATACGTAATTAAGTAGTTGGAAAATTGAAGTAAAAAGCCATGCATGCACAGCTTAATTGGAAAGTAGATATAGGGTTATTTTGGTAACAATTTTTTTAAAGATAACATTGTTTCCAAAGAAAAAAAAAGTACTTCATTAATTGTCCTTAACATGATCCCTTAGGGCACATGTTAACAAAACCCTAAATTGAAATATACTAAAATAATTTTGGTGTTTACATATTAATGTGGCATGCAATATTTAATATGACAATGCAAATTTAATGTGGCATGTAGTATTTAATCTGACCATGCAGATTTAAAATGACATACTAATATAATTTTGGTGTTTACATATGAAATTTAAGTATTTAATGTAGCATGCATATGTAAATTTGGAAAAAGAAGTTAGTAGCAATTGTCATCACTTTTTTTCTTGAGGAGCTGAATGGTCAAAAACTTCTTAATCAAGGGAGTTAATGCTTAAAGAGGTGAATAGTTAGCATGCAGATAGATTTAATGTAGCATTACGGTATAAGGAGAACATCAAAAAAGAGTTGAGAATCATATTTCTGTATCCGTACCCAAATTTTGGATCATTTTTAGCCGAGTCCGCGTGTCCTCAATTATGAATTTGAAGAACCCGACTATTGGATATGTACCCGTACCTGACATCGGTAAGCAACCCTAGAGGGTAGGTCAATAGGGTAAAGATAATATATACCAACAAAAACTAAGCAAAATGCAAAGCAAGTAAATAGTTAAAAGAAATTGAGTCCAAAAAGCAAACACAGCGATGTATCCAGGTGTCCTTCCGCGAAGGCACTTCAGTCCCAGAAACTCTTGTTCGGCTTCAATCCACTAATTCAAAATAACAACCACGAGCTTTAATCCAAAAGGCTCACCAACTTCAAACAACAAGTGAAATAAAAAAGAACACATGGAAATCCAAACTTACAACTCTACTAGACTTCTAATCGAGATAGCACTTAGCAGTAGAAGGCAACGGAGTTGGTTTCTTGGTTATGGGAAAGTTTTGAGCTCAGAGAATGTAAATAGCAAGTGAATGAGTGAGTTTCTATTGAGAAACAAAGACTATTTATATATATATCAAAAAATCAGCAATATGGACTGAATTCTGTCCGAACTCGGCCCAAGTTCGGTCCGAATACGCCCCAACAACTATAATAGTCGTTTATGAACGTTTGTGACCGTTGAATTGATTCCTGAAATTCTGTTAAGGCAAAATCGAATTCGGCTAGAGTTCCGTGTAAGTATAAAATATAGTGAATCGAGTTTGGTCTGAATTCTGTCGAAACCAAACAGTACAAATGCCTATAAACTAACTGAATTCAGTCCGAGTTCGGTGTTTATCGAATTCGGTCGGAATACAGTCAAAACCAAACATAACATATTTAGCTTTCTTGATCTAGATGATTTTTTTTGCTTATTTCCTGGATTTATGCTTCTTTTGTATTGTTGCCCAATAATTTTTTTATAAGGATACATATAATTGATACATTATACTTCTTATATCTTTAGCTACAATGGTTTGAGCTTTTGTGTTGAGATTTTCCATTTCTAGATAATACACTTATTTCTATTAGTAATATTTGGTATACTCTATATCGATCTATAATTTCATAATCTTGATTTGATCTCAATGCTTGGCAAAAAAATTGTATTAATGTATTTTTATGAATATTTTTAAGCCTTTATTTTGATAAGAGCCTATTTTATTTATTTGAGTTATATTTATCCTCTTATCATTGCTTAATGAAGAGTCTATTAATTATTTTGATCATACAAAATGTGTGTCCTTAATTGGACACTCTAAGCTTAGGCAAGTACCATTGGTGTTAGTTACTTAAGATTTAATGAGCACAATTATATTGATATTAGTTAATCTCGTTAATCTTAATTGGCTTTACAGCTTGTTCTTTTATGATATATTGATAAGCTATATAATCTTGGTTCACTTTCACTTATTGATTGCGTCTCCTCTAGCTATTGTTCTATATTCCAATCTATATATGATAATATGATATGTGAATTTTATTGATGTGATTTGTACTCTATTTTAGATAAATATTTTTACTCTAAAAATAGTTTGGCAAATCCTTGATTTAATCTTTTTTTTATTATTGACTTGTTGAGGTATGTGATTCGTTAAATTTATCTTATTCCATATTAAGTCATTAGTAAGCATCTCTTAAATCTCTCACTTTTGAGTCATGATTTCTTCATATTATCGTTTTCATCTCATTTTTTTAAATTAGTAATCATTTAAATGAGATCGACTCTTTTCCATGTTTTCCATCAATTTGTGAGTTTTTATTATAGATATGGACTTGGCATTTCTATTGAATTTTATTGATGAGATTTAGTGGATCATGCTTATTCATTTGTTTTCTTTTTGGTAAATATTCCTAATAATTAAGTACTCCTAAATTATCTAATTGTGTGATTGTCAAGTTAATTTGTTACTCTACTATGACTACTCATGGGTTACCACATATGAGCCTTTGCTATTTGAAAGGTTTTCATTTAAGTATTAGCAAGGTTTGGATTCTTACCTCATGATTGGTATATATTTGGTAAAGCCTATTGGTCCATGTAAAGTTACTAATTAATTAATCACGCTTAATTGAATAATTATGGACGTGTTGTTTTATTTTGTTTCTGATTTTTTAGCTATATTGTGACTTTCATCGTGTTTGTTTAAATTGAAATTATTCTTAATTTTCATGATGGCATTTTCACAAAAGGTAACATATATCGATCTATTATATTTATTATGAGATCTTCAATAGGTTACTGTATGTCATCTTTATATATATATATATATATATATATATATATATATATATATATATATATATATATATAAAATTGGAATATTCCTTTGATTGTTCGTACTTAAGTGTTTAACTATTAGATATATCTTCTTGATTAAAGATGATAGTATTCGTTTCGTATCGACTTTAATATCCTTACATGCATTGTGCAAAGGGGAGAATCTAGATCTCGTAGTAATCTATTTTATGCATATAATTGCTTTGAAACTAGACACGCATGTTTTAAAGAGGAGAGGGGGGGGCGCAAACTAATTGTTTTAGTTCTCCATTGCTTTGGCTTTCCTTGCCTGCTTAATTGGTTATGGCTTTCTTTGTTGTGGTCTTACCCAAACTTCATAATTATCTATATTATTATTTAGATTCGTTATACTTTGAGGGAGAGCATTCAAGTCGTCTGAATTTTTCCTTCTCAAGTATTTTTCTCATGTTTATCCAAAGAATATTCATATAACATGTTAACGTAATTGAGTTCAAATGCATGAACTCTGGTAATCGGATAGATTTTGCAATAGGAAGATTCTTGTATATCTAATTGATCCCTTTTCAACATTATACTCTTTATATGGAAATGATCCACTAATTTGTATGGACAAATTGTGAATCATATTTGATTCCTTTATCATTGTTAAAGTTCCTAGCGTATCTTCCAATATACTACAATTAGTATTCTACATTGGTATCTATTATAGTTGCAAAGTTCTAATCCTTATGGCTTTTGATTGAAATCCTTTCTTCTATTATTTTCACATCGTGTTGCGTTTTGGAATCTTTTTCTTGGATTTCTAGTTGAAAAACCACTTAATGAATGTTTTCATATTCTTCAATTTTACCAACTATCTTGTGTTTTGACAAGCTATTCTATATTAGTTGTGCATTTTCTAAACTTGTTACAAACTTCTCCTATCTTGATTTTACTATTATCTTGATCATGATTGTCTATGCTTCCTCCTGCTCTGATACCACTTGATGGCAACCTAGAAGGGGGATGAATAGGGTGAAGACAATGAATACCAATTAAAATTAAGCAATAAGCAATAAATAAAACAACAGGAAAATAATTGAAAGAATTTGACTGCAAGAAAGCAAACACAAGGATGTATCCTGGCATCCCTCAACAAAGGCACTCCAGTCCCAGAAACTCTTGTCCGACTTTAATCCACTACTACCAGAATAGCAATACACCACAAGCTTTGAATCGAAGAGCTCACCGATTTCTTACAACCACAAGCTCTAATTCGAAGGGCTCGCCAACTTCAAACAACAATCGAATGGAAAATAACTTGAAAATCCAAGCTTCGTAACTCTTGTAGACTTCTAATCGAATATGTAAGGTTTAGAGCTCAGAGTATGTAAAATAGCAATGAGAATTAGTGAATTCAATGAGAAATGAAGTGCTATTTATAGATTCCAGAAAACTTTGCTGACCGAATTCGGTCTGAATTCGATTCAACGGATATAAAAATAGTCGTTGCCGAACATTGGAGTCTGTTCCTGAAAATCTACTAGGCAAGACCAAATTCAGTCTCAGTTCAGTCAGGACCGAATTCGGTCCAAATTCTATTAAAAACAAACATAATGTTTTAGCCTAGGTGACCGAATTCGATCCGAGTTCAGGTCATTTCCAACAGAACAATTTTACTTGTTCAAACCGAATTCAGTCCGAGTTCGATTAACTAGGAATTTTGGGTTTTAAGGATTCTAGCTTCCTAGTGCCAGTGCTTACACGATTTACATGTCCTATAAAGAAAAGTAAAATACAGAAATAAAGTATAAAGACCATAGTCGAGCAGCGTGATGATGACCAGCTGAAATAATTCTGCAGTTTGCTGAAATGACGTAGTTGAAGTTCGCAATGATCGTCAAAGTGTATCAAGTCATAGTTTTATCAATATCAAAATCTAGATGAGACTAGTTGGACCAACAACATCCACACCCGAGTCCATATACACAAAACATTGTTTTCATTGCATATGCCCAAACACTTTTTGGTTTACAAACCAAATCCCAAACGTGAAAACTTTGTTTAACACGATTTGTTTGTCAAAACTCTATTTAACAAATCTCCAACACTAGGTTTTCAAAACTATATCCCAAACAAACTCTTATTGTTGGTGTTGGTGTTTCTCTGTGTAGCCTGCGCTCGATCCGAATCTGATGCAACAACCAGCCCCCATCACTGTCAAACACATCCACTTGACTGGAACCCTGGCCCACCTTCAGCAGATTCCTATGGGCTAATGGCGACCGGTTGTCCGATTGGACAAGTGACCATCCGTCGCCCAGTCGTTTCAACTCGCTCATTGTTGCCACCAGATCGTATTCTTCTCTGATTTCACCGTAACTCATCATTGACAACCTGCATAGTCTCCTTCACAATGCTTGGGTAAACTCGGCCCTAACCCTACTTTGAATTTGATTGTTTTTTGACTTGATAGTGCTACTTGTTAGTATATTTTAGAGTTACTGTTTCGTTATTAAACTTCTGCAATCTCATCATTGACAACTGCATAGTCTCCTTCACAACGCTTGGGTAAACTCAGCCCCTAACCCTACTTTGAATTCGATTGTTTTTTGACTTGATAGTGCTACTTGTTAGCATATTTTAGTAGTTACTGTTTCATAATTAAACTTCTGCAATCTCCATTGTTTATTTGTGAGTTAACACAAATTAGGTTAGACCTGTATACCCTGTCTACGTCACCCCCATCCAAAAGGATATAGGTAAAACTGTAAAAGATGATGCTCCCAAACTTGCAGACCCAGGCAAGTAACTGAAATTCTGCAATCACATTTAGACCATCAACAGTCACAGGCCTATCATTTGAGAAGGAACCGTCCTAAACTATATTAGTTCACGTAAATATTTTGTAGCAGCATTATGCCCTACTTTTTAACTTTTTCTTATAAACTATATTTGATGTCCCTTTAGAGTTCTAATTTAAGGTATTCCCCCCCCCCCCCCCCCCCCCCCCTTTTCTCTTTCAAAACAATGATCCTTGCGCATATTGTATAGACTTCTTGACAAAGTTATTTTAGCAAACAATTGATGATAATAATGAGGTATTATTCTAATAAATTTGAAATTGTAGATTTATGCCAAGAAAATTAAGTAAAAAATAACATTACAAATTTATTAGTATTTAGTACGAGAACAATATAAAAGAATAGAAGTAGCTTGTACCAACTTACATTACGCCTTCCATTGATTCTACCGAGTCTTGATCCCACATTCAGTATACGAGCACCATGAGCAGAAGGTTTCATCAATGGGATCATTGCTTCAATCATTCGTTTTGTGCCAATATAGTTTGTGGTTATGACAGTCTCAGCAAACTCAACTGAATTATCTGAAGCATAATTGAAATTGACTCCTGCATTGTTTACCTGCAGCAAGTAAGAGCCAGGACTATAAAAATACTAAATGAGAAAACCAGAAGAGAAAAAAACTACCTAAACTGTAACATAGGCCATTTTCCAAGCAGGTGCTCACTAATGTGGACACGATAGTCCTTCATTTAAGCAGTTTACCATCAAAAGCTACCAGCCAAATGATTCAAAATTTAAAACAACATTCCGATATACTATCCCGTTTTATGGATGTTCTAACATATACTAAAGAAACGTTTTTCTCAATCTTAGACCATTATATTGGCTGGTAAGTGACAACTAATATAACGGGCCTCAACCATTATATTGGAAATAAATGGTTACTTAGACATTTTCTCTTGTAAAGGAGACCTCCTAACTTCTCAATGTCTAAAACACAAAGGAAAATTGAAAAATTGGCCACATCTATGATATTATCAGTGCTTGGGTCCTCCCATTTACACGGGCCCCATCATACTGACATACATATAACATATGTAATGGTAGGTGGTGACACTTACTCATATAAAATCAGTATATTTATATTGAGCGACTTATAACAATGAGCCCACCGGATCTAAGCACAAGTTCATTTAAATATATGTCAAGCCAAGACCCACTTGAGATCTTCAGATATTAATACAAGAAATATTATAAACGTTCTACTGCCATTCCTTAATTCTGGATGTTCCAGTGGAAGTAAATTTTGATCATTATAATACCAAATATTAAGGAAAAAACAAAGTGCCCATATGATAAAGTGACACAAAATTCACCATAATATCAAGTCATAAAATCTGACACCAACTTATATGTCAAGATTAACTCACTGGCCCTCTTTTTAAATACGTGTACCAACATATGATATAAATACAGGCTCTACTGCCTTTCAGTCCAAGTTTTCAAAAGCAACTGAAGGCTCCACAATTATAACACCAATTTGAGCACAAGGCAAGCCAAGTTACCAATAAACTATGTTGCATGTATTACACGGATCGGCTATAGTTGACCATATCTTGTACAAATCGACCAGGCCAGAAATGACCAGATTTAAACCGATTCGGTTCGGATGTCTGATCATGAATCCGGATCCAAAACATTGGTGATTGGTGAAGTCAGGCCTTCACAGGGCCAGATTTGCTTTCTTTACTGCAGTGACTTGCTGCTTCTTACTGTCTCAATTATTTACATTTATTGGGTCAGGTATGATCACAATGAGTTAAACCGGACCCAAGATACTTTCCCTCAAGAATAACATATATGGCGCTGGTCAGCACAGAGAACAAAAAGAAGTATTTTAATTAAATAAATCCTCATATGAAGTTTGGCGACGAATAATCTTTGCAAAAATGGCACAGCTCACGGGGTGTTATGGACAACCGGTTCTCCTTCTCAGCCATTCAAAATTAAACGATAATAAAATGTATTAGAAACAAATAACACTTGAAGATCTTTGGGGTAAAGACCCCCAATCAAGTACAATTTCAAAAAAAAAATAAAAAATGTACAACCCATAATGGATTTGCTTATTAGAAAACAACAATATTACAAAATCGACTTCTTACTTCCATAAACCTCCCAAAAGAACTAAAGAATCAATCCATCTAATATAAGTACCAAACTTAAGAACAACCTATTTTGAATTAAACTGTTATAACTTCAGATATAAGCAAAAGTCAAATATTCCCACCTGAAAACATTTTTGATAAAAAATTGTAGAGATGGAGGCTACATTGGAAATAAGTGGAATGATTATATTAGGATTCTAGGCCAAGCAATATATAGAAATACATAAGGGCTAAAGACAAAATAGACAACTAGATAATAGCTAACCTATGTGTCGTCACCAGAGGTAACTAGGAAAGCAAATGTACACACATATTCTCTACACTCCCCTGCAAGATGGAGTTTAGATAACAAGCAAGTCCAGCTTAGAGCGAAAGTATAGAACCAACGAAGAAAGTGAGTTGCGTCCATCTTGGACGGCAAGAGAGTGACTTGTGTGGCCTTCGAGGTGGCGAGTGAGTGAGTTGCCTACGAGAGAGTAATTTGTCATCTTATTGATGGCGAGAGAGTGAATTCTCGTCTTCTTAGCGGCAAAAGGGAGAGAGAGGATATTGAGAGAGAGTAGCTGGCGTGAGAAGAATTACGGGAGAGAGTTTGAGTTGCTGATGAGAGAGTTTGACTTGATGATGATAGAGTCCAAGTTGTCAACAAGAGGTGAGTTGCAGCCGTCTTTGGCGACAATTGAATTGCAACCTCTAGGCCAACGAGAAAGTGAGCTTTAGTTGTAACGTATGAGGCAGTTGGAGAGAGGATTATTGCCATGTCAACAATGAAAGAGAGTTGTAGCCTCAATGACACCAAGAGAGTCAGACAAATGGGTCGTGTTGGCTTGGAGTAATTGATACGTGTACCCAAGAAGCACATATATGGGCCCAAGTGAAGTTGACAAGTATGCTACATTGAAGGAATAGGCGGGTCCGAGAGTAGTTGTTGATAAGTAGGGACAATGAATTGTGTTGTTGACACATGGGCTATCAAGTAGTCAAAGAAAGACAAGTGGGCCGTCATGAATCAAATTTGATGCTGAAAGATGGGCACCAAACAAGTAGGTCCCTAATTTGTGAGGATATAGAAGGAGATAGCATGAGTTGAGTGGATAAGGATTGGCCACGCCATTAGTGACGGACTTGTAATTTTTTTGAGGGAGAGGGAGCGCAAAAATACTTTTAACTTAAGACTTCACAAGAACATTATGTATAATTTATAAATAAAAAGGTTTCTAAAAAAGAACTAAAAAATAGACATAATGTAGGTAACAGAAATTAAACTCAAGATCACTAACTTAAAATCTCATCCATTACCAACTATGCAACCATTAAAATGTATTTTTTTAGAAAAGTAAACAATAGAAAAACAAAAAACCAGAAACTTGGGGGCGGCCACCCCCTCAGCCTAAGTGTGGGTCATTTCCAACATGTCAGCAAAAATTAGTGACTATAGAGGAGGTATGGGTGGATGAGGACGCTTAGGGGGAGAGAGAGATATCTTTTGTGAGCTCAGCAAAAAGAGTTGAAACTCTCCCTCTTAAGGGAGAGTGAAGGGAAGTATAATGACAGAGGAAGAGGCTACGAAAGGAGTCGTGAAACGTTAAGTGTTGATATTTTTCTGCAAAGTGAGTTGGGAGTTCAAATGGCGGCTAGGGTTCTCAGATACACGGAGGATTAGTTTTTTTTCCTTCGAATGGGGAGTGGAAAATGAGATCTGAATTTTATTTATTTATTTATTTATTTATTTATTTATTTATTTTTTATTTTTTTTATTTTTTTTTGAAAATAGGAAAACCTTTTTTGTCAATTAGGGAAGATGAGACCTAGAGAAGAAGACAAAGAAGGTTTTTGGTTCGATTTTAGGGAAGGAGATAGGAATGATGATAATATCTAGGGTTAGGGTTTGTGTTGGTCGGTCTAAGATTAGGGATATAGTTAGGGTTTCTAGAGATTTAGAGGATGACAATAGAGGAGGTCACATAGGATTTGGTTTATGTATAGAAGAGGCTGGAAGCTAGGGTTAGGATTTTGGTTTGTTGGAGGATGGAGAAGGGAAGAGATTTAAAGTATGGAGTTAGGAGGAGATTTGCAAGAGATAAGAATAGCGGCTGAGCTAGGGAGGACAGATCCCAAGGAAGATCCCAGGGCTATGATACTATGTAGATAATGAGGCTACATTGGGATAAATGAAACGATTTTATTAGGGATTTTGGATTTGCGCTAAGCATTATTTAAGAAGCACAACAGTACTAAAGATGAAATAGACAACTAAATGATAGTTAGCATGTTTGACATTTACCGGTGACATCACTATAACTATCAAGAAAAGTAAAAAACAAAAAAGTCTTCTACATAAATAGAGCAAACTATTATTTGAACAACAATTCCAACACATCTAAGCATAGTTTACAGTATCGGCCGATACCGATCCGATACTGATCGATACCGATATTTGGGGTATCTTTTCGGTCAATTCGGCAAAGAAAATTAAACGAAAAAGACAAATCAACAAAGGTTTAAAGCATAATAAGATTGTAAAAACATGTAAAATAAAATAAAATCAATCTATTGTATGTAAACCAATCGGTAAGGGTGACTAGTATTTTATTTAATTTCAAAACTACTAAGAAATAACACTGAAAATACTTAAGATTATGCCTAAATGTATAAAATATATGTTTTTAAATGTAAATAATTTATTAATAATTATTTGTTTTCTTATACCAAAAAATTCGATACTCCGATCCGAAACCGACGATACTACCGATATCGCCGATACCAATACTCATAGGAATTGTCCGATACTGATTCCGATATCGATATTGTGAACCTTGATTTTAGCTTTAATGTTGTATATATACAAGTTCACAATTAAATGATTGTAGCAACATTCTAGGTCATGTCAATATATGGTGTTAAAAAACAAGCATATGGCCTTCATTTTCTATGCAAGGAGCTAAAGTCAGGGTTTGTATTTTCTTTTTTCGACAATTAAGTGAAGTATGTAATACGTTGATGATATTATGTTAATTGATGAGAGTAGAGACAAAGTTTCAAAATTATGAAGAAAAATATATAAAATATAGTTACAACTTAAGATAAATTAGGGAGTACTCTATATTGCTAGACAAGAGATAAGAGAGATAATTTTCAGTATTTAGGATCTATCGTTCGTCGTGATGAAGAGACTCAAGAAAGATGTTATATAATTAAAGCAAAGATGGTTGAAATGGGCAAATGCTTTGAACTTTTTAGTGATAGGTACCCTTGAAGTTGAAAGCACAATTTCGTAAGGCAACTATAAGGCTAGCATGCTAAATTGATCGAAGTGTTGTACAATTAAGAAACAACATATCCAAAAGTTGTAGATAAAATAAGAATGTTAAGATGGATGGATGGGAATACATTGAAAGATTGGATAAGAATTGATCGTCTTTGTGGGGAGTCGAAGGTGGTGTCAACTAAAGATAATATGCGATGAAATAGTCTCACATAGTTTGTTCATGTGCAGCGGATACTGATAGACACACTAGTTAGTAAGAATGACAGCATTTTAATGAAATGAGTTTGTAGTAAGAATGAAAACATATTAATTAAATGAGTTTGTAGTAAGAATGACGGCATATTAGTTAAATGAGTTTGTAGTAAGAATGACAGCATATTAATTAAATGAGTTTGTAAAAGTAGGGTTGGCCTTGATGAACTTGGATTGAGTTTGTAAAGAACGTATGGTATTTGCTAATGTTACGGAGGACATGCCCTTAACAGAGCTGAATGGAAGAAAAAGGATTACAAAAGCTAACCCCAAATATTTCGGAGAGTTTTGGTCTTTTAAGACTGATAAAGGCTTTGTTATTGTTTAAGGATATGTTTGGTTGCAAGGTAGTGGAGTGAAATGAAAAGGTGATTTTACAAAAGTTCAACTTTTTTGAAGTTAATTTTTGGGAATTCTTGTTTGGTTACAAAAAGTTTGTCCTCTTGAAAGTGGAATTTATATCACTTGATATGTTTGGTTGAATGCAAGTAGAATAACTTAAAGTTTGAATATGTCATACAATTAAAAAAATTACAATGTCACTTCCATCCCAATTCAAGCATAAGAATGAGGATGGGAGATCCAACTTCTGAAGGGGACAAACCCACTTTATGTCACATCTAAAAGTGTGATTCAAGCCTCACTTGGTAAGAAACAAAAAAAAAGTGGTAAAAGTGCAACAAAAATTACACTTTTACCCACTTTCACTCCACTTACTTGCAACCAAAAACACCCTAAGTGAGGTCGGAGTTTCGGAGTCTGACTTCAGTTACCTGTAGCCAAACTTTAATACTTCAAATTTTGTTTCAAGACGAAACAAAAGTTTTAGTTCTACAAACAAAAGTTAAGCTTGGTTTGAATTCTGTTTTCAGTTTTAGCAACAATCAAAAGTAAAATATGAAATCCACGTTTAGCATTAAGAAGAAAATTGAATTTGGAGTTTGAAACTCTGACTTTAGCTTGACCTATTGAAAATTCAACAATCAACATTCCGTCATCTAAATTGGATCTGAATTTTGAATGTATGGTTTCAATTTTAAAAAACATAATCAGTAATTTCAAATGTTCCATAGTTGAATGAGCTTAAACTTCATAGCCAAATGGTAGGTCTGCCTACCCGTCAACTGGACGCCTAGGTTTTATGATACTCTTCTTCTCATAGGTACATAGAATGTTGACGCTAGGTTGGTAGCCAGTCATAAAAATTTGTCAAAATATACTATGGAGCTTTCTTACGCTCCATAGTCGACCCCATTCTGATGGGTGGGAGAAATCTTTGATGATGATGATGATGATGATGATGATGAATCAGTAATTTGAAACTCCAACTTTAGCTTGATATTCAAAGAACTTCATAACAATCAAGAGGGGCATGTTTTTTCTTTCATCACCCTAATAAGCAAGCACACTCCAAAAAATGCTTCCGTGTCCACGTCATGTCAGACACGTATTTGACACGGCACAGACATTCAAAATACACTAGGACATACCAACATTTATGTCTGTGTCATTGCTGTCCATATCGTGCCTGTTTCACGACGCATCGGACACAGTACCATACCATACCATACCGACACAAGCATCTACACAAGAAAAACAACCCAAAAAAATCAGAACTTTCTACCCCTGTCCGCTCCGCCCAAGATTACAAAGTTAAGAAAGGCGGGAGAGTCTTACCAGAACGTCGACACCGCCGAACCGGGCCCGGACCCAGTCAGCGAACGAGTCGACCGACTCGCGATCCGAGACGTCGAGCCGGCGCCACTCTACGGAGGCGGACCCTTCCTCCTCCCGGAGCCTCTCCGCCGACTGGCGGCAGAGGTCGGCGTCCCTTGCGGCGACGACGACGAGGAGGCCGTAAGCAGAGAGCTGGCGGGCGATCTCGAGGCCGATCCCCCGGCTGGATCCGGTCACCACCGCTACAGTTTCTGACGATGACCACCACCTGAGAAAGAAGAGATGGGTTTGAGATTGAGAAGAGGAAGAGGGAGGGGGGGGGGGGGGGGGGGGGGGGGGGGGGGGGGGAGGGGAGGGGATGGGGAGGTGAGGTTACCGGTGGCAAAGAGGAATTGGGAGCTTTCTGAGTTGGGAGAGCTCTTGGAGGCGCTTCAAGCGCCGTTCTTTGGCCAACTCTTTCCCTTTCTTCCCCATTCTCTATTTTATGAGGGAGGGGATTGAAACAGTAGGGCTTTGAGCACGGTCCAAAACCGAAAACCTATTGGTAAGTAACCAATCTAAGCAATTCCTTTCGGTTTTCCAATACCATTGTTATTGCCACTTTATTTTTTCTAGCATATGTGCACGTACTTTATACATATTTTAACATTTTTTAATTAGTTTAGAAGGATCAAAAAATAGTCTTTCTAATTATTAAGTTGTCCTTATTAAAATTAATAAACTATTTTTAATTAGTATAAGTATGTAAGGGTATTTTCGAAAGTTTTTTTTAGGGGCACCTCCACAATTACTAAGAGACAACCCAAAAAATTTTCCAAAAAATTACAAGTTTGCCATTGGGTTTTTTTACTAGGTGGGCACCCCAAAAAATACTATATAAGCCAAGTTCATTTTAGATTGGTTCATCTCTCTCTTTCTTCCTCCCTCCACTACTTCTCTTCCTCCACTCTTTTTTTCTTCTCCTCCTATAAACCTATAATTAACCCTAGCTAGGTGAAATTGTCCCCCAACCTAAAATTTTTGGTAGAATACAGTGTCAATCACTTCTCCCATTAATTTGTAAGTCGTCGAATTTATTTTTTTGTAATATTTTAAGTTTTAACCTAAATTTTACATATAAAAGTTGAATTTTGTGTTTAATGTAGAAAAAAATAGAAAATGGAACAACCCGGACCATCAAATGCTGGATACTCTCCTCCCACAACTTCCGAAGAACACTTTGAAGCATCGGAAACCCTCGTGGTAACGACACTTGAACTTTACTTCGGGTCAAAAATTAGACTTGGACACAGAGGACTGCCACAAATGTGGCAGTCCCTCACAAATATAGGACTGCCAGAGATGTGGCAGTCCTATTTATGTGAAGGACTGCCACATCTGTGGCAGTCCTATATATGTGAGGGACTGCCACATTTGTGGCAGTCCTATGTGTCCAAGGAAAAGTGACAAAGAAATATGAAAAATTGACTTGCAACGAAAGGATTTACAACAGAGAATATGTAAAACATCAAAGAGAACACCTAGTAATCAAGCATGTTCCTTGCAACGAAAGGATTTACAGTTAAAATTGACTTCTTCGTTTATATCTTCCAATCCCATGCTAACACATGATCTTCCATTGAACTATTACAAAGCTTTCAAAGTTAAATTCTTACTTTTCACTCACTAGGTTGAAAAGTAAAAACATAGCACCAGAACCAACCATATAATACTACATTAACATTTCTTTATATCTAAAATTGAAACTGATTGTAAGCTTAATGTACGACTAAGCAAGAATTTCACTATTTATGGGTTCACCACCGTTTGTGTCTGGGCATTATGATGTTAGTTTCAAGTAGCAACTATATTACATTTATAACTAAATTTTAGAGAACTAAGGATTATATGTTGCAGACAGATACGCTTAAAGTGTCTCAACTTGTGACCAAGTACAGACTCCTCTATAAGTAATAATACGTTTTATGTAGTTGTTTAGTTTTGACTTTTAACTTATATTGTAGGACTTGCGATCTTCCGAGGTTGCGGTACATGCTCCAATTGCAATCGATGTAGGGCATTTATTTTGGACCGATCTTTCGTTTCAATCAAGCGACGATGCGGTACAATGGTGTCGAGAAGTCGGACGGGAAAACAAGTTGGTTCTAGTGATATCCAGATCGGCCCGTAATCGCCCGGGACGACAAAGTCTGATGGTTGGCTGTGAACGAGGTGGTGTGTTCAGATCGCACAAGAAAGACACAGTTATCCAAAATAAAGTTCCAAGAAAGAAAGCTGGAACGAGAAAATGTGGTTGTCCATTCAAGATCCAGATTAGAAAAGAAGAAGAAGGGAAGTGGTCAGTACAAGTGAAGAATGGAACCCACAATCATGAGATTTCCGAGACACTATTGGGTCATCCGTATGTCAGACGGTTGAACCCTACGGAGAAGAAGATAGAAAAGAGCACCGGTCGAAGCCAGAGCTTGGACCACACCTTTCGATCATCAAATCGACCATTGTAAGAAGCTGTTGAAGTTTGAGGAGCCAAGAGACTTACCTGCAGACCACTGTGACGTCGAAATCGACTGAGTATCAATGTGTTATATGGAGGACTACTTTTGTATACTTTTTGGCATTTTGGTTATAGAGTACCACTTTTGTATACATTAAACTATGAAATATGAAGTCCAATATATGTTTCTTAATTTTATCCAGGTGTTATATGTCTTCTATCTGGGTGTTATACATGTGTGTTTTGTGTGTTATACATGTGTGTTTTGAGTGTTATACATGTGTGTTTTGTGTGTTTTTGGGTGTAAAAAATGAAGTCCAATATATATTTCCTGTATTTTAGCTAGGACTGCCACACACTGGGCAGTCCTTCAATTGTGTAGGACTGCCCTGTGTGTGGCAGTCCAACTTGAAATGTTCTGTGATCAAATCACAGAACATTTTAGCTAGGACTGCCACACACTGGGCAGTCCAACACAAGTGTAGAACTGCCATGTGTGTGGCAGTACAACTTGAAATGTTCTGTGATTTGATCACAGCACATTTTAGATAGGACTGCCACACACAGGGCAGTCCTTCACTTATGAAGGACTGCCACACACAGGACAGTCCTTCACAAGTGAAGGACTGCCCTGTGTGTGGCAGTCCTATCTAAAATGTGCTGTGATCAAATCACAGAACATTTCAAGTTGGACTGCCACACACAGGGCAGTCCTTCACTTGTGTAGGACTGCCTTGTGTGTGGCAGTCCAACTTGAAATGTTCTGTGATTTGATCACAGCACATTTTAGATAGGACTGCCACACACAGGGCAGTCCTACACTTGTGAAAGACTGTCCTGTATGTGGCAGTCCTTCATAAAATGTTCTGTGATGTGATCAACACATATCACATATCTAACATGACCAACATATCACATATTCACACAAATAGTGCCAACACATATCACATATCCAACACATATCCAGCCAACACATATCACATATCCAGCATATCACATATCCACACAAATAGTGCCAACACATATCACATATCCAACATATCACATATTCACACAAATAGTGCCAACACATATCACATATCCAACACATATCCAGCCAACACATATCACATATCCAGCATATCACATATCCAGCCAACACATATCACATATCCAACATATCATATATCCAACACATATCACATATCCAGCATATCACATATCTAACAGAAGTATATCAACATATCCAACACACATCCAAAATAGTTTACAAGACGGACACAAGTATTCAACATCATACAGCCAGACGTCAGACAATCATATCACATATCATGGCGGGCCTTCGAACGAGACTCCGCATTACGCATGAATGGGAACTCAACCTCGTCGTCGATGTGCTCAAGCTCGTTGGCGACCAAGGTACTAGTGTCGACCAAGACACTAGTGTCACTTTGGCAAGCGCTCCGAAGTGTCTTGGCCAGTTCCTTCGCCCTTCTAGACTGTAAATGAAAGTATAATTGAATTTAGTATACAAACATGAAAATCTCGAACTAACTACTAATGCGGAACTCACCATCTTCACCAATGAAGCATACAAGATGTTTTTGGAAGGAAGATTTCCAACAGCTACTACGGCCGAGGGACCCGGGTTTGTAGGGTTCAACAACTTGGGATGTCCGACCCGCCGGAAGTACGGCATGTAGTCCTTGCTGCAGTCGGCCATCTGGGTGACCGGTTGGCTCTCATCTTCCCCAAGCAGGTGCCTTTGCCACTCGGAGTAAAAGTCGGTCACCCAGTCGAAACACGCCGGTTTGTAGTTCAATGGTTGGGTCCCGCGGGGAGGTTCCAACATCTGTAGTGTGCACTTCGGCATACTTTGGACGAAGCCGAACTGCCGAAGTACACGATCAGGCATGTACGGCTCCTTGATATCATAGCATGTGATCATGCCATAAAATAAAGAAACTGGTTGGATGGCACGACTCCCCTCGCAAAAATCCCGGTATGGATCCTAAAATATCTGTAGGAAAACAGTTAACAGCAAAAACAAAACTTAACATAAAAAATTAAGGTTAGTCCTAATTTATTACCTCTTCCGGTACCAAATTGTCAAGTACTTCACGAATGGAAGCCAGGATTTGCCAATCTTTGGTTTCCACCTGGGCCGGCCTCCATCGAGCCACTCTAGGAAGGTGTTCAAAATAGATTGGGTTCTGGTCACCCCGCCTGAGCATCGGAAAGTGCTCGTATATCCATGCCTATTCAATTACTAAGTTAATAGTCACAAAATATAAACAACAAAATGAAGTATACGAGATTAAATCGTTGAAAGTTTTCTTACATGTAGCAGAGTCTGGCATCCAGCAATTGTCTTAGTCCCGACACGGGATGCGATGCCGAGCTCACGGTAAAGATAGGCGAGAATACCGCTACCCCACGATATATCGATGAAGTCATCCACGGACAATAAATTGAGCATGTACCTCGCATGTATCGAGGTTCCAGACTTGTCCGAAATGCCCACCGTTCCAAGGACGAACAGCATATAAGCACGGGCCATCGCGTCGACCAACTCATCATCATCCTCATCCAATTCCATATTCCTGAAGTGCTCCACCAGAAATGAAAGAGGAATTCCATATGATTTCTTGAAGCCCGGGAGAGTTGTAAAACTAGTTTCCTCAAGTCCAAGGTTACTTGAGACAAACTTGACGATCTTTGAGTACCATTTTGTCGATTTTTCATCTCTGTAATGTTCTTTGGTCATGACGCGACCGGTAACTGGTAGCTCTAGTATCTGGTACACGTCGTCAAGTGTAATGGTTATCTCCCCGCATGGGAGATGAAACGTATTGGTCTCCGGGTGCCATCTCTCCACAAAGGCGGATATCAGGGCACTATCCATTGTCCTATAGGCATAATCAGCCAAATTATGTAAACCGCTCGGTACGATTTTCTCCTGGACGGCCTCCGGTAAGCTTCTAAACGGCCAAGACACAGTTTTCTTCCCGTGACTCACAGCCCTAAGCATACGATATGTCCTCTGTATATCAAACAACATATAAAAACATAAAACATATGAAATACATATAGATATCATATACTAAACTGCTAGCTTACAAAAGTAATGTACATACCGGGTCCTTCCATATTGCATATGCAATATGGTTCTCAAATGAAGCCAACATTGAGAAACCTGGCGGGCGGACAGGCGGCTCAGAAGGACCGGCCTCCTCAGATGGAGCAGAACCAGCTTGACGGGGTGGCAGGAGTTGGCTAATGGGCACATCATCGTCATCACTGGAAGAAGGAGAAGGAGTACGAGCTCATTGCTTCGACCGAGCTTGTGCAACCGGTGGGGATCTCCGTGTCCCGGCCCGACCTTGGCGTTCCGGTTCAAAAATTGTAATCGGACGCTCAAGAGGACGTTCCGTGCGTTCCTTCCGCTTTGACGCGGTGGGGCGTATTCTTTTTGGTGCGTCGGGAGGACTGTTACCCCTATAGAACATTGGATTGTTCGACCATACAATTAATAACTAATGCAAACTAAAATAGAACTCTTACCCCCTATCCTCCACCCCCAGAACTGAGTATATTAGGACTGCCAAGCATGTGGCAATCCTCATGTAAACAAGGACTGCCACAGCCCTGGCAGTCCTCTATTGAAAGAGGACTGCCAGTCCTGTGGCAGTCCTTGTTTACATAAGGACTGCCACATGCTTGGCAGTCCTACTGTACTCGGCCAACAGACAAACGACTCGCTCGTTTGTCGTTTTCTAGGGTTAGGGTTTTAGGAGAAATTATGGCTTTGTCGTGTTCGAAAATGGCAATCATAAACCCTAAAGACATTCTAAACCTAAATTATCAAAAGTTTTTAGACAATTAAAACTATTCTAGGGTTTCGAATAAAATGTAGAAAATTATAGAAGAAATTAGGAAAGAACGTACCGAGAATCCGATTTCTTGGACTTGCGTGTCATCTCGTCGAATGTGGGAGTGTTCTTCAAAGAAATTTGGTGGAGGAATTAGGATTAGAGTAGTGGATGAGAATTTTCTAGGGTTTAGGGAGAGGAAGGGAGAGCTCTTCTTCTTTTTCTTTTGGAGGAGAGAGAGAGGAAATGATGAAATGAATTGGAAATTTGAGTTTGGGGGGTTGGGGTGCCCCCTAGTAAAATTTGGGCTGCCCCCTAGTAGAATCTCCACCAAATGGGCTGTCCCCTAAGTAAGGGCTGCCCCTTAGTAATTGTGGAGGTGCCCCTAAAAAGTTTCACCATCTAAGTTTTCCTATTATATAGTAGAATAGATAGAATAGATTTTGAGGGCAACTCTAAGCTAAAAGACCACATAGTTTTTTTTATAGGCTAAATTATGACTTGATACTCTCTACTATTCGATCTTCGAACTTGAGTTCGGGACTCACATCGATCAAAACCATTTAACCCAATATATGATTTTGACCCATTTTGAGACTATGACACACATGCCGAGGGTGTGTCACTCAATCGAGTTCCCATGTGATATTTATTTGCGAATGACACAAGAGACTCATGGGTTGACTTTTCTAGTTCGATTTGATTAGAAAACATATTTGGCCCCTAACCTAGCCAGCCCTACTTGGTAGAGCCATATTAGGTCGCCATGACTTAGTAGAATTATTCTGGAATTATTTTTGGGTTGTTATACAGCCAAATAGATTTAAATACAATTTTGTATATATATATGATTATATTTATAATGACCTAATACTAAATGTATATATTGCCTTAGTCATGGTTAATTTGAGATGCATATCGACTAGAAAATTTGGCACGGCTAGGGTAGTAGTATGCTTTGACTAGTATTTTAGCTATGGTAGAGAAGACCGAGCCATATGTGTATTCTTTCTAGAAAAATAAGTCAAAGTTGTGACTTGCCCTATAAATGATTTAATTATTTATTTATTGAGATTATGACTTTTAGAAAATCCGGTGTACCAAACTAGTCCGGACTTGACCCGAACCAAACTCAAACCCATGTAGAGATGTTATGTGCCCATAGATGTCCAGGTAGATAAATATTTTATATATATTTCGTAATTTATTTTAATGGTCCAAGTAAATATTATTTTATAAGGATTTTATATATACTATGTATATTTGCTATTAATTGATATCTTTAGAATATTTGCTAGATTCCGTGGACCAAAAAGCATGGGAGTATGCACATATCTTATACGCAAAGGTACGTAAAAATTAAGTATATAGATAAAAGACTAGTTATTTATCTCCTTGAATTATATTTGTAGGATTAGGAACATATATGCATAAATAGAGTTTATTTATAAAGTTAGTAAATAATTTATGAATATATATATATATATTACAACTAATTGGTTGTTTGATTATATTTCTATAATTATTTCACATACTTATTACATGTGTGTACATATAAATCTATATCTATACATATATAGGGATATAGAGAAAAGAAAAGGAAAACAAATTTGAATTAACATTACTCTTCTTCCCCCCAATTGTACAGAGCAAACTTTGTATAAAGAAGGGGAAAAAAAGAGAAGAGGAAGAGATCAAATCTCTTTAAATCTCAAACTAAAACTTGTTCCCCTTAAAACCTAATCCTATTCTCATCCATTTAAACCCGAAATCTCCATAAAAATCTTATCAAAATCTTCTAAAAGTCGGATTTAAAAATGAGTATTAAAGAAATTGGGTTCGAGAATTTCTTTTGAGAAAATTCGTGAATCCACCTCGACACTCCTCGACACTTCGACCCCGGAGCAAACCCCAGCCCCTCTCGCACGACCCCTACCCCGACGACCTCCCCTGCACTGCCGCGGTGGTCGTCGCGGCCAATGGTCGCGCGGGTAGCGGCAAAAAGCAGCAACAGTAGAACAATATCAGCGGCCATAAGCCTATCTTCATGTCCTGATTTCTCTGTCATCACTCGATCATTTTTCGATCTATCTTTACAGGTTCGAACTCAATCTAACCCTCTTTCAATCTTATCAATTAGCTAGTATTGGTTCGTACTCGGTCTCCCGAGAAATCGAGTTAGAAACCCAGAAAAAATACTTTTTCTGAATATCGAAACAGAGCATAATAGTCGCATGTATCCCGGTTCGGAGGGCAATTTTTGCCAATCCATAGATTTTTTGGGGGAAATCTAATTGAAAAACCTTTTAGACAACATAAACAACATCGAAACCCTATTTTTAGATTAATTTTCTTTTCAGTAGACACTAAGTTAATTCGACTCGAAAATCGAGAAAATTCATGAAAAACTGTTTTGGAAAACTTTTAGAAATTTTTCGATACGAGGTCCATCCCGGCAAACCGGATGACTTTATCGCAACCCGAGAGCATCGAAAGGTGCGTATGAATGTTGCGGACATGTGGACTTTGACGAAACTCGAATTGGTTGCGTGTGCACGACGAATTCGATGCGTATCAGTCAAAAAAATTACTATATCGACCTCTTTGCAAATTAGCCAATTACTTTGTGCACGTTCATCAACTCGAGATAAAACTTGCGCCATTAGGATTGTGTCATTTTTCTGGTCTTGTGAGCCAAGTTTGGTCCGATTCTGAGAAGGTCGACCGGAACGCTATTTTGGCGGGCCCGCGACCCGATCCAACGGGTAAATTTGTGCACGGTCCACCGAAATCTAACTTTGGATATAAGATTGGATTTATATTATGAAAACGGACCCGTAGACATATAGTTTGATGATTTTAGAGAACATAGGTATTGGCATGCATTTCGGTGCAAAGTGGGTCCAACGACGGACATCGTTTTGACCCAAAATTATCGTTTTGCTCATGTATCCAGAATTGGACTTTTGGGCAGACAAACTTAGATATCTCTTTTATTACAAACACAATGGTGATGTCTGTTTCAATGGCCGAAGACTATTGCGAGAGTTTGACTTGTGGCTAGTTGATTGACTAGATAGTGTTGGTCCTACGCGCTACATCAGGCAAGTACACATTGCCAAACTTTACAGTATTTATAAGCATTGTTGTTACTTTTCTATCTTACTTACTTACATTTTTCATCTTGTTCATGTTACTCTCTTATTATCATTGTTATCATCTAGTTTTACGTGCACGTAGATTGTTACTCATTTTCCATATTACTTTTTCTATCTTTCTTATTTTGTTCATGTCTAGTGATAGTACTGATGTGCCTATGCCATGTTCCCCTGACCTGTTTGACTTGTACTTGACTTGGACATAACTAGATAGACTTGACTTCTTAGTACCTTAAGCGAGAGTATTTTATTAGTCGTGGATATACCTCTATTGTTAGTACATCACCGGGCTATGGTAGATAGACCTGTCAATTGGGCCGGGCCGGCCTAGCCCAGCACGAGCCCAGCCCAAAAAATTGGTCCATGTGCCGGGTCGGCCTGATTAATCGTGGGCCCGGTCCGGCCCGGCTCCGTATATTGGGTCATGTCGGGCCACGTATATTGGCCCATAATATAGGCCCGGCCCGACCGGAAGCTCGACCCGGTTGCAACATCCCCTGCTCAATCTCTTTGATTTGTCCCAAATCCTACCAGCTAACAGCAGTGTTATCACTTTCACAAGGAAAAGAAAGGAAAATTATATACACAACAAACATATGCCCTCCAAATATGGCTTGTACCACTGCCTAATGCAACAAGTACAAGTGGTGGTGCCTCTGTTATTATTATGATTATATAGCGTAGTAGTGAATTTTATTTAAATGAAATGAATGTTTGTACTGAACTGAACTGAATTGAATTGAAATTTAATTTAATTCAATCCATTTCAATATATATTAGTTGCAAGTTACTGCAACATATATATGGCCAACCATGTAGAGCCATTTATACAAAAACTATTGATTGATCAATGAAATAAAAACCATGAATGATATATGTATATACTGAACTGAATTGAATTAAAATGATGGCCTCCAGTGCGACCAGGCCCAGGTCCAATCCCTTATATTGGTCGCATCCGACCTGGCCCGACCCGAAGCCCATCGTGTCGTGGGTCATGTGCCGGGCTGGGCTTAAAATTTTCATTCATAGCCCGGTCCAGCCTGCTACAATTCATGGGCTCAAGAGGCCCGGGCCGGCCCACTTGACAGCTCTAACGGTAGAGAACCTGTTATAGGACTGTTAGTGTCTCACCGGACTGCGGTTATATCACATGTACCTATAGCCATTATTAATATTATATTCTCATAACATGTCATCGTCTATAGAGTTCCTTTATGTGTTATTTTTTTCTCTACTTGTTATTCCTACTTTTTCTCGTATGTTATTTACTGTACAGTAGGCATGTATATTATGTGTCTTGCTAGTCCCTTGAGGACCTGGTGGTCTCTCGAGATATTAGATGAAGGTATGATACGTTGATGGAGGATGGTTGCTACACCAAGTCTGCATGTATATTTAGTTAATTTTTTTTATCTTTCTCTTCTGTATTTAGATTTTTCCTATATTTGATTCTCGTTGTTGTTATAGTCTAGTCTTTTACAAGCTTCATTTTCTTCTAGCTTGTTCATGATGAATATATTATTGGGGATCCACTCTAATACATTTTATATATTCTAGAATCAGTGTACTATGGTCTGATCAGCCTTATTGCACTTGATTCGTTATTGCTACCGATATTTAGTGGATTGAGATATAGTTGATTCTAGAACAACCAGACAGCTTATACGTATTCGAGCTGGGCTGGAGTCCTCTCGATACGTAGCTGGCATGTATATGTCTTCTAGTCCTACGTATTTTGGGACTGGAGAGTTACAAAAACTCAAATAGTTAAGGGTATGAAGTTGTAATTTAGCCTTTACTTTAAGGTAAATGAGATATGAGCCATAAAATCATATTCCTACATGGACCAATTCACTTATGGGTGGGCCAATAGGAATTGATATATATATATATATATATATATATATATATATATATATATATATATATATATATATATATAGGGAATTTGAGTATAGTGAATTGGTCCATGTAGGGAATTTGAGTGTGTGTATATAAGTCCCCTGAATTTTAGGGTTTATTTTAATTTTTCTAAATGAATTATTTTCAATAATTATTTTATTATAATTATTTTTTATCATTAAATGTACTTTTTCGTGATTTTGATTTATGGAGCGTCAGAGATGCCAATCTTTGGAAACTCTCTTTATGAGTTTTATAGTAGACCAGATTATCTGTCCCGACCTTGTGCTCTGTTTGTATCGTGCAACTTTCGGGTCAATTTAGGCTAATTGATTATCTATTGTAAAACCTGATCCAACTTTCAATTTAATTTCAGGGTCCGACATCGGTCCAATCTAATCGACCCAATATATGGTTTTGATTTATTTTGAGCCTACTATGCACGTACTACTTGCGTGCCACCCAATTGATCTTCCGTGTGCTCCTATTTCATCCATGATTATAAATGATTTAAATTTATAATTATGATCAAACCTTAGTCCAAAACTTGACCCAACTTGATCTGACACCCAACCCAATTTTATGTGAACCCTATCATGACTACCCAAACACCCTACACAATTTTTCTCTTTTTCCTACTCTAAAAATATCTCTTTTTCTCTCTCTACTTATTTAAATATCTACATTTAAATATCTCTCCTCTTTTTTAATATATACAAATCTCTCTCTCTCTCTCTCTCTCTCTCTTCACAACGCACACCCCCTCCCCATCGCAGCACACATCACCCCTCCATCGCCAACCCCTCTCTCTCCTAGCCGATAGCACACCCTCCTCTCTCATCTCTCCTTCTTCTTCATCACCACACTTTCTTCTTTTCCTGCTCTTTCTTCTTTATTTTCTTCTTTCCCTTCACTCATCACCATCACCCGCACGCTACCACCATCGTACGCTACCACCACCTCACACCACCACCACCATCGCAGTGCCCCCACCTGACCCCCCTGCATTGCTGTACAGCAGCAGCAGCTGCGACAACAGCAGCAGCTGCGACAACAACAGCAGCAGCACAAGGCAGTAGCAGCAGCCGTGCCACTGTGCACTACCGCGTGGGCAGCCCCCCTAGCTGGCGACCCCTGGGCGAGCTCCCCCTCGCCGTCCTTCTCCTTTCCGATGTGATACATAGGCTATTCGTGCGTTTGGTACGGAATCCCGTCGTGGCGCGCGAGTTTGAAATTCAGAATATGCATATCGGGACAGCAACTTCGTACGTGTTTTTTGGGAGATCCGACCGTTAGATCGTCGATCCGTTTCTTCTATATCTATATAAATATATCCCTCTTCACTCCTCTCAAGTTTCATCTGTTAATTTTGTCGTTTGATACATCAAAATCGGCCGCCAAGTTGACACTTGAAATTGTACTATTTTTGGACTATTTTATGGAGCCAACTTCGTCGGCTTGTAACTCCGCCGTCGCACCTCCGTTTGATGCGCCGTCAGTTCCTGTGCACAGTTGGTATAACCATCTTCCTGTCCCTTAAGTTTCATTTATTGTGAACATGTTGATTGGTTGAATTTGACACCAAAGTTGGCCGTCCGAATTCGTAATTTCCAACTTGTAAAATTCTAATTTTGAACCCGGGACTCCAGATTCAATTTCTGACACCATCAGTAGACTCATGGCGTCGTTTTGGCATGAATTCATATAAAGCTTACTTGATTTGGAGGACGTGAGCCCCGACAAGTATTTCGGTACAAAGTGGGCCCCATAGTCCGAGTCAACGGGTCACTTTGAGATCGGCTCATTGGAATTCAATTATGGATATACCGTTGAGTTCGTATCATCATTCTGGACTTGTTGACATATAATTTGCTGAGTTTTGAGGACATTGGCTCCTACACGTTTTTTCGTGCAAATCAAAATTTTAATGTCTTGGTCAACGGACCAATTTGAGATCGGGTCAACGGAATCCAATTCTGGATATACCGTTGGGTTCGTATCGTCATTCTGGATTCGTATATATATATAATTTGTTAGGTTTAGTGGACTAGTATCCTGACATATTTTTCGGTGCAAAGCGGGTCCGACACGGACACCATTTTGATCCGAAATTACATTTTTGCCCCTGTGTCCAAATTATACTTATGAGTAGGCTATCCTAGCTAATTTGACCATTCTGGACACGTTGGTGATATTTGTTTTATCATCGACAACATCTATAGATTTTTTTGCTTATGTATCACCCCTAATTATAATTAATTCTTATTATTAGTTTATTTGTATACTTGGTTTTTGTAAAACTCTAGAATGATCTTTGAGTTTCTAAGGACTCTAAGTGTTGGCTATAGACTTAGTGTCACCCCAAATTGGTCTACTATGCTAGGCATCACTTAGCTAAGTGTCCAGTTAGAAGTCGTGCCGCACCACTAGTGTTAGAGTTAGCAGTCTAGAGTCTTAAACATAGAATAGGATCTGAGATTATTATACCCTTTTTGACAGTGACAGGACACCATGCTTCTTCCTCTGCATTTTCATTTCGTTGTCTTGCTCGAGGCGAGTACCCCTACAAACTCTATCTTACTGCATATGATAATGAATTGCGTATGAACTATGTTAATACAGTTACTTAAAATGGAAAATCATATCTTACTTGTTTCTATGTATCTCCCGTATGCTTCACATGCTTCACATGCTTTAAACTGCTCTTAGTATCTTTCACATGCTTTAAACTGCTCTTGTATCTCTCACATGTTATAGCTTGGGTTATGGAAAAACTGATAGCTGAGTACGTGATCATGCCCCCTTCTTCCGTACGTATGTACCGAGCAAGGTCGCACTTTATATGCATACCTTATCGTAGGTCATTATCCTGCATTTTTGTATGGATATACACCTATGCTTGTACACTTGTACGTATGTATATTTTATTACATGTAGACTTGTACACAAGTACATTTTATACCTATTGACGATCACGTGCCTGCTCCAGTTTTAAATATTACATGTGCATCTGTCGCCATGACAAATGTATCTTCTACATGATAGACTGTGGTATGACATGATTCTTATTTATGACATCTTTTTTCATTCCATGCTCAATATGTTTAGTTTGTAGAACCAGTACTTGCTTCCGTCCTGACAGGATAATATTGTAGGCATATTTTTGGAGAAAGATTTGCTCTGTGATCTTTTCTATGGATCCACTGTAGAGGACCGGTCCATTGCTCCCGAGGAAGTCCCCGCAGGGAACCTACCTTGGTAGTCTCGCTTAGATTATTTTTGGCTTAGTTATTGAACTGTTTAGACTATATCTTGTAGTCACTGGACTTTGTCTCCAGTTTAATACTTTAGAAGTGTATTATTAAGTCTGTACTTATTTTACTTTCGCTTATAGATGCGGTGTTGTGATGAACCTTTTAAATGTGATATTAGAACTGTTAGCAGCTTAGATTCTTTATTGTCTATTCTTAGAACAGCTTACTACGCTTTAACCAAGCGTAGGCTGGACATGGCTCGGCCTGCCCAATAATTTATGGAGCGGGTCGTGATAGCAGCTGCCTGAACCACCAGGGGTCCAGGTTGCAAGTGTCATCTAAGCCTGCTTCGTAGTAAGTAGGGCAGAACTCTTCCTCATCCTCTGTAATATTTTCAACTGGTCCAGTCAGGACAGGAACGAGCACATATCTCTCAAACAGTTCATATCATGGCAAAAAAAAGTAAAGCAAGCAATAGAGTAAGATACATGAACTGAAAGAAATATACATGAAAGTAAGAGAGTGTCACGACCTGTAGCACCCAGTTTTCCAAATGAGGGTAATTTTGAAATTTCGTGTTTATAATTATTTTAATAATGATATTTAATTCATGATATGATTTTTGGTGATTTTAAATTATTTTAAAATTATTTAAATCAATGACTTGTGGTTTTGACGTTTTGCTAGTGAAACCCTAGAGACTGTTTGACCTAGAGCCTAACCATGTGATTATGATATTTTAATGTCATTTTTGGCCTAAGGATATTTTTTGCATTTGACCTCTTTGAATTATTTTGATATTATTTTATTATTTATGATATTGTTTTGGGGTTATTTGAGTCGGGTTCGAATTTCAACTCAATCCGACTTGAAACGGGGACCCGGGGGTAGTTTGACTCTAGTGGGACCCACACACTAGTTAGGCATGGCCCACATGATATTAATTTTAGTCCACATGATAGAAATATTTTAGTTAGAGGTTAGACTAATTATTATGGATAAGGTTAGTGTGATTAGAGACTTTAGAAAGACTAATTTAGCCCCAACCAATTAGCCCTTTCCTAATACTCATAGAATAGGTTAGTAGGGGCTTTTGGACTTTTCCTAATAGGACAAAACCACCTTTATGGCCAGCCACAATAAGGATAGGGTTGAGCCTTCCATTTGTCATTATCCATCTATTTTTCTCTCTCTTGTTCTTCCCCAAATTTCTAGAGAGCAATCCCTAACAATTTCTCCACCAAATCCTTCCATTTCACCACCAAATCTTCTTCCTTCCTTCTCCATTCTAGCCAAGGAGGAAGCTACCCAAGTTTGGGAGGATTCGGAGCTCGTTCGTGTCCTTTTGGAATCTCTACGTGTCGGTGTCGCTCCGGGAAGGTTTTTCTTCGATTCGATCTACCGGGAGGTATAAATCCCTTCTCCTTTTTATTTCCTCATGCATATAGGTCTATTTTGAACCCATAGGAATGAACCCCATGGTTGCATCTCCATTTGTGTCTATTTTGTGTCCATTTGGAGGTCATAGGAGTGTCCTTTGTGTTGTGGATGTGTTCATGTTACATATATAGATTTATATATATATATTGTAATGAGAGTGTATCTATATTTATATATGTAATAAATGGTTCATGATGATTATATAATCAAGTTTGTGAGTGTGGTTCCTCATATTATTATTGCTATTATTGTTGTGGATAATTAGGATATATATTGTGTATTCTTTTGGCTCAAACTACCCAAATCTGTCATGATTTTTATCCACGTTTTTAATTTCAGCCCTAACTTAGAAATGTCATAACTTCTAGCTCAAAGCTCGGTTTAATCTTCCGTTTTTTTAAAAGAAGCGTATTGAAGTTAGATTTCCAAAAACATATATTAATAGGCCTAATTCTTTCTGTAACTTTCTGGAGAATTATTTGAGTGTCAGCTGTACGAAAGACAAACGCGTTCTCGGTGTTTTCGCGATTCCAGGAGTTTTCGGAAACGAAAATGCGATCCGTTTGAAGTTTCTGAAATCTAACACATAGATCTATAACATACTTTAATCCTAAATTTTAATTCATACTGAGATTGTACAGTATTGATTATTAGTAGGAGTTACTATTCGGCATATGTATTTTGTGCACCCTTGTGTGTAATATAATGTTCTATTTGATTTTAACCCATGTTAATGTATATACATTTTATAACTAAATAGAGAATACAAGCATGAGTAAGTGGTTAAATAAATGATGTACGTGGTGTAAGTATTCTATCTAATGTAAGCATGTATAAGTATGACTTGTAATGAATATGTAGGTTCCATAGTATGTAATGTATGGTGCATATAGTAGTGCAAGAGAATAAATGAATGATGAATGAATGCAAGCATGAATGTAATGTAATAATAGATGTAATGTATGCAATATACAAGTTAATGAGATGTAATGTTTTATGTTAACACAAATCCTATATTACCTCATGTACCCCCTTACACTATGTTGACACTATCACACTTGACACTTTGTTCACTTACACTTTGACACTCTTTAATATATATACACTATGGATGCCCATTTAACCCTCACTTGCCCCTTTGCCATGTTCACATACACATACATAGCCTCTTAAATAAGTATTTATGAATATAGTTAACTTAGCTATGTATGTATATTATATATATGTTAGCATATTGTGTTGTAATATATAAGTTTATATAACCATTTGAAATGCCATGATTATAGACCTAATATTGAATACCAATATATGCATGAATCTAGGTCAAACTAGTGTATATCCAATGTGAATTCTTGCCTATTTGAGTATTGAATAATTGCATGCTATATAGAGTTGGGTGTATGTTGGCTTGTATAGCCTTGTATTGATGTGTGCTTGCTAGGATAGTCTTGGTTAGGCCTAGTAAGACTTGCTGGGTTAGGACATGACCTAGTTTGACCTAGTTTGACTAGTGCAGTTGACCAGAGTTGACCAAGGGTTGACTTTGGCCTAGTTTGACCTAGATTCATGTAGAATTCATTGTAGTGCTTTATATTACCCTTCTGGACATGTTGTGACTTGTGCTGTTCTAATTAGGAGCCAGACACCTCTCCTCGGACAGTATCTTTACCTTGGACATTCAGATATCAGGCGAGTACATTCTCTGATCATTTCATATCTTGTTTAGGATTATATTTCCTGCTTTATATTACTTTACATGATGCTGACACGTTAGAAACACGGATTAGTACTATATGGATCTTGTTGTGCGATGTTATCCCCTTAGCGGATACATCGGGTATTCGTGTTCGTGTACTTTATCGTGAGCATCGTGTACTCCTTGTATTCGTGATATTCGTGTACAAATCGTGTGAAATCGTGTATATTCATGTATTCACATGATCTCGTGTGCGACTATACTTCGTGTGCAATAACATAACTTAGCTTGATCCATGTGTATTGATTGGGATGGGGGAGTAGAAGTGGTTATGTAATCAATCCAGTAGATTACTCGTGTATAACCTCTGTAGATTACTCGTGTACAACATCGTGCCGTTTACATAACCATCTTGTGCTCTGAATCACTAGTCACTGATAGTTCTCTATATATTGTAGCTATTTACTTACAGTCTCTCTCTTTTTTATCATATTATTTCTTCAGATCCTGTATCTTACTCTCTAGCATGTTTATATTTCCTAACCTGTTATGATATTGTTGAGATGTACTGTACTCGCTCCTGTCCTGACTGGACCTGTTGATAAATTTTACAGATAGCCTTAAGGTTGCTGTCACGACCCGCTACCCAAATTGTTGGGCCAGGCCGAGGCATGCCCAGCCTACGCTAAGATAAAACGTAGTAAGCTGTTCTAAGACAACAGGACAAGACTAAATGTGCTAACAGTTCTATAAGTGAAGAAGAATCATAAATGCTCCAAACACAAAAGTCGTCGTATATAATAAGATGTCCAAATACAAGTAAACTGAAATGTAAAACTGGATACATGTCCAGTTACAAAATGATATAGTCTAATACATGTCTCAAAAGTCTAAGTAAACAAAAGACATCTAGGCGAGGTTCCCCGCAGGAACATCCTCGTAAAGCAGAGCCGGGTCCTCGGCAGTAACTCCATAGTATGAGTCGCAGAGCAACTCCTCCTCAGTAAGGACACCTACAACGTTATCCTGTCAGGACGGGAGCAAGTACTAAATCTAGCAAACATATAATACTGATCATGTGATAAAAAGGAAATGACATATCATGTTGGTTTAGTTTTAGGTGCATTTCATCATGGCAATAGATTTATATTTAAAGTTTAAAACTGTAGTAGGTGAGTGATCAGTCAATAGGTAATCAGGATGTACAGCGGTACATATCAATTTTTTGATGTGCACATACGTACACATAACGGCATCGGTGTATATCCATACACAAATGCGGGACCAGACATACGACACAGATACATATAGAATGTAACGGTGCTCGGTAAATACATACGGAGAAGGGGGTCATGATCACGTACACTACTAGCAGTTTTCCCTTAGCCCGTTATTTAAACATGTGAGAGATATGGAATACGGTATAAACATGATAGAGATTGAAAGTAATACAACATGTAAAGTTCTAACTTGCTACCCCAAGGATCAGCATTTAACATGGTTGGTGATTTACAGTTTTTATGGTTTTATAGCAGTATGTAAAGTTCGTAGAAAGTACTTGCCTCTAGCAAAGCAAAACAAAACAAGCTGCGATAACGATGCTATGGATGTCCAGTAACTCGTCACTGTAGAAATAAATGCAATAACTTAGCTTTTACACTAAGCTAAAATACTAGAACACTAAACTGGTGTGACACGACTTGTGACTGGGCACCTAGCCAAAATAATGACTTGGCCTAGGAGACCAATGTGGGGGTGACACACTATGTTAACTAACATTCCAGGGTCTTTACACTAGTGAGGGATGGGGTTCAATATGACTAAAACTCCAAATAACACAAAAAGCTACAAGTCGTAATTAATCAATATATAAATCAAAAGACTATTGTGTTTTAACAATATTAAAGATAGGCAAAAAGTCTAGTTTTTCTTAAAGTAAAGTACCAAAGTGATCCTTGTTAATCATAGAAATTAATTATAATTTTTCTGGAATTTATTAACCAGTACAAATATTTTATAAAAATCAGTTTTCCTAAGTATACAGAAAGTGAGTTTTGGTTTCATATGCCAAACTAGTGGCAAAATAGTAAATTAATTACTACAAAAATTATACTAAATTAACCAACTTAACAAAGTATCTAAAAACTATTTTTCCATAATTTTAGCAATACTCTAAGTATTTTTAGAAAATCAAAAACAGCAATGCACACAATAATTAATTATCTGCGTATTTTGTCCATGTATATAATTTGAACCAAAGTTCAAATACAGGACCCAAGGCCATGAATCAAGTCCAATATGACTTGTACAGGTCTTGAATGTGTGAAAACACATTTGAGCCCAAATACCCATGCTAGGCTTGGACATCAAATGGTTGCAGTAATTTAAATATAATAAAAATACAAGTTGGTAATAGTGCAAAATAAATATTATTATTTTAATATGGTAAAATTATGCATAGAGAAAAATATAAATACATGTGTTAAAAGTACATATATATTTGTAAGGAAAATACTTAATTTATAAAGTATATATACATATATACAAATATATATATATATATATATATATAAAAATACACATAATAATATAGTGTATATATATATTATATATATACATAGGAAAGTATATACATATATAAACATATATATATATATATAAAATTACTAACTAATAAATATATACCTATACATTAAATACTGTTAAAAAAATACAGTGTATATACATATATATATATACTAATATATATATATACATATATATATAAATATATATAAACTGAAAAAAGAAAAAGAAAAAGAAAAGAAAAAGGGAAACTGTAAAGGGGGGGCTCGAACTCAGCCCAGCGCGGGGGGGGGGGGGGGGGGTTTATTGTTTACGCGCTGGCCAGTGGGCCAGCGGCCCGCTTTGTTAGAGATAGGATTAGGGTTAGTTTTATTTTAGGTTAGGTGACATAATAAAAAAAAAATAAATAAATGCGAGCCTGTGTCCGAACAGTTTGGGACACAGGAAACTATGTGTCCGTGCTATGTACGACACGTACGAGCTCGGGCTCGCGTGTCCGAGCACAGCATGAGGTTCGTCGTGTCCTGGCGAGTCTCGTGCGTGAAAACGAGACACGCACGACACGATTCCAGTCGGCTACTTACGTGTCCGATCGACTGGGCTTGGTTTCGAACGGCGAACGGAGCTGTACGGCGTCGGGATGGTGGCGCTCGGGTGGCGATCGCCTCGCCTCGTCGGGGCGAACTCGTTGATGGTGGTGGTGGTCGATGAGGGTGTCGGGATGGTGAGAACGAGGCCTCGTCGGAGTTAGGGTTCCGGTGAAGTAGATTGGGAAAGAAGGGGGGTTGTCGGTGGTCGGGGTTGGGTTGAAGTGATGATGGTCGACTGGGGGAAGTGAGGGGGTCCTTTTATAGGGGTGAGAGGTCGGTCGAAGTGGCTAGGTCGGCCGGAAATGGCGAGGGGGGGGCAGCTGGCCGGTCGTCGGTCGTCGGGGGTGGGTAGGTTTAGGGTTTTGCAATTTAAACCCTAGAGTTTTAGGAATTACCAACAAGTCCCTGTCCAATAGTTTGTGCAAAATCGAATTTGCAAAACGAGGCCCGCAGTTTAAGTTTGCAAATAAAATTTGCAAACAGAGTTTGGGAAATTACATAAAGGGTTTAAACAATTCAAAAAAATTACAAAACATGTTTAAAACAATTCTTCTAATTGCAAAAAGGTATTTTAGGTATTTAAAACCATTTTAAAATTATTTAAAAATTCAGGAAAAATTCCTAATAATTATAATTAATCATTTTAATGTCAAAATAATCATTAATGGCCAATTAGCACTAATTAACAAAAATTTGAAAAACAGGGGCTGACAGTTGCCTGCTAGCCTAGAGGAGACAGTAGAGGTTGCATAGATAGCTAGGGTTTTTGCTTATAGTTTATTTTCAGTCATCTTGAGTTGTATTTATGGATTACTGTATTTGGGTTTTGAGATGTATTCTGAGTTTGTATCTTAGACACTTAGACTTCTATCTATTGTATCTCTTTTTGATTTTATGTTTTACCTATCTTCCTTTATGCTCTACCTTAGATGTGATTGAGTTTACATTCTGCTATGTTACCCCCATTCGGGGAGTATAAACTGTTTAGTCTTATACTGTTAGATGCATTGAGACCTAGGACAGCGTTCTACCACCGACACTGCGGCGTAGGCTGGGCGTTGTTACGTTCTCGTGCCCTAACTCTAGGGTGCGGGTCGTGACACGTTTTTAGTGGTGGCCCATGCAGGTCGAGATTCGCATTAGTGCGATTTCGTAATAGCGCAACGACTTAGTTGTACTACTACGAGCCTGCTATAGGATATATAAATTAAGATGTTATGATGAGAGGATACTCAATCACTGTTAGGATTCCTTGAGAGATTCCTAGGATGACCCTTGAGAATCTCATTTTGAATGCCGATTTAAACTCCTTTTCCTTGTTTTGATTCACCTTTTTCCTTGATTTGAATTTGATTTTGTGGATTCATTGTAGAACTTTGAATCCTGGTATTAGTTGATGATTTTGATAAAATTTTGTAGTTATTGATTTAATTTTGTATTTAGATTAATATTTTTAAATCTAAGGTACTCAATCACACTTAGGATTCTTTGAGAGATTTCTGGGACGACCCCTGAAAAACTTATTTTGAACTTCAATTGGAATTCTTTTTCCTCTTATTTGGATTCACCCTCATTCCTTGCTATTGAATTTAAGCTTGATGGGTTCCTCTCGTTTGAACCGATGAGAAGTAACATATCTTCATTATTCTTTCTCGCCATTATTCTCTTGCATTCTTATTTACCTCTTATCTTAAATACTGTTTCATTACATTAATTACCCATATCTTGTCGTCCCTACCAGATGTACTTCGAAATCCTTGAATCTTCGTATCTTTTGCATGGGAAAGGCTAAGGAAGTGACGTAAATTATGTAGCTCAGAGAAGACGTAACTGGTTATTTTATGATGATCTAAAGAAAATCAAATGTGGAGTGTTCCATATGGAAACTTGAGATAGAAATGTGATAAAGGTCTCGAATAGAATAAGGAGATGTATACTGTCAATTTGAAATAATTACATTTAGAGAAATTTTGGGGTTATGAGATAGTTTATAGGTGTATTCAAAACTAATGAGGATATCAGAGGTCAACCTAGTTTTGAGAACTTAGAAAATCTTGGTTATTGATTCTAGGAAAAACTTTTACTCTGAGGCTATGTAGAAGGTTAGTAATGGAAAAGAGAAGTTAATTGTGTTTAATAAGGATATTAAACAAGATGTTGCGAGGAAATGAATAGGGATAGAGAGAGCACAAAGTTATGGAAGTTTAGAGATTGTTGTGAAATATTTTTAGGAGAATAATATTCAAGGGTGTATGTCGAAGAAAATACGGAAGTTGATTTTATTATGAAAGATAAGTTTTGTAAGGCCTAGAGATTTAAATTAAATAATACGAGGAGAACAATTTGAACAAGTTCAAGGAATTCGTAAACGGGATTTAGAGATTTTGGGTCAAATTTAAGACAAGGTGAAAGAACTTGGAAATTTAAATAAATGGTTAATGTTGATTCCTAAATGTGAGGGTTATGCTTCAAGAGTGATGTTTGGAAATTGGGAATTGCCTACGGTAGTCATGGTAAGGGTTTAAGTAAAGGTTAAATTTTCATATGGAGACTGGTGAGGTAAAGATATGATTGGCAAGTTATGACCAGATGAACTTAAGAGTATCAGAAGCAGATGACTAACTCGATCTTCATTATTTTTGTGCATTAATTACCACCTCTTGAACTCCCACTTTCTAATTGAGATCCTTGACGTTCCTTATCGTGACTTTGATATTCGGAATGTAATACTAGCTGTTACCCTCCAACAAATCTTATATGCAAGACCTAGACGAGCTCACCTTCGTGTAGGTATATCATGTCCCACTAAAACCCGTCTTCTTGTACTCTATTTTCTTGATATGATTTTCTGGTCAACTGGCTAAACTATAACCTCTACTATTATACTAAATTTCTTCTTATTTCAATTAGAAATCCAGCCTTGACTCAATTCTTTCGACCCGACATGTGATGGTGTTCTGCTTGTTTCCTTAGATGCTTAACCTTGTACCTTATCTAATTACTTGACCCGTTGGTTAAGAAACTTGCACTATGTAATTTCTTTCATCATTACCACCCTTATATCTTGTGCTGCTAAATTAGCTTTAGTTTTACAAGCTTATCTATTTTCGAGCTTGGTCATGACATATTTTATTGGGTGGCCACCCACTAACATATTGTCTAATCAGAATCGGTACATGATGGTCTGATCAACCTATTGTACTTTTGTTCGCTTTTTTTCATGTATCAATCTACGAGAATGGAGACATAGTTAAACTTGACCCTAGAGTCTCTTCGCGACAGCCTTGACAATTCTCTTTGAAATCTTTTCATCGCCTATGAACCTCGTATTCGTACTCAGTCGAATTAAATTTAATCATGACCTGAATCTCCATCATTGGATGCTCGTGCTCATACTTTGATTTCATTGATTTCCCTTCTTGCCCAAATCTTATTTTATTCCGAAATTGATCAACTTAGATCGTGTCAAGACAAAAATCTATTTGTGATTTGTTGTGCCTAAATTTTCAATTTTTGCCATTTTATGGAATAGTAACCTTTTAATAATTTCTTAGTTTCTTGTTAATGACCAATTTTTATATAGGATGGTTGACAGCCCTACAACCTTGATGATTGTTGTTCCCTTACCTTTCCAATTAGGACACCCTAGATTGTTTGTGTGTTGATACCATAGTACTATTTTGACCTAGAATGATTAGTGTACCTAGGTGAGACTTCCAACTGCTACGGTATGCCCTGACCTTGTATACTATTCTTTCAAATTGCATGATTTAGATAAAAAAATTTAGACCTTGATTGTTGGGAAATAGGGACGTCACCCTATTAGTATCAGTTGTAGATATATATAGGTTAGTCCTTGATGTGGGGATGTGTGTCTATAAACATGTAGCTTATGAGATTTATGAGAGATTATAGTATCAGCCTTGATGGGATGTACTAGTCTTTTGGTGAGTATAAATGTGTTATGAGAGATAGGGGCCTATATGTCTTAGTAATGCATCGTTCCTATGGTAATAGAATGTATTAATAGATGGTTAATAGGAAGATAATAGTTTGAGCATACCTATAGCCTATGATCAGTTCCTTTTCATCCTTAGTTAAGACTACTTTAAAATAGGTCCAGTCCCTTGGATATAGGTTCAAGTCCATATTCTATTGAAGTTCCATTACCGCCGTACAGCAGAACAGTATTGGAGGTATTCCTAGATTGACACTTTTTAGATGTCCGTTTATTATTCCAGTGTTAGGAAGTGTTATCTTAGATATTGGGTAGGTTAGAGGCTCTAGAAGGAGTACTATCGATCTTAAATTTCGAGGACGAAATTTTTCTAAGGTGGGTAGAGTTGTAGCACCCAGTTTTCCAAATGAGGGTAATTTTGAAATTTCGTGTTTATAATTATTTTAATAATGATATTTAATTCATGATATGATTTTTGGTGATTTTAAATTATTTTAAAATTATTTAAATCAATGACTTGTGGTTTGACGTTTTGCTAGTGAAACCCTAGAGACTGTTTGACCTAGAGCCTAACCATATGATTATGATATTTTAATGTCATTTTTGGCCTAAGGATATTTTTTGCATTTGACTTCTTTGAATTATTTTGATATTATTTTATTATTTATGATATTGTTTTGGGGTTATTTGAGTCGGGTTCGAATTTCAACTCAATCCGACTTGAAACGGGGACCCGGGGGTAGTTTGACTCTAGTGGGACCCACACACTAGTTAGGCATGGCCCACATGATATTAATTTTAGTCCACATGATAGAAATATTTTAGTTAGAGGTTAGACTAATTATTATGGATAAGATTAGTGTGATTAGAGACTTTAGAATGACTAATTTAGCCCCAACCAATTAGTCCTTTCCTAATACTCATAGAATAGGTTAGTAGGGGCTTTTGGACTTTTCCTAATAGGAAAAAACCATGTTTATGGCCAGCCACAATAAGGATAAGGTTGAGCCTCCCATTTGTCATTATCCATCTATTTTTCTCTCTCTTGTTCTTCCCCAAATTCCTAGAGAGCAATCCCTAGCAAATTCTCCACCAAATCCTTCCATTTCACCACCAAATCTTCTTCCTTCCTTCTCCATTCTAGCCAAGGAGGAAGCTACCCAAGTTTGGGAGGATTCAGAACTCGTTCGTGTCCTTTTGGAATCTCTACGTGTCGGTGTCGCTCCGGGAAGGTTTTTCTTCGATTCGATCTACCGGGAGGTATAAATCCCTTCTCTTTTTTATTTCCTCATGCATATAGGTCTATTTTGAACCCATAGGAATGACCTCCATGGTTGTATCTCCATTTGCGTCTATTTTGTGTCCATTTGGAGGTCATAGGAGTGTCCTTTGTGTTGTGGATGTGTTCATGTTACATATATAGATATATATATATATATATATATATATATATATATATATATATATATATATATATATATATATATATATATATATATATATATATTGTAATGAGAGTGTATCTATATTTATATATGTAATAAATGGTTCATGATGATTATATAATCAAGTTTGTGAGTGTGGTTCCTTATATTATTATTGCTATTATTGTTGTGGATAATTAGGATATATATTGTGTATTCTTTTGGCTCAAACTACCCAAATCTGTCATAATTTTTATCCACGTTTTTAATTTCAGCCCTAACTTAGAAATGTCATAACTTCTAGCTCAAAGCTCGGTTTAATCTCCCGTTTTTTTAAAAGAGGCGTATTGAAGTTAGCTTTCCAAAAACATATATTAATAGGCCTAATTCTTTCTGTAACTTTCTGGAGAATTATTTGAGTGTCAGCTGTACGAAAGACAAACGCGTTCTCGGTGTTTTCGCGATTCCGGGAGTTTCCAGAAACGAAAATACGATCCGTTTGAAGTTTCGGAAAGCTAACACATAGATCTATAACATACTTTAATCCTAAATTTTAATTCATACTGAGATGGTATAGTATTGATTATTAGTAGGAGTTACTATTCGGCATATGCATTTTGTGCACCCTTGTGTGTAATATATTGTTCTATTTGATTTTAACCCATGTTAATGTATATACATTTTGTAACTAAATAGAGAATACAAGCATGAGTAAGTGGTTAAATAAATGATGTACGAGGTGTAAGTATTCTATCTAATGTAAGCATGTATAAGTATGGCTTGTAATGAATATGTAGGTTCCATAGTATGTAATGTATGGTGCATATAGTAGTACAAGAGAATAAATGAATGATGAATGAATGCAAGCATGAATGTAATGTAATAATAGATGTAATGTATGCAATATACAAGTTAATGAGATGTAATGTTCTATGTTAACACAAATCCTATATTACCTCATGTACCCCCTTACACTATGTTGACACTATCACACTTGACACTTTGTTCACTTACACTTTGACACTCTTTAATATGTATACACTATGGATGCCCATTTAACCCTCACTTGTCCCTTTGCCATGTTCACATACACACACATAGCCTCTTAAATAAGTATTTATGAATATAGTTAACTTAGCTATGTATGTATATTATATATATGTTAGCATATTGTGTTGTAATATATAAGTTTATATAACCATTTGAAATGCCATGATTATAGACCTAATGTTGAATACCAATATATGCATGTGTATATATATGTAGACATATATAGCTTAAAGTAATAGATTACCTAGTGTATATCCAATGTGAATTCTTGCCTATTTGAGTATTGAATAATTGCATGCTATATAGAGTTGGGTGTATGTTGGCTTGTATAGCCTTGTATTGATGTGTGCTTGCTAGGATAGTCTTGGTTAGGCCTAGTAATACTTGCTGGGTTAGGACATGACCTAGTTTGACCTAGTTTGACTAGTACAGTTGACCAGAGTTGACCAAGGGTTGACTTTGGCCTAGTTTGACCTAGATTCATGTAGAATGCATTGTAGTGCTTTATATTACCCTTCTGGACATGTTGTGACTTGTGCTGTTCTAATTAGGAGCCAGACACCTCTCCTCGGATAGTATCTTTACCTTGGACATTCAGATATCAGGCGAGTACATTCTCTGATCATTTTATATCTTGTTTAGGATTATATCTCCTGCTTTAGATTACTTTACATGATGCTGACACGTTGGAAACACGGATTAGTACTATATGGATCTTGTTGTGCGATGTTATCCCCTTAGCGGATACATCGGGTATTCGTATCCGTGTACTTTATCGTGAGCATCGTGTACTCCTTGTATTCGTGACATTCGTGTACAAATCGTGTGAAATTGTGTATATTCATGTATTCACATGATCTCGTGTGCGACTATACTTCGTGTACAATAACATAACTTAGCTTGATCCTTGTGTATTGATTGGGACGGGGGAGTAGAAGTGGTTATGTAATCAATCCAGTAGATTACTCGTGTACAACCTCTGTAGATTACTCGTGTACAACATCGTGCCGTTTACATAACCATCTTGTGCTCTGAATCACTAGTCACTGATAGTTCTTTATATATTGTAGCTATTTACTTACATTCTCTCTCTTTTTTATCATATTATTTCTTCAGATCCTGTATCTTACTCTCTAGCATGTTTATATTTCCTAACCTGTTATGATATTGTTGAGATGTACTGTACTCGCTCCTGTCCTGACTGGACCTGTTGATAAATTTTACAGATAGCCTGGAGGTTGCCTGCTAGCCTAGAGGAGACAGTAGAGGTTGCATAGATAGCTAGGGTTTTTGCTTATAGTTTATTTTCAGTCATCTTGAGTTGTATTTATGGATTATTGTATTTGGGTTTTGAGATGTATTCTGAGTTTGTATCTTAGACACTTAGACTTCTATCTGTTGTATCTCTTTTCGATTTCATGTTTTACCTATCTTCTTTTATGCTCTACCTTAGATGTGATTGAGTTTACATTCTACTATGTCACCCCCATTCGGGGAGTATAAACTGTTTAGTCTTATACTGTTAGATGCATTGAGACCTAGGACAGCGTTCTACCGCCGACACTGCGACGTAGGCTGGGCGTTGTTACGTTCTCGTGCCCTAACTCTAGGGTACGGGTCGTGACACGACCCACTCCCGAATAATCGGACACGAGTCGGACACGCCCAACCTTCGTCATTAGACATGACGAAGTAAGCTGTACCAAGCTAGAAAAATCTAACCAGATAAGCATAAATGTGTACAATCACAGCATCTAAAAAACGTTCCCAGAAAGATCACCATAATCCACAAATCTATATATCATAAAGGTACCATAGTCAACAGGAATGAAATATGATATGAACTCTAAAGACAATATCTAGAAGTAAAGCTAAGTAGTATAAACCTGAAGCCTCAAGCTAACTCATGGCTTCATCCTGCTCAGCTAATATCCTGGGCTCTGGCCCATAAGGTAGAATGGTACCCTGCAAGTACACCTGTAACATATCCTAGTCAGGAGTGGAGCTAAGTATATACAAGGAAATGAACATGAACATCATGGTATGAAAATGAATACATGAAAAACATAAAATACGAGAAATGAGAACATGACATGAAACCTGAACATGAATACTGAAAAGTAAATACAGGGAACATGAAATAAAACCTGAACATGAAATACACAATGAACCTGATGTGTGCAATATATCAAAATACATCCAGAGTGTGTGATCGGCTTGGGTAGATTCAGGGAACATGAAATGGTACGGCTTCGGTCCTGCATGCACGAAGCGGGGCCTAAGCTATTGTAATGTTCCAAATTCGTGATACGTATTTAGTGTACGTATACGTGTTTTGGACCCATATTTTATTTATTCATGGTTAGTTGTCTTGGTTTATTTTGCATTGGCTTAGTTTTATTGTCATTGATAGTTTAATTACTTTTAAAGATTCATTGGTTTATTTGGGCTTGGTTTATTCCTGGGTTGGTTCGGCTTGGTTCGGTTGGGATTGCTCTTGGTTCATCATGAACCAAGGGGTGAACCCCCTACCTACCACCACCACTCATATTTATTAGCCCTCTTCATTCTCTCTCTTCATTATTCATCTTCTTCTTCCATTTACTCCCTTCACCTACTAAAGAGAGAAGAGAGAGGTCTAGGCAAGTGCATCTTGCTTCCACAAGAGAGCTCATTTTTATTGTTCCATTAGCTTCTTCTCATGTTTCTAAGATACATTAGAACTTGTCATTTTCTATTTTAAAGCTTTAATTTTCGTAGATCTAGAGATTGTTTATTTTCGGATTTTGGTTGTTTTGATCTATCAAACTTCTTTGTTTTCAAGTTTTGATGGTTCCATGTTGTAGAGAATTTTATTCTACCCAATTTTGACCTTTGAAAGTTAGATTTGGACTTATTTTGACCAAGTTATAGACTTTTGAAGCTTGGGTTCAACCATAGAGTTCCTGCTGTTTGGAGAAGACAGTGAGCAGTGCGCGAGCTTTTTAGCTTGCGTCACTGAGCTGTGCGCGCTCTTTAGCGCAGCACAGTAGCCCCCATACGCTGCCTTTTGGGAGCGTATGACTCGCATACGCTCGCTTGCTTTACAAGGAGTCGTATGGAGTCCATATGCTGCCTTTTTGGAGCGTATGACTTGCATACGCTCACTTGGATAGCCATGAGTCGTATGGAGTCCATACGCTACCTTTTGGAGGTGTATGACTCGCATACGCTCACTTGTGTGACAAGGAGTCGTATGGAGTCCATACACTGCCTTTTGGGAGCGTATGACCTGAGCGTATGACCTGAGCGTATGGCCCTTGGCTGACTTGGTCTTATGTCAGCGTGCCAGTTTGGTTTTATTTTCCTTAAGCTTGGCTCTTCTATAGCCCTGTATATTGATATTTTATTAGATATTTTACGTCCATTTTATATCCTTGCACCTTTTGTCCTGAACTTGATAATCACGAATTTACTTAATATGTTTGGAATTGATAATTGAGCATGACGTGATAGTGACCCGTAGTGGTGCACTCCTGACATAATAACCTGACATGACATGATAGTGGCCCGCCGTGGCGCACTCCTGACAAAGTACGCTTGGCATGATAACCTGACCTGATATATCTTGAATAGCTGTTGCGACGGCTACCTGACATGACATGACCTGTTTAATTAATCCTGACACCGTGGGCGATTGTGCTTGTACAAATAATCCAGTCCTGTCTTGCATCATGTCTAGGAGGGGACTCCTGAGTACCACGGTCAGGAGTACCTACTGAAATGGACTAAGGTTAATGACTAGTATAAATCACTAGACATGAAGAGATGTTCCCCAGTTACAGGCGATCCCGTTATCCCGGCCGCAAATATTTGGACTTGTAGCCTGCCAGCAAGTAGGGCACATTTCCAGCCCACTGTTATGTGGGGCACCCGCCATTGTCACTTAAATGATTGTACTCTATTGTCACTCTAATGTATTGTACTCTCTAAATTGTCACTATAATGATTGCCTGGATAACCTGGATAGCTGCAGGGCCTGTGACTACTTGGAGCATCTCATTGCATCTTGCTAGTAACTAGGATTGTGATAACCCTAGTTAGTTAATGTAGAAAGCCGTAGGCAATGATTGGCTGTGATTGATTAGATGGAGTCTAATCCAGTATGGTATTGTCTAGAATTGATTGATTGCAAGATTGTACCAGAATGATTGAATTATTGTCACTCCAGATTGTCACTATAATAATTGTCACTCCAGATTGTCACTATAATTATTGTCACTCCAGATTGTCACTATAATGATTGTCACTCCAGATTGTTACTTGACCTGATTTCTTATATTTATCTTGCCGATAAATGGTGAGAGAAACCAAGTTCCGTTCAGACGAAGGGTTACAACCCCGGTCTTTGTTTGGTTTACGGGTTGTAACCTAGCTATCTGAATAGTCCCATGGTTATCTCATCGTATATCATTCTGGCATGCTTTTCCATATGTCCTGCCTTTTAGTGATTCTATGCAAGATTGTCTTTTATAATTACCTATCATGCTTTTTCTTAAATTACTGTCTCTTATTATGTAATTATATTATTTTGCTAATTTGCTGGCTTTAGTTCTTAAGTGAAGCCTCCTTTGTGGCACTTGCTCTTTCTGGGGTCTGACCCAGCTGGTTTTGTATGGCCAGATACCGGAGCAGCACCAAAGGATCTTCCTTCTTTTCAGCCCGATGGTGGTCACCAGGCGTAACCAGGGCATCGAGTGGGTTTCTTTTGTTCTCCCACTGTAATATTGTAAATTATTCTTTTGAGGCGTTTAGCCGACGAGCAAGTGTTAGCTCGATTGTACTTACTTACTGTCTGCCTACGGGCTGTAACATGATTGACAAGCCCCGGGAGTTGATCATGTATGACTGAACTCTTGCTAGTCCTCACATTTTGTAACGACTAGCTTCATGATCATTACGGATATATAATGTATGGGACGCCTTACTATTGTGTATTTGATGGTCTGACATCTTGTAATTATTATTAGTTGGTTGAGATTGAGATAATAGGCTATTTTATGACCTTAAGAGACTGATGGATTGTAGTGAAACCCTCACATATCTAGACAGCCGTGACCGTATAGCGGTGTGGATTCCATTCCATTATGCGTAGCTGGCTATGTCTGCCCCCGCTCTCCAGTATTCTGGTTCTGGGGCGTGACATGGTTTAAGTGGTGGCCCATGCAGGTCTTGTTAATCAAGATGTGTGAGGGTTTACCGAATAGATGTCTCAATCGGTACTCGCCCTTGATCTCTGCTCGTATCCTCTTGATTCTTGAAATTCTTGTCCTGATCACATGCTTGTAATCGTTGATCTGTCCTGGTCCTTCCTTATTGTTCCCATGTCGTCTTCTTCAGCGGCTTTGAACCTGGACCTGCTGATCAGCAAGGCGGATCACCTCCCGTGGACCAGCAGCAACCAGAAGATCAGGCCCAGCACTCAGGAGCAGCCTCCCGAGTCGTACCTACTGGAGGAGAGCCGCCAGTTCAGCCAGTCCAGCCTGCAGATCCTGATGATGGCACTTTGGTGGGTCTCATCAGATCATTGTTAGCTTCCCAAGATCGTAGAGGCGATGCCTTGCACCAGGCAGTAGAAGATGCTCTGAATAGAAGTGGTCCTCGAGGGAACAGTGCGGTCAATAGTTTCAAGTGCCTGAACCCTCCCTTCTTCGATGGCAGCGAGGATGCCATTGCTGCCGATGCTTGGCTACAGGATATAGAGGTGATTCTCGAAGCCGCGAAGACTCCAAAAAACGAGAAGGTGGCTGTGGTGTGCCTACAGTTATTGGATCTAGCCCGCAGTTGGTGGGCCACACAAGCAGTGGGATTGGCAACACCTGTCTCCTGGGCAATGTTCAGCGAGAAGTTCCAGATCAAGTATTATGATGCAGTGGCTCGATATGACTTGCAGTCCAGGTTCAGTAATCTTAAGCAGATGGGGAGGACGGTCGACGGTTATGCGGCCGAGTTTTCCAGACTCAGTCGGTTTGCTCCCACCTTGGTGGCAACCGAGTTTGACAGAGCGCAGAGGTTCCAGCAGGGACTTCACCTGGAGATTATATTGGCAGTAGAACAGTTCGAGCATCAGACCTATGATGCGGTGTTGCGAGCAGCAAGGAGGCACGAGTATACCTCCCAGAGAATAGTGGACAGGACCGGAGGTCGGAAGCGGTCCCATAGTCAAATGAATCAGTCTTCAGCCCCAGCCCCGGCAGCCAGGGCTTTGACTATTGGAGCTCCAAGGCAAGCGGCCTCAGTGACGTCGGTTCAGCACTCAACCCCGACGTACTCTCCGCAGAAATAGAAGCAAGCACAGTCTTCCGCCGTGGACTGTTCTTATTGTGGAAAGCCTGGACACGTGGTAGCAGAGTGTCGCAAGGCGTTGGAATTGTGTTTATTGTGTGGAGCACCGGACCATAGGGTGGGGTCCTGCCCTTTCAGAGTTGATTCAGCATCGACAGTATCTAGTCCCTCGGTTGGGGGACCAGCACCAGCACCAGCTCCAGTTCACCAGCAACAGCAATTCCCGTTCCCGAGGCCCTTGCCGACTCAGGCCCAGACTTTCCAGCAACAGGACCCGCGGTAGTTTGCCCTAGCCCAGGCTCAGGTTCAGAATCGGCCGAGAGGTATATGTGTCATCTCATCTTGCTTTTCTACCGTCATTATACGAGGTGCATGACGTATTTCATGTATCCTAATTACAACGGAACATTCCGGACCCGAGCCATATCCTAGGTCATTCGAAACTGGTTATTGGTACCAACCTTTTCGTATGAGGATAGGCCCGTGTCCATGTTTGACCAAGGAGAGAGACCTCAAGCGCAAGACTATCAGTTTAGTAAGTATTGCTTAGAGTCATCCCTCTTTGGGAGAGTCAAACTTGGGAGCATGAGGATGATATCTGATTAGGTCATCCCGGCTGGTTTGACTCGTAAGGTGTAATATCTTCCTTATGCCTTACGCTTCGAATCCTTGCTTGCATGAATGATTGTATGATTGATTGGTAGTGGTAGATTGCCTATGATAGAATAGCTTTCCCTTACATCTCTAGCCTCTTGATTAAATTTCGAGGACGGAATTCTTTTAAGGTGGGTAGGATGTAATGTCCCAAATTCGTGATACGTATTTAGTGTACGTATACGTGTTTTAGACCCATATTTTATTTATTCATGGTTAGTTGTCTTGGTTTATTTTGTATTGGCTTGGTTTTATTGTCATTGATAGTTTAATTACTTTTAAAGATTCATTGGTTTATTTGGGCTTGGTTTATTCCTGGGTTGGTTCGGCTTGGTTCGGTTGGGATTGCTCTTGGTTCATCATGAACCAAGGGGTGAACCCCCTACCTACCACCACCACCACTCATATTTATTAGCCCTCTTCATTCTCTCTCTTCATTATTCATCTTCTTCTTCCATTTACTCCTTTCACCTACCAAAGAGAGAAGAGAGAGGTCTAGGCAAGTGCATCTTGCTTTCACAAGAGAGCTTATTTTTATTGTTCCATTAGCTTCTTCTCATGTTTCTAAGACACATTAGAACTTGTCATTTTCTATTTTAAAGCTTTAATTTTCGTAGATCTAGAGATTGCTTATTTTCGGATTTTGGTGGTTTTGATCTATCAAACTTCTTTGTTTTTAAGTTTTGATGGTTCCATGTTGTAGAGAATTTTATTCTACCCAATTTTGATCTTTGAAAGTTGGATTTGGACTTATTTTGACCAAGTTATGGACTTTTGAAGCATGGGTTCAACCATGGAGTTCCTGCTGTTTGGAGAAGACAGTGAGCAGTGTGCGAGCTTTTTAGCTTGCGTCACTGAGCTGTGCGCGCTCTTTAGCGCAGCACAGTAGCCCCCATACGCTGCCTTTTGGGAGCGTATGACTCGCATACGCTTGCTTGCTTGACAAGGAGTCATATGGAGTCCATACGCTGCCTTTTTGGAGCGTATGACTTGCATACGCTCACTTGGATAGCCATGAGTCGTATGGAGTCCATACGCTGCCTTTTGCAGGCGTATGACTCGCATACGCTCACTTGTGTGACAAGGAGTCGTATGGAGTCCATACGCTGCCTTTTGGGAGCGTATGACCTGAGCGTATGACCTGAGCTATGGCCCTTGGCTGACTTGGTCTTATGTCAGCGTGCCAGTTTGGTTTTATTTTCCTTAAGCTTGGCTCTTCTATAGCCCTGTATATTGATATTTTATTAGATATTTTACGTCCATTTTATATCCTTGCGCCTTTTGTCCTGAACTTGATAATCACGAATTTACTTAATATGTTTGGAATTGATAATTGAGCATGACGTGATAGTGACCCGTAGTGGTGCACTCCTGACATAATAACCTGACATGACATGATAGTGGCCCGCCGTGGCGCACTCCTGACAAAGTACGCTTGGCATGATAACCTGACATGATATATCTTGAATAGCTGTTGCGACGGCTACCTGACATGACATGACCTGTTTAATTAATCCTGACACCGTGGGCGATTGTGCTTGTACAAATAATCCAGTCCTGTCTTGCATCATGTCTAGGAGGGGACTCCTGAGTACCACGGTCAGGAGTACCTACTGAAATGGACTAAGGTTAATGACTAGTATAAATCACTAGACATGAAGAGATGTTCCCCAGTTACAGGCGATCCCGTTATCCCGGCCGTAAATGTTTGGACTTGTAGCCTGTCGGCGAGTAGGGCACATTTCCAGTCCACTGTTATGTGGGGCACCCGCCATTGTCACTTAAATGATTGTACTCTATTGTCACTCTAATGCATTATACTCTCTAAATTATCACTATAATGATTGCCTGGATAACCTGGATAGCTGCAGGGCCTGTGACTACTTGGAGCATCTCATTGCATCTTGCTAGTAACTAGGATTGTGATAACCCTAGTTAGTTAATGTAGAAAGCCGTAGGCAATGATTGGCCGTGATTGATTGGATGGAGTCTAGTCCAGTATGGTATTGTCTAGAATTGATTGATTGCAAGATTGTACCAGAATGATTGAATTATTGTCACTCCAGATTGTCACTATAATGATTGTCACTCCAGATTGTTACTTGACCTGATTTTTTATATTTATCTTGCCGATAAATGGTGAGAGAAACCAAGTTCCGTTCAGACGAAGGGTTACAACCCCGGTCCTTGTTTGGTTTACGGGTTGTAACCTAGCTATCTGAATAGTCCCATGGTTATCTCATCGTATATCATCCTGGCATGCTTTTCCATATGTCCTGCCTTTTAGTGATTCTATACAAGATTGTCTTTTATAATTACCTATCATGCTTTTTCTTAAATTACTGTCTCTTATTATGTAATTATATTATTGTGCTAATTTGCTGGCTTTAGTTCTTAAGTGAAGCCTCCTTTGTGGCACTTGCTCTTTCTGGGGTCTGACCCAGCTGGTTTTGTATGGCCAGATACCGGAGCAGCACCAAAGGATCTTCCTGCTTTTCAGCCCGATGGTGGTCACCAGGCGTAACCAGGGCATCGAGTGGGTTTCTTTTGTTCTCCCACTGTAATATTGTAAATTATTCTTTTGAGGCGTTTAGCCGACGAGCAAGTGTTAGCTCGATTGTACTTACTTATTGTCTGCCTACGGGCTGTAACATGATTGACAAGCCCCGGAGGTTGATCATGTATGACTGAACTCTTGCCAGTCCTCACATTTTGTAACGACTAGCTTCATGATCATTCCGGATATATAATGTATGGGACGCCTTACTATTGTGTATTTGATGGTCTGACATCTTGTAATTATTATTAGTTGGTTGAGATTGAGATAATAGGCTATTTTATGACCTTAAGAGACTGATGGATTGTAGTAAAACCCTCACATATCTAGACAGCCGTGACCGTATAGCGGTGTGGATTCCATTCCGTTATGCGTAGCTGGCTATGTCTGTCCCCGCTCTCCAGTATTCTGGTTCTGGGGCGTGACAGCTATTCACCTGAATAGTAACTCGGGTTTGATCACACATCTGTAGTATTTTTCCTCCCAGACACAAGTAAACTCAAGGAAACATTATACAAGACAATCTCGTAAAATATCGTGTCAACCAGAAGATACAAGAATGAATATACAAGATATGAAGAAATGGACAAGTCCGAGGAGTATACTTGCCTTGCTCAGGGTGATCAAGTGTGGATAGTAAAGCTGGATGTCCTCCTGTTTAATATTTGATACAAGTTGATTAATTTAAAGCTCACTAGTTAAATACTTCTAGCTAACATCTGGTCTTTAATAATTTTTAGTTTAACCCCTTGCTAACCAAGACTCAATTAACCATCCTAAAAATATTAGTTATTATAACATACCTACTAAAAATACCTTTTCTCCATTCCTTGTTACACACTACAAAAATAGCAGTTTCTAAGTAAACTAACTAGCTCAGACTAACTGTTCTCCCTCACTTAAAAAAAACATAACTCAGAATGAAACTAAGGTACCCACACAAGCTTAGTAAAATCTTGATACCAAAAAGCTCAACAAACTTGCTACACAAAACTCAACAAAGCACTCATTGCTTGAGCACATGATCATCTAATAAAGTAATTGAAATTTAAACAGTCATGGTATACTCCACTCAATTGCACCCTTCACAATCCTGCAATTTAATACTCCAAAACCCATCATTTTCTAAGATCATAAAATTCCCAACCTGCAAACACACAACCCAGGAAGCCTGCATTTATTCACAAAAGAAAATAACACACAGGTTCGGTTCTTACTGTTCAAAATGAGGCTCAAAACCAAGCAATCCCCCTTATATTTCCAACACAAAGTATAATATACACAATTTAAGTTTTGAATTGGAGGTAACAAAACCTCAGAAAGAAAAATACACAACAGAAATAAAAATAAAGCAACTATCAACACCATTTCCCCCATATAATTCCAACTCGTCTTGGCCACGCAAAACTCTGTCATGCAACCTCGACCCCGACACTGAACACACCAAGGGACACGAGCTGCTCTTCGGCATGATCAACTCAACTCTAGGTAGCTAACCTTCGACCAATGCCAATCCTCTCAAGATTGGCATTGAACTGAACTCAAACTTGTTGAACATAGCAATGATGGTAAGACCAGGCTGGACACGGCTACATCCGGACACAACGCATCCCGACCCCCACAATAGACTGCAACTAAACAATAAATCAAAGTGCATTTGCAAATAAAAAGAATAGAAAGCATACATGTTCTAAATTTCCCAATAATGAGTACAATCCCGAAGAAATCGACACACTCAAAGAACTGGACACAGCTGCTCTTCTTGTTCGAAAAAGATCAAAAATCTGTTCAACATCACATTGAACAACATGGCAAAAGGAACAGTTCATCATACTTCCGAATTGTACAATTGAAGGGAGAATTCAAAGGATCAATAAATCCACAGGAACTTACTTACAATGCCTCGATCACAAATCGAATCGACTCTCTAGAGATCAGTGAGCCTGCTTATCTGATCAAAGAAAATAGTTCTAATTACTAAAATTCCAAAATATTAAAAAAATCTCCAGATCTGAATAACTTGGACCGAAAACTTACTGATTCTCTACTGTTCTTGAGAGAAAAAGAACAACTAGCTTGATCGATCTCGATCAAATTCCTATACGAAAATTGAGCACAAAACAGAGTGAATCGGTCAAGAATTCGAAAGAATTTGGATCCAAACAGTATCAAGTGTTACGAGATTACTTACGAACCTCTATCGAGCTCACTCAACGGAGTCGAAGAAGAACAAGCTACTCCACGTCCGCATCTCGCTAGATCGTTGGAGAAGAGATGATGCAGTCGTCGAAAGGATGAAGAATCTCCAGAAATTGTCGTGTGCCATGAGCACCGCCGTTGGGGAAGGTCCTCAGGCGCTGGTGTGAAAGCTCGACGCCATCGCCAACCTCCTCGTCGCCGATGAGCTAGGGTTAGGCTTCGGGGTTTGGGGAAAGAGGAATTAGGAAAAAAATGTTGAGATGAGAAATGAGTTTCTCTCTAATCCGTTGATTTTTATAAAAAAATAAAAAATTTGCACATAAGCCCTCTTGTTCTGGGCAATTAAGCAGGAAGGTCCTCTGATTTTTCATTTTTACAAAATTCTATTAAAAACAATTAGAAATTTGAATTAAAAGTACATAGACCACAAAAAGTTTGTTATAACTAATTTTTGAATTCAAATAATTATGATTAAACAAATTGGAGGAAAAATTAGAAGATTTTAATTAATTGAAGAGTGGGGTTACAAATCTTCCCCCCTCAGAAAAATTTCGTCTCCGAAATTTCAAAGATGACTAAAATAAGGAAAATAATAATAGAAAAGAGTTTATCACCATATCTAATTATTATTAAAATGGAAAAAACAAAATATAAGATACAATCAAATGAATAAACTAGGATAGCGCTCTCGCATTTCGTACTCGCACTCCCATGTGGACTCTCCGGGAGAGTGGTGTCTCTACGTGGACAAGTGGAATAGTCTGATTCCGCAGTTGCTTCACTCTCCGATCAAGGATCTCTATTGGCTGCTCCTCGTAGGTCAAGCTCGGCCCTCCACTAGCTCTGAGTGGTCCACCACATTGCTCAGATCTAGAATGTAGCGTCGAAGTTGGGACACGTGAAAGACGTCATGTACTCCATCCAAGCTTGCAGAAAGTGCAAGTCGGTATGCCACCTCGCCAATGAGCGCCGTCTCTTCGAAGGGCCCAATGTATCTGGGCTGAGCTTCCCGTCTCTGCCAAAATGAATGGTGCTTCGGGTTGGTGGGATCTTCATGAACACTATGTCTCCAATTGCGAACTCTAACGGTCGTTTGCCCAGTGCTTCTGCCGATCCCGTGCAACTCTGCGACGCCCTAAGCCTAAGTACGATAATTACACACAAGAAGTTGAAATAACATGGTCTAACAATGATCAAGAATCAAATACACACGAGATGGAACGAAGTTTCAATTACAACTTAGAGGAGCAAAATCATGAAGACACAACTATTAAGTATGATAAAAAATTGATAGTTTAACACAAGTGTACTAGGATAGGATAGGAAAATCATGGTCAATTAGACGTGATTTAAGATCGAAGTTTAGACAAGACACAAACGAAGTAGTGAATCAAAATCTGACAATGTATAATTTTGAGGAAATCAATGATCTAACGATAAAATGCTAGAAGGGAAACTAGCAAGGGTTGATTGAGGAAATGTATGAAATACTCAGGAGATACAGTATCAAATCAGGATAAACGTGCAAGAATTTATGATTCTCGAAAACCAATAATCATATGAAAAGGAAATATAGTATCCATGATATCCAATAACATATAGATATTTGAAGTCATTTTACTTAGAATCCCTGTCCCACCAGTGTATGTTTGGCTGCAGTGAACTTTCGGTTCCATGACTTAAATAACAATATGTTACCGAATAACATATCAAGTTTATCCATTTTCAAACAATTATTAACGAAGCAACTCAAGAGATCTAAATATGAAGAGTGTAGGACGAAGTCTCAATAATACCCGAAAACCTATGAATGTCTGAAATCGCTTCAACTTGGAGTTCATGCCTCACCAGTGCGCAGCTGGCTGCAGTGAATTCCCAGTCTCCATAATCCAGATAATGGTTGCAGTACACAACTGCCACATCATAATAGATAGTCGAATATTCTCTCAACCTTATCCATGGAATTTCCAAAGTGTTTATGGTAATGATAGAAAATGATGTTATATGTCCTTTACAAAATAAGAAGTTTTACTAGGTATTAAGAAGCAACAGAAAATCCAACAATGAGTAACAGGTACTAAAAAGAACAACAAGGAGATTTTAAATCTCGAACAGAAAACTAAGCTTCAAATAGTAACCAAAATCTCAAATGAAAACTGGGATGGTAACAAGATCCTGTATTTGGAACGTAATCTTGGATAGGTAACGAAGTCTCAAAAGTAGCATAGAAGTAAGGTATTTAGATAGAGGATAAAGTCTCAAAATAAGGAATAAAATCTCGTATCGGAAACAAGGTTCAACAACATCTCAATAACAACGAAATCTCAGACAAAATCTCGAAGGGAAAACAAACCTCCAATAGGATACAAGGTCTTAAAATAGAGAACCAATATCAACAAAGTCGTGATTAGGAAATAAAATCTCAAATAGGAAATCTTGACAAGGAAATAAGGTATCGAATAGGAAACAAGGTCTCAACGAGTCGCGAGTAGGAACTGAAGTTTCAAAGTCTAGAAAATCTTGAATATGAGACAAAATCACGAACGAAAGCAAAGTCTTGAAATAAGAAACATGGTCTTAAAATCTCGAATGAAATCAAAGTCACGAGTAGAAAAAGAAAATCAATGGGTGGATAGGAAACAAGTATCGAATTATGGATACGAATCTCAAATAAGAAACGAAATCTTCACAACCACACACATATATATATATATATATTATATATATATATATATATATATATATATATTTTATATATATATATATATATATATATATATATATATATATATATATATATATATATCCCGGATGTACGGGTACGATTACGTGGGCCACGCCCAGCCTACGTCACGGTATCGGCGGTAGAGCGCTGTAAAGTATACTATACTAACTACAACATCTAAAAATCCATAACTAGAAATGTACTCATGTCACATCATGAAAACTAAGGAAGATAAGACAAGAAATAATAACAATATCACCAGAACAACTAGAATCTGCAATGATCATAAGACAGGAAAATAAAGAAGGAACAACAAGACTAAGGATAACTACCAAACAACTCACATAGAAGAATAGTGAGATCCACCTCAGCTAGCAACATCATGAAGTCCAATACTGAAGGCACAACTACTCCTAAAATTTTGTCAACATATCCAGTCAGGATGGAACGAGCACAAATCTCAAATAACAGTTCTAATTAGACGATATTGAAAATGTAGCAGTAAATAGAGAGAATATACAAGAAATTATGAAATGTACATGTGAGTATCATGGCAAGGTAAGCTGTAACTCTAGAGCTAGAACAAGACAAGTAAAACTGATCATGGCATGTACAAGAATCAAGAAACATCTATCTAAGTGTGTGAGTACTAGCTACAACATGTGGCCGGCTTGGGTCTGCACAAGGTCATGATCTAGCAACCATACGTGTGGTGTATGATTGGCATTCACAAGGTTCATAAGATATACAAGGCGGGTATTGACCATACATCTACACTAATACTCCCCGTCCCCGACCAGTATAGTGGATCCAACCATGACACATCATGACACGCGATTCTCCGAGAGGGTAGCTAGCCTTCGCAGGAATCATGTCTATACAATGCACAAGGAACAAGAAAGACTTGCACAAGATATACCAAGGAAAGCGAGGAATAACATCTCATGGCGGGATCCAGAGAAATACCAATCCGTGTGAACAATGTGTCAAAAGAACAAGGGTATCTACACTAAATACAAGAAACATAAACAATATCATAAAACAGAATTATTATCAGAGAATGTACTTGCCTGAGATCTGGTAGAATATGTCAACTGGTCCAAGAACGGTGCCTCGAGAAACTATAGATGGAATATTGTATCAATATAAGGGTTTGGAAGTAAAATCAAGTCATACTAAGTCAAACTAGGTCAAGGCAAGTCAAGCAAAAGGAATCCTCAACAATGTGCTGCATAGGATGGAGCTTAAACAAGTTTCGAATGAGGAACATGGTTTCGAAATAAAATCTCGAGAAGCGATTAAAATCTCAATTAACACGAAGTTTGATAAAGGAACAAAATTTACAAATGGAAGCCATCACTAGGAAACAAGGTCAGAAATGATGAATGTGCAAACAGTATCGAATAATGGATTTCAAACAATTATTGAATTGTGGATCTGAAACAAGTTTACCGAAATAGGAAATAATATCTCGAAATAAGTTTCGACATCAACCAAGGTTTCAAATAAGAAGTTTCAAGAAATGATCTAGGTGCTAAGAGGAATTTAAGGGACACTAGATGATGAATCACGATCCATGGTTTTCTCCAACCATGCAAAAGAATCTTCTGTCTTCAATCTATCTTCAGTATTCCTTCGGGACTGGAATCACTTCAATTTCTTCAGTTGTCCTAACATAGGCTGGTCCTTGCGGCAGTGCTCCATGCTGTTGCTAAATCTGGAGAGGCATGTCCTTCTTTTGTGGTACTAGTACTCATCGTGCTCGTCCTTGGGCAGTACGATCAACCGTCTCCAGGAAATCCTTGACTTGATAGACAGGCGATCCATAGAGCAAGCATAGCCTCGGTCTCTTGCAGCACTCGTCGTAGTGGTGTCCTGGGCGACGATAGAAAATACAAATGATCGTCGGCTGAATTTGAATCTGAATCTCCCGCTGGACTGAAGTGCAGGGCTCTGGTAGGAATATACGGTTGTTGGCATGTTGGCTGCTGAGATCCTGCTGCTCTTCGGCTATTGTGATCTGCGACTTGCTGGCAATCCTTCATTCGGTGGGCAAAAGTTCCGTAGTATAAACAGAGTCTGAGCCTCTTGCGGTACTTGTCAATCATGATATCCCATCCTCTTGCAGGACACACAATGAATGTGGCCTGAATCTGCCTCTAATGATACAGCTAATGATGTGACTGAATAAGCACTATCTGAGTGTTGCGACGCTTTGTGGGTCCAGGGTGGTTGCTATCTTTGTCATAAGTCTTCATGCCTCTCATGGGCTCCAGCTTTCGGTCTTATTTTATTGTCCGTTCTATGTTCTGGATTTTCTAGCCCGTGGCTCCAATCTTCAGAGGAGTCGGGTCGTCAAGGACTTGGATGATCTTTAGTGGCTGCTCCAGGTTCTCGATCTACTTCTCAATACAAGATATGCGCTCGGTGTTAGAGAAGTCCAACGATCTGAGAGTCTGGAAATCAGAAGTCCTTCCTAGCTCGAAGAGTCTATCCACAAGTCTGGGTTAGAAAAGGATGGCATGCTCCCTCTGGGTGTCAAGGGACTCTTCAAACATTTTTGTCAACTGCGTACTACCCATGGGAATAGTAGAGTGATAGAAGGTAGTAGGAGCTCGAAACCTTCAAGTGTAGATGGTTCGACTGTTCCAGTGTTGCGTGCTTGAACTATCTGAAAAACAAAAAAAATGTTAAAATGTTCTAATCCTAAAACAACAAGTGTTTATTGATATCAATATACCTGATATACCATTATTTCTCGATTTTTCCTATGATGTGGTCAAGTTTTCCTAGTGTAATCAAGTCCCCCAATAGTACGCTAATACCTGGGTACCATTATGATAGACCAACATGGGCCACCACTAAAAACATGTCACGACCTGCTCCCGAATAATCGGACACGAGTCGGACACGCCCAGCCTTCGTCATTAGACACGACGAAGTAAGATATACCAAGCTAGGAAAATCTAACCAGATAAACATAAATGTGTAAAATCACAGCATCTAAAAAACGTTCCCAGAAAGATCACCATAATCCACAAATCCATATATCATAAAGGTACTAGAGTCAACAAGAATGAAATATGCTATGAACTCTAAAGACAATATCTAGAAGTAAAGCTAAGTAGTCTAAACCTGAAGCCTCAAGCTAACTCATGGCTTCATCCTGCTCAGCTAATATCCTGGGCTCTGGCCCATAACGTAGAATGGTACCCTGTAAGTACACCTGCAACATATCCTAGTCAGGAGTGGAGCTAAGTATATCCAAGGAAATGAACATGAACATCATGTTATGAAAATAAATACAGAAAAAAATAAAATACGAGAAATGAGAACATGACATGAAACCGGAACATGAATACTGAAAAGTAAATACAGGGAACATGAAATAAAACCTGAACGTGAAATACACAATGAACCTGACGTGTGCAATATATCAAAATATATCCAGAGTGTGTGATCGACTTGGGTAGATTCAGGAAACATGAAATGGTACAGCTTCGGTCCCGCGTGTACACTACTAAAATCACTCATTTTAGCGACATTCGGAAACGTCGCTAAATAAGGAAATTACGTCGCTAAAACCAATTAGCGACATATTTAGCGACGAAAAGGGGACGTCGCTTAAAGGCAAGTCGCAGATGGCACTTTAGTCGCCGAACGTCGCTATTGGCGACGCGTAATTTATTGTCGCTAGCCGTCGCAAAAATTACGACATATAGCGACGTCTAATTACGTCGCCAAAATGACAACGTAAAGCGACCACTTGCGACGCTCTGTTATTTATATATGATGACATGGCATGATTTGGCGACGTCCTCCCTAGCGACGTCTAGCGACGTAACGTCGCTAGTTAGCGACATATAGCGACGTCTATCTGCCGTCGCAGTACGTCGCAGAATGTCGCTATACGTCGCAGATGTTAAAAAAAATTTAAAAAAATATAATTGATATTTTTGTTATGCTATGTTTCTGTGTTTACAGTGTGTGTGAAGTGCAGTGTTCGAACTATCGACAGTTTTGCTTACTGTTCTATGTTTTATCTTGGATAGAAAGAGCAACAGTTCAGGGTGCACTTCTCAGAGCTTCCTCATCACGTCCTTCACCTTATCAGGAACCTTTACGACGTCCGAGAAAGTGAAGGACGTGAAAATGAAGCTCTCAGAAGTGCACCCTGAACTGTTGCTATTTCTATCCAAGATAAAACATACAACAGTAATCGAAACTGTCGATGGTTTCCGAACACTGTATTTCATATTCACTGTAAACACAGACACACATCATAACAAAAATATACAATATATTTTTTTAAAATTTCGGCAGCACCTCCTTTGTATATCAGATCATCGCTTATAACCCAGCGTAGGTATATTTGTCATCCCCATCGCAGATATCACAAAGTAAATATCACAAAGTAAATATGACAATAAAAATACCAACAAAGTAAATATCACAAAGTAAATATCCAACAAACATACATGTCCACAATGGAGGGCAAATAAGAATGAAAATCAGTGTACAGAACGGTCAATAGGCCCATAGGGCCAATACATACAAAGATGATAAAAAATATCTACTGGATCACTGAGGACTCCTACCGCGCATCTGGGATAGCATGTACTCATACTGCTCCTGGGTGAGCTGCATCGTAGGGGCAGTAGGAGTCAGTGGAATGTCTGGAGTCGGCGTCGTCGATGGACCCGGAGGACGTACCTGCTCCAGCTCTCGCAGTCGCTCACCATGCGCAGCAAGGGTACTCACCACCTTCTCAGTATACTGAGCGAGTGAGGCAGATATGCTCCTCTGCGATCCCTCCAGCTCGACCTGTCTACGCTCTGTGCGATGCGTAGACTCGGTGAGCGTCTGCAAGCTGGCAGCTGTAGTCTGATACAGAGTCATCAACTCATGTATACTGCGCTCGACCGCATCAAATCGTCCGGTGACGATCGGAGGGTCGGATCGTCGCTCGACCGCATCAGAAATCTGCTGCTGCAACTCGCGACGCAGCTCCTCGATCTGACGACGAACATCCTCAGCTCATGACGACGCCTGCGTAGCCGGAGACTGCGTGCTGACAGAGGGGGCCCGGGATGACTCCGAAGCCAAATACGCGCCGTAGGATCCCGTACCGTAGTACGTACCCTTCTGAAGATCGCCAACGGCGGTCATCCAGAGCTCGTCCGACGATGGCTCTGCAGGCGGCTGGGAGGAAGTACCAGCCCCTCCATCTGCTTGCGCACTAGCAGCAGCAGCAGCATCAGCCGCCTCCTTCTGTAGCCGAACAAACTCGGCCTAGAACATGTTTGCTAACGTGTAAGTATTTACTAAAGTCTATATTGATATCTATTTTCCTGTTTTCTAAATTATAGTCAGTTAATATAAAGAATAGAACGTACATATGCCTGCGTCGCCCTCTCGTCAATGAAGTCCCCAGCCCTCCGATGGATGACCAGGAAGACGATCACCATGTTCGGGTCCTCACCCTTCTTTACCTGTTAAAATATATTATCTATTATTAGTATTAAACATTATATCGAACTATATATAAATTAATGTCCGTCATAGGAAACGTACCAGACGACGAAAATGCTCCGTCATCGGAATGGAGCTACCACACCACTTACCGGCGCTCGACTGCGCCACCTTGGCCTTCTCAGACCGCTCCTGGTACTTGGGCTCGCTGAATCTAGCCTTCATCGCAGTCCACTGCTCTGGCGTAATCCAACCCTGGATCGGCTGTCCGGAGCGATTACGACGCTTCTGGTCGTCGATCGCATCACGGATGAGCTTGGCTATGACGGCAGAAAATTGGCCCTCGATCCTCGCCGCCCGGTGTGGTGGATAGAAATAGGTCCTCTACAAGAAGTAAAATACAAAAGTTGTATAATATACACAATTGATTATTAAAATTTAAAAATAAACAAATTTTTTACCTTGAAGTGGGCGAACCAAAAGGCCTTCCTATCTGCGGGAGCATCTGAGTAGTTGAGCCAAGGCCCACCATAGTTCTGCCTCACAAATGTCCCCAGCTGTCTCTGTACTGCAGAAGGCTGATATCTATACAATAATAATTTTTCATGAATATATATGTACATATAATCATTTGAGAAATATATAATAATTAATTAACTTACTTCATAGGCCCGTCCGTCCAAATCTCCATACGCGTCTCGCCCGGGGGAGCGCATGGAGGGTCGCTCTCACCTCCTGCCTGGGCAGGATCAGTCTGATCGTCGTCCTCCATATGATCGGCGTGGGCTCCCTTCATAGAGCCGTCGACAGTAGGAATGCTGGACGGGGGATCAGGGATGCTGGACGCGGGATCAGGAAGGCTGGACGACGAGGGAGGAGTCGCCAACCTGCTAGAACTGCCCTGTCCCGGTAATGGACCGGGAACAGAACGGTACACTGGCGTACTCAGAGATGAGGATGAGGGTACGGAACTGCCCTCTCCATCCCCAGCCCGAGGCTGATGGGGCTGCCTAATATATAATCCTCCGCGTCGTCCAGATGGTCTAGTCATACCTGACAATAAAATATATGACAATAAAACAAAAAAACATATTTATATTATAGACATCACAGATTTTTGAAAAATATCATAGTCAAAAAGTGTCACTAAAGTGTCAATAAAAGTGTCAATAAAGTGTCACTGAAGTGTCACAGATTTATATGATAGAAGTGTCACTAAAGTGTCAAATATGATGATAAAACAAACGTACAGATTTAATCCTCTTCTGAAAATTCATCTAGTTCGTTTAGCTCATCTACTTCTTCTTCTTCTTCTTCTTCTTCTTCTTTTTCTTCCTTCTCTACATCTTCACTTTTATCTGCATCTTCCTCTTCAGATAATTCTACTTCTTCTACACAATTAGATGTGTAATAGGGAACTTCCGTCGTGTCCACTTCTATAATATTTGTTACAAGAGGTAGTTCATCCTGTTGATAAGCTATATCTTCAACCTCAAAGGTATTTCTAGCTTTGGTCTTGCATACTGCCCACCAGTCCGACCTTGTTGTTCTCCATTTAGGATAACTTGTGAAGTACACGAGCTGAGCCTGACTTGATAGGACAAATGGTTCATAGGCTTGATATCGACGCCGATAGTTTATATCAACAAGACCGTGCTTGTCTACTTTCCAACCTTGACCTTCAATCGGATCGAACCAATCACACCTGAATAACACAATCTTAGCAGGCTCTATTCCATAACTATATGTCAGCACCACGATCTCCCGTAACACGCCATAGAAATTGTTGCCCGCATCAACATCTTTGTAGTTCGAAGATCTGATACACAAACAGCTGTTTTTGGTGGAATCGAGATCTACAAAGTTGTCTCTGATCGGGCAAGTTGTTGACTTGAACCTAAATCCATTAACACAGTAGCTTGGCCATATTTTTGCAGCATAAATTGGTCCCTTGGCTAGCGTTCTAATAGACTCATTCTCAAGTCTTGCGTATGGACGATCGACCTAAATACCACGAAAGAAGCAATTAAGCTCATTCTCAATCAAGTGCATATACAAAAAGGTAATTACAGAGTTCTCAAGTCTTACATATGTACTCAACCATGATGGAAAATAATGCCTCATTTCTTGTTCTAGTTCTTCTTCTGTTATGTGTGGCCTACCCGACCTCACATCATCATTAAATATGCTGAAAACAACATCGTTCAATTAATGTAATAGTATAATAATTAACACTATTAAAATAATATAGACGTATTAATTACTTACCCCTCCAGTTTCTCTACTTCCTCCTCGTCGCAGTTGAGTAATACATACACCTGAGCAGCCCTTAGCTCATCATCGTTCATATATCTCTTTTTTATCTTACCCGATGGCTTTCCTGGAGCATTGAATACCTTCAGTATTGTATCATTACTTTCATGATCTCCTTCGTCGTTTCTGGAAGCTCTCGTTCTATTAGTTGTAACATGAGGCTTGAAATACAACGAACAAAAGTTTGTAATCTCCTCGAGAACATAGGCTTCACAAATAGAACCCTCGACCCGTGCCTTATTTTTCACCTTTCTTTTTAGGTGATTCAAATGTCGCTCGAACGGGTACATCCATCAATATTCGACGGGTCCACCAACACGTGCCTCATAGGATAGATGAATCGGCAAATGCTCCATAGAGTCGAAGAATCCAGGAAGAAATACCCTCTCTAGCTTGCATAGTGTTACCGTAATGTCCTTCTCTTGCTTTTCTAGACGATCAACGAGCAATTTCTTAGAACAAAGATCCCTGAAGAATATGCTAAGTTCCGTCAATGGATCCCAAACTGCCTGCGGTAAGAATTTCCGAAATGCAATCGGAATTAACCTCTCCATGAATACGTGACAATCGTGGCTCTTCATACCCGTCAATTTGTTTTCCTTCGGATCAACACATCTTCTCAGATTTGACACATATCCGTCTGGAAATTTTAGGCCCTGGATCCATCGACAAAGTCTCACTTTATCCTCCTTGTCCAGCGAGAAAATTGACTTCAGCAGGAACTGTTTTCCATTCTGCTGTATCAAATGCAACGCAGGACGTTTGCATATTTCTTCTAAGTCCAACCTGGCCTTGGGATTGTCTTTTGTTTTTTCCTTTACGTCCATCACAGTATTAATTATGTTATCAAACACATTCTTCTCAATATGCATGACATCAAGATTATGTCTGATCAGATTGGTACTCCAGTATGGCAGATCCCAGAATATGCTCATCTTTGTCCAGTTATGAACTCTACCAAATCCATCGCACTTGTGCCCAGTTGTAGGATCTTCTATAGCACTTGGAAAATCTTTAACCTCCTCCCATATCGTGGCTCCGCACCACCTTGGTGGTGGATCACCCTTCTCTACAACGCCGGCACGGAAAGCATTCCTGTTCCTTCTAAACGGATGATCTTTTGACAGAAATTGCCGATGACAATCAAAGAAGCACGGTTTTCCGCCGTGTTTCAAGCGGAAAGCCTTACTATGGTCCATACAATACGGACATGAGAGACGGCCATGAGTGCTCCATCCAGATAACATTCCATAGGCCGGAAAGTCGTTGATGGTCCACATAAGGGTTGCCTTCATCTGAAAATTCTGCTTCCTGGAAACATCGTATGTGTTAGCGCCTACTTCCCATAACTGATTCAACTCATCTATCAAAGGCTGTAAGTACACGTCAATGTTCCTCTTGGGATTGTTTGGACCAGGAATTATAACGGTTAGAAACATGTACTGAGTCTTTATGCACATCCAAGGCGATAGGTTATACGGAGTGACAATCACAGGCCAGCACGAATACTGGGATCCCGAAAGACCAAAAGGAGTAAAACCGTCAGAAGATAGTCCCAACCTGACATTTCGCGGATCTGAAGCAAAATCTGGATACACTCGATCAAAGTGCTTCCACGCTTCTCCATCGGATGGGTGATCCAATACTCCTTCAATCTGTTCTCGCATGTGCCAACTCATATTTTCGGTCGTCTCTTTCACCATAAATAATCTTTGCAACCGCGGCGTTAAAGGCAAGTAGTGCATTGAATCGGTCGGTCTTCTTGCGCCGGTAGACCTTCCTGTACTAGTTGTCTTATAGCGATCAGCACCACAAAATCTGCACATATCTGCGTCCTTGTCGTCTTTGTAGTACAGCATGCACCCATTGCGACAGGAATCAATTTTCTCGTATCCCATCCAGAGCGATCTCACCATCCTTTTAGACCGGTAGAAGTCTTTAGGCAACTTAGCACCCGCCGGCAAGATCTCTATAATCAACTCCAACACTCGGTTGTAGCATTCTTGCGACATGTTAAAATCTGACTTAATGCTCAACAGTATTGTAACCACCTCCAACGGTGAATGATCCTCACAACCAGGATACAATGGAGTCCTTACATTCTCCAACAACTCCATGAACTGTACAGCATCGGCGTTCGGTGCCTCCTCAGGTGCATCATAAACGAAACTAGGCCCCGCAGCGTCGAAAACCATGTTCACGCACCCATCGTCGTATGCATGATTATCTGAAACAAAATTAGGTCCCGCATGCATATACGGCTCAACATAAGGCTCCGGCTCTGATGCTAAAGACACAAGTTCTTCGTGTGCGGTCCACTGATAGTAATTAGGCGTGAAACCCCTCGAGTACAAATGATATGTCACTTCCACTTCTGGATAATATTTCACGTTATGACATTTCACACACGGACACTTAATTTTGGTGCCGTCCATGTACTGAGGGAACGCCTTAGCAAACTGCAGGAACTGCTCTACTTCCGCTATGTATTCATCCCGCACACCACACATATCATCAGGACGACGATTGTACATCCATGAACGATTCTGCAAGTAGTAATTCATATCCATTTGGAAATAATTCTGCAAAGATGGACACACATTATCCAACAGGCACAAATTCGTATATTATGTCTTATTATGGGATACACATTAGTAGCGGACAGTTACTAATAACAATGATATGCAATCTAGGTCAAACTAGGTTGTACTAAGTCAAACAAGGTCAAGCTAAGTCAAACAAAGTCAAACAAAGTCAAACAAGGTCAAACTAGGTCAAACTAGGTCAAACTAGGTTGTACTAAGTCAAACAAGGTCAAGCTAAGTCAAACAAAGTCAAACAAGGTCAAACTAGGTCAAATAGTCAACCTTGGTCAAACAAGGTCAAATCTAAGTCAAATATCCTATTTCTAGTCATGACCTACCAAGGTACCCTTTACCTTATCGCTATTGGTATCCCAATACTAGCTAGCACACACCATTCAAGGCTATACAAGCCTAACCTATAATTCAAGTACCAATAATGACCAGAGTCAACTCAAGCTATCTCATACACACAAGTAATATCTGGGTGTCATTTGTTTAGTCTTAAAAAAATACAATCAACTAAAACTAGTACCAAGTAATGAGCAATAGTGAGTTACCAAAGCAAACTGAAACTAAAACTAGTATCTGGGTGTCATTTAAACAACTAAAACTAGTATCTGGGTGTCATTTAACAAACATGAAGACAACAAAGTCAAACAAGGTCAAGCTAAGTCAAACAAAGTCAAACTAGGTCAAGGGTTGACCTATAGTTGACTTTGTCAACTCTTAGTCCAATCTAGGTCAGATGTTTACTCTACTTTGACTTCCAGTAAAAATAGTCAACCTTGGGGGTGACTACTATTTCATATAATTTTAAAGTATCGGCCGATACCGATACGGTTTGGCATGTTCCGATCCGATACCGACCGATACCAAATATTGACTGATACCGACATTGGGGGTCTTTGTTCCGATCAATTCAAGTACCAATAATGACCAAAGTCAACTCAAGCTATCTCATACACACAAGTAATATCTATATAGATATATACATATAATATATATATATATAGGCATGTATATACTATATGCCTATATTACAAGACAAGGCAACTTTCATGCATTCATATATTTAGACACTCTAACATAGGCTATATGCCTATATCACATATGAGTTACATGATATAGTTATGTATATATGTATACAATACCATCTATCAAACATATATATATAGAGAGAGAGAAGTAGAGAGTGGGTGGTGTGTGTACATGCACATGTGAATGGGGGGTGAGTGTGTTGACTGTTACATGTGACAGTCACATATACGTGTATATGAGGGAGGCTAACATGCTTGTATTAGGCTATATGCGTGTGTGTACCTAGGCAAGAGTGAGTGAGTGAGTGAGTGATATGAACTATAGGTCAGTCCAATCTGGATAGTAAGGGGATTTACTGTGTTCAGTCAAATAGGAAAGGAAAAGAAAGAAAATCAGTTCATTTCACACAACATTACATACTCCTATAACATATTTCAGACCCATTCACCTCAAACCCAAATCGAGAACTAAAACTCTAACCAAATCACCCCAAACTTGAAACTCAGTCAGCACACATATAGATACACTACACTAGGGTTTTAAATATCTAAATTAAAGCATTAAACTAGGTTAAAATGGTTGTCAAAACTGGGTTTTCAAAATTAGAAAATACAATAAATTAACAAGGTATCAGTCAACATAGGGTATTTAGAAATTTATATATAAAAATATGTTAAAATGGAAAATAAATGGTTGGTAAAGGATCTAGACTATGTGTACGTGTCCAACATAGTGTCTCGTGTCCACCACAACATGACACAGTGTGTCCAGTGTGTGTGTGTGTGTGTCCATCTGTGTGTGTGTCCGTGTGTCCGTGTGTGTGTGTCTCTGTGTGTGTGTGCGTGTGTGTCCGTATGTGTGTGTGTGTGTGTGTCTGTGTGTGTGTGTGCGTGTAGGGGTGCAACTCGGGCGGGTTGGGTCGGGTTTGAGGTCAACCCGAGCCCAACCCGATAGATCATAAGCCTAGCCCAAGCCCAAGTCCAACCCGACTTCGGGTTCAACATATGAAGCCCAAGACCAAGTCCAGAGGATCGGGTTGGGCTCGGGTTGGGTCGGGTCCATCGGGTTTATTGGACTCTAATATGATATTTGAAATAATTTTAAACAAGAGTAATATTAAATGCATAATCAAATAGCAATCAAGCCTCAATCATTACAAAATAAAACTAAAATGAGATTTAGGACAAGAAATTGAAGTGTTCGGGTGAAAAAAATTATAGTTTAAACTTTTTATTTAAGTAGTATGAAACAATATATATGTAAATTATATGTATGTCGGGTTTCGGGTTCTTCGGGTTACCCAACACATGAACCCAAGCCCAACCCAATTTTTTATCGGGTTCAAATATTTTAACTCGAGCCCAAGCCCGAACCCGAATATCTTCAACCCTAACCCAACCCATTAACGGGTTTACCCGATCGGGTTTGGGTTTAGCCCGCCCGAGTTGCACCCCTATGTGCGTGTGTGTCCGTGTGTGTGTCCGTGTGTGTGTGTGTGTCCGTGGGAGAGGAGGAGGAGGAGAAGGAGGAGGAGGTGGAGGAGTTAGGTTAGGGTTTACCTGAGCTCGAGGAGGAGGAGCTCGACGGGGGGGGGGGGGGGGGTACGGGTCGCCGGAGAGGGAGGGAGTCGCCGGGGGGGGGAGGGAGTCGCCGGGGGGGGGGGGGAAGGGGTCGCCGAAGGAATCGCCGGAGGGGGGGAAGGAGTAGTAGGAAAAATTGGAAATTTCGAGTGAGTGGGAAAAACGAAACGCTGTGCCCTAAGTAAAAATATTAGCGACGTCACATGAGGACGTCGCTAAACGTCGTAAACTGGCGACATATTTTAATAATCCAGCGACGTAACATCGCTATTCAGCGACGTAATTTTATACCTGTCGCTGAACGTCGCTATTCAGCGACGTTTTACGATGTTTATATAAAGGAGTCACTGAATTCCATATATAGAAAAGTAATTTTATGCCGTCGCTAAATTACGTCGCTAATAGATCATATTTTAGTAGTGGTACGATGCAGGGCCTAAGCTATTTACATGAATAGTAACTCGGGTTTGATCACACATCTGTAGTATTTTCCCTTCCGAACACAAGTAAACTCAAGAAAACATTATACAAGACAATCTCGTGAAATATCGTGTCAACCAGAAGATACAAGAATGAATATACAAGACATGAATAAATGGACAAGTCCGAGGAGTATACTTGCCTTGCTCAGGGTGATCAAGTGTGGATAGTAAAGCTGGATGTCCTCCTGTTTAATATTTGATACAAGTTGATTAATTTAAAGCTCACTAGTTAAATACTTCTAGCTAACATCTGGTCACTAATAATTTTTAGTTTAACCCCTTGCTAACCAAGACTCAATTAACCATCCTAAAAATATTAGTTATTATAACATACCTACTAAAAATACCTTTTCTCCATTCCTTATTACACACTACAAAAATAGCAGTTTCTAAGTAAACTAACTAGCTCAGACTAACTGTTCTTCCTCACTTAAAAAATTTTAACTCAGAATGAAACTAAGGTACCCACACAAGCTTAGTAAAATCTTGATACCACAAAGCTCAACAAACTTGCTACACAAAACTCAGCAAAGCACTCATCGCTTGAGCACATGATCATCTAAAAAAGAAATTAAAATTTAAACAGTCATGGTATACTCCACTCAACTGCACCCTTCATAATCCTGCAATTTAATACTCCAAAACCCATCTTTTTCTATGATCATAAAATTCCCAACCTGCAAACACACAACCCAGGAAGCTTGCATTTATTCACAAAAGAAAATAACACACAAGTTTGGTTCTTACTGTTCAAAATGAGGCTCAAAACCAAGCAATCCCCTTATATTTCCAACCCAAAGTATAATATACACAATTTAAGTTTTGAATTGGAGGTAACAAAACCTCAGAAAGAAAAATACACAATAGAAATAAAAATAAAGCAACTATCAACACCATTTCCCCATATAATTCCAACTCGTCTTGGCCACGCAAAACTCTGTCCTGCAACCTCGACCCCGACACTGAACACACCAAGGGACACGAGCTACTCTTCGGCACGATCAACTCAACTCCCGGTAGCTAACCTTTGACCAATGCCAATCCTCTCAAGATTAACATTGAACTGAACTCAAACTTGTTGAACACAACAATGATGGTAAGACCAGGCTGGACACGGCTACATCCAGACACAACGCATCCCGACCCCCACAATAGACAGCAACTAAACAACAAATCAAAGTGCATTTGCAAATAAAAAGAATATAAAGCATACATGTTCTGAATTTCCCAGTAATGAGTATTATCCTGAAGAAATCGACACACTCAAAGAACTGGATACAACTGCTCTTCTTGTTCGGAAAAGATCAAAAATCTGTTTAACATCACATTGAACAACATGGCAAAAGGAACAGTTCATCATACTTCCGAATTGTACAATTAAAGGGAGAATTCAAAGGATCAATAAATCCACAGGAACTTACTTACAATGCCTCGATCACAAATCGAATCGACTCTCTAGAGATCAGTGAGCCTGCTGATCTGATCAAAGAAAATAGTTCTGATTACTAAAATTCCAAAATATTAAAAAAATAACCAGATCTGAATAACTTGGACCGAAAACTTACTGATTCTCTACTGTTCTTGAGAGAAAAAAGAACATCTAGCTTGATCGATCTCGATCAAATTCCTATACGAAAGTTGAGCACAAAACAGAGTGAATCGGTCGAGAATTCGAGAGAATTTGAGATCCAAACAGTATCAAGTGTTACGAGATTACTTACGAACCTCTATCGAGCTCACTCAACGGAGTCGAAGAAGAACAAGCTACTCCACGTCTGCATCCCGCTAGATCGCTGGAGAAGAGATGATGTAGTCGTCGAAAGGATGAAGAATCTCCAGAAATTATCGTGTGCCATGAGCACCGTCGCTGGGGAAGGTCCTCAGGCGCTGGTGTGAAGGCTCGACGCCATCGTCGACCTCCTCATCGTCGATGAGCTAGGTTTAGGCTTCGGGGTTTGGGGAAAGAGGAATTAGGAAAAAAAATGTTGAGATGAGAAATGAGTTTCTCTCTCATCCGTCGAGTCTTATAAAAAATTAGAAATTTGCACATAAGCCCTACCGCTCTGGACAATTAAGCAGGGAGGTCCTCTGATTTTTTATTTTTACAAAATTTTATTGAAAACAGTTTGAAAATTGAATTAAAGTACAGGGACCACCAAAAGTTTGTTATAACTAATTTTTGAATTCAAATAATTGGGATTAAACAAATTTTTGGGAAATTAGAAGATTTCAATTAATTGAAGAGTGGGGTTACAGAGAGGGATAACTATAACTGGAAATATCTACCATAAGTAAAAAACTGTAAATGACTAGTAATTTAGAGCACAAGATGGTTTGTAATCGGCTTGGGTTTGTACATGAATTATCTGAGTTGTACATGAATAACACAGTTGCACATGAGAGCTGTGTTGCACATGAATAACATAATTTTACATGAATAAGTAACAGGTTTGCACATGATGGGAGAGATCACATAACCATTTATACTCACCCCTACCCCCAATCAATACACAAGGATCTAGTCAGGTTACGTTACGTACATGATGGTTTGGTTACACATGAACCTTGTCACGCCCCGATCCCGTAGAGTCCTTTCGTCCTCGCTTCGGACTCTTTGAGACCGATCGTCCTCGCTAAGGCGTGATGCCGTGCAAGCCTAAGTTGTGCTTGCACAAGGCCAAGACCTGAAGCAAGACAAGATTGACAAGATTGACAATACGCAGAGGAACATATTGCAGATAATTGAAGCAGCATCGGACATATTTCAGAATACATATATTGAACACAATGGTAACAAGAAACAATTCTCTTTATTAAATTCATTTGAACAGATTACATGCTCTCGATTCTCTCTGATACAATGTTACATTCTTTCAGAACTTTACAGATTACAGTGATTTTGTTCCCATACATTACATCCCTTTATATAGAAAACCAACTCTTGCAACAGATGTCATCTCTTGGCATCTCTTCTAATTTCTGGCTCCTGAGGATGAGGCTCGGGCTATCGCTTCAGACTATTCTTCTCGATGCATATTGCACTTGCATGCAGACTGATGGTGGCTCAGTATATCAGCATACTGGTGATTGTGAACAAAGAGCTACATTTGTCTGAATCAATCACTGTTCATTTAGTGAGAAAAATATTTCTTGTGAGATAATCTTGCTACTTTTTACCTATGTACATTTCATGCATACAGAGTCAGTTTACATCTCTTTTGAAAATATCTTTGAAAATCCACAATTCATTTTATTTTATTTCATTTAAAGCATACAAGGGACTATTCAATTCAGGCACGATGACTATTCATTTATGTAGAGTGTGCAGCGTGTTTCATGAGCATATTCATTTTCTTGTTCAAGCAACTCTTAGGGACAATTATAAGCACGATATCATATCTTTTCTTTAGTGGAACCTAGCATTTCTTTGCAACAGATTAATCTCTGCAAACAATTCATGTAGAAAACTCAAGCAATACATATGTATCACTTTTAAGTAATTCTTACCATAGTCGACGGTCCACCCCTACATAAGACAAGGATTAGCATAAACATAATTAACCAACGTTCTTATTTTTTGTTCGTCTCTGCATCGTTAGCTTTTAGCATTCCTATTATAGACACATGCAGAATCGATTGGCAGCTGTGACACATGGGTTCAGCTCTGCACCAATCAATATCTATCTATATGATGGTCTATGGGTATTCCCATTATTAGCCGCTGTGACACTTGGGTTCAGCTCGTCGTTAGTGGACATTGATGTAATACCCGAGGTTTCTTGTACCTCTAGGTGTCTAGACAATCTCTCCTAGGCCGATCGGCTGTCAGAGCCCTAGAAACCGTCGAGAGATCTAGTGACCTTGTATACAAGTTGTCCGAGACCAATGCATGAATACAACATCTAGTAAATAAACTCTTTGAGGGGCAATGATTCATCTTTTTCTATGTCAATCTTTGTAACAACAGAGCTATGACTCTGCCTTCTCTCTTTGTAACAACAGAGCTATGACTCTGCCTTCATTCTTTTCTGTGATCTCAGAGCCGAAGCTCCTACATAAATCTTTTCCTTTGCAACATATACAAGTCCGTCTGTATATGTCTAGCATTCAGAGCATATTGGAGGGACAAACAATTATTCATTTCTTTGAAATATGATAGAAGTTCTGTTCAGACTAAGCATAAACATTCTTTCTTTGCAAGTATACGAATTCAGGACATACGAGCAATCTCTTTTCTCTTCTTATTAAACATGGCAATAGTTCTCTCCTTTGAGACAATATCTCTAACTTTTTAACATGGCAGGCATCTCGTTTGATTTAATATGGCAACAGTTCATTTCTTGATAGCGGGCAGCAATCTTCTACTTAGCATGTATGTTATCTTCTCTTGTTCTTAGCATATCAAAGCACTCTTGATTAAGGCATCATTGATTTACTATATTAACAGGCAACAATCTTTTTTTCAACATAAAAGTTAACTCCTTTCATGTTCTTAGCATGGCAGCATGTGGATTCTCTTATAAGCATACTTAATGATTTACCATCTTGTTATTAGCAATAGCATTCAATCAAAAACTCAGGTTCATATTATGTGTGAGCGAATCATAAAATGAGACTTTGTCCACTCACCCAGATCAATCGTCTTCTGTTGCAGAGCCAACAATCCGATCTCTCTGTCTATCTAGTGCCTTCGCTGTCACTTCCCGTTCCCAGAATACGTATTCTAAATACATGTACTGCTGGAATATATTCATTTAATATTTATCATGTATTGCTCTGTATTTAAATTCCTTTAATTTTATGTTAATTAATTCCCTGCAATTTTATTTCTGTACTTTACTTTCTGCTTTTATACTCTGCTTTTACTTTGCTATGGGTTCAGCTCAGATTGGTTTAATTATGTTGGTTCATCATGAATCGAAATAAACCCCCCACCTACCACCACTCCTTCATTTAAAAGCCCCAAACCCTTTCTCTCTCTTCATTACTTCTTCTTCTCATTACTCTTCTTCTTCCTCATAAACTCTCCCACCAACCTAGGAGAGCAAGGCAAGTGCCAACTTGCTTCTTGATGGATCCCCATTATTATTGTTCCATCATCCTCCTTACTTGATTCTAAGCCTCTTTAGTACTTAGCATTTTCAATTTCCATGGCTGATTTATTGTAGATCTAAGTTTGTTATATTTTCGGATTTCTTAGGTTTTGATCTAGTAAACTTTGTTATCTTCAAGTTTTGATGGTTCCATGTTGTAGAAAATTTCGTTCTACCCAATTTTGACCTATGGAAGTCCATATTTGGGCTTGGGATGAAGGATTTATGGAGCTTGGAAGCAATGGCTTCCATGGTTCTCTTTCATGGTTCTGTTCTCAGAAATTTGGAGAAGAAGAACAGTCCCAGCCGCATGAATCTTTCTTCCACAGCGCATGAAATCTCATTTCTCACAGCCGTATTCCCACAGCGCATGAGTTTATTAATTTCCCAATCTCATTCCTCAGGCGCATGGATTATTTATTTCCCATTCTCATCTCACAGCCGCATTCCCACAGCGCATGAGTTTATTTATTTCCCAATCTCATTCCTCAGGCGCATGGATTATTTATTTCCCAATCTCATCTCACAGCCGCATTCCCACAGCGCATGAGTTTATTTATTTCCCAATCTCATTCCTCAGGCGCATGGATTATTTATTTCCCAATCTTATCTCACAGCCGCATTTTCACAGCGCATGAGTTTATTTATTTCCCAATCTCATTCCTCAGGCGCATGGATTATTTATTTACCAATCTCATCTCACAGCCGCATTCCTACAGCGCATGAGTTTATTTATTTCCCAATCTCATTCCTCAGACGCATGGATTATTTATTTCCCAATCTCATCTCACAGCCGCATTCCCACAGCGCATGAGTTTATTTATTTCCCAATCTCATTCCTCAGGCGCATGGATTATTTATTTTCCAATCTCATCTCACAGCCGCATAAGAATCTCATTCCTCAGGCGCATGAGATTATTTATTTCCTCCCAATCTTATTCCTCAGTGCATGATATTATTTATTTCCCAATCATTTTTCTCAGACGCATGATATTATTTATTTCCCAATCTTATTCCTCAGCGCATGATATTATTTATTTCCCAATCATTTTCCTCAGGCGCATGATATTATTTATTTCCCAATCATTTTTCTCAGGCGCATGATATTATTTATTTCCCAACCTTTCCCACAGCGCATGATATTATTTATTTCCCAATCATTCCTCAGGCGCATGAGATTCTTTATTTTCCAAATATTCCCCACAGCGCATGAGATTTATTTATTCCCCAATCATTTCCCACAGCGCATGAGATTATTTATTTCCCAATCATTATTTATTTCCCAATATTTATTTTCCGAATTTGGCATTAATTAACATTGATTGTTATCTTGATTAATTATTGATCATGCGTTCCTAGATGGAACTAAGAGACTGGCTAGTCGTCTTATTGAATTAAATGGAATAAGACACGTTCATATTTGAAATCGATTGGCCAATCCCGAATATTGACATACAGGCACACATGCAGGCTTCAATTTATTTATTTATTTATTTTACTATAAAAGAAGCATGTGTACTTTATGGTCAAGGCATGATTGTTCCGTGGTTAGTTTGGATTGTTGCATTACGCTATGTAAGACCTACAACCTAACCGCACGGGCATCGTTGTAGAGTTGTGCATATCGTACCCCGTACGAAAGTACTCATTCCGAATGACCATGATCCCCGGCATGGGATTTCACTCAACGTAGAGACTATTAAGTTAAATAAAAATAATAATTGCATGGAGAGAATGGATTCCCGAGTTCTTACATGGCAGCCCTCTTGGGACTAGTAGTGCCCGACAGGCCGGCTGGTCCCCACAGATACTGCAAACCTGCCACACGGGCATGGAGCGGTATCTGGTAATACTATTTATTGTATATTGTATATTGATGATGAGTGTCCCGTTGGGACTCGTCTAATTCATGATTGGCGCAATTGATTGATTGGATCGACTAGCCTTGCTTGTCCATAGTAAGAACTGAGAAATCTTTATTGCATAATTCCAGGATAACTTGGAACTCACAGTAGTAAGCCGTAGGAGTTGGATGGCCGTTTAAGTTGATTTGTTTGTGTATTGTACCTACTCTGTTACCTAACTGAGATGATCAGAGCATCAGGACATGACGGACCAACTTCTGTCCTTGTTTGGTTGGGAGGTTGGTTCGAAGTGTCGTGATGTTATGTGAATCCCAGTAGCAAGCATAGATCTATTATTATATTCTCTTAATTACTGGTTTAATGTCTCATATCGTGCTTCCTTGCGGTACTTGCTATTAGAGGTCTAACCTCTCTGGTTTTGCATGGCCAGATTTAGAGCCGGTTCCCGAGGATTCAGCTTACCTCTACCTCCAAGATGGACAATACTAGAGGAATGATCGCAGGAGGACTCGAGTGGGTTCCTTACCTCTCCGCTCGTTTTGTTATTTACTTTATACTTTGTCGTTTGGCACCGACATGTTAGTCGGATTGTCTTACACTTACTTTTGCATAATTGTAATTAAGTCAGACTGCAGCTGATAACAATTGTGTATACTTTGCTACATCATCTGGCTATGTTTTGTAAAGCCATATATCAAGAACATTTTGACTGAGCGTTTGGGACGCCTTACTGCTTTATCTTACATGTTCTCTATTTCTGTTTCTTGTTTGAATGATTGAGACAATAGATGTGAAATGACCATAGTGAGACTTTCATGTAGTATGCACCCCCTCGTCTTTTAGACAGCATTGATCGTATTATACGGTATTCATCTACCCGTAATACGTATCTGGCTGAGTCATTCCCCCGCTCTCCAGTATTCTGGTTCTGGGGCGTGACAAAGTTTTAGTGGTGGCCCATGCAGGTCTAATTTCAGACTTGTGGGGTGTTTTAATTTATAGGATGTCTCAATCACGCATGTTCCCTCTTGATCTCATGATCCGTTACTCTCAACTCTAGCTTAACATTCCGGTATCCTTTGACTTTATTGATCTTTCCTGTCCGATCGTTTGATTGTTCTTTTGTCCCTTTTCTTAGGGGCACTTCGTCCGCATCTGCCAGGACTGGACAACAACAACAACAACAAGAGCAACACGGACAACCTGACCATGTTGGTCAGCAACAAGGGCCGGTACTAATTCAAGAGGCTATCCAAGAAGAAGTGATAGTGGAAGCAGCAGCTGGGTCGCAGTATCCGGATGTTCCACCACCACCAACAGTTCTACCTACTCCTGCAGAAATGGACACACCGGCTCTTTTGGAGATCATGCGAGGGATGATGGCTACTTAGCAACATCAGATGTTAGCCCAGCAACGTATGTACGCTCAGTTACAAGAGCAGAATGTACTACTTAACCAAGGATTGCAGACAGCTTTGGAAAGAGGGGCAAGGACAGATTCAGGAGCGTCAGCCAGGTTTTGCAAGTTCAACCCCCGCCGTTTTGAAGGCACGGAGGATGCCATCTCAGCAGATGCATGGCTTAAGGACATTGAGGCTATTTTGACAGCCGCTAAGGTGCCGGCAGAAGAACGTGTAGATCAGGTAAAATTGTTACTTCAGGATCTCGTACGTGATTGGTGGGAATCAGAGGAGGTAGGCATCAGACGTCCTGTGGCTTGGGACGATTTTACAGCAAGATTCAAGACAAAGTACTATGGAGTTGTGGCGCAGTTTGAGCTACAACAGAAGTTTATCAACCTCAGGCAGGCCGACAAGACGGTAGATGCCTATGCAGCGGAGTTCTGCAGATTGAGCAGGTTCGCCCCAGAGATGGTAGCAACAGAGAGCCAGAGGGCTATGAGGTTCCAGCAAGGGTTTCACCTTGAGCTCTTGCAATTGATAGAAGGGCACAATTACCAGACTTTTGATGAAGTATTGACGGCGACTCGAAGGCATGAGATAACCGTTCAGAGGATTGCGGCCAGGACTGGGGGTCAGAAGAGATCCCACAGTCAGATTGAAGGAGGAGGGGGAGCAGCGCCCCGAACAACAGCACCATCCCTTGGCATTTGCATCCACGATGTGGCAATGCGGGGGCCAGCACCACCACCCAGACAGCAGCAACAGCAACAGAAGAAGAACCAGCAACCCCCAGCGGGCTGCACTTATTGCGGGAAGATAGGGCACACTAGAGATGTGTGTCGGGCATTGAACGGACTGTGCTTGATATGTGGAAATCCAGGTCATCGGGTTACCACTTATCCCATAAATTCGAGGTCAGGAGGACCAGTGCAACAGTTTCCTGCTCTGTCAGCACCAGGGGCAGGCCAGTATCGAGGACCAGCGGTAGCAGTAAGACCGTTGGCACAACGCCCGTTAATGCCACAGGCTCAGATGTTTCGGCAGCAGGGACCGCCGATGCAGCAACACCAGCATAGACCACCCCAGCATCACCAAGACAGGGGCCAGCGACAGCACCAAGCTAGGCCGTAGCATGGGAACCAGCAAGGAGGTCGAGGGTAGGCATTCACTCTATCCTTGGAAGAGGCATTGGCATCAGGAGATGTTATAGCAGGTAACATTCTCGTCGCCTCTTATCCCGCAGTAGCATTGTTTGATTCGGGAGCATCACACTCATTTATATCTGCACAATTTGCGACACGGCTAGGAATAGGGTTCGAGGCATTGCCAGGGAGGTTGAATATACTCACTGGCAATGGGCTCGTAGGAGTTAGTAGAGTTATTCTAGCGTGTAGCGTTGTAGTTTGCGGGCATTCCTTACCCGTCCGATTGATAGAATTTCCTGTTGGAAATTTCGACGTTATCTTAGGCATGGACTGGCTGAAAGACAGTCATGCGACGATAGATTGTCGTAGAGGGAGTGTATCTTTTGATATCCCAGGCATGAAGAGATTCACCTTAGTCAGATCAGAGGCAACTCAACAAGAGCAGGGAGTAATAACAACAATGGAAGAAGTTCAAGTTCCGAAGGTAGTTGAAGAGTTTCTAGACGTATTTCCTGAAGAACTTCCAGATCTGCCACCAGTTAGAGATATTGAGTTCAGCATAGAATTGGCACCTGGAACAAAACCGATATCAGATCGAGTTTACAGAATGGCGGACTCGGAGCAGGCTAAGGTATATCAACACATAGAGGAACTGAAGGAGAAGAAGTTCATCCAAGCTAGCGTGTCACCATGGGCAGCACCAGTGGTACTTGTGGAGAAGAAGGATGGGTCATCCAGATTGTGCATCGATTACAAGAAGCTTAACGCGGCGACAGTAAAGAACAAGTACCCACTACCAAGGATCGACGACTTATTTGATCAGTTGAGCAAAGCTAGAGTTTTCTCCAAGATAGATCTTCGTTCAGGGTATCATCAAGTGAGGGTTCGGAAGGAGGACATTCCCAAGACAGCATTCAGGTCGAAGTATGGGCATTATGAATTCTTAGTAATACCGTTTGGTTTGACCAATGCTCCAGCAATATTTATGGATTTGATGAACCGCATCTTTATGCCATACTTAGATCAGTTTGTCGTTGTATTTCTTGACGACATTCTCATATACTCTGCTAGTGAAGAGGAGCATGAAGACCACCTCAGGAAAGTGTTACAGGTTCTGAGAGAGAACCAGTTGTATGCCAAGCTCAGCAAGTGTGAGTTCTGGATGAATCACGTTTCATTTTTGGGTCATATCATATCAGGAGCTGGAGTAGCAGTAGATCCTAAGAAGGTAGAAGCAGTAGAGCGTTGGCCAGTACCCAAGACCGTAGCTGATGTACGGAGTTTCTTGGGATTGGCGGGTTATTACAGAAGGTTCGTGTCAGACTTTGCATGGCTTTCAGCACCCATGACCCGCTTGACACGGAAGGATGTACCATTCGTCTGGTCGGCAGAATGCCAGACATCATTTGAGAATCTGAAGCAGAAGTTGATATCAGCACCTATTCTTACATTGCCAGTTGGACCCGAAGGTTTTACCGTTTATTGTGATACGTCAGGTAAACACTACAAGAATTTGCATTTTTAGCAACATGTTTTAGCGACATAGGATCTATCATGTCTCCAAAAGCTATTTTTTATATGTATTAGCGACATGAGTTTTTGTATGTCGCAGAATCTACATAAAATTTACGAGAGGGAAACCAAAAATCATTCCCGCCAAAATTTTTCTACATATCGCGACATTTGCATGTCGCAAAAAGATAATATATGTTCAGCGACATACATTCACTTGCTGCAGAAAGTTAATTAATTTTTGGCGACATGTAGCTATGTAGGGAATAACTTTTTATAATTAATAATAAAATAAAAAAACCTACAAACAAAACCCTCAAATAAAAAACCCCAAATGATGTGTTCACTCTCTCGCAAAAACTACCAGGGGAAATGAAGGCCAAAGACGTTTCCGCAACCTGCGATGGCGGGTGCCACGGCGGGTCGGGTCCGGCTCCCGTGCCCCACAGCCACCCGCTCCCCCGTCCCTACCTCTCCTCGTCGCTCCCCTCCGTGGCCTACGACAAAGGGCTATCGGGTGGCAGGTTTGCGTCCAATTCAGCGTCGAGCGACAGCTCCTCTGGGTCGGATGAAGCTCCGAATCTCAAATTCTACAGTTAAAAAAAATACCCCTTTTTTCCTCCTCCTATTACGACTTGTTTGTATTTTGTTGCTCATGGAGATCTAATGCAATTAGGGTTTATTGGATTGACTGAAATTTATTATTTTTGGGATTTAAGAATTTGGGTTAGGGTTTTGTTGTTGCCATTATTGTGTTTTTTGTTGATTATGAGGCAGGGATATTGTGATCGATCGAAATTTGTGCTTGTTTCTAATTTATTGCTCATGGAGGTTTTTTTTTTTTTTTTTGGTTGGAAATTTTGACGATAATTAGTGTTTACTGGTAGTTTTGTTATTGATATAATTTTAGTATGCTGATGGAATACTCAACACTGATCACTTTTTTAGTCCAAATTTTTACATGCTATTTTTAGTCTATGCTATTTATTCTAATTCAGATTCTTTAGTTTTACTTCTAAGTGTGCAATTTGGGGTCACTAGTTTCAGCTTGATGGTACACCCCTCTCTCCATTCTTTCTACCATATAGTTTGATACTCTGCAAACATACGACTTCATATATAAATTATTAAATAAATATTTTGCTTATACCAACTGGGAGTGTTAGACAATGTTAGTGGCCTCTGGGCAGGGGTATATGTTATTGTCGGGTTAAAAGATAGTAAGCACATGAAAAAACCAAATGGATGTGGGACATTTCTATAGACCAATTTCAAAAACCCACAAAATATATAAGTTATATATGCATTTTGAGTACTAAAAAATGAAAATTATAATTAACTAGTTATTTCTCGTGACTATATTTGACTGAGGATTTTAGCCTCCTTCTTTCTTGATCAGATGGGAATGGAAGTGCGTTAGATACCTTGTTTGGACAATCATACAGTATCATCTTCTTGGCATACATATGCGAAGAGCTATGCTTCTCCTCATGCTTGTTAGCGTTTTGCCAACGGTGATATGGGTGTACACCCGCCAACTGCTCGTGGTGATTGGGCAAGATCCTTAGATAGCTCTGGAGGCTGGAGTATATTCCCGGTGGCTGATTTCGACCATTTTCGCGTATGGTCTCCTTCAGTTCCTTGTTAGATTCTTCCAAACACAAAGCATCATCTCTGTTACTGGATCAATGATGTTATGTTCTGGAGTCACAACTATCCTTCATGTTCTGGCATGTTGGGTCCTGGTGTTCAAATCCAGCCTTGGAAGCAAAGGCACTGCTTTGGCTCTCTCTCTCTCTCTCTCTTACTGGATCAATGTGATGCTACTAGCCCTTTATGTCAAGCTATCACCTGCTTGGGAAAGACTTGGACTGACTTTTCGAGAGAGGCTCTTTCTGACATTCTCAGCTTTGTTAAACTAGCTTTTCCGTCAACTGTTATGGTCTGGTAACATATAATTCCACTTATTATGTTTTATCTTTCAGTCTTAAATGCCTATTATGGTATGGTAACGTATAATTCCAGTTCTTATGTATATCTTTCAGTCTTAAATGTTTTTTTCCTGACACACAATGTTAAAGTTGATACAAATAAATGAACTATTACAGCATGGAGTTTTGGGCTTTTGACTTACTTGTGCTTCTTTTTGGACTTCTTATCAATCATAAGTTAGAAACATTTGTGATGGCGATCAGGTGATCATAATGCTTTGGTATCAAATGATGTGATAATTCATTATGTATGTGTTGGTATAGATAGAAAAGGACATTAGAGAGAGTTTTAGCTCTCAAATGTCTTTCAGTCGATTGTATGGAGAATATTGATTATTCTTTTTATCTAATATGATAATGTTCAATTGTCTCAGCCTTAACGCTTGTGGATTGCTCTACATGATTCCTTTCAGAAGTGCTATTGTGAGGTTAGTTGAACCAGGTATTTCTATTCATAGTTTCTCATGAATAACCTTAACCTTGACATGTATATTTCTATTTAAGGGGCAGAAAGAAACTATAACATAAGGTACTGAAATAGAAGAGATCAAATGGAGAGTAGCAATAGATTTAAAAAATATAACTGAAAAAGAATAAACATGGACTATAACCATCATTCTTTCCTAGTTAGGCTTATGAATTGGAAGCATGATTACAAATGGATATCTTCTATGTGAAGAGTAGTTAAATTCAGTAATCTTTCCTCTAATTTCTCCAGATACGTGCTCCCTACATGCTTCCATACTAATGGACATATTTGTGGCAACAACGGAAAGAAACTACAGAATTACTGGTTTTCTTTAATGCTCTAACACCCATGACTATCTATTCATATAAGCTCTATTGCTGATTTTGTCATGCACATGGTATTGATGACAATATATGTTGATCAAGCCAATTATGACTAGGCACACAACGATGTAACCCATCAGGATGAGCCCCAGGTAATTCATTTACTGTATGTTGTCTATTTTCTGAAGTAAGCATATCCCTGCATGTAGTTAATAGATTTTGAGTTTGCAATGATATTCATGAATAGTGGGAATCGTATCTCATTTCTCGTATCGTGTTCTCTTCTCTTTGATCGTCGTCATTATACGACAACTTAATTTATGTATAACCTGCTTTCCCGAAAGTTTCAACTTGCCAAAAATAAGGATAAACTGTACAAATCCAATTTTTCAATAATACATCATTTTTTCCCATGAAGCTTGAGAAGAGTTGAAGTCGAAAGATGCCCAAATAAAAAAGATGAAAAAGACATGGCTTTTAAGTTTACTAGTGTGACAACTGGCTGTCTTTGGGGTTCATTTTTCATGCTCTAATTACCCTGAGATTAGATAAGCATGATAAGAGCTTGACAAAGAGAGAGAAGAAGTGACTCCAGAAATTTATGATTTCTTACAAAATCTGGAATGACTTAAATGGACTGGTTTCGAATACTGAAAAGGAGTGGAGTGTAAACGAGAAGTATCCTTGTAGGTTCTTTGCATAATTTGATGACTTAAATGGACTGGTATAGATTGCTACTTGATGTGTTAAGTTTTCTATAGGGAATTCTTTAAAGGGGAAGAATCCATCTTAGTTGCATTTTATCTTGATAGTCTCATTTAAAGCACATATATGAACTGATTATTGTGACGTGGTTCCACCATGCATGGTGCAATTGTAATGTGAATTTTCATCGAACCTTTACCAAGTGCAACTATGTGTATTCTAGAGCTAGGGAAATACAGGTTAATACTGGGAAAACAGTATTCTATAATAAAATTTAATTGAACTGCTTTTCAAACAGTGTTCTGTAATAGAGTTTGATTGAACTAGTTTTATTATTTATGAACAAAGTGATAAATGCATTCTTCAGAGATATTGAAAGGAAAAGAAACAAAATTGTACCTATCCTTTGATGCACTGGATCCGCTACATTGCTTAACTTTAATCTAATTATTCTAATGGTTTATCTTTGCATACTAATGCATGCAAGGGATTGAAAATTAACTTTAGACCAAAAGGAACTAGAGCAAGTGAAAAATCAATTTTGTCATTCATATTTTAGTTTGATGGGAAGTACAGTAGCATGCATTTTTCTTGAAGACCATGCTTCTACACCAAAACTTACGAGTTGTGATGAGGTTTTAGGGTCATTTTATTCTAACATGCCCTTTAGGTCGAAGACCTATTTTATGGGCTGAGAGCTGGATTTGTGTAACAGAATATTTTTTTTATAAAATTTGCATAACATGGCGCACCATATGAGATTTTTGCACCTGAGTTGCTCTAATACTATGTTAGCGCTCTGCCACTATAAGAAAACTCTAAAGTTGTGCAAGGGTTGATGGTTAAATATTTATATTCTTCTAACATTTTTAATTTCTAATTATAAAATGTCATTTAAAACACTTTTTAGCCATCATAAAAAGGTATTTTTGTTGTAGTGTGGCTTCTATCATGACTTGAACGTCTATGTCAAGTTCCTCCAACACTACGTTGATGATAAAGCACTGCGACAACAATTTCTTCAATGTTGGAGAGTAGTTTCAGCAAAAGTGATGCGACTGAAGAATGGGATGAGCAGCGTTTCGATTTTGTGTGCTTCTCCTTTCTCTTTAGTCCTTAGGAATTTTATTTCTCCTTTTGTACTTAATTATTTATTTACCATCTGATTCTCATGACGTTGTACTTTGTACAGGGACTGAGTTTTGTGGCAAGCATCTTTATGTTGCTCATACAGAGCGCAAAGAAGATCGCCGAAAGAGGTCACAACTTACTATTGGATATTATACACAGTACTATAGCTCTTCAGCATATTATCCATAATACTACAACCGGACTCTCCACAATCTCAATTTCCCAAATCAAGGCTTTCATTATATCTCAAAAAGTGTAAGCAAAAATCCCACTTCTATGAACTTGAAGGTTATGTCAATTTCCCATATCCAAGCTTTCAACATTTGAATATAACAGTGATTATTGTTGATGCAGAACCCTTATCTACAGCAGCTTCTATCAATTGGCAATAATAAGTGGGTAAATACCCCTTTATCAGCTCTCCCGATCAGTCCGTTCAATTTGTTTCTTCATCCCATCACTATGTTCCTAAAGTGCATCCAACAAAAGCAATTTATCCTATGCAGGTATTCTTATCGACACTATATAAAGTAATTGTTATTGATGTTGTCTATATGACTGTTGTAACTAGTTGCGCTGTCATGATATTATTTACGTAATTGAGACTTGAAATCAAATATATCCGAAAGATATGTTACTCTGTTCATCTTCTGCTTTGATAGATATTATTTTCTTTTCCTTAGTTTACCATATAGATCTTCTTTTCTTACAGCAAAACGGTTACGGGGTATATGGGAACATGAGGGTTATGTACAGGCTCAAAACGGTTATGGGGTATATGGGAACATGAATCAGGGTTATGTACAGGCTCAAAACGGTTATGGGCCGGGGTATATGGGAAATGCAGAGGAGAAGATAAATGAATTCATTACAGGTGGTCCAGTTTTCTTGCTTTCCTTTTAATTGTCTTCAATCTTCAATAGTAGGACCAAAACTAAAAGTTCATTCTCATTTGCAGCTTATGATTTTTCAAATACAAATGACATAAACTTTGATGCAAGTATTTGGTACAATGCTACCCTTGGCAGGGGTTCTTTTAGGCATTGCTTTGTATTCCCCGCTCTCGGAATATGGTAAGCAATCTAATCTTTTTCTACACTTTAAAACATATTTGTTTGTGTTGTATAGTCTAGGTCCTTTTTGGTGCCAAAAAATGATAAATCCATTTCGAGACCTGAGTCTGTAAGGTTGATGTTTGACTTTTATTACCGTTAATATGATTCTTACCTCAACGATATGTGGATGCAGGATATCTTTTGATTTTAATTGATTTATTTGTGGATTCTGAGATGATGAACATATATTTAAACTGCTTTAGAGAAACTAATAACCTAAAAAATTGCATCAAAATTTTAATTTGATTGATTTCGAATCTTTTGGGGTTTGGTCATAATGTTTCTTGTTTACTATTTAACCTTGCATTTCAGACAATTATACAATTGCTACATGCTTTATTCTGAAAATGGTCATAGATTTTTACCATAGAGGACAACAAAAAATTCTCGAAGTCTAAGACACTTGAAAAATCTAAGTAGCATCTATATTGCTTCATGTCGGACATGTAGTGGACATGTTATAAACCTTCCAAAATTAATATTGTGTCTGTATATCCTTATAGTATAATTTATTTTCCCTATCCACCCAACATCAGGGTCATTTTCTGTAAGTAAAATAGGTGAGGGAGCCAAAACGAAACAAGGTGTTTGTAGAATAGACATTACACTTGGCTAAGCATGAAGTGAACCTACACCATTCATGAGCCAAAGTATCCCAAACAATGGTGGCCATGGAAATTCCATTAACACATAGTTCATTGATATCAACAACTGATAGTTAGACACATAGTTCATTACAAAAAAATAGCTACCATATGTCTCGCTTGGAAATGGCATATGTCTAGAACAGCACCAAAACTTTTGATTCGTTGTAGTTTCCTTAATTAAGATTTAATCGTGAATCAAAAAGAAACCAGATGGTTGTCTGCAAAGAGCATCTGATTTTGTAAAAGTAGTTCTATGGTCACAAAATGCATCATCGTGAACAACATACAAAATAAAAAAAATCATATTTTCAAGTATACAGACTTGCTTTTGTAGGACAAGGTAATTAAACCATCTAAGCTTTTACTCAAATAGCTTCGGAACCAATGGAGCAGACCAGAAAGCCTGGATCGTGCATATTGACACCACCCAACCAACAAGAAGATGCCTGTCATACAGGCATAGGACTAACTGCAAAACAAATAGATTATATAAAAGTTACTAATACTTAAAGAATTCAAGTTTAATTGTTACAAAAAAAATTCAGACAATTCAAATGGACAAACTATTGGTGACAATCGGAGATTAGAATAAGAGTTAACCGAGTCCATCAGAATTTTATGTAACCGACAGCACGTTGTATAGAAAAATTTTGGCCACCTGTTTATTCATTGCAGTTCCCAGCTAAGGGAATTGTATACCAGAGATGCTCATGTGCTGTGAGGACTAAAAGACAAAATAATTACCAATCGTAAAGCTCTGTTTGGATGATGATGAAAATTTACAAGTTCTGATCAGTTTCATACACTGCTTTACAATATAATTACCAATCATAAAGCTCATTATTTCCATCCAAGCTTTTCTAATAATTAAGTTTTGGATCCATCGTAACCAAATGGATTTGAAAGGCTGAAGCATCTGATACATATTAGTTGTAATTTTTTTTTTGTAACCTTGGGTTGATCCAGATTTATACCAAAATAAAACATGAATTGAGGCAATAAGGATGAATTTCTGGGCTTTGGACCGTCTAGAGTCTCTATACCAAAATAAACTTGAATTTATGGCTATACTAAAGTAGATTGTATATGTTATTGTTGCAAAGATGATGACCCTTAAAAGGCATTCTGGTGACTAGAGACTTCACCGATTTCAAGGAACCAAGGACTTGTACTAGAGTAGATTGTATCATACTTAGGTTGCCCGGAAACTTCAATTTTTTTATGATGTGCAGTACTATTTTATATATTTCTATTGTGGTCATTTTTTTTACATTAGCTACTGATTATTGGTAATGATAGTCTAACATACAGTGCTATATGTTATTTGGTCATGTGGTTTTATTTGCTTATACATACTACAACTCCTCTCTTGCTCGTCTTATTATCTTTTTGCTCTTGTTTTTAGTAGTTTGCTGCTATTAATTCAACTCTGGGAGAGTTGTTGCATTTAATATTGCATGTAAGTCCCTTAAACCTATACTGGATATAGGTGATAACATGTGTGTGTAAATTTTTTTGCATATATAGTTCTTAAACCTATCATTCTTGTATATATATATATATATATATATATATATATATATATATATATATATATATATATATATATATATATATATATATATATATTTGTTTTACTTATATTTTTTTATTTTTTGTCTACAGGATCAAATAGACACATTGGCAAAAGCAAATTTTGGGAGAAGGCATTCATATCGTGAGATCTATTGTAGCTAGGTTTCATTTTTTGGGAAGTCAATCAAATATTCATGTGTTATGTCTATATTATAGTTATCTAATTTGAATACAGTGCGTTTGTGAAATACATTATTTTTTTTACTATATGGGCCATTTGAAGTTAAAATATTGTATTATGGATTATTTTGTAAAGAGATGTTTAAAGACATTATATTGGATTCATGTTTTATTCATGTAACTTGTTGCTCTTTGTTCTCAAGGTCTTTGAATAATTTTTTTAATGTTTTAAATTATTTCCAAAATAATGTTTTTAAATTTATCTTAGAAAATATAAGCAAAAATAAAAACTAATGTAAAAAAAATATAAATTAGCTTTTGTGAAATCAAAATGTGCAGCAAAAAGTGTATTTATGTTTGGCTACATTAGCTTTTGCGACATCAATTTCTGTAGCTAGAAGTGTATTCTTATTTGGCTACATTAGCTTTTGCGACATCAAATTGTGTAGCAGAAAGTATTTTCTATAATAACTAAAATAAATAAATTAGACTTTTGGCGACATGTGTCATGTTGCCAATGTATCACCTTTCTGCGACACATAAGACACATGTCGCCAAAGGTTTTTTAGAATATGAAATATGTTATGTCGCCAAAAGGTATTACATTCTGCAACATAGTTGATTTCATGTCGCCAAAGACTTTCCCAGACAAGGCTACAGCGACATGTGTGCGACATAGCCAAATATGTCGCAGAAACTCTTTGGCAACATAAATCTAACTTTGCGCAACATATTGCTTATGTTGCTGAAAATGCATTTTCTTGTAGTGAAAGGACTTGGATGTGTCCTCATGCAGCATGGGAAGGTGATAGCATACGCATCTAGGCAACTTCGGGACCACGAGAAGAATTATCCAACTCATGATTTGGAGTTGGCGGCAGTAGTATTTGCTTTGAAGCTATGGAGGCATTACTTATATGGTGATCGAGTGGACATGTACACAGACCACAAAAGTCTGAAGTACATTTTTACTCAGAAGGAACTGAACATGAGGCAGAGAAGATGGTTGGAGTTGATTAAGGACTATGACCTGGAGCTTCAGTATCACCCAGGCAAGGCTAATGTGGTAGCAGATGCTCTCAGCAGGAGAGGCAGCGCATTTATGTTGACAACACAGAGGCATATCTTAGAAGACCTTCAGGAGATGGGCATCGAGGTTATACTTCCTAGTGATGTAGGAGTTCTGGCGAGTCTACAAGTTCAATCCAACTTGGTAGACAGGATCAAGGCAGCTCAGACACAAGACCCAAGGATTCAGAAGCTTAGGACAGAATGTGAGTCAGGACTCAGGAAGGAGATGAGAATTCATGAAGATGGTACACTTAGGTTTGGGTCACGTCTATGTGTGCCTAGTGGAGATATCAGACAGGAGGTTATGGCAGAAGCTCACAGCTCTCAGTATTCTATTCACCCTGGAGGGACCAAGATGTATCAAGATATCAAGCAGCACTTCTGGTGGAATGGGATGAAGAGGGAGATAGCTAGATTTGTTTCCCGTTGCTTGGTATGTCAGCAAGTGAAGGCAGAACAGCAGAGGCCAGCTGGGTTATTGCAACCGCTTCCTATCCCGGAATGGAAGTGGGAACATATTACAATGGACTTTGTGACCGGTTTACCAAGATCACCAAGTGGTAAAAATGCTATTTGGGTGATAGTGGATCGGCTTACAAAGGTGGCGCACTTTCTTTCTTTTAGAGTAGGTCAATCTACGGAGAAGTTGGCAGAGTTGTATATGCAGCAGATAGTCAGGCAGCATGGGGTCCCAGTCAGTATTGTGTCAGACAGAGATATCCATTTTATATCACATTTTTGGAAGAGCTTACATCATAGCTTGGGTACCAAGTTAAGATTTAGCACGGCTCACCATCCACAGACGGACGGGCAATCAGAAAGAACAATTCAGATCCTAGAAGACATGTTGCGAGCTTGCACCCTAGATTTTGGAGGATCTTGGAAGAGCCACCTACACTTGGTCGAGTTCTCATACAACAACAGTTATCAAGCCAGTATCCAGATGGCGCCGTTTGAAGCACTATATGGTAAGAAGTGTAGGTCGCCACTAGCATGTGATGATATTGGGGAAAGAAAGATGTTAGGCCCGAAAATGATTGTTCAGACAGTTGAATTGGTCAAAGGAATTAGAGAGCGACTTCGAGTTGCACAGGATCGGCATCGTCATTGGGCGGACCAGCATCGTAGGCCGCTAGAGTTTTCTGTTGGGGACCACGTGTTCTTGCGGATCTCACCTACCCGTGGGGTCATTAGGTTTGGCGTTCGCGGGAAGTTGAGTCCGCGGTACGTGGGCCCATTTGTTATTCTTGAGAGGATAGGCGATGTTGCTTATCGTTTATCCCTTCCACCTTCGTTACGAGAGGTGCATGACGTATTTCATGTATCTCAGTTGCAAAGGTATGTATCAGACCCAAGCCATATCCTTGATCATTCTGAGCTGGTTGTTGGTACCAACCTGTCTTACGAGGAACAACCCGTGTCTATTTTGGACCGAAGAGAGAAGATACTCAAGAACCGAACAATTAGCCTTGTCCGGGTTGCTTGGGGTCATCACTCTTTAGGGGAGTCAACGTGGGAACGTGAGGATGATATCCGATCACGGTATCCGCACCTGTTTGACTCACAAGGTATATCTCTTTCTGTATACCTTGATTGTCTTAACTCCTCATGCTTGCCACCTTACGAGTAGAATTGCTTGGTGTCGTCGATAGTTAACCATAGATATGTTACTATTGACATTGTAGAATGATTGCTTACTTAAATTGCTTATACCTGGAGTAGTCCAGCTCTGATGTTTCTATCCTGCTTGGATTTGAAATTCCGAGGACAGAATTTTTCTAAGGAGGGTAGAGATGTCACTTCCCGTTCCCAGAATACGTATTCTAAATACATGTACTGCTGGAATGTATTCATTTAATATTTATCATATATTGCTCTGTATTTAAATTCCTTTAATTTTATGTTAATTAATTCCCTGCAATTTTATTTCTGTACTTTACTTTCTGCTTTTATACTCTGCTTTTACTTTGCTATGGGTTCAGCTCAGATTGGTTTAATTATGTTGGTTCATCATGAACCGAAATAAACCCCCCACCTACCACCACTCCTTCATTTAAAAGCTCCAAACCCTTTCTCTCTCTTCATTACTTCTTCTTCTCATTACTCTTCTTCTTCCTCATAAACTCTCCCACCAACCTAGGAGAGCAAGGCAAGTGCCAACTTGCTTCTTGATGGATCCCCATTATTATTGTTCCATCATCCTCCTTACTTGATTCTAAGCCTCTTTAGTACTTAGCATTTTCAATTTCCATGACTGATTTGTTGTAGATCTAAGTTTGTTACATTTTTGGATTTCTTAGGTTTTGATCTAGTAAACTTTGTTATCTTCAAGTTTTGATGGTTCCATGTTGTAGAGAATTTCGTTCTACCCAATTTTGACCTATGGAAGTCCATATTTGGGCTTGGGATGAAGGATTTATGGAGCTTGGAAGCAATGGCTTCCATGGTTCTCTTTCATGGTTCTGTTCTCAGAAATTTGGAGAAGAAGAACAGTCCCAGCCGCATGAATCTTTCTTCCACAGTGCATGAAATCTCATTTCTCACAGCCGCATTCCCACAGCGCATGAGTTTATTTATTTCCCAATCTCATTCCTCAGGCGCATGGATTATTTATTTTCCATTCTCATCTCACAGCCGCATTCTCACAGCGCATGAGTTTATTTATTTCCCAATCTCATTCCTCAGGCGCATGGATTATTTATTTCTCAATCTCATCTCACAGCCGCATTCCCACAGCGCATATGAGTTTATTTATTTCCCAATCTTATTCCTCAGGCGCATGGATTATTTATTTTCCAATCTCATCTCACAGCCGCATTCCCACAGCGCATGAGTTTATTTATTTCCCAATCTCATTCCTCAGGCGCATGGATTATTTATTTTCCAATCTCATCTCACAGCCGCATTCCCACAGCGCATGAGTTTATTTATTTCCCAATCTCATTCCTCAGGCGCATGGATTATTTATTTCCCAATCTCATCTCACAGCCGCATAAGAATCTCATTCCTCAGGCGCATGAGATTATTTATTTCCTCCCAATCTTATTCCTCAGCGCATGATATTATTTATTTTCCAATCATTTTTCTCAGGCGCATGATATTATTTATTTCCCAATCTTATTCCTCAGCGCATGATATTATTTATTTTCCAATCATTTCCCTCAGGCGCATGATATTATTTATTTCCCAATCATTTTTCTTAGGCGCATGATATTATTTATTTCCCAACCTTTCCCACAGCGCATGATATTATTTATTTCCCAATCATTCCTCAGGCGCATGAGATTCTTTATTTCCCAAACATTCCCCACAGCGCATGAGATTTATTTATTCCCCAATTATTTCCCACAGCGCATGAGATTATTTATTTCCCAATCATTATTTATTTCCCAATGTTTATTTCCCGAATTTGGCATTAATTAACATTGATTGTTATCTTGATTAATTATTGATCATGCGTTCCTAGATGGAACTGAGAGACTGGCTAGTCGTCTTATTAAATTAAATGGAATAAGACACGTTCATATTTGAAATCGATTGGCCAATCCCGAATATTGACATACAGGCACACATGCAGGCTTCAATTTATTTATTTATTTATTTTACTATAAAAGAAGCATGTGTACTTTATGGTCAAGGCATGATTGTTCCGTAGTTAGTTTGGATTGTTGCATTACGCTATGTAAGACCTACAACCTAACCGCACGGGCATCGTTGTAGAGTTGTGCATATCGTACCCCGTACGAAAGTACTCATTCCGAATGACCATGATCCACGGCATGGGATTTCACTCAACGTAGAGACTATTAAGTTAAATAAAAATAATGATTGCATGGAGAGAATAGATTCCCGAGTTCTTACATGGCAGCCCTCTTGGGACTAGTAGTGCCCGACAGGCCGACTGGTCCCCACTGATACTGCAAACCTGCCACACGGGCATGGAGCGGTATCTGGTAATACTATTTATTGTATATTGTATATTGATGACGGGCGTCCCGTTGGGACTCGTCTAATTTATGATTGGCGCAATTGATTGATTGGATCGACTAGCCTTGCTTGTCCATAGTAAGAACTGAGAAATCTTTATTGCATAATTCCAGGATAACTTGGAACTCACAGTAGTAAGCCGTAGGAGTTGGATGGCCGTTTAAGTTGATTTGTTTGTGTATTGTACCTACTCTGTTACCTAACTGAGATGATCAGAGCATCAGGACATGACGGGCCAACTTCTGTCCTTGTTTGGTTGGGAGGTTGGTTCGAAGTATCGTGATGTTATGTGAATCCCAGTAGCAAGCAGAGATCTATTATTATATTCTCTTAATTACTGGTTTAATGTCTCATATCGTGCTTCCTTGCGGTACTTGCTATTAGAGGTCTAACCTCTCTGGTTTTGCATGGCCAGATTTAGAGCCGGTTCCCGAGGATTCAGCTTACCTCTACCTCCAAGATGGACAATACTAGAGGAATGATCGCAGGAGGACTCGAGTGGGTTCCTTACCTTCCCGCTCGTTTTGTTATTTACTTTATACTTTGCCGTTTGGCACCGACATGTTAGTCGGATTGTCTTGCACTTACTTTTGCATAATTGTAATTAAGTCAGACTGCAGCTGATAACAATTGTGTATACTTTGCTACATCATCTGGCTATGTTTTGTAAAGCCAGATATCAAGAACATTTTGACTGAGCGTTTGGGATGCCTTACTGCTTTATCTTACATGTTCTCTATTTCTGTTTCTTGTTTGAATGATTGAGACAATAGATATGAAATGACCATAGTGAGACTTTCATGTAGTATGCACCCCCTCGTCTTTTAGACAGCATTGATCGTATTATACGGTATTCATCTACCCGTAATACGTAGCTGGCTGAGTCATTCCCCCGCTCTCCAGTATTCTGGTTCTGGGGCGTGACATTCGCGGAGCGGGGCACTACATAATTACCCACCAAGAAGAAGTTTCGTCCTCAAAACTTAAGGAGAAACTTACGACATCCATAGCAGCAATAGTCCTCATCCTTTGCCATCATCAATCCATAATAATCTCAGTCCAGATCATATCAAAATTCATGTTCAATTCTCAATCTCATTCAATCAATAAAACATATGACGACATCATAAAAATATTTACGAACTTATTGTATGGAACGTTCATCTCATTATTGATATCGAGTAGGCAAAGAAAATTTCGATCAAGAGAACATCTTTAAATCAACAATTGGCCATAGGATCGTGTTGCTCTGATACCATTCTGTCACGCCCCGATCCCGCAGAGTCCTTTCGTCCTCGCTTTGGACTATTTGAGACCGATCGTCCTCGCTAAGGCGTGATGTCGTGCAAGCCTAAGTTGCACTTGCACATGGCCAAGACCTGAAGTAAGACAAGATAAACAAGATTGACAATACGCAGCAGAACATATTACAGATAATTGAAGCAGCAGCGAACATATTTCAGAATACATGTATTAAACACAATGGTAACAAGAAATAATTCTCTTTATTGAATTCATTTGATCAGATTACAAGCTCTCGATTCTCTCTGATACAATGTTACATTCTCTCAGAACTTTACAGATTACAATGATCCCGTTTCCATACTTTACATCCCTTTATATACAAAACCAACTCTTGCAACAGATGTCATCTCTTGTCATCTCTTCTGATTTCTGGCTCCTGAGGATGAGGCTCGGGCTATCGCTTCGGACTATCCTTCTAGATGTATATTACACCTGCATGCAGACTGATGGTGGGTCAGTATATCAGCATACTGGTGATTGTGAACAAAGAGCTACATTTGTCTGAAACGATCACTGTTCATTTAGTGAGAAAAATAAATTTTCTTGTTAGGTGATTTTGCTACTTTTTACCTATGCACATTTCATGCATACAGAGTCAGTTTACATCTCTTTTGAAAACATCTTTGAAAAGCCACAATTCATTTCATTTCATTTGAAGCATACAAGGGACTATTCAATTCAAGCACGATGACTATTCATTTCTGTGGAGTGCACGACGTGTTTCATGAGCATATTTATTTCTCTGTTCAAGCCACTCTTAGAGACAATTATAAGCACGATATTATATCTTTTCTTTAGTGGAACCTAGCATTTTTTTGCAATAGATTAATCTCTGCAAGCAATTCATGTAGAAAACTCAAGCAATACATATGTATCAGTTTTAAGTGATTCTTACCATAGCCGACGGTCCATCCCTGCACAAGACAAGGATTAGCATAAACATAATTAACCAACGTTCTTATTTCATATTCATCTCTGCATCGTTAGCTTTTAGCATTCTTATTATAGACACATACAGACTCGATTGGCAGCTGTGACACATGGGTTCAGCTCTGCACCAATCAACATCTATCTATATGATGGTCCATAGCCGCTATGACACTTGGATTCAGCTCGTCGCTAGTGGACATTGATGCAACACCCGAGGTTTCTTGTACCTCTAGGTGTCTAGACAATCTCTCCTAGGCCGATCGGCTCCCAGTGCCCTAGAAACCGTCGAAAGATCTAGTGACCTTGTATACAAGTTGTCTGAGACCAATGCATGAATACAACATCTAGCAGATAAACTCTTTGAGGGGCAATGATTCATCTTTCTCTATGTCAATCTTTGAAACAACAGAGCTATGACTCTGCCTTCTCTCTTTGTAACAACAGAGCTATGACTCTGCCTTCTTTCTTTTCTGTGATCTCCGAACCGAAGCTCCTACATAAATCTTTTTCTTTGCAACATATACAAGTCCGTCTGTACATATATAGCATTCAGAGCATATTGGAGGGACAAACAATTATTCATATAGCAGTTCTGTTCAGATTAAGCATAAATATTCTTTCTTTGCAAGTATACGAATTCAGGACATGCGAGCAATCTCTTTTCTCTTCTTATTAAATATGGCAATAGTTCTCTCTTTTGAGACAATATCTCTAATTTTTTAACATGGCAGGCATCTCGTTTGATTTAACATGGCAACAGTTCATTTCTTAGTAGCGGACATCAATCTTCTATTTGGCATGCATGTTATCTTCTCTTCTTCTTAGAATAGCAAAGAACTCTTGATTAAGGCATCATTCATTTACTGTTAACAGGCAACAATCTTCTTTTCAGCATAAAAGTTAACTCATTTCATGTTCTTAGTATGGCAGCATGTGGATTCTCTTATAAGCATACTCAATGAATTACCATCTTGTTATTAGCAATATCATTCAATCAAAAACTCAGGTTCATATTAGGCGTGAGTGAATCATAAAATGAGACTTTGTCCACTCACCCAGATCAATCGTCTTCTGTTGCAGAGCCAGCAATCCGATCTCTCTGTCTATCTAGTGCCTTCGCGGAGCGGGACACTACAAAGCACATGGGGAAAAGTGGACTGGGCCTAAACATGCCATAACTTCTTAAATTTATGATGAATTTAATTGAGTACAAATTAAGTTGGGCCTGCAAATAGGCCGAACTAAATATTTTGTTTTGGCATGAGCCTATTAATTGTATTAATAATTAAACTATTAGTTTTATTACTGTTTTAATTTAGTATAGTACCAAAAATGAATATTATATTCTAAATATTATTTTGCTCTAACAACTATTATTTTTTGTTAAATTATATGTTAACTAGAAGGGGATAATGAGTATGATAAATAGTTACTAATTAAAAAAATTAACTAGTGAGAGGATATTGATTAAAACCTAACCAACTTATACCAAATGCTAGGTGGGCATACAGATCTACTCCTTTTTCTCAATCACCCTGAGCAAGGCAAGTACATTATATAGTCTTGTGCATTTACATTCATATCTTGTACTTCTCTTTATGACACGATGTGACACGATATCATGTTCTCTTGTACTTTCATGTTCTTGTACTTACTTGTAGTCGAGGAGGAAAAATACACTAGCTATGTGACCAAACCCAAGGATCAGAAATTCAGGTTGATAGCTTAGGCCTCGCACCGTGCATGCGGGCCCTAAGCCGTACCCATTTTATGTGCTTATTCCTGTGCTTACTCCAGTCGGTCACATATGCTAGCTATATTTCAAATATTGTGCACATGTCATGTCTTGTACTTCAGGTTCAGAATTTACTTCTTGTACTTTATTTCCTGTACTTCCTGTACTTTACATTCATGTTCTTTTCCTGTACTTTATATTTTATGTTCTCCTGTACTCTTTTTGATATCATGATGTTCTTGTTCATTACCTAGAATTGTAATTTGCTCCACTCATGACTGGATATGTTGCAGGTGTACTTGAGGATATCGTCCACCTTATGGGCCAGAGCCCGAAATCTTAGCTGAGCAGAATGGAGCCATGACTTAGTTAGAGGTTATCAGTTTAGATTTGTTTAGTTTTACTTCTAGATATTGTATATTGAGAGTTCATAGTTGTATTTCATTATTGTTACCGAATTTGTCTTGGTACTTTCATGTATAAATTGTATTATGACTTGTGGATTATGGTGATCATTCTGGGACGGTTAGATGCTCTGATGTTTACTTTCATGTTATTCTTGGAGTTTTTTCTTAGATGTTTATAGCTTACTACGTTGAGTCTTCCAACGTAGGCTGGGCGTGTCTGACTCATATCTGAATATTCGGGAGCGAGTCGTAACATATTTTTAGTGGTGGCCCATACAGGTCTATCCTAATGGCACCTAGGCTATAAAGTGCTATTGGGGGACCTGTTAGACTAAGGAAAATTTATCATAGCATAGGATTGCGGGAATGGTTATGGGTATATTTTATAAAGTCTGGTTATACATATTACTAGGTTTGCTTATTATCTATAGTTAGGCCGTTTTAACAGTTTTCTATTTTTCAGATGATATACGCAACATAGGAACTATCGATTCACCTGTACTTGAGGCTTCCGAGTTTCCACAACCTCTTGTCGCCTCTACTATCACCATTGGTAGTACCCAGTTGATGGAGATGTTCAAGAGTTCCTCGATGTCCAAAGGGAGCAAGCCGTACTTTTTCAAAGCCAGACTTGAAGATGCGCTTTCCGAGCCAGGGAGGACTTCTGACTTCCAGACTCTCAGATCTTTGGACTTTTCTGACACCGAGCGTATTCCTTGCACCGAGGAGAAGATCGAGAACCTGGAGCCGTCACTTTTGAAGATCATTCGAGCCTCCGAAGATCCGACTCCTCTGAAGGTTGAAGCCACCAGCCAGGAGATCCTGAACGTAGCACGGACAGTAGAACGAGGCAGGGAACTGAATCCCAATAGACTCCTCCGTCGTGATCAGTGCAGCAGTGCCGAGTACCCCCACTCGCCGGAAATCCCGCACCCCTGCGCGGGGCACGGACTCTGTCCCGGCCGCTGGTGCCTGAACCCGCACAACCCCGCCCGCTTCTAGCAGCCAACCACTACAGCTGCGTCACCATGCAACACCTTCGGATGAGCGTTGCCACAAATCTCGCCGGCGGTTAGGTGAGCTCCCTCACCCTTTTCCTCTCTCCATGCTTCCCTCTTCTCTTGATCTTTTTTCTTTCTCTCCCTCTCTGAATTTTTATCTCTTCTCTATTGCTCTCTTCCTCTTCTCTATCTTTGGTTGTTTTATTTTTATTTATGTATTTTATTAGTTAGGAAATTGAGAACAACAGAAGAAGAGGGAGAATCAACAGTTTGTATATGGGTGCGACTATCCGCACCCCATGACCTACTATCCACACCCTACTAAAAAAATTAAAATTCTTATTCTACCCCCTCCCCCTACTCCCCTCCCTCCCTCCCTCTCCTCCGGCCCCGACGGCGACCTCGACCTTCCTCCTCCGACCCCCCCTCCGACCCCCCTCTCCTGCAGTAACGCTCTAGTCCCAAAATACGTATAGGACCAGGATACGGTACATGCCAGCAACACTCCACCAATGGGCCAAATCTCAAAGTAAGCCCATTAGCGGAATGCTTAAGCTGTAAATCATGATAACAACCCAGCAATACAATACAAGTCATAGGTCACAGCTAATCTCATCCACACAGAAAATAAGACACGATATATCAAGTCCAATAAAATAATACTAAAGAGAAAGATATGTCCAACATGAAATAGAAATAATAACTGTACGGGTAAGACATTCTGAAACCACAGTATAAAGAAATAAATAATCCACTACATGTCCACTGAAAAAAAAGAAATTAAAGTATCAAGTCTAAAAGAGACATGTCTCAAGAGAAGTCTTCAGCCACTATCTCGTCCTCCAGCGAAGGTACATCACCCGCCTCGACTCCAAAACCGTGAACCTCCTCTCTGTCTAACCCTGGAGAGATTACCAGGTCCTCAGGTGACTAGCAAGACACATAATATACATGCCTACTGTACAATAAATAATCATGCGAGAAAATAGGAAATGGTACAAGGAACAATATACCACTAAAGAAGAAGTATAAATGGAATACCGTCAAAGATAGTGCTATCAAGCGTGACTATAAGTAAGTCGGGGTAACCGCAGCCTGATGGGAGCTCACAGTCCTATAGTCAGTAGCCGATGGGGAATCCCTAACTATAGTAAGGCTAATTCTCACTCGATGGGAGCTCACGAACGAGGTGGTCAGGTATAGTCACGTCTAATAACAGGTCAGGGTCAAATCAAACGATCATGACCGAGTCAAGTCAAGTCAATCAAGTACGGGTAATCAGACTAAGGTCAAGTCTAAGTCAAACAGGTCAGGAGATCATGGCATAGACAAAACAACACTATCACTAGACATGAACATGATAAGAAAGTAGAACAAGTAATATGGAAAATAGTAAAAATCTACATGCATGTAAAACTAGAATAACTATGACATAGAACAGGAGAAATATGGAACGAAGTAAGATATGAAAAACAACAATATGGAAAAGCATATAAGTACTGTAAAGTTTGGCAAGGTGTACTTGTCTGGTTCTATTGTGAGGATGAAGTTTCGCTCCCGTGTCCACGCCTCCAGAATCCAATGCTCCTAAATAATTTATTTAACTACTTATGAAACTTATAACAGAACTTAATTAACTAAATTAGTGTTTTAAACTACTTTAACTATATTTAAATATCTCATAAGACTACTTAAATTGTATAAGATACATACGTGTCCAACGAGACCTCGGAACACAGTTTTAGGGTTTTCAACCTTCCAATTAATCGGTTATGACCCCACGCCAATAATACACTTAAAAATCATAGTAAATTCCTAAAAATAATATTTAAAACTATTTTCTATAGTCTGAAATTTTAGAATTATGATTTATAAAGAATTATGTGACTAGTTGACTACTACGTCAACTAGTCTACCCGAAACTCGTCCTGAACATGGCCAATTACTCAAAATAGCTAAAATACCCAAAAATACATTTTATACAGAATTTAAAGTACATTATATCTATAAACCCCCGTTCTGATTATTGTTATTTTATTCTCAGTATTTTTTGAAATAATAATTTTGTTTTTTACAGATATTTTATTTCTAATATATATATACTATAAATTAGTGATTTATCATAAAGGTTATGTAATGATATAAAGAACTTTGACTTTTTAAAGTGAGTTTTGTAAATCAACATTCTAGGGGGGGCTTATTTGCAAAACCCCAAATATTCAAAGCCCAGCCGAATCTCTTCCCTCTGTTCGAATAAAGAGCAGTTCGAAAAGATCGAACTAAGAAATTTCAAATCAGAAATTGTCTCTTATCTACTCTTCCCATTTGATTGCCTATATATATGGGTAGTAACAGCAAACACTAATTAAAAAAAAGAAGAAGGATCTCTCGGTTCACCAGAAATAGGTAAATCTATACCTCTGCATTCAATTGCCTGATTTCTTGATTGTTGGCATGAATTTGATCCTGTTAAAATGGTCGTATAGGTATTTGGTAGAATTTCCAAAAGGATCTATGGGCTTAAATCAATATAGATAGTATCGGTAAGGAAAAGTTACCCATGTCAGTTATTGGGTTAGAAGGATCTGTTCAACCTAGAGGATTGTTCCTTTCCTAATAACATGATGTAGTCGAGAGAAGATGTTGGCATATGCAAGCAGTGCCTACCCAGTTTGCATGCGCTAGGACAAGAGCAGTAGGTCGATATCTAGATTAAATCAGATGGCAGCAGCCTACAAACAGAGTATATATATCAACAACAATAAAGGATAAGGGAGAGGTTTTGGCCCTATGTAGGTTGCAAATCTCGGCAACATACAAGAAGTACCCAGGTAACCAAAGTAGTATTTACAACCATAACGGAAAGAAGAATGCTGTGTCAGCGTACACCTCTGTACTGGTCATACCCATGTCTCGTAGGTAAATTTCTAGGCGACGTGGGTATATTTGTGTGCAGCAGTAGCAATTGCTGCTACTATAGGTTCGGTGCATAGGGTGGTATCTAGGAAATTTAATATATAGGAGTGATGGACTGATACTGTACATTATGGCAAAAATACAATATAGTATTTGTATTCTTGTTTGAGGGAGTTAAAAACCTGTAGATTATGCGCACAGGTAGGATATGTTTGTATCGAACGTATCCACAGATGCATATGGGCATTAGTCTTCCTATGCACCAGTATCAGGACACATCCTAGTGTCAGTGTGTGTGCAATAAGAAGAATCCACTTCTCGAGGGACATGTTTGAATATGTTTGACATTAAATCATTCACTTCAAATTTTGTTGCTACTATCAATGTGTTTTATTCAAGCCCATTGACTCTCCAGGTAAATGCTAATGACTTGCATGATGTTATTCCCATCATACTAATTGGGACATTCATAGAGAAAAAGACTACTAGCAGATGATAAGCCAATAGGAAGAAACTGCAGGTCTCAATCGATCCTTAGTTTGAGATAGAGAGTTAGGCTTTAGGTAGACTGATCGAGCTACGCATTGACATATACATTGCATATCTTAGACTTGATTGCAATGATGTATCAGTTACTCATTGATATGATAGTTGTGTATCTTACAATTGCACAAATGTATCAATTAAGGATAATACAAAGTAAAACTATCCTGTAATCGAGGGTAGTTAAGAGCAGCCCTAGTGGCAGAGCCTATAAGGGTTCGAAGAGGTTTCTCTTGTGTATAGAAGACATCATCTAAGGCAGGAGATAACATCTGTAAGGGTAGGGTAAACTAGGCAATGTGTAGTGTTGGACTATGCCAATAGACAGTGGGAATCGGGTTGGGGTAATCATGGAACCTGGATACATAAATGAGTGTATTACTGTTGAGAGCAGCAACATAAATCTGCTAATGACAAGTATCAGTCATGTACCTATATACATGGATATCACAAGGTAATAGGTAGCAACAGCTTCTACCTAGAAAGAGCAGCTGCAAGGGTGCCATGTTTCACCTATAGTTGAGAATGCCCATATATACGAAGTGTACTTAAATACAAGTGGGAGACTAAGTCAGTAAGGATCCTTTGTGTTCCAGAAATAGGGTTGACCTTAGCCATAGGACAGCTAGAGGAACGGGGGACAACACTTCTAAACATACAAGAATATAGATATAGGTGGTGCCATAAGTCAGTAATGGTTAGTATGGGAGTTAGCCCAAGAGATGGAGTAATAGGTAAACCCGAGCTATCTATTTCAAATATAAACTTAAGTTGTATAAGAAATGACCTAGAAGCGTAACCATGAATAGATAGACTTGTTGTACTATTAAATTATGTTTTAATCCTATCAATTTACAAACAGGCTACTTGGATCTCGAATCGGATTCGTTCCGTGCAACTGTTCAGGACCACATGCAAGTATACCTTGCCTTTCGTTACAGCTTTATCTACATGCTTATCTGCTTTCATTATTCAGTTGATTGCTGACATGTGCTTCATCATTGCTCATAGTTAGCCTTGTAGCTTTATCGGACTTGCTTTTCACTTGTACTGGTTTGAGTTGTATCATAGGACGATCACGTTATAAATTGAACTGCTATTTTCCTTTTTTTTGTTTACAACCTGCGAGTCCACACACGGGGCGAGGGTTGTCCGTTGCACCTGCGAGTCCACACACGGGGCGAGGGTGACTTGTATTAAAACTGACCTGCGAGTCCATATTCGGGGCGAGGGTTGGCATTTCATTGACCTCTTGTTTACTTGTTTTCCAGCAGTTCATTTATACGTAGTTGTTTATATATTCATGTCTCGCGATTGTTTAGTCTTTCCTGTTTATATCCTGGATTTCTTTCGTGCATGTTAAACTGTTTGAAAGGCTTGTATATTATGTATCTTGCTAGTCCTCTGAGGACCTGATGATCTCTTCAGGTTTAGCCGAGTATTGAGCCAGGTGCACGCGAGCAGGTTTGAGCTATCATTGGACCACGGTGCCACTACAGACGAGGGTACTTTGATGATTAGTAGTTGACTTAGTTATTTCCATTTCATGTACTATTTTATTCCGTCTACTGGTAGTGGATTTGTGTCCACCGGACGTGACCTGGATTCATGATGAGCTTGATATTTTATTTTATTCATTCTATATTCAGTTAATTGTGTCATATTTCAGTGGATGAGATCTAGACTGCCTTGTTAGATTCTGTGACTTGTTTATGTACTAGACAGCGTTTTATCGCCGACACTGTGGCGTGGGCTGGACTTGGACATGTCTCATATCCGGAAAGTGGGTGCGGGTCGTGACAATATCTCAAAATTAAGACATGAATACAAGAGTTAAGTTATGCTACTAATTTGGAACATCCTAAGTCGGCAAATTATCCAAAAAAAGCTAGTTTTGACCTATAATTTTTTTGACCAGATTTGAGTTGCTAAATTTGTGAAAAAATACTTAAAAATCCTAATTTCTATACATGAACACACATAAAATTTAGTTTCGAAAATAACCACCAATAACTTATAGTTCCTTCACAACGGGGTTAAATTTGATCCTACAGAAGCATGAATATTATGACAATAAATCATGAAACTTTTATGGGTGAAAATACATAACAAAATGTACCAAAATACTATTTTTACAGATTTAATAATAGAATTTATACAGAATTATAGCATAGGTTTAAGATGGAAAAATTAAGATTTCTTACCAAAAGTCCTTGCTAGTTGGGTTGTGGAGGCTTCTCCTTGCCAAAGCTCCCACCTTTATTGCTATCCTTGCTTGCTAATCCTCTCTTGATGAGTTTGGAGGGTTTGCAATGGCTCTAGATGATTTGGATGGAGAAGATGGAGTTTTTAGGGTTTGTTTGGTGGAGTTTGGATGGAAGAATGATGAAAGGAGTTTTAATGGAGGAGAAAGAGTTGAATGATGGAGAGGATGTAGATGATGGATTTGGATGGAGGAGGTGCTGCCAAAAGTTGGAGGGGAGAGGGGGTTGGTCGGATGTTTGGACAAGAGGGTTTCTTGGGCGAACACTCCATGGTGGGGGTCCACTTGGTATGGTTTGTTTGTTTGGTGAGTTGGCTAATTGATTGGATTGAGGATTAAAAATGTCTTTTCTAATATAGACTAATTAAATCTATCTTATATAAATACAATCCAAATCTGAATTAAATATAAAATATATATTTATTATTATATATTAATGCCCAACATGCCTACATAGGTTTGGGTTGGACTTTGGGTCAAATATAAACTAATGCCAACTAGGATTACACTAGGATTACACATAGACACTTTCTATAAATAGAAACTTTCCAAAATTAAAAACATATTAATATTAATAAAATATATATACAAAATATATATCAACATGAAGGTATTTGAGAGTACTACATGTCTATTTAGATTTGGATTTGGTCCGGATCAAGTCAGGGCTAAATTGGTACAACCGGGTCACCTAAAAGTTAATATTCTAATTAAATAATAAATAAATCATTGGTGGGGTTAAGTCGCAACTTGACATGGTTTTCCTAGTTAGAACACACCTATCGCTCAGCTTTCCTTACCATGGCCAAAATACTAGTCAAAGCACTCGACTATACTTTTCGTGCCACAATTCCTACTCATCTTGTACTCCAAAACTTAACCATGGCTAAGGTCATCTATAATAATAACTAAATAATTAAAATTATTCATAAAAATCCATAAATAATCATCAAACACTCACACAAACACTTATGGGCCGATAGTGACTCAGATAAATGCTACATACTGCCACCCTCGTGCCGACAGTGACTCATATGAGTGCTACTTACTGCCACTCCTTTTATATCTCTAATGATCATAAAGTCCATGTGTGGAATGTTGTCCTCAAAATGCATTCTCACATAGACGGTTAGGAAGCCCTATAGTATTGTTAACATAATTAGTTATTATTGGCATGTTATATGTATCTTGTTATACGTCCCTCTGAGGACCTGGTGATCTCTCCAGGTGTATGATCAAGACATTCTATCGAAGTACGGACCAAGATCGGATTCTTCTTTTCGATGACCTTTGGTTCCTTCATCGGTTAGTTATTTGGTTATTTTATGTATTTCTCTATTTGTCGCTCGGTAGTGAATTTGTCTCCATCCGGCAAATACCTTATTCTAATTTCAGTTGATTCCTTCAATGTGTTGTGGATGAGATATAGATATTGCTTGTGATCATGAAATATTATTACAAGCTGGAGCTCTTATAATACAGCTTACATATCTATACATGGTATCTATACATTGGAGTAGCCTACGTATATATACGGCTAGCATGTTACATTTTCTACTCCTACGTATATTGGGACTGAGGCGTTACAACAATGCATTACTCATCAGTCTTCAGCTTTCTCGTCAATTGGGGGTTGAATACCTAGAAGCCTACGGTGATTCAAAAATGATCGTCAGCCAGGTCAGGGGAGAATGGAAAGTTTGACATGATGATCTAATACCTTATCATCAAGCTACCATCGAGCTAGCTGATACATTATCGAGGGTTTCTATATTAGTCACATGTCGACACTACAAAAAATACAAAAGCTAGTGCTCCCGCAGGATTAGCAACATATCTTTCTATTCCAATCAAGACACGACGTTTCGTGACTGTTGCGAGTCATCAATTATTCTATGCCAAGAACAACCTGGAGATTAGAGGAGTTTGTATTACTGAAATAGTGCTCGAATGTCATGATTGGAGATTTCTCCTCATTGACTTCGTTTATTATAGGTTCCTGTCAGATGATCCAAAAGAGACCATGTCTATTAGAAGGCGCTCCCTTCGATTCTATTATGACTCGGTCACCAAGATGCTCTATTGTTAATCTTATGAAGCTATTATACTTCGATGTCTATCAAACAAAGAAGCACAAGAAGCCCTCAAAGAAGCACATGATGGTACGTATGGTGTGCATCAACCTCGCCCTAAGTTGTAGGATCAGTTAAAGTGCATGGGTTATTACTGGCCCATTATGGCTGTTGGCACGATAGTTTATGCGAAGTACAGAGCTTGCCAGATCCATGTTGACTTCATACACCATCAATCGGGATTCTTACATTCGACGGTGGACTTATGGTCCTTTGAGGCCTGGGGTATGAATAACATCGCCCTCATCAGTCCATCTTCAGTAAAAGGACATTGATTTATCCTTGCGATAACCGATTACTTTTCCAAGTGGCCAGAAGCGGTACCACTCAAAAAAGTAAAGACATACAATGTCATATTCTGCTTTGGTACTCTACAAAGAATCATCCATGAGAATGGTCCCCCAATTCACCAATCAGACGTTAGACAGATTCTATAACAAATTCAGAATGTGGCTTCTATGACATACAGTCCCGCAACTAATGGATTAGCAGAAACCTTCAATAAAATAATCATCAAACTCCTCAAGAATTTTGTCTCCTCCAGCAAGCGTGATTGAAATGAGCAGCATGTTGAGTGTCTATGGGCATACCGTGGAATAGTTATAACACCAATGGGTAACACGCTTACTCCATAGTATACAGATGCAAAGACGTCATTACTTTGGAAAATCAGATACCGTCTCTTCGCATAGCCTTGGCCAATAAATTGACCACATGAGAGAATGATCGATTGTGCCTACAAAAGTTAGAAGCACTCGACAAAATATGCCTGCAAGCTCAATAATGCATTGAGTCGTCTTCCAAGGCCTTCAACAAGAAGGTTAAGGAAAGAGTTTTCCAAATCAATGATCTAATCTTGGCAGTGAGAAGGCCCATGACCATAACACACAAACGCCAAAGCAAATTCTAAGCTAAGCGGGAAGGTCCCTTCATGGTCAAATTAGTATATTCTAACGGAGCATGTCGTCTTGCAAAAGAAAGTGGAGACTTACTTATGATGCTTATCAATGGTAAACTCCTTAAAAGTACTTTGTCTTATCCGACCTAGATCACCACCCTATTGAAGGGACATTCTAAGACGCTAGAGATGAGCCGTGTAAATCATCGAGCTATTATCCGTACCCAATCATCGATACTGTTTGGATAATAGTGCTACAAAATTCCCCAGATGAATTATCTTCCTATCTTTCGATAAGTTCTCGCCAAGATCAAAGACAAATATTATTCTACTAAAATCAGAACCGCCCTTAGATTTCAGCTGATCTAAAGGTATTCTACTTCCAATCCCTAGCATGGTCAGAAGTAATCTACAAAATTTTAGTTTATTGTATGTACTACTTTGTCAGTATGGTAAAGGCAACGAACCCATGCAAAATCCCCAATAGTGTCAGTCCTCAGTGTGAGGCCTTCAAGGTTTTCATGTCACGTCGTTGACAATCCCTACCATATTCAAAATTCTACTATAACTGCGAGGAGATAGTAGTTCCAATACGAACCTTCACATCCAGCTATACCTCTAAACGGTTCAAATCAACACTTCCCAACCGGATTAATAATATCATTCATTCATTCATTATCATGTCTGTTATACCTCTGAACGGTTCAATGTTAATCCCAGTGGGTTATTTTCAAATTTCTTACCATCCCTTATTCCAGAGTCAAGTTATTATCTACTACGTTGTTAATTAATATGACTAGAACAGTAATGCACATTAACAAACGTCCGAGTATTACATTCTAAATCATAATGTTAGCCTCCAGAGAGTTAATAGTGTTGTATATTCACCATCATATCCAGTCTTACCTCTGAATGGTTGAATACACATCCCTAGCAAGTCAGAATCATCTACTGTCATGTTAGAATACCTTTGAACGGTTTCGATTCTAATCCCTGAGGGATCCCATCCTACCTGCCATGTCCATTTATACCTCTGGTCAAGTAAAATGAGTCAAAAACTCGCTTATTGTCATGTCTATATCACCTATGAATAGTAAGCCTAAAACTATCATCTTTCACACCTTCATATCTATAACCTCTAATTGCAAGAAAGTCTACACACGAACAAAATATTCAACAAAATGAAGTTTTCATTGATAGGAATTTTTTTACGGAAAATTTTACGAGAAGCAAAGAACTTATTAAAAATTGCACAAAAGACATTAAGTTTGTGGAATTTGCGAGAGCAGCATGGTCACGCCTAAAAATAGAGCGTGAAAATTTTTCACGCCCAAAAATAGGTCGTAAAAAATTAATCACCGTCATTCCCCTTAGATCAGCTGCTCTTAATCCCGATTTTTAATTTAAAAAAAAAGGGCGCCCCATTTAGGGGCGCCGAATTTAAGCTCCTGACACTGACAGCAAAGAGACAAAGAAAAGTAGAAAAAGAAAAAAAAAAAAAAAAAAAAAGCGCGCCCCATTTAGGGGCGCCGAAATTAAAGCTGGCCGCTGCCAGCAAACCAAAGAAGAATGCAAACAAAAGAAGAAAGGAAAAAAGAAGAAAGGAGAAAGTAAACAAAAGTAGAAAGAAAAAGTAGAAAAAACAAATAAAAAAAAGGGAGCCTTTATTTTTTTTTTTCCCCTCACCAAATTTTGGGCGTGCATTTTTTCTTTTTTTTTGGGTAAATGCAAATTCGGCGCCCCGTTTTTGGGCGCGCTTTTTTTTTCTTTTTCTTTTTCACTGCATGCAAAATCGGCGCCCCATTTTTGAGCGCCTTTTTTTTTTCTTTCTTTTTTAATAATAAATGCAAATTTGGCGCCCCTTATTTGGGCGCCCTTTTATTTTTCATTATTATTATTTTTTTTTCACAGGCTAAGCCAGACGTGGGGGAGGGTATTAGGAAGTAATTTTTCATGCCCAAAAATGGGGCGCGACGATGCTCAATCTGAATTTTCTCCAAACTTTGTGCCTTTTCGGCAATTTAAATAAACTTTAATGCTACTGTTGAAATTTTCCGATTTTTTTATTACATGTGATGCTGCAAACATTAAAAAAGAAGTAAAGCTCGAGTACATTCAACGGCTTCTAGAATAGTCATGTGCCTACGTTGTCGACCTAAACATTCTCTTCAGTGCGAACCTCAGTATATGAAAAATGTTGCATTAATAGTTAAGGTAGACGGAAGAAATATTGTGCTGGAGGAGGCCTCTCATAAGAGATGTATCGACAATTATTTATGAGGATGATGTGATACACCCTCATCATTGTAGGGGATACAAAATTGTATTTGCATAAGTTATCCAAGATCACAACAGATGTGGTCGTGCACTCCCGCAATAGTTGGTTGGGTTTTGCAAAATGATAATAATGGCAATCAATTCCAATCTTGTAATCAACATCTTGGCTGGACAACAAGACAAAATCGGGTCTGGTTTAGTGGATATGTACAACCAAACTATTATGCAGAGGAAGAGAGGCTTCTGAGTGATTTTGTTGTTCCCTTCGAGCGAGGAAGATGCTATGATAGGCTCTTGAAGAGCTGATTTTCCTTGAAGTTTTATGATGTCCATCTGTGTTGCATCATTGTCAAAGTGAACCGGAGTAGCTTCTACAAAAGGTAGATAAGTTTGAAAGGAGTGTTAAGATGTAATTAGATTTAGGATTAGATTCAAATCTATCCTTACGTATCTTCATATGGATACAAATTCCTTCTATACATATACATATTCCTTCTCCTATATAGATATAGATTTGTTCTCCATCTATATATATTCATAGTTGCATGACTTTTTATATCACCCATTAATAAAATCAATATGTTGATTTGTTTCACATGCTAATTGTAAGCAATATGACCATCATAAACGTAACTTCAAACACAACATAACTTAGAGAGTTAGGATGCAAATAACAGTAATATGTAACAAGGTGCGACATTTGAAATTATTCATTTTATAAGGTACATATAGACAAATTCAAGAAAGAAAGTTCCAAATTGTTGAATTTTCTATCTTTAAGCATTCCACACAAGGTCACTCTATCTTCCCCACAAGCAACCTACTTTCACAATCCAAGAAATTAGCAACCAATTTTTTCCTCCTCGTAAAAGAAAAAGAATACACTGAAAGCTCAAACTCAAGCAAAAACAGTACAAAATTTCAGTGTTACACAAACTGTCTCTGTCTCTGCAGAGTGGGATAGAATCATCCAACATTAGTTGTACAAACAATGATTCTGTATTGAAAAGGAATTCAGAAGAATTGCAAAGAGGCTAGCCTGTTGGCACATAAATCATAATACACAATTATTTACAGTGGAGCCGAGAGGACGAGCAGTAGAAAAGCTACTACCTTCCTGACATGAGGCTGACCAGAACTTGGTTCTCATAGAAGGACCCCATGTCCCAGTCTTCCGTAGAAGATGAGAGGGTCATCAGAGCAACTACAATGGACCTCATGCTTGGCCTCAGTTGGGGATTCTCTTGAGTGCAGGCCTTCGCAAGCTGAGCCATCTAGTTGAACCCAAGAAAAGCCAGCAAAATATTTATGAATAATCCACCTCCAGTTTAACCACAACTAACAATTTCAGGGACGAGAACATGACTATTCTCACCTTATGAATTGATTCGATTGGGTACTCTTTGCCAAGTCTCGGATCGGCCAATTTCCGAAGATCTTCCATTGGGTCGGGTTGGCTAAGTGCAGCTTCAAACTGAAGCATCAAATTGTTTACAAAAGTTTAAAAGTAAAGAAGTGTAGTTAGAAATATATTCAATCCTATGGTAGGAGTTAAGAAAGTAACCAGAGCAACCAATCCTCTAGTTTCTGTGCCAGACTCATTTATCTTGACTATAGCATCTTTCGCTGAGATAAGTTGGTAAAGGACAACACCAAAAGCATAGACGTCCACCTTAGGTGATACGTCACCATACTGAGCATACCTACAACCAGTAAACGTAAGGGAGAAAATCAGTTCTAATAAGCACAAGTTGGTTTCTGGATGTTTTGGCCATGTTCGTAGTGAACAATATTCCGATAGCAAAATGATTGGATAAGGAAGATTTCAGTATTGGTTGATTACTTAAATGGAGATACATAAAACATAATAAACTACTTGTTAGTTCCGGGGCGTAATTTTCGATGGAAAACTGAGAAATGAAACGATTGTAAAACAACGTTTCGACGCAACACTTCAAAGAAGGTGCACAACAGAGATCCTTGGAGGATTCTGGGTTACGAAAATCTAAAAAGATTTCGTAACAGCAGCAAACAAATGTAATTCTTCTAAAAAGAAGGTACAAATCGAATTGCTAGCAGCAACAGCGATGGTCCACTAACAGTTTCTGATTAGATCAGAATTGTTCTCGTTCAGAACGAGTTGAAGTGGATGACAGGCGATGAAGTGGATGGAAGAACAAGCTGCTGGGGTGAATGAACACCAGCGCTCAAAGCTTGATTTGTCCCACACGAACAGCTTCCAGGAACCAGCAAGTTCGACGGAGAACTTTGGAACACTCCGCTCTTCAGACTCGTCGGATGGCGCACGGACTCCTGCGCTAAGTGGCACTGGTGCTCTACTTCTCTTCTCTCTCAAACTCTATGGAATTCGTAAGGAATGTGTTCTGAACAGTTGTATGCAGAGAGAGATAGAAGAGAACCTTATTTAGGCCCGTGCTGTAACTGTCCAGTTAGCAGAACGTTCAGGACGTAGGAAAAACCGCTCCGAACGTGCTGTAACCGCACCCCGCGCCAACCGCCGCGCCAACGACTGTACCATCTGGCCGCGTGATCGGGCAGCGCGAACTGGTGCATGAACGGCTGCACAAGAGGCTCGCGCAACGAGCCATGAGCCCATGACCCCGAGTCCGAGTCGCTAAGCCCCTACGGGGCTTAGCTCCAATGGAAATTCATTTCCAAGAGCAAAAAGCTTAAGCTTTACCATGGAGACTTAACCTTCCCTCCTAGTAAAATTACCCACATGGTTCCCTCCTTAGGGTCACCACCCCATGTGCATATCTCAACAACACTCGCAAGTATATATATTGAGATACCTCATGTTGCTTTTCCAATGTGGGACTAAACTTCACTAGGCATGTTGAGAGCAAGCTCTCTACATGTCAAGGAAAAGCTCCAACACTAGTAACGAGCAGTATCACCTAACTTACATTTTTATTGCTTTCTTAGTTATTGGGCGTCTAATGTTGATGTTGTCAACAGCAAAAGAGAGAGAGAGAGAGAGAGAGAGAGAGAGAGAATATAAATGTAAACAGTAGCATTAGGGAGAGTATATAAATATATATATATATATATATATATATATATATATGTGCACCAAACGAGTGTTTATACACCCAACTTACAAGAAAACATGTATAACAGCTATATATAGAACATCTCAATTGCCATACATCAAAGAAACTACAGTATTCCATTGCCAGTTTTCTTAGCACATATTGAGCACACCAAAGCAACAGAAGGACTTAAGTAGATATAGAATTGTTGGGATTCGGACACGCCCTCTTGCGCTCCGACACCGAGTCTGAGACGTTGCCGCAACAGAAACTTAGGCCAACCCACCTGAAATAACTAACCCCCGTCTAACAGACACAAAGCACAGATAAAGACAAGTATATGGCAGTGACTATGTCACCTGGACAAATCCCAATATCTATAACTCGGACGAAATTACAAGATTGACAAAAACAATGTTGAACCATTTGCCCTAATAGGTTCAATCCCCTCACAACACTCGAGAAGAAAAGAAAGATATCACAATTGAAATCGCTCACCAATCCGTAGGAATCTACCTAACTGAAGTTGACGACTTCTCGATTAGATCTCTTATTTTGTCTATCTTGTATGACGAAGTCCTAAGAGCAAAGTGCGAACTCTCTTAGATCTCATGTGGACGAGCACCTCGAATCTCAACTTTGTGCTATGCTTTGTGCCTCCACCCTCACCCCATATATATATGATGAGAAAATCATATTCTAGGTCATAATAGGATTTTCTAAATAGGAATAAAATTGGAATCCTATTATACCTAAAATATTTTATCAATATCCTATTTTAGATCATAATAGGATTTTATAAATGGGAGTCCTAAAATAAGAATCATATTATATCCAAAATAACACAACACCAATTATAGATATCCAAATCCAGACTTGATTCCAACAATCTCTCCCTCCAGTCTGACGAGGAGGTGTTGACCCCATGGTTTTCCAACTGGACTCCATGTATGTCGTCTCGTGACTGAGTTCCTGCTCCCCTATGCCACTGGTCTTTGATCCCCCGAGCTGCTTTGCATCTTCCTTAGTCTCCAGCTCCTCGACCGTCACGTCGACGCTGGCTGCCACGCGTAGCACCTCCCGCACCACTTGGATTCTGTCGATATCAATAACACGATCAAGAACGAAGTCCCTGACGATCAGCCTCACCGCAAGTCTCGGTTGCATGTTCCCAACTTCTATCTTCCACCGGAACGTGTTACCGTTCCGTTGAGCTTCTTCACCCTTAGCTGGCCCAACCAAGCGGACAATGTGGTTCTCCTGAGATTCGAACTTCTGAACTTACCTACCTTCGTATCCGACACTAAAGTTCTTCCGAACACATGCATCCTCAAACAGAACATCATGCACTATGCACGTCATCGATGACCCACAGTTCCCTCTGAACTTTGTGAATGGAGATGCACCTGCCTCAGATTGAGTTTGCTGCAAACATTGATCTACTCCCTAGTTTCGAACTGCTGAAACCAATATCGCTCCGTAAAGATTTGGCAAACCACCTGTGGCCAAAATCGGATCCGTAGAGCAACCCCACCTAGAGACCGACCAACTATCATAGAACCGACAGACCGACCCTCAATCTTTGACTTACCTCCATTCGTCGCTTTGTTTTGATAAACCGAATCCTCCGTAACCCTCAAAACATCTCGAAGACCCTCCTCAGCAAGTTTCCGACGATCCAACTCATGTCGAACACCCCTCGAGCCTCCATCCGATGTCTATGGCATGCCTGTACAACTCAACGGCTTGAGCCTATACATGCCCCAATACAAATATTCTTGAACCAGCTGTTGGGAACCCTTCGCAAAAAACATTCAATCTTTGTTCCTAAACAAACTACGACAACCATCATCTGTCAGCCTTCTTACAAAAATTAAGTTGTAGCGCAAACTCAGTACATGTCGCACACCATTGAGGACGAGCTTCTCATCAAACTTCATCGTCAAGTGCACATCACCGATGCCTACAACTGCAGCAGTTCCCTTGTCGTCCATCTTCACATGTCCAAACTTGTCGTCACGGTATGACGTGAAGATCCTGCTCAAGGAGTGGCATGATACGACGTCCCTGTGTCCATGACCCAGTCGCCGTCATGACACATGAAACAAGGTTCTTCTGTGTCGGTCGCTGCGATGATGATATCTCTCATTGCTGTGAGATCCTCCTGATCGTCCTTGTCTTTGGCATTCTCAGTTTTGAGCTTTATGCAATTCTTTTTTAGATGACCCCTTTCGCCATAGTGATAATTGTCATTCTTGCGGTCCACAATCGCAAGATCCCGAGAACTCCCCGTGACCTCGTCTGTGACTTGAGTCTTTCCTTCCCGTGGGAAGCCACCAGAGTGGATTCCTGTGACGATTTAACTTGCTTGTGCCGGATCTCCTTATTCAACAAGCTACTTTTGACTGCCTCTATCGTGACAACTACATCCGGTGCGGAGTTGCTCACTGACACTACCAATGTCTCCCAGCTTTTCATTAGAGAACTCAAAAGCAGTAGGGTCTGAAGCTCATCACCAATCACTATATTCATCGTAGACAGCTGATTGATGATACCCTGAACTTCGTTCAAATGTTGTGTCACCGACACCCTCCGTGTACTTCGAGTTGGCGAATAAGAAACGCCTTGTTGCCAGCCGTCTTCCTTTCGTACAACGAATGCAGCTTCTCCCATAATGCTTTTGCTGAACTATCCATAGACACGTGGTGAAATACCGAATCGTCCAGCCATTGGCAGATGAATCCAACGGCCTTTCGATCCAGTCATTTCCAGTCTTAAGCAGCTTTGCCCAATGGCTTTATACTGTCGCCCTCCAACAAACCATGCAAGTCCTTGCACCAGAGTAGATCCTCCATCCTTGGCTTCCAAATCGTCCAGTTTTCTCCTGTGAGGGTGATCATACGAGTATTCATTTGCTCCGTAAACATGGTTGCCAGAACCCTAAAAGTTCTGATACCAGATGTTGGTATTAGACCAGAACGAACGATCCTCGCTATCATACCAGATATTGGGAATCAGACACGCCCTCCTGTGCTCCGATATCAAGTCTGAGACGTTGCCGCAGTGAAAACTTAGGACAACTCACTTGAAATAACCAACTCCCGTCTAACGGACACCAAACACAGAAAAAGACAAGTATATGGCGGTGACTATGTCACTTGAACAAATTCCAATCTCTATAACTCAGATAAAATTATAAGATTGACAAAAACAATGTTGAATCCTTTTGCCCTAATAGGTTCAACTCTCTCACAACACTCAAGAAGAAGAAAGAGATTACAATTGAAATCGCTCACCAACCCGTAGCAATCTTCCTAACCGAAGTTAACAACTTCTCGATTAGATCTCTTATTCTGTCTATCTTGTATGACGAAATCCTAGAGCAAACTGCAGAGTTTCTTTTAGATCTCTTGTGGACGAGCACCTCGAATCTCAACTTTGTGCTATGCCTCCACCCTCACCCCATATATGTAGGATGAGAAAATCATATTTCTAGGTCATAATAGGATTTTCTAAATAGGAACAAAATTAGAATCCTATTATATCTAAAATATTCTATCAATATCATATTTTAGATCATAATAGGATTTCCTAAATAAAAGTGTTAGAAATTTATTGTACCCTGTCGATTCATGAGATGAAAAACATAAATTAAATTGCGAAAGCGTACCTGAATTCATTGATAGGCTTGATGGATCTTGAAGCAATCGTCTCTTTATTGGATTCGATCTTCCAACTTGCTACGACCCTTAAAGACAAAGAAGAATCTGAATCCTTTGTCCATCACTTTCTGTTGATGGGGATACAGAAGAGAAAAAGAGAAAACCTCTCTTTTGGTGGCCGTATGAGTTGGGGACCATAACCCTAATGAATACACACACACACACACACACACACACACACACACACACACACACACACACATATATATATATATATGTTGATACTAATTTGGTCCCTCATCAAATTAAAATTATCTCCGGTATCTACACATTAATTCCATGACAATTATACCCTTAAGCCAATTTTTCAAATAGACCACTTTAATTGGCTTAATTATTTAGATAGCCCAACATAATTAATTTTACATGTGTGGCCCATATTATTGAATAGAAATTTATTGTACCTGTCGATTCATGAGATGAATAACATAAATTAAATTGCGAAAGCGTACCTGAATCCATTGCTAGGCTTGATGGATCTTGAAGCGATCGTCTCTTTATTGGGTTCGATCTTCCAACTTGCTACGACCCTTAATGACAAAGAAGAATCCGAATCCTTTGTCCCTCTCTTTCTGTTGATGGGGATGCAGAAGAGAAAAAGAGAAAACTTCTCTTTTGGTAGCCGTATGAGTTGGTGACCATAACCCTAATGAATACACATATATATATATATATATGTGTTGATATTTCTAATTTGGCCCCTCATCAAATTAGAATTTTCTCCGGTATCTACACATTAATTTCATGACAATTATACCCTTAAGCCAATTTTCCAAATATACCACTTTAATTTGGCTTAATTATTTAGATAGCCCAACACAATTAATTTTACATGTGTGGTCCATATTATTGAATAATTTCAACAATCTCCCACTGGGCCACATATGTAACCTTATAATTGTGTTAACCTTAGTGAGCTCATAAATTGCTATCTTAATCCTTAGGGTATATCCGGACAATCTCGTCCATTAACCATATCAACATAGGATCAAAGCGGTATTCATCACATATAGCGTAACTAAACCATCAATGGTCACATATACCAATATAGCTAAACGACATAGATCAATCATGGATGCGTAGCACAAAAATTACACGCAATGTGATCAATACATGTCTATTTCCAACTGGTCCTCCTTAACTTTAATGAGATCAATACTTTAACATAATGAAAACAGAATGAACTAAATTTTCATATATCTGATCATATAAATATCCAAAATACTTTAATACATAAATGTGTCCAAAACCAAATAGCACCCAAATACATAAAATACAAACTCCCACTAAATTGTCATATTCTTAATTAACACCCATATGAACAATATGCTCATAAAAGACCTTGGGTGATAATACTTTTGTGAGCGTATCCGCTAACATGGAGTTTGTCCTAATGTGCTATATGGACATTTTAACCATTCTGAATTCTTTTCTTCACAACTAGAAATTTTATGTCAACATCCTTTGACTTATACAAGTTCTTGTTGTTATTAGAATACAGTAATGCTGATTTATTGTCACACCATAATTTTATGTGGTCTTTCAACACCGTACTGTAGGCGCAGCCTTGTGACAAAATTTCGCAACCATATTCCCTAAATAAATGCCTAACAACATGTTATAAACCTTGTTGCCATGGTAGAAGAGATTATGAGTGCATGTTTGACACTAATCTAAAATATATCTCCACCAATCAACATAACCTGATGTGGATCTCCTGCTGTGTTGGCATCCAGCAAAAAATCGGAGTCGAAATACCTTATGATCTCCAGAATTATCCGATCTCCTACAAAGAGCATATAATTTCTTGTTCTCTATTAATTACTTAAGTAATTTGGCTACTACCCAATGATCCATCCATATTTGCTTAAATATCTGCCTAACATCCTAATATGTACGCAATATCCTGACGCGTACATACTTGAGCATACATTAGACTCCCTACAACTGATCATGAAGGAAAAATCTATTGTATTTTCTTAATTTTAAGGCTAATCTTAGGGCACTTGACTGAGACTGAACTTGTCTCCTTTAACGAAAGGGTTGTCACCTTGTTTGCATTCCTGCATGCCAAATCTTTTAAGCACTTTATTGATATAAATCTTTTGTGATAATCCAAGAATATCCCGAGAACGATTACGGTATATCTGGATTCCTACTACAAAAGAAACGACACCAAGATATTTTTTCTGAAAGTTATTTGGTAGAAATTTTTAGTGTCGTACAATATACCTATATCAATTTTGGCAAGCAGTATGTCATCAACATATATAACTAAAAAAAATTGTTTACTCCTACTGAACTTGTGATATACACAATCTTTAATAGTGTTTATCTCAAAAACTAAACAAGATAATCACTGATAAAACTTTAAGTACCTTCGACGAGAATCCTACTTGAGTCCATGAATAGATTTTGTCAATATGCAAACCATATTCTTTGGGTCTTTCGACACAGTTTTCTGCATGCACCATAAATTGTTTCGTCGATGTTACCATTGAGAAACACAATTTTGACATCCATTTAATGTAACTCAAGATTAAAATGTGCAATAAGTGTTGTGATTGTTTTAAAAGAGTCTTTCAAAGATACCGAAGAGAAAGTCTCTTTACAATCAATCGTTGACTTTTGAGTAAAGTCACTAGCTGCAAGACGTACTTTATGCCTCTCCACATTATCCTTTCAAATCTTTCTTGGTTTTAAATGTCCATTTTCAACCAATGAACTTCGTATCGTTTGGTAATGTGACAAGTTCCTAAACTTTATTGTCTTGCATAGACTTATACTCTTTATTTATTTCCTCAATCCACTTTTAAGAGTTGGAACTTTCCATGGCCTGACGGAAGATGATTGAATCACCTTCCAATATTCCATAGTTTTTCTCACTTTCCTAGAGAAATATGACAATATTGTCCGAAATTATATTTCTCCTTTCTCTGGTGGACCATCTTAATATTACCGGTTCTTGAGGTTGTTGAGTTTGTTCCTTAGGAATAATTACCTTATCTTGAATGGGGTGCCGCTACGTTGTCGTTGTTAAGGTATCTCAACAACGACTTATAGAGGTAATTCGACATTGTCTTATTAAGGCTCCGAATTCACTTCTTGATCATGACAGGTATAGAATCATGCACATCGTCAAAAGTGATAGTAGGAATCGTAATTGATTCCTTCTCAAAGACAATGATCCTGACTTTATTTCTTCCCAAACTCAACATCCTCAAAAAATATTATACTTCTCGTCTCAAAAAAATTTCTTAGTGTGGGATCATATAATTATTAACCCCTTATTTTGTCAGCATAGCCAATAAAGTAGCTGCTTACAATTGAACTTTGGTCTGTATTTCCTTTACACATTAATATAGACATTAAAGTCTACAAAGTCAATGAAATCCAAATCTCATCAGACACAAATCGTTCAACTCTATTTCTAGAGATGTGAAATAATCGCTTATGTCATAATGAGATTAAAAACATTTATTGTTAATTTTGCATTTAGTACCACATGACTCCACTTGTAAGATTTCATTGTAAGATGCAATAGTTTTAAATGAATACAGGTTATCATAAACCTTAAGGGAACCATTACCAATAATATTTGGATTTAAAGATAGACTAAACTTATTATTTCCAAATAAACAATGATAACTAGATTTGTCCATTAAGGAAACTGAAACTGAATTTAGTCTAAAAGACGGTACAATAAAAGTGTCTATCAAATCCAAATAATAATCGGTTCCTAAACATAACCTAAAATGTTATATTGCTTTTACTTCTACCGATTTGCCGTCACCCACATCGATGTATCTTTCACCATCAATTGGCTTCGGTAGCTCAGGCAACCTTGCCTAGAACATTAATGTGGGTAGTCCCACCAGAATCTAACTACCATGAGTTTCTTGGTACTAAATTTAAATTAACCTCAGAACAGATCAAATTTAGAAATGTACTTTTCTTTATACGCCATGCGTGGACGCCATGCGTGGTACTTTGTACATTTCTTCCTTATGTGTCATGTCTTATTACAAAAGAACAACCCTTAGTTTTATATTGTTGTTTCTTTTGATCTGGACCCTTAGCAGCCACTGTATTCATTTCTTTTGTCCTTAAAGTTTATTCCATTAAACATGAAAATGAAAATCTTATTGACAGATATTTTAATAACATTAACTGTAAAGAGAACAAAGCAACAAAAAACAAACATGCTCTAATAAATAACCAAAACGTAAAATATAGTCAAACAAATTCAAATAATGGTGAACCCCATCTCAAGATACCTAGTACATCATTAATATCAAGTCTTTGGACAGTGATATTAACTGCAAGTGGTATTCTTGGTGTAATGATCAAACGTTGACAATAAGTCATGTCAAATAATAAGCCTATCTTTGGATCGGATTATTATTCACATGTAAACCTTCTAATTGTCACACGTTTACCACCACAAGTATGTGTGCAATTCGGCCAAGTATTAACCTTCCTTTGGGCCGGCTAATACTCGCATAAATTTACACACACAAACATCGAACATCCCTCATAGACTATCTACGCAAGAGAGGTCACTTTGGCGACATCTTGTTTCAACGGGTCTATTTGAAATGTTAGACAACTATTGTTAGTCACAAAAGACACCAATAATTTGAATGTTGACTAAAGTTTACAAAACTTAATCATGTCCAAAAACCTTATGTATATGCATATTTAAATTAAATAATCACAAATCAACAGATATATTAACATATTTTACTGAAGATATGTATTAACGAATTACATCAATTAACCCATAAGGATTACTCCAAATAAAATAATCTACTGAACACAAAATCTGAATTTTTCTGTTAACTGGATTATGCAAATATGCCAATTCAAAAGATATTATTCACTAAATATTACACCAATTATGAGCAGATCACGTGTCGATTGCATATAATAGATAACAATGAGTTCATTGGAATGTCAATGAAAATTAATAGTACTACTTACGCATATACCTCTGTTACCAAACTTAAGGACCGACTTCACCAATATTGATGGGGAAAAAAAATCAAGGACAAAAAAAATCCATGTCCCAATTACAGAATCATTTATGCACAAGCCTTATAAATATCATCTATATATAAAAAAATATATACATATGATAATAATGATGATGAGTCCAAAGCAAATAAAATAATGTGAGCATGCATCTTACATTATTTATTTGCTCATCTAATAATGATGATGAGTCCAAACCTGATGGCCTCCACCGTACCTTCGTTGCTTCTTTTTTTTAATTATTTATTTATTCATCTAATTCCGATCAATACATATAATATATATGTGATTTGATCGGAAAACATATAAAGAAAAAAAATCACAACTTTAATCAACAGAACCTTATTTAATAAAACTTGGATCTCCATATTTAATGCATAATTTCCAAAGCAACATTAGGTGTATATGTCCTAAACATGTTCGATGAAGTTTTAAACTATATGTTTTCAACCGGTTAAAAACTCACTAAACATAACATCTAAAAAAAAATTGATCGAACAATTGGAACCATAAATTAAATTAAATAGAACGACCTAGGGTTCCTGAACAACAACAAAAATTGATTCTGAAATTTCAACCTCATAAATCAAACATGGTGGCTCTGATACCACTTATTAGAAATTTATTGTACCATATCGATTCATGAGATGAAGAACATAAATTAAATTGCGGAAGCGTACCTGAATCCATTGCTAGGCTTGATAGATCTTGAAGCGATCGTCTCTTTATTGGGTTCGATCTTCCAACTTACTACGACCCTTAATGACAAAGAAGAATCCAAATCCTTTGTCCCTCTCTTTCTGTTGATGGAGATGCAGAAGAGAAAAAGAGAAAACCTCTCTTTTGGTGGCCGTATGAGTTGGGGACCATAACCCTAATGAATACACACACACACACACACACACACACACACACATATATATATATATAAATAATATAAAAAGATGGAGAGCTCTGCTAGGGTTTCCCCTATGGCGGCTACTACGCCTCCCCCTCCGTCCTCCCGATCCTCTCGCGGGGGGGAGGGGGGTTCGGCGGTTTGGAGGAAAGGGCGACGGCCACAAAGGGACCCTTCCAGGCGAGGGGGGGTTGGGCAGCGGCGGCGGCAACAAGGGGACCCCCCCGATCGGGGGGGGGGTCGGGCGGCGGCGGCAACAGGGGGACCCCCCCCGTTCGAGGGGGGTTGGGCGGCGGTGGCCACAGGGGGACCCCCCCGATCGGGGCGGTCGGGCGGCGGCGGCAACGGGGGGACCCCCCCCGATCGGGGGGGTCGGGCGGCGGCGGCGGGACCCCTCCAGGCGGGGAGGGGTCGGGCGGAGGCGGTGGCGGGACCCCCCAGGCGGGGAGGGGTCGCGGGGCGGGCGGATGCAGGGGGACCCCCCCAGGCGGGAGGGGGGGGGTCGGGCGGCACAGGAGGTTCCTCCTCCGGCAGAGCGGCTTCAGTGTTCGAGTTCGGGTCCGGGGAGGACAACACTGGTGATGCAGGCTGGCAGACGATGACGAGACGACGGGTGGAGGACGACGAGGGGTCCGGACCCAAGTATCGGGGCGGGCGGGGCCAGGAAATCATGGAAATCGATCTTCGATCGGCACAGTGGATCCCCGTCGTCGTGGGGGAGGTACGGTGTGCACTGTTTCTGGTTGGAGGCCAAAGGCGACTGCGGCAGAGAAGGCTAAGGGTATTGCTACTGATACCGGCAGGACAGGCTCGGTTCCTGCGAACCCCCTGACCAGGACGCACCCTGAGGAGCAGAGGCCTCGGTCATGGAAGGAGGTCTGCACGCCAGTGGTTACGAAAAGCCCGATGTCGATGGAGTTTGTCTCACCGATGTCGGTTGGAAGAGGGCTTCGGACGTATTTTTCCGCTGAAGAAATAGCGGTGGTTTCAGAATTCTGGAAGAACACTCTGGTGCTGTATGTGTTAGGGAACAAGCCGTTCTATAGCCAAATTCGGGGTTATGCGGAGCGAGTCTGGAGACCCAAAGGTAGCATGGAATTCTTTTCTCGGGAGAACGGGTTCTATTATGTCAAATTTGGACTAGCGAAGGATGTGTCCAGGATCCTGCAGGGAGGGCCTTGGTCATTTGATGGGAGACTCATTATATTAAAGGAGTGGACGCCGGAGCTGAGGTGTGAGAAGGAGGTGCTGAACGCTATTCCCATCTGGATCCGATTTCCAGAGTTTCCAGTAAAGTATTGGAGCATCCCGCTTCTCATGAGACTTGCCAGCCTTGTGGGGAAGCCGATCAAAGCAGGCGAGGCCACTTCTTTTTGCACCAGACTGATGTATGCCAGGATCTTCGTGGAGATCAAGGCGGACTCGGAGCTACCGAGTATGCTTGAGTATCAGGTTCCGTCTGGGGTGGTTCTGACACAGGCGGTGGAGTATGACTGGGTCCCTCCCATGTGTTCTTACTGCGAGTGCTTTGGACACACTACCAGTGCGTGCAAATACAAGGGGAAGGAGACCGCCAGGCCACAGACGGTTCAGACGGAGGCACTTGGGAAGGAGACGGCCCCCAGTCACTTGCCTGGAGAGACGGCGCCAGACAGACATATGGAGGAGGACACAGTGATGGAGGTCGATAGAAGGCTGGAGTCAGGATCACCGCAGAGACAGGAGAGCACGCAGGGTGCACTGGTCCCGTTCAGGCCACAGAGGACCATGGTGACCAGGGGTATGAGCGCGACTGATAGTGGTCAGATGGTGATGGAGGCCTCCCCGACGATCATGGTATACAGCAGCAGGAAAAGACACGCTCCGACCACACGGAAGGATATCCCTCAAGCGAGGGATATGGATGACCAGACAGAAGACAATCCTGACTGGGCACTTACTCTTAGCAGGATTCAGGCCCATCTTGCTCCTTCCTCCATGGTAGATGCAGTCATTGATCAGGCGGATGAGACACTTTCCTCGAGTGTCGATCCAGACGAGTTCCAGGGGGACCCCTCATCTATTAATTAGATGTCGGTCCTAGCATGGAACATTAGGGAAGGTGTTCCATTGGACGATGGAGGGAGATTGGAGGGGTTCTGAGGAGAGAGTCGTGTGACATTGTTATCCTGCTGGAGACGAAGATTAGAGGAGCCGCTATGCTCTCGCGTAGGACTCCGACAAACTGGGATCACATTCACAACTTAGATCTTTGCGGTATAGTAAGGATCTGGGTTAGGTGAAACAAAGGTAGCTGGGAGGGGGTGCAGATCCATAAATCAGAACAACTCATCGGCATTACTTTCGAAAACAAAGGTGGGTTCCGATTCATCCTGGGTGCTGTATATGGGCACAATGACCGGAGACTCCGGGAGGCTTTATGGGAGAACATTGTGCATCTGGGTCTTATGGCAGACAGCATGCATCTCCCACTGCTCATCATGGAGGACTTCAATGCTATGCTGCTTCGTCAAGAGAAGGTGGGAGGTCGTCCTGTTCCGGACTCGATCTTATATGACTTCCAGAGGTGTCTGCTTATGTCAGGGATGCGGGGGCTGGAGCGAGCTGGACATATTTGGACCTGGCACAACAAGGCTACACATAATCGGATTGCTTGTCAGTTGGATCGGGCCTTGGACAATAGTGAGTGGTTCAGGTGCTTTTCGAACTCGGTAGCGGAAGGTCTTGCGGCGGGTACTAGCGACCATTCTCCTATCCGGGTTGGCCTCTGTGAGAGACCCACTTTGAGGGCGAGACCGTTTCGGTATAACAACAGCTGGTATCTGTCGGCTGGATATGAGGAGGTGGTTACGGGAGAGATGCAACACTTTCGGGATGGCACGGCTCAGTTTCGCATGGTTCACAAACTCAAGCAGCTCAAGCGTGCTCCAGGGGTTGGGTGAAGACGAGACCGCGAACTTCTCTGGCGGATAAGGAAGCCGAGCTTTGGGACACTCAGGTGGCTCTTCAAGCTGACATTCTGAACGGAGAGCTGGCGGCTAAGGAGAAGATCCTGATTGAGGAGGTCAGCATCATGAGACTGCAGGAGGAGATTAGTGCGGCACAGAGGGATAAATGTACCTGGCTCAAAGATGGAGACCGCTGTACCAAATTCTTCTACGATGTGATTCATATCCGTCAGCACTGGAACAGCATCCCCAGACTTCTGAATGCCGAGGGACGCCTTGTAGGGGACCCGGTGGAGATTCAGGAGGAGGCCGTCAGATTTTACACTGACCTATATCAGCAGACGGATTACACTAGCACGTTCCCAGGCCTTGTCACAAAGAGACTGGTGTCCCTCCATGGGAACAGCCTGCTTTTGGCACCTGTGAGGATGGTGGAGGTGGAAGACATTGTGATGAAGGCTAATCCCAACAAAGCTCCCAGACCTGATGGCTTCTCTTCAGGGTTCTTTAAGCGACACTGGGGTGTGCTTAAGGCCCATGTTCTGGCGGCGGTACATGAGTCCTTTGCGGAGGGCAGGCTTCTGAAGGAGATGAACCACACCTTCTTGACGCTGGTTCCTAAGAAGGAGGGAGCGACCTCACTTGCAGATTTTTGGCCCATTGCTTGCTGTAATTTTCTTTATAAGATTATCACTCATCTTATGTGCAGGCGTATGGAGGGGATTATGCAGGAATTGGTGTCCCAGAATCAAGCAACGTTCATCAAGGGCCGGTCGATAACGGAGCACAGCCTGCTAGCTCATGAGATGGTGAGGGAGTTCAGCAAACCTGGGGGGATGAAGGCTTGTGTGAAGCTTGACCTCCGGAAAGCTTATGATACGGTCAACCGGAACTTCCTGTGTCACTTAATGCTTGCCATGGGGTTCGACGAGAGGTAGGTTGCGAGGGTGAGGGAGTGCATTTACTCCCCTACTTTCTCAGTCCTCATCCAGGGTACGCCGCATGGCTACTTCAGGAGCAACAGGGGGTTGAGACAGGGTGACCCCCTCTCCCCATATTTATTTACCTTGGTAATGGAGTACTTTACATGCATGATGGACACGGCGGTGCATAGCAAGAGGATCGTCCCCCTTTTCCGGTTGGTGAGTCCGGTTGTCTCCCATTTGATCTATGCTGATGACTTATTGGTGCTACTCCAGCCTTCCATGCGGGGAATGAGAGCGCTCTCTGACATTATGGAGGAGTTCGGACGGCTATCTAGGCTCCAGTTAAACAGGGAGAAAAGCAGAGTCTACTTTAGCTCCCGGTGTACACAGCAGGAGGAGAGAGCCTTCGCCTTGGGAGTGGACAGAGGCGAGCTCCCAGTGAAATACCTGGGGGTCCTGCTGACGGTCAACTATGCCAGAGAGCAGGATTGTCACAGCTTGGTGGATTTTGCTCAGAGGAGAGTGGAAGGCTGGCAAGCTGCAGGTCTATCATTTGGCAGACGGATTGAGTTGGTGCGTTCGATTATTGCGGACATCACGATGTTCTGGTTCCAGTCTATCCAGATCCCTACGGCTACTATTCGAAAAGTGGAGGTCATCTGTGCTGACTTCATCTGGAGGGGAGGGATACATGCGATCTCCTGGGACCAGCTATGTCGGCCTCGGAAGGAAGGAGGAGTGGGGTTGAGGCCTCTTCATGCGGTCAGGAAGGCAGCTTGTGTGAAGATGGCCTGGAGATTCATCAAGGGGGGGTCGCTCTGGGCGGAATGGATGGCGAACAGATACTTAAGGAGGACTAACTTCTGGGCCTGCAGGATAGACAACAATTTTTCGGTCACGTTTAAGGCCATCCTGAGGTGTCGACCGGTGCTTCAGACCGCTATCTGCAGGAACATGAAAGATGGGACGACTACCGACCTCTGGCTAGACCCTTAGTTGGGTTCCAGATCCTTGCTCTAGATATTGGGAGGTCAGCTGGACAGGGAAGCGGGAAGGGGGCTCACATGCAATCGGATCATCAGAGATGGAGTTTGGAGGCCAGAAGGATATCCTTATACTGCTCAGCTTGCCGAGGAGATTCGCCTTATTACTATTGACGCTAGCCAGCATGGGAATTCCTGGAGCTGGGCCGGCCCAGGTACGGGTGGCGGGTCAGGTCTATTCTGCTTTCGTAGCTGCTACGACTTGGTTCGGACCCACCACGACCGGACTGAGGAGGTGGACTTCATTTGGGGCAAGGGGGTTGCCCGAAAAATGCAACTATGTGCATACCGACTTCTACGGGGTAGACTGATGACGAGAGACAGACTCCTCAGATTTGGGATGCAGATCCCAGATGCCAAATGTGTGCTATGTAATGGGGAGGACGAATCTATGGGGCATCTCTTCTTTGTATGCCCGGTGACCTGGCATATTTGGACTGAGCAGTGCGCGCAGCTGAGAGGAGGCGTCGGGGTGGATAGAGACATCCGGAGCATTCTCAGCTGGATCCGAGATCACAGAGGCCGGGATCCGGGTTGGGCCAGAAGAGCCAGAGTTCGTCTCGCCGCGTCCGTTTGGCACATCTGGAAGGAGCGGAACAGACGTATTTTCGAGGGCTTGACTTCCCCCTATTGGAATTCTACATAACATAGAATTCGATGTATCAGTAATGGCCCCATAATATTATAATTTGGGGCATGGAAAGTTGTGATATTTATGTATTGTAATACCTTTTCCGCTATATGCGAGGAATAAATTCACCCTTATGTATTGTAATACCTTTTCCGCTATATGCGAGGAATATCTATAGGGCATCTATTCTTTCAGTGCCATGTGGCGTGGAGCATCTGGGCAGAGCAGAGCCGGAGATACTTAGGAGGGGTGGGAAGGGAGCGTGACTTCAGAGAAATCCTTAAGTGGATTGGAGATCGCAGGGGCCAGGAGCAGAGCTGGGCCAGACGTGCTAGATTGAGGCTTGCTGCATCAGTTTGGCATGTCTGGAGGGAGAGGAACCGGCGTATTTATGAGGGACTGTCCACCCCACCGGCGGGCATCCTTCATAACATTGAGTCGGATGTACTAGTAATGTCCCCCTGAGTTGGGATTGTATCTTTATGCTGTAACCTTATTGCGCTGATAGTGGAATAAAATTTACCCTTTTTCCAAAATATATATATATATATATATATATATATATATATATATATATATATATATATATATATGTGTGTGTGTGTGTGTGTGTGTGTGTGTGTGTGTGTGTGTGTTGATATTTCTAATTTGGCCCCTCATCAAATTAGAATTATCTCCAGTATCTACACATTAATTCCATGACAATTATACCCTTAAGCCAATTTTCCAAATAGACCACTTTAATTTGGCTTAATTATTTAGATAGCCCAACACAATTAATTTTACATGTGTGGCCCATATTATTGAATAATTCCAACAAGAAGCCCTAAAATAAGAAATTTATTATATCTAAAATAGCAAAACACCAATTATAGACATTCAAATCCAAATTGGACTCCAACAAGAATAGCTAAGTAGGGGGTTCTTACTCAGGGGGCATGTAACCAAATGTACCAACAAGTCGAGTAGGAATTGATGCACTTCCAACTTCTGTAAGTTTTGTCAAACCAAAATCTGCAACCTGTAAGATAAACAGAATATTATTGTTAAAAACAAGAAAAATAAATCAGCTTCCACAGAAAAAGGCTAGAGTTACAACCTTCCCGTGGAAATTCTTATCAATCAAAATATTTGCTGTTTTAATATCACGATGTATATATACTGGAACAGTATGTTCATGGATGTACTCTAGACCCCTTGCTGAATCTAGGGCAATCTGAACCCTTGCAGGCCATGGAAGAGGATCTCTACCTGTACGAAGAAAGAGAATTGGTGTTATTTTACATCATCTTTCGGAACTGCTAGACAGACATGAGTTGCTACGCAGTTTCAGAAAGACCTACATCACCACCTATCTCACCTGTTCCATGTAAATGTTCACTCAAATTGCCATTTTCAATGTACTCGTAAACAAGAAATAGAGAACCCTCGATGCAATAGCCAATTAATCGCACCTGATTGAATTGCAAAGTATCAACATTTTGTAAGTGATATACTAATTTGGTTATAAACATGGGTTGATTTGGAGATATTATTGGTCTAAATTGCACCAGTTGGACTATTTTGGATTTGGCATGCTAAAAAGAACATTTAAAGTAAGCATTTGTTAGGACATGATTAAACTATAGTATGTTCCAAACTCAGAACACAATCATAGATAACCATAAGACGTACATATTTTACCTACTTGGTATAAAATGTCACTTTTGATAATACATCATTCAGGATTCTATATCCAATAGCAGATATCCACCTTGTTACAATGTATCAAACTCATAGTTCGCAGTATCGGCCAACACCGATACGATACGGCCAATACGTATCGCTTTTGGCATGTCCCGATTCGATACCAACACTATTGATACCTATCAAAACCAACTTTGAGGCATCTTTCCTGGTTAATTCGGCAAAGAAAAATTGAACTAAGAAGATAGAAAATTAAAAAAATAGTGTCAAACACAATGATTCAGTTGTGTCAAAAATTGACAATGTATATAGTATGTCAATATGATTCAGTATCGATAAACTATTATGTATTTGATTCAATTGAAAATTAAGAAGATACCTCAAACCAACCATTAGTAAATAATAAAATTGAATTATGAAATTCAATAACCATTATCATTTGTCGAAGTTGTATATCTGTAAGTTAACAACATTTGTCCATATTAATATTATTTCATTCAAAACTATTTAATATGGTCTATGTCTAAAGGCAAGTAAATAAACAATAGTATTTTTGTAAGTGGAATACTATCCATTTATATTAACAAGAAACAACTTATAACATATTACATTGTCTAAATGTATCAATATTTTATAGCATTTTAAACTACTTTCTATCTATTTTGGCTTTCCAAAATGAAGAACCAGACTCCGATCTAAACCAGCCGAAACCGCCAATGCTGATGCCGCTACAGATTCTAATAGGAAGGAACCGAAATCGATTCCGATAGCGATATTGCGAACCTTCATCAAACTATTAATAACCACCGTCGGTTGTTGATATTTTCTTTGCTACTTGCATTAAATTTAAACAATACTAATGGGTTTGAATCAAGCTTCACATTTCACAGTATTAATACGAGAATGGTTTTGGACCTTCCTTGTAAGTATTGGTATTGGTATTGGTATTGGTATTGGTATTGGTGATTTCCACAATTTTTGCGTTTCTTGATTGGAGTTTCGAAGTACTTTATTTCAGAAAACCAAAAAAATACTAAAAAATATATTTCAAAACTGTAAATATGTTTGATAAATTTAGACATAGTTTTATGTATTATGTTGCTTCTTGTTAGTTCTGAATGGAATAATATTCGACATTGATGAATAGTTCACCAATAAAGGATCATGTTATTTACTTGCTTCTACATAAAGTACCTGTACAATATAAAGTTTTGAATGGAACAATGTTAACATGGATAATATTGTGAATTTGTATATATAAACAACTCAGACAGATGATAATGGTTACATTCTGTCAATATGATATCTTGTTGAGACACTATAGCATATCGATCTTCAACAAGACTGAATTATTGTGCCAACACTATTTTTCAATACTTTTTCGCTTTTTCTTCTTCTTTTTTCTTTGTTGAATTGACCAAGAGAGTGAGCTCCAATCTTTGTATTGGCTGGTATGAATTGCTACATTGTGATTAGTATGAGAGGACATGCCAAAATTGATACGATATGATTGATACTGTAAACCTTGGTTTGAATCCGCCAACCAATAACCAAATATAGTAATAAATCACAAACTCAAACACAAGAATTTATGTGGAAAGTCCTTACAAAAGAAAACAATAGGCAAGATCGAACATAATCCACCATAATTAAAGTTACAGCTCTCTCGTGATCTGCAACCCAATGATCTAAGGCTATGTTGCATAGACACGGATTCTGATACAGATATGATACACTATGATTTTGGAATACGATATTTTAAGAAATTTTTTGGGATGGGTACCACATGGATAAGGTTATCTATATGCATGAAAACACATCTATACAGTTATTATATGCATTAGATCTTTATAACATTTATACTTAATCATGTTTTGAATAGTAACTATGGTCCCAAAAAGTTCTAGATGCATTGCAAAAAATGTTACTTTTTCATATTTTAATCTTATTTGGAACGACTATGAACATGCCAAAATCACCTTCAACTATGTTTAGGTACCTTTGGAGCCACTAGACATTGGTGAGCAATCTCTAGTAGAACTATCAAGTTAGTATCTTGTATAATATGTTCAAATACGGATATAAGCATAGATCAAGGTTCTAAACAGCTACGGCGGAGAGAGTCCTCCGCCAACCGTCTAGGCCGCGTAGGCACCACCTAGGCGCCACCTAGACGGTCGATACATTTTGAACATTTTTTACTATTTTACCTTTTTTTGCATAATAATATAATATGCATATTTTAAGGGTGTTCCATGCATAACTAAGTTGTAGAACGAAGATTTTTGAAGTTTTAGTTTTGTAAAAGTGAACTATAGGTCCATAATGCTTACAAAACCTTTTGACCAAAATATCTTGTTAGGTATTGCTCCGCCTAGGCACCCGCCTACGCCGCCTCACCTCCGCCTATGCCGCCAAACCTTAGTTGGCCGCCTACTCCACCGCCTACCGAAAAGCGGTGCGGAGAGAGACCACCTACCGCCTAGGCGGCCGTCTCAACCGCCACTGTACAAGATAGATCTAAGGTATCCCAACAATCCAAATAGATCAAAGAAGACAAGAAGAGAACTCACAACATTTCTCTTCCCAATGAATATAAATTACATTCACCAATCCTAGATTATCTTAAAAGAGTTACTGATCCCACGAAGGTGATGATAATGTTTTCTTCGTCTTCTCTTTCTCTCTAACCCGTTATAGAATCTCCGAATAATCGATTCTGCTTTCTGCTCTCTCCACTGCTCTCCAAACTAATTGCACCAGCCTCCCGGCCCTCATGTGTTACTACTAGAACCCAACATCGAATAGGGTCCAAATCCTATTCTGATTGGAACTAGCTTGTAGATTTATATGTATTTGGAGAAATCCTATTGAAGATAATATTCTTTAGCATTGAGGATAATATTCTATAGCAGACAGAATCCAAAACCATGGCCAACCAACTAGGACTCCTTTTTCCAACCCCACCCGGAGATCCAAACCCAATCCAGATCGGATTACTCCAACCCCATCCGTGCTCGTGTTTTGGGCTGGATCCGCCCAACAAATACTCTGTTCATGAGATATGAACTTATGAGATACGAACTTTACACGAAGTTTAATGATTTCAGCAAATTTCTCCATTTTTTAAATTTCTGTATATATCTCTTGTATCTATAAACTCCTCAGATAGAGAAAATAGAAAAAAACAAAATTTAAAAAGTCAAGATGGCCCAACATGTTCCATGTCTGGTAGCAGACTCCATTGGTAATATCTTGTACAACAAAATAAAGTTAGCTTACCAAGTTCAAGTGATGAACATGTGTTAGAACCTTCAGTTCAGCGAGGAACTCTTTAGAGGCTTGCATATCCATCTTTTTGATGGCAGCTTTCTGCAAATCAAAGCAATTAATCTTGCAACCAAGGCATTATTTTAAAATATCAAACAAAAGGATACTTTGAATAGACTACAAAGATTTGGTTACAGTTATACAGAAAGAATAGCTCAAACTAAATACGACAAGCTGAATCATAGAGTTAAAACAAAAGAGAAGAAAAAGAAATAAGACCACATCGACCAGGAGCATGTTTATAAAATTGCAAAATACCCATATTAACTTCTTTTGAACAAGAGCTTCTAATATTTCATAATACAAGCTTCTCTGATTACAAATGAAGGCTTACCCTCCTAATTAATACAACGAAAACATGAGATATGGTCAATTCAAAGAATAATACAGATGCAGGACAGCTTTCAGGTCAGTCACTAGACTTGGCTACAGATGAAAATTGCAAAAAAATTGGAACTCAGAAGTAAGAAGTTTGCTAGCATCATATTAACAAGTAACACAGGATATTAAATAGAAAGGATGCGTGTTGAATGGTCATAGAACTTGAGCATATAGCAAGATCTATGCATGACAATAGAACAAGAGGAAAATGAAATTTGTACTACCAGGAGGAGAAAGTTCTATCTAATTTTTTGAAGCTATGCATCAAAACTTAATTGAATGCCAGTTACATGGTAATCAATAATCAGTTAAGATACCCAAACTATGATTGAGTGCTTATTAGGAATATCGTGTCATCATATAATCATTTCACATAGGCTTTATAAAATTCGATTAAGGAAATTTTTGGGCATTTTGTACACATATCAACTGCCACTAATTCTAAGAAGGTAATAAGTTCAAGTTAACAGAAGCTATATGTTTACCTATAGTTGGCCAAGCTATTTCCTACTCAATGGACCTTAGTTTGGTATTTAGTTAATAGAAGAAAACTCAGTGAAAGCTGCCTTTTTATACTGCCTGCTTGCTTAGACTCTATCATTATCTTCCAGTGCTACATAACTTTAACTGATTGTTCAAAATGTGGAACATTGAAATCTTGTAAAGAAAGGAATAAAACAACACCATAAACAACTAGTAAATATTTCCATTCAAGTTGAGAGTACAGATCAATTCTTCTGTATGTAATTCATAAGCAAAGAATCAGTAAAACTGAGATTCTTTCACCCAATTCAGTTATAATAATAATGCGACCAACCTCTCCCCTAAGCTCGGCATAGAAAACAGCTCCAAAGCCACCTTGTCCAATTTTATTGTCCAGGCTGAAGTCATTTGTAGCCTTAGCAAGCTCTTCATAGGAGAACTCCACTGATTTATCGACAGTTATACCTGTCAGCGGTGAAGCACTTGCTCGTGGTGTTAAGACTGAAGATTTATCCGAGTAATTTGCAGTACCTACACCACAACATCATACTTCATAAAGTAGGTTATTTCAGGAAGTTCATTCAATAAGAGGATTATCCATAGATGAAACAATTTGCAAATTTCTGGATGTAGATCAACTTGAAAGAAAAACTGACACACAGACATCAAATAGAAAAAAAAAAGTTTTAACTTCATCAACAAGCATTGATCTAGATCTTTAAACGACGGCAAAATTAAATTATTGCAGTACAAACAAAGAATGCTAGCTATGATCTGTAAAGTGAATTGGTAGTATATTTATGAGCTGTAATATGATACCTAGGTGATTAAGAAACACTAAAAAATGAAAACAATATCAGGCAATCATTTCCGATTTTTGCAGAAGAAAATACAGAGACATGAAGCTGTTTCGTACAAAAAACTAGGTTTCAACTGACTTGGAGAAGGCTTATGATATTTGGTAGACATTAGGAATTGTGCACAAGAACATGTTTTGACTGTTCTAGACCTGCCACTTCACCAAACTCGGGGGTTAAATATTTAGTTTGGCAAGTCAAATTTGTTCTAGCCATAGTTAGCATGTTAATACCTTGTACTCTCCAGAGTCTACTAAAATAACTCACTCTGTAGTTCAGGATCATAATGCCATTTCAAGATTGTCTACAGTGGACTTACTTTTAAACAAAGGGCAATCTCCTAAGTTTGTAGTAGACAGAACCTTGTAGGGCTACGGTTTTAAAAACAGTACAGTAAAAATAGTAGAGTATATGTATATGAGGGTATAGTACAGTAAAAAAAAGGTGGAGTATATGTGATATGATTTCTCTCTAACAAGATGAAGAGTGGAAAACCTACGTCTTATTCTCAAAGCCCTATAAACAGGATGAGAACTGACTAATTCTTCATGCACCAACCACTACTTTCAAAATAGGAAACAACATGTCAGCCTTGATCGACACTTGGTCGGTTGTTATAGTGATTACTCAACATGGATTGCACAACATTTTGGTACTTTATACTGGTTTATCTAATACTATTCGGAGACACTTCAGATATTACCTGGAATAACAACTATCCAGTCTTCAAGCCGTGAAAGTTTATATGAAAAAGAAGCCTGCACTGTAAATATCCTACCGATTCAGCTAGTTGTTGTAATACATTATCAAAATATAATTTCTTGCCCGCTTAATCTCTTATACTTGCATTAAGGTGCATTAATGTTAATCTACCACTCGACCAGCATGAAAATGTGACAGCTATCCAGTAAAATACAGAAGCGAAGCTTCATTTGGTGGCTCAAATCATTATATAGAAAAGTCCTCATTCTTCTAACTTAACTAGCGATTCATTCAAAAATGGACCTGGAACAACTATTTGAACAAGCAAGCACAAATATGTCCATAATTGCACAAAAGCTCATAGTTCCACTTGCAAGTTAAGTATTACCATGGAGTTGATTCAAGAAATTTTCTTCAAGTGGTAGTGAAATCTGTGAGGACTTCTTTTTCTTTTTCCTATAAAGCACTACATATAAAGCGATGGCCACAACAAGTAGAACCACTCCAGCCACGCAAATCCCAGCAATAACTCCGGCTGAAATTCCTGCTTAACCTCAGTGGAAAATCCCATGAGTTCGTTGTCATACCATTACCATTAATTAATGCATACGAGAGAAGAAGAGCAATCACCTTTGCTGCAAAAAGAAACACAGTCAAGCCTCCATGTTAGTACTAAACGAAACTTTTATATAAAGCCAACTAATATGACAATGTACATACATACCTTGAAGAAAGGGGGCGATAGCTGCCACTTGGGTCTGTAAAAGGCATAAAGAGTAATCAAGGAGAGATCCGAACATTAAAGGAGATAGCTCAGATAGGTAAAAGAAAATGAAGGACTTTATAAATAAATTTTGAAAGACAATATGTGAAAAAAGCTCCCAATAAAGGAGTACTAAGTTACTAAAGAACAAGACATCTGTTGTTAAGAACAAAAACCATTACAATGGGAAATAGCATTAGTTTATTCCTTCACAACATAATTACATCATGCCAACAAGAAAACTTTCCGTTCCCACATTATCGAAGAACAATTCTTGTCAATACTAAATATTACTCTTAAGTGAAACATTTAGCAAGACATGTCCATTTGGTACATTTTACACGAAGGCTCAAAAGAATTTCATTACCAAAGGTCGGTCACCACATTGGTTGAAAAGGCTTTGGTAGGGGAAGGAAAATGATAAACATTTGAATATATATTACCAAAGTACTTGGCTCCATATAAAAGAAAATTAGCACTAAAGAAGTTCCAGAAAGTGGAAAACATGTACAAGCTCCATTTGCGCAAGTGTGGACAGATGCATTTCTACATACAGATTATATACTAGCGGCAGTGTGGGACTCTAATCCAAAAAGGAATTCGTGTTCGACAGAGAGACAAACATATCTAATTGAATGGCCAAACAGGCTGAAATTTGTTCTAGAAACTTCAATAATTAGTTATTAAATATGAAAGTTCAGTTGGTCTAAAACATCTAAATAATATTAAGATATGGCATGGCAATTGATTGTCGTCACTAATCATTACTAAATTTACTAAAAGTAGTTTAGTATCAGCAATTTCAAGCCATTTTGGCAAGTTAGTCTAAGAGGAAATGAATGCCATTCGACTCACTAGTCACTAGAATTCCAAAACCAACTAATCCACTAATAGTCACCCTTTCCAGAGCAGAACACAAACCCCTGCCCAGAAGTAAAATCCATCTCAGAATCATACATTACAGCAAGTCCTTCCCGCCACTGACCTGAAACTCTCTTACTTTGCGTGTATAATTCAAACTGTTCCTCCCTCCCTCTCATATTTTCTCAATCTTTCTGCCGTTACCTAGTTGATTGGCCAAATTTCTTGTAGGAACTTCAACATTACATTGCAGCAATAAGTTATGGCATCTGAGAACTCTGTTGGTCACTCTAACACCCAAACTAAATACGTAACTCATTGTAACAATTTTTTTGGAGAGAAACTCATTTTAACAACTCATCCAGAGATATAAGTAGTTCCATTGTCACTCACATCTACTGTAACAAACATGATTCCTTGCTCAGCAGCAAAATTTGCACTGCAGCAAGTCCTCCTTCACTGTCATCCTGAACCCTACTGCTGCGAATGACCTGGGACACGTATCAGACACAAGAAAGACACTTCAACATACACTATGACAAACCAAAACCAATCTCGTATCCGTATCGCCCTGTATGTAATAGACCGCTCCTCCTGGTCCGGCTATCGATCAACCGCTACATGAATTTCTTAGTTCGTCCCCCCTTTAATATTTAAGACACATCGCGTCTAGGAGATCCGAACCTTTGCCGGTTTTCCGGGTTCTTATGTCGGCAAGACTTGACCACTTGAGCAAGGCTTATTGATTCTTATTAATTATTGTCCAATCTTCAACATTAGGTAACAAGTCTAGTTAACTCATCTGAAAATTATGTTCTTTCTAACAACAACACTAGACATTGGTAAATAGTCAACATTAAATCCATTACTAGCCCTACTATTCTACCAACAGCCAAAATACCAACTAAGACTAAAAGCAATTCCAGTCACACTCACCCTTCACTGGAACAAAAACGATCCCCTTCCCAGTGCTAAAATTTACCCCAGGATTGAACCTCTGCAGCAATTCCTCCTTCCCTGCCAGCCCAAACCTTGTCGCAACTGACTGCAGGCTCTCCCCGTCCCTCAGTGGGTACGTGTCGAACAGCCCGTACTCTTCCGACACGCCCACGTCCCCGCACGAGCAGTTCACCGTCACGTTGATCATCACCCCTGGTGGGATCCTGGTCGGCGGGTACGAGTTGACCCTCGTGATCCAGTCCACGGTGGTGAGGTTTGCGTAGTCCCGGGTGGCGACCCTGTCGTAGGTGTCGTCCGGGAGGGTCTGGTACGGGAAGGTATGTCCGAGGAAGTCAGAGTTGATGCAGTCGCAGGGGAAGAAGACATTGACCCGGTCCCCGGCCTGGATGCTGTCCGTGTTCTTGATGTTGTCGTTGTAAGGGAGGAGGTCTTCGTAGAAGAGGCCGAAGAGGGAGGAGATGTAGGTGAGGTTGAGGTTCGGGGAGACATAGTAGGACGCCAGCGCGAGTGGGCACCCCGACCTGCATCCGGATTCGGATCCGATTGGGTACAGACCCAATAAGAGGAGGATGAAGAAGAATGAAATGGATCCAAATTTGACCATTTTAGGGCTTCAAGGTCACCGGACCTTGATTGTAATCCTAAATTATATTAGAGGACTCCGTTCCAATTATTGAAAAAAGAGAGTAGATTTTGATCCCAAAAATGGGATTTTAGGAATGAGATGGAATCATAATCGAGTGAAAATTGAAGAAACACTAATGTTAGGGTTTCAAGATCACCAGACCTTGATTTGAACCCTAAATTGAAGGCTGCGAGAGCAATTAGAAGGCTCTGAGCATAAAAAAAGACTCGCTTTTGATCTTAAAAAAGTACGATCTTTAGACCATTTTGAAGAATTTAAGAATGAGATCGAATCAAAAGCCAGTGAACTTTAGATGATCGAACTGAAGAATTTAAGTCCGAATTGGGGTTTTGGAGAGGGAATGGACCGAAATTGGGACTGAATCCCTAGCCCTAACCCTATTTTTTTATGATTTTCTGGCTGGAGAGACGGCAGCATCAAGGAGTCGGCCATTTCGAAAGTTGACAAAATTTGGGGATTATTTAAACGAGCCAATAAAAGTGCGACACGTGGAGAATGGAATCGGCTTCCCGCGTGATTTTTAATTCCTTGCCTGCTGTCATCATCAGTATAACCGCTGACCCTTACGAGGATGGTGCAAGCAATCTCAGCCGTTTAATCTCTTACATAGGGGTATCGGTGATCAAAGGAGTAAAACTTTGATATAGAAGTAGGGGTGGGCATACGGGTCCAGGACCCGCGGTTCCCATCCGGCCCGAACCGTATATTGGTCAAACGGGACGGTTCCTAAAATTTAGAATTTAAACGGGACGGGCCGGGGCGGATCGTGTGATACTAACGGGGCGGGGCGGGTCCTATTTTCAAAATAAACGGGGCCCCGAACCGACCCGTTTCTAGGAGTATGATTTTTTTTATTTATCAATTTTAATTTTTTTCATATTATAATTTATAAATAATAGCACACGTTATTGTTTAGTAAACAAATTCTACAAATTGGAAAAACATAATACTTGTTTTGTTCTTCTAGATAATAGAACATGTGTAAATGTTTACTATTCTATAATTTTTTGAATTTTTTTTGGATCCGTTTGGACCCGCGGGTCGGCTCGATTTGGACCCGTTTCGAACGGGTCAAATCCGTACCGCTTCCAATATTTTTTGGACCCGTCCCGCCCCGCTCCGCCAATTAACGGGTCCGGTCCAGATCCATAAAATTTGGACCCGGCCCGACCCGTGCCCACCCCTATATAGAAGTAGGTATCAAAAATTTAGATACCTGTTCCTGGACTCTCCTCTCATTTCACAAATGTTCATACATTTATGAAATGAGAGGAGAGCCCACTTGTCATAAAAAATAGGTATTAAAATTTTGATACCTCTATCAAAGCTTTCTTTTGATAGAGTTCAGTTGGGCCTTGGGCTTACTTTCCAATCCAAACATTGTTTATATGCTTAAGGCCAATGCCCAAATTTACAACATAGGCCCTAATTATGCCATATATCAATGGGCTTAGATTTAAGAAGTTATAGGCTTAGCTACTATTAAAGGAAGAGTGTTTAAAGACCAACACAAATGGAAAATTTTATTTTCGGTGTGGGAGGGGTTCTTACAATAAGCCACCTCCACCAAGCTTATGCATATGCATGGAAACCAGACTCTGCAACCTCATACGCCTTCCATGGATGGAAGCCTTCCTAGCGTCGAGTACTTCAGACATCCCGACCTTCCGTGTTTTTGAGACCACGCCGTGACCCCAAACAGGTCTGCGAGGCAGAACCAATGCTCAACCGATCACCGCATCTCTCCCTATCGGCCTCGCCGTCCATCAGCGTCATACCATTCCTGTACGTTCCGATGACAGCGTTGTTGGTTTTTTGATGTGTTGTTGCTTGGGAAGCAACCTATATGTGATTCAAAAAGGCACTCCATTCTTTTAGTTCCACATGGGAAAGGAGAAAAAGTTCTCCTTTCCATATAAGGCTTTTCTCTCCTTAGTGGGTTAGTGGGTTGTGTAGGGGATGGGCTACATCCCATCTAACCCGCAAGCGGGTGCGCAATTTAATGTGCATTTCTGACGTGTTTATTTGTCGCGCACTTAGCACTTTGCACGCTTGCGCGCCGCGGACCGAACGAAGGGTATAAAGGTAACTTTCTATCTCATTTTATTTTTATTTGATTTATTCTTTTTGTTTCGGTTGCCTGGTCTTCCGTAGAACTGTTACCACGTAATTCTGTTACAGGATTTGTGGACCGTGGAGATAATTCCGGCTACGTATAGATGTTTGCAAAGAACAAAAGTTTTATTACAAACTAAGAAAAAGAGTACAGGAGTACAATTAATTTTTGGGGAAGTACAACTATAGGAATCTGATCAGAAGACGATCACTTTATCCCTTGGATGATGTGATATCGAAGACACGAGCCTCTAGAGAATGCGACAGCACTTTAGCAGAAGATTATGATCACTCTTGATGTTTTGTAATTGATTTGAAACCCTAGTTGTAGAGTTCTTGAAATAACTATTTAGTAGTTATTCTAGATTGCGTGTGCTTCAGATTGCGCACTTCCTGTTCACTTGCACAAATGGTTGTACTAACTGCTGTAGACGCGTGGTATCATTTGATTGAGATGCGCGTGGTCGTGAGCAGTGTAGTGGACACGTTCTGCAAAGTTAGCGGCTTGTGCCCCACGTCACTCTGTTCTGAACACTATTTGATCACCTTGCGCGTACTTGATCAGGTTGCGCGTGGGCGCAACGTAACAACCTGCGCGAGCGGTTTGCACCAACTACTGTAAACGCATGGCATCGTTTGATTGAGATGCGCGTGGTCGTAGGCAGTGTAGTGGGCACGTACTGCAAAGTTGATGGCTTGCGTGCCATGTCACCCTGTTTTAAAATAAGAGTTGATCAAGTGGGGCCAATTTGTCAGGCTGCGCATAGGCGCAACTCAACGACTGGCGTCTTTGACTAGGTCTTCTGTGTTGTACTGTTTAATTTTTGCGCCATACAGTGACTTGCGCGAACCAGCTGTCAGCATTAATTACATGCTGACAAAATCTTCTCGAGCGCTGCGTTGCGCAGAATTCGAATAGATTTTCCTTAATCTTCGTGCTGTCAGTTGTCAGAAAATGATGATGCCGTTACAGCTTCTCAAGGAAGTGCAACCTGGCGTTGGCGCAACCTGATGTTGCACAACTTGAATGTTTGGCGCAGCATAATGTTTTGGCGCCATCATATGATTGAGCACTTTAATGGGTGTCACATCTTAATTTTTAGGCTCTACAAGACCCCCTTCAAAGTTTTCAAAACTTGAATATACTTCAAAGTTTTGAAATACTTTGAATTATAATAGTTTTGTTTGGATTGCACCAGGTCTCAACCGACTCCGCTTTTTGAGCACAAATTGTGCGATCAACTTTTGAAGCTATAAATATCCACATGTTTCAAACTCTTCATTTTTTTACTGAAGTTCAATTTCTCAAAAATCCTATCTTCCCTTCTTCTTCCCGAGCTTTGACTAGCATCAAATAGCGCCCAAGAGATCTGCTGTTGAGAAGGAAAAGAGTGTTGCCGAGTCTTCTTCTCGTGTTCCACCTACACGCGCACCTCAGTATGCTCCCCCTTCGTCACGACAAGAGACGGCCAACCCGGCCATAGAAGGTGAATATTTTGATAATAAATATCGACCAATCCCCTTTTTAGGGTTTGGTTTGACTTTATCAATATGCACGCCTACTCTTTTTAGAATTAGGCGTGTTTCCTGACTTGTGTCGCTCTTCTTAGGGTTTGGTTGCTATTCAGACAATATTGTGCATCGTTTCGAGAGTTGTACCGTCTGATTCTGTATAATCAGCTTGGCGCAACTTGAGATGCTGCGCCACATAGATGTTTGTTTCGAAAGAAATGTCGCACAACATAAAAGTCGGGCAAATCGATATGTCGTGCAACATAGATGTGGCACAATACAAAATGTCGTACTATATGAGTGTTGCGCAACCTGTGATATCATCTGTTATGTTTCATTGAACCAGACATTAACCCCTGTTTGTTTGTTTTCATATAGTTAATCTCAGAGAAGACCCAAATACTGAAATCTATGCTTCGGCCTTCAACGTGTCAGAGTACCGAGAGGACTTATCCCATGTACAATATCCTCAATATGATCTTCCTGAGTTCCAAAGAGCTATGCTTGCATCTCAAGATAATCCCACTTTATTATGCTTAATGAACGGCGAACCTTTGGAAAGTCTGGACAATGTCGTCCATAAGAAACCATCTTTCTTATTTGGAGAGGCGATCAAGAAGACATCCCAGCCCAAAGCGAAAAGAGAAGACAAATTTTATCAATTTGGGGATAGGATCATGTACCTCCCAGAAATGCCGAGACACTTGTCTTTGTCTCGATACACATTTTCTAGTTATCCCCGCCGTATGGGATGGGACCTGACCCCGATTCAACAGGTCAGAGTCGGGAGGATATGCTACAGATTGGGTCCACAGAACAAGGATTTGTTCTACAGCACTTCGGAGAGATATAGCTCCCATCTGAGAGGTTTGAGACCAAGCTGTATACCTCCTGAAGATTCATCAATGTTACTTCCCGTCCGAGTACCCATTTTTGCGAACATGTTTGCGAAGGCTGAAGGAAGTTACACTGATCAGACTATGCGCTTAACGGGCTTAGTGAATCCCAACATGAAATGCTGGAACAGTGTAGTAGTTTGGGTTTTGGATCATTTTAAGGATAAACTCCTTGAATTAGAACTCTATGATTCGATTTGGACCACTGCTCATGGCTTTCGTCCAAATGCTCACATGTTTCTGACTTTAGTTGAAAGATATAATGAGAGGACCGGTACCTTCATGACACCTCACGGGGAAATCGGCTTCGCTCTTCATGAAATGAAGTATCTTTCACATATACCAATGGGTGAAAATCCCTATGAAGAATATGTGCCAACGAATGAGGAGTTGGATACTCTCTCTGCAGAGAACCCTAAGATGGTGGCTATGTTCGAAGAATTATTATGCCACTATCTGATTTGTTCCTTTTATTACAAAAGTGCTTCCAAAGGGACTTGCTACATTACCAAATGGCTGCCATATTTGTTTCTCGGGCATGCTCATGAAGAAAAGATTGTTGAAAGTCTAGCCTGTACTCCTTGTTTCTTCGAACCGCTCGACCGCAACGATGTAGAAAAATTGATAGAGAAAACTAATCACTGTGATAACATCTTGGATATAGATTGGTACCCCTTTACTGCTGGTACTAAAATCAAAATTTATCTTAGACAAGGTTATAGAACCATGTCTCAAGAAGCCCAGCTGGCGGGTTTTCTCTCTTTATGGTTACAGCGGTTTGTGATACCTGGAGCCAGTGCCGTTGTAAACCCCCTAAATTTCTACTACGATTTTTTTAAAATATTTTTGTATTTATTTTGTACTTCGTATCTGCAAGTCACATACGAGTTCGCATTGTTGTATTTGCGTAGTGTGCGAGATTTGCGTTTCGTATTTGCTCGACGAGTGCGAATATGTGTCGAGGTACATATTTTAGAAAAACATTTTTTATAAATTTTATTTTATATAGGAAAGTGCATGTTCAAATAAATGTGATAAATATTTTTTTATTTTTTTAAAAAGAGTTATTTTATTGGTCATTTAAAAATAAGTAGTGATTTGAAAATTGTGGTTTATATGAAATGTATTCCAAATATTTTTACGAAATTTGGAATTTGTTATTAACATATTTTTGTTATTTATAAAAACTATTATATGATTTAATATTTAAGTAATATTCTTGATTTTCGAAATTAATTAATGCTATATTTTAATATTTATGAAAAATATATTTAAAATTTTGTTTTATTTAATATTTGTATTATTTTGATAATTTAAATTTGGAAAAGATTTTATTTTAAATTAAAGGAAGTTATCTAGATTGATTTGATTTTGATTACTTAAACTCTAAATCGATTTAACTAAAAAGATGGAATTATCCATCGGGGTTTAACCATTGCAAGTCCTTATCCAACTGGGAATTCCCACCTCCTATATAAGGAGAGGTACTCATCCATAAATTAGATCATCCACAAACGTGCATCATGTCCGTGCCCATGCCTCTTCCCATCCACTACGTTATTTCCTTTACAAATACATATTTCTCCGTCCGACAAACCCGACGTCCACTTTGTGTCGGGACACAACCCCGGCATGACACATCCAACCCGATGATCCTATCCCTAATCCGACTTCAGTGTCCCCAGCATCCGACCATCGTCCCCGCCAACGACCCATCACCGCCGCCTTTTCGAGTGCCTCCTGGCCGCAGTCACCGCTGCCACAACCAGCGGCACCGAGCCACCCCTGTGGTCATCCCGAACTCCTATCACACCGCCGCCATCACCGCCACCTACGACAACCTCTCCTCCCCTCTTCCCCAAACCCAACAACCCCATCACCATCATCGGCACCATCGCCGGAAACCCCAAGAAACTGTCAACACCATCCCCATCACAACAAAAGAAAGAAGAAGAAGGGGAAAATCTGATCCAAACACTCACCTGACCCGGCCTCGACCTGGCGACCGCTGCAATCCTGTGCCTCCCCAACCCATGCCGGATCCGACCATCGTCTTCGCCACCCTGAACAGGCGAGCACCGCCAACTGAATTCCGGTGGACCGTCGCTTAGATCGGCCAGCGGCCGCCGCACGTACCACCCCGTTCGACTTCCCTTCGAGCCGTGCACCCTCTGGCGAGGACCGTCGATCGTGCCGCCTGTAGTGCCCCGTCCCTACATCGTGCCCCATACTCTATCCACGGGGTACACGAGAAAGGAACACTGTCACTATCGATTCGGTCGGGACCGATAGGTCGGGATCGATCGAGTCGATCGAACGGGAACGGTTAAATTAAGATCCATTCCTCGTTATGGAATGTCTTCTTCGAAACCAAGTCCCATATTCAGCGGATTGTACCTCAAGGATTGACTCTGCGGCTGAGTCGGTAGACCTCCCGTTGCTCTGCTTTTTACGCCGCTTGCATTGGTTTTGGCTTTGTTTTCTGAATGCGTTTTCGTGAATGTTTTCGATGGTTTTTATGGCTTGCGTTTCAAACTCGTATTTCCTATCGAACTTCTTGAATAATGCAGCGTTCTAATCGATTGCTTGTACAATTTCAGGTAATCGCGTAGGCGACGTTTAGCGCGACCAACAAGTTCTCTCGCCTGAAGTAAACTTAAGGTGAGTGGCTGACCCTTCTCTTTTCGACCTCTTCTTAGGTAAATCGATAGCGTTGTTGCGGAAGAAAGAATGAATGCAAGGGCACGAGCACGGTAAAATGATTAAGTTTCAAAGAGAACGAAGGCTATACCTTAATAACTGAATAATGTCTTAACTCGGTCATTGGACAACTTGTCGACAAGGAGAAAGTTTCCTCGAGCGACAACCCGGGGCCACGGGACCGACTCGGCCTAGGAGGAAACACGGTATAGCTGTGCTGGATGATAGCACGGATTAGGCGGGGACTTTCAGCGGAGCTCGCTACTTGCGTTGAAAGGGCCGGCCCCGACTAACAAAGCTATAAGTCCAGGATGGCTTGTGGTGTCAGTGGCCAATCACACGTAATATTGCACTTGGTATAAAAAATGATAACAATTGACAGGGAAGAACATGGTAAGTCTCATAAGGCGTGGTGCGGCCCGCCGTGGGTAAGTCTCAACGTGTTTCATATTATGCTTGTCATATGCTTGTTCGAAATTCATTAGGATGGTTAGAAACATTCATGAACTAAAGTCATATAAACTCTTCAACCAAATGAGAGCTTGGAACTTAAATAGCCACGCACCAGTACAAAGTATAATGTACTGATCCTCGCTCTCCACGCAGGTACCCCGAACCACGAAGGGCGTGCCACTTGAAACTCAAGGCGACGTGAACTCTTTTGAAGCATCGTCTGTAAAACCCTTATATTTTTAATTATTATATTTATTATTATTTTATTAGATTTAAAAATGAATTTTTGTAATTTATGATTTTATTAAAAATGACCTTAGCCATTGTTGAATTTTTGGAACACAAGACTACCATGAATTTTGGCACGAAAGATGTAGCAGTGTGCCTTGACTAGTGTGCTAGCCATGCTGGGGGAAGCCTAGCCATGGTGAAGACCGAACTAGAAAAACAGGCCAGTTGCGACTTAACCTCCACCGATAAACTAATTATTTATAAATTAAATCTTTGACTTTTTAAGTGACCCGGTTTGACCAATTCAGCACGAATTGGACCCGGACCAAACCCAAGCCCATGTAGGCACGTGGGAGACCAAAGTGGCCATGTAGACATATTTAATGTACGTAAAAATAATTTCTAAATTATTATAGAATTTCATGTACAATTTAAAATCATTTAATTATTTGTGCAATTATTGGTATTTTATTATTTAAATAATATTACAAAATAGTACGTTTTGTGGACCCGGGAAAGGGTGTGCAGTGTAAGTGCACTCATTGGGACGATATTATTAATTTATTATTATTAAAATTATTTTGTGGAGATTTAAAAAACAAAAAAACAAAAATGTTCTTTCTATTTAAATATTATTATTATTTTGAGTTGATTTATTAAGGATTGAATTTATATATATATATATATATATATATATATATATATATATGTAGATATGCTCAAATATATTAAAAAGTTGACTTTTAAATGGTATTTGGATTTTAAATAGATTTTTTGGTGTATATATATATATATATATATATATATATATATATATCTGTTTTTTTTTTAAAAACAAAAAACTTATATATATATATATATATATATATATATATATATATATATATATATATAAGTAGATAAGTTTAGAAAGAAAAAGAAAAAAAAAGAAAAAGAAAAGAAAAGCATAAGGGGTGGTCGGCCCCACCCGACCACCCACAACTAAATAGCAGCGGCAGCAGCATTTTGCTAACAAAGTGGCCGCCCACCTTGATTAGCAGTAGCAGCATATGAGCCGACCCCCTTCCCCTTTTATATATATACATACATATATATATATATATATGTGACCTAATTTTCTTTCTCCTCCTAATCTCTTCCTCCACCTTCCTTCCTCCTCTCTCCTCCGCTCACCCCACGTCCCGACGAGCACCTCCGCACCCAGCCACAGCAGCCCCGTCTTGCGGTCGCCACGGCAAACACCACCACCAACAAGAAACGACAACAACATCAACAAAATTCAACTTCAAGGTACCTAACTTTACCGTGCGATTTCTCTCTCAGTTCTTATTCGTTTTTGATTCCGTAAATTCGTGTAGAAAGCCCACATGACCCTCTTTGAGATCCCCCAGGTGGATTTCGACATGGCCATCCAACTTGCTCGAAAAATTGAGGCAAAGTTGGAGAAAAACCACTTTTCTGAAATATTAAAAACTATTTTGAAATACCAACTTGTCGGCCACTTTTCAATCTGTACAATAGGATTTTGTAGAAACTAATTAAAGACAGTCAAAGACAACATAACCGAGATTGTAACGCACCTTTTGGATTCACTTTTTATCTAGTATGTATAAAGTTACATGTTGTTAAAGTTTTCCGAAAAATTATAAATTATATTTTCAAAAAAGTAGAAAAACACCCGATACGGCATGCGCCCCGACAAACCGGACGACGTGTGTAAAACCCATAAATTTCTACTATATTTTTATTATTAAATTTGGTACTGATTTAAAATTTTGTATTGTACGTCACGTAGTCGTATTGTACGTCGTGTACGAAAATTTTATTTTTCGAAATTGCTCGACGAGTGCGAATATGTGCGAGCGTACATATTTTTAGAAAAACATATTTTTTCTATTTTTATGGTTTCAAAATAATATAGGTAATAATTATTTCTAGCTATCATTTCAAGTTTATGCTTTTAAGTATGAAAAGCCTTTTATTTATGCAGTTATAATTATAAAGTATTTTCCCATAAAATGGTATATTAGAAAGTATATTTATGTAAAAAATATTTGTGCATACATATAGCTCATAAATATTTATTAGTTTATTTTAAATAAAAATGCAATTTTTGAAATTAATATTATTAGTATTTTTGGAAAACATATTTTGAATTTATTGTGGAGATTTAAATCTTGATTTGAATCTATGTATTTATTTAAATAGTTAAATAATTGAAATTTGATTTATTGATTTGATTTTAAACTAAGAGAATTTAATTTGATTTAAATTAGATTTGGATTTGGATTTGGATTTTGATTTGATTGCTTTTAAACTAAATATGGAAATATCCAAATTGGGTTTTAAATATCCTAATCCTTATCTTATTGGGAATTCCCACATACTATAAATAGGCAGGTACTCCTCCAATTTATTTTTATCATCCACCAAATTGTCTCCACAAATTATTCCACAAAGTGTATGTGCCTCGTGTCGGTGTCCATCTCTTCCGTGTCAGCCGTGACGGCCTCGGGTCCGACCCCGGGTGTCATTCCAATATCTTATTCCATGTTTATACAAATACATTGATTCCGTATCGGACACTTCTCCGACACAATATAAATTTCTACCCTAATCCTAATCCTAACCCTCTGCCTCCTCCTGTCCCGTTCGGCCCGACCACCTGCTGTCCCAACACCAGCCTGCCGCCACCGCCCCAACATCACGCCATCACCGTTCTCCGACACCACCCGCTCCCACCATACCAACCACCATTGTCGTAGCAGCCCTGCCCCGACACACCTCCGCCATGGCAAACAACACCCACAGCCCGACCAAGCCCCAACCAAACCCACGGCCACCGCCTAGGCCGGCACCACCAAAGACCACCCTGGCCGGACCACCGCCCCTGGTCACCGCCACAAAACAGAACCACCTTCCCTCCGGCCAAACCCCCTCCGAACCCCGGCCAACCCACTGGCAACCACCACCACCGTCACTGGCGCCAACGCCGACGACTAGAGAAAAACCCTAGAAATTGCCATTTAAAACCAAACACGACCACCCTTACCTCCCGTGGCCGTCGTCTTCGCCCGGTGATCCGCGCCGAGCGCCACCACCGGGCTCTGGCGAGCCCGCCGTCGCGCGACCCCACCGCTGACCGCCGTTCCTCTCGCAGCCCTCCGCCGGAAACCCCCATCCGCCTCCGTCGCCGGCCGACGAGCCGCCCGCGCGCAACCTCGCTACCGCCTCCCTCTCTCGAGCCAAGCTCTCTCGAAACCCTCTCGCACTCGCCCCTCCGCTTCTTCTCTCCCACGCCGCCTCTCTATCTCTAGCTCACCGTCCGCTCTCTCCGTCACCCACCCTCTCGATTTCCCCTTTTTTTTTCTTTTTTTTCCTCATTCTCTCTCTCCCCTTGCTATTAACGAACAGCAGCTGTTGTTTGTTATTATTTTTCATTTTTCATTTTATTATTTTACTTTACTTTTGTTTAGTTTTTGTTTAGTAAATTTTATATTATTATTATTATTATTATTATATCTATTCTTCTTGGAAGTTGTACAGCTGCAGTACTTCGAATTATTATCAAATACTTGGTTGGAAATTGATGATGTAACTTTTCTTCCACTGGACAGTCCTCCAGCCACACCAGTATTATTGATATTCTCATACAGCAAAATATGTTGCATTGACAGTACAAAGATTGTTGCTTATTATTATTATTATTATTATTATTATTATTATTATTATTATTATTATTATTATTATTATTATTATTATTATTATTATATTTATTATTATTATTATATTTATTATTATTATTATTAAGGTTAGTATTTAAGATTATATACTATTATTTTTCAAAACTATATGTATAGTATAGAGGTAAAGCTATCTAGGTAATTCTCAAATTGGTTTAAGCCAAATAAAATCTCTAGATTATATAATGTTTATTTAAATATATTTTTATCATAAGGAGTAGATTTTCAAATTATAAAATATTTTTATTTTAGTTATTTGTTGAAAATATTAATAATGATATACAGTTTTTATATATAAGTTACAAACTTAAGCGTTTTGCCCTAAAACGACTTTCGATTTTTGGGTATTTTATTGGAAAGCATATTTTGACTAATAAATTATATTTCAATTATTATACATATTTTCTAAATTTCGTATATATATTTAATTATCCATATATTCTTTGATTTTTCTCCTGTCCGTATCCAAGTCCTATTGTTCCCATTCCTTCGCCCATTTCGAGACTACCTTATGTCCACCCTAACTAATTTGACCCTTCTGGACCCAATAGAACCGACCGTGTCACCATCAGAGGTCCCCTTGTATAGTTATTACACCAAAGTCACAGTTCATGCCACAGCAATCATTACAGCACACCAGGCGTACTACCAGGCAAGACACCTTGCCATTTGCTGTTTATTTATTTTAGCTCATATTTCATGCATTATTTATTTTCTTTATGCAAAATAAACTGTGATATATGGCATAACCTATTAGAACTTACTGTTCATTTATATTTCCTGCTATGTATTATTTTTTTCACATTAAACCTAGATTTAAGGGACCACCTTGTGTGTTGCATTCATTGGCCTTGACACGTTGTAACACGAAGTTGTGTGTCGCATGTAGGATACGGAAGTGCGTGATTGGCTGGCCACCAGTACGTACAAGCCGTGCGATAGGAATAACCGCTAATAGAGGTTGCATGCTCAGTTTGACTTAGCGGTTATAGAGGTTTACTGTTGTGGATACAACATAGTAGGCATTGGACAGGAAGGACAATTCCTTAGCGTATGGGCTTCGATGCACTTTCCCTTTTGTAACCCGTGAGCTCCGCCGGAGATGCGGGTCAGATTACCCATGATTACTAACGGCCACTGACGATTCTGCGGAACGTCATGCTCTTACTGATGGGGCCTCTGGTGCCCAAGGGGACTATGCCGATCCTATTTAGCCAGGGCCCATGCGTAGGAAGGATTGTTCTTAACTACATTTCACTTAGAATGGTAGGCTACCTTATCCGTTAGGTACGAGTACTTTTGGTTTGGGTACTTGTATCTGACCGTGGCTTGGAACAATAACTTGTCGCGGATTAGTTCGTTACATCTTGTCCTTGTTTGGTTGTAGGTGTGACTTACTACTTCGATGAGAAGGTATTGAACCTTGTTGGGGTCCGGATACCATATTGGATTCATAGCATGGAAAGATACGTCACCGTGAATTAGTTTACCATCTCCTGTCCTTGTTTGGTTGGGGGGATGGTACGCTCGTTCAGTAGGTGCGTATTGGACCATGTTATAATTCGATTGACTTATTTATTTGAGCAATATTTATTCAGTTTATATGGCATGATATTATGTGTCTTGTTACGTCCCTCTGAGGACCTGGTTATCTCTTCAGGTGTGTGCTCTTGTCTTTCGCAGGTGTTCTAGCTCTAGCCGTGTTCATCGCTATTTCTTCGAGGACGATTGTACTTGGATCGTCTTCGCTTCGCTCGCCAAATTTATTTCCTTTCTCACGTATTTTTCCTTTACTTGTTGGTAGTAGATTTGTCTCCGCCCAACATATTGTATCAAGACAATTCATTATCATTATATGATATCTTTTATTCATTTATTTGTGGATGAGATTAGTTATGGTTCTACTGCATTTTACAGCTTATGTATCCATACGAGGCCTATGTACTTCGTATGAATACAGCTGGCATGTCTACGTTCCTAGTCCTACGTATTTTAGGACTGGGGCGTTATATGTTTTTGTGGTGGCCCATGCAGGTCAAGATAAATTGTTTGGTTACTTTACCGTACCAAGCAAGCCTGCATATAGGATTAGAAGTCTAGGATCTCATCTACATACTTGACCTCTTTTTTTGATTTTATCTACCGTTTGACACATCAATTGCATCTTGCTTGCTTCCTTCCATCCCTATTCTTATCTTCCCTTCGTGCTTGCTAGAGATTGACCCTACTAGTTAGATGTCCCAAACACCCTTAGCTAAATTCTTTAAGTTGGGTAGAATACCCAACACACCCTTGACCATTAATACAAATAGTATTATCTATACCATAGAGACTAGAGGAAGTTAATCCATTTGGTCAACTAAGCCTTGGTCAATAAAACCGTAGAATGATGGTATAGGAATAAACAAGACTTAGATCCTTATGACTCTTAGACCATTCATATTTGTTTTTATTCATCTATTATCGTGCCTATGTTTTACTATCTAGACTAATGATGCTAATGTAGCCTAGTTTTTGCAAGCTTATTCTTTATCGAGTTTGTTCATGACATATGCTATTGAGCGCTCACTAGCATATTGACTAATCAGAATCGGTGCATAATGGTCTGATCAACCAAGTGCACTTTGGTTCGCTTTTGTCTATTATTCTACGTAGATGGGGACATAGCTAAACTTGTCCTTTAGAGTCCTATCCATGACTGCCTTGACAATTCCTTCGAAATTATTTGGTCGCCTTTGAACCACGTATTCGTATTCACCTCCTTAGAACTCTATATTGCTTTCGCCTTCACCTATTTTAGGAGGACGAAGGCGTTATACTAGAACCTTCTATCTACTATGACCATTCTCACTCGATGTTGTTATATCTTCATCCTAAACCACTCGTCCTTCTCTCGGCCCTATCAAGACCCTCTAATCGCTTAATTTAAGTAAATCTTTTTCGTTCTATTAATCGCGACCCTCATTCATTACCAGTGACCATACCGAATTATTTTTTTTTTCTATGATCTAGATCGTGATTCCTTACGACATAATTTGTATTCGATTGTTTCCCATCGAAAACCCCTTGTGTCCTCTCACCCCCTACTAATTCTTAATTTCGAGAACGAAATTCTTTTAAGTTGGGTAGGATGTAAAACCCCTAAATTTCTACTATATTTTTATTATTAAATTTGGTACTAATTTAAAATTTTGTATTGTACGTCACATAGTCGTATTGTACGTCGTGTACGAAAATTTTATTTTTCGAAATTGCTCGACGAGTGCGAATATGTGCGAGCGTACATATTTTTAGAAAAACATATTTTTTCTATTTTTATGGTTTCAAAATAATATAGGTAATAATTATTTCTAGCTATCATTTCAAGTTTATGGTTTTAAGTATGAAAAGCCTTTTATTTATGCAGTTATAATTATAAAGTATTTTCCCATAAAATGGTATATTAGAAAGTATATTTATGTAAAGAATATTTGTGCATACATATAGCTCATAAATATTTATTAGTTTATTTTAAATAAAAATGCAATTTTCAAAATTAATATTATTAGTATTTTTGGAAAGCATATTTTGAATTTATTGTGGAGATTTAAATCTTGATTTGAATCTATGTATTTATTTAAAGAGTTAAATAATTGAAATTTGATTTATTGATTTGATTTTAAACTAAGAGAATTTAATTTGATTTAAATTAGATTTGGATTTGGATTTGGATTTTGATTTGATTGCTTTTAAACTAAATATGGAAATATCCAAATTGGGTTTTAAATATCCTAATCCTTATCTTATTGGGAATTCCCACATCCTATAAATAGGCAGGTACTCCTCCAATTTATTTTTATCATCCACCAAATTGTCTCCACAAATTATTCCACAAAGTGTATGTGCCTCGTGTCGGTGTCCATCTCTTCCGTGTCAGCCGTGACGGCCTCGGGTCCGACCCCGGGTGTCATTCCAATATCTTATTCCATGTTTATACAAATACATTGATTCCGTATCGGACACTTCCCCGACACAATATAAATTTCTACCCTAATCCTAATCCTAACCCTCTGCCTCCTCCTGTCCCATTCGGCCCGACCACCTGCTGTCCCAAGACCAGCCTGCCGCCACCCGCCCCAACATCACGCCATCACCGTTCCCCGACACCACCCGCTCCCACCATACCAACCACCATTGTCGTAGCAGCCGTGCCCCGACACACCTCCGCCATGGCCAACAACACCCACAGCCCGACCAAGCCCCAACCAAACCCACGGCCACCGCCTAGGCCGGCACCACCAAAGACCACCCTGGCCGGACCACCGCCCCTGGTCACCGCCACGAAACAGAACCACCTTCCCTCCGGCCAAACCCCCTCCGAACCCCGGCCAACCCACTGGCAACCACCACCACCGTCACTGGCGCCAACGCCGGCGACTAGAGAAAAACCCTAGAAATTGCCATTTAAAACCAAACACGACCACCCTTACCTCCCGTGGCCGCCGTCTCCGCCCGGTGATCCGCGCCGAGCGCCACCACCGCGCTCTGGCGAGCCCGCCGTCGCGCGACTCCACCGCTGACCGCCGTTCCTCTCGCAGCCCTCCGCCGGAAACCCCCATCCGCCTCCGTCGCCGGCCGACGAGCCGCCCGCGCGCAACCTCGCTACCGCCTCCCTCTCTCGAGCCCAGCTCTCTCGAAACCCTCTCGCACTCGCCCCTCCGCTTCTTCTCCCCCACGCCGCCTCTCTATCTCTAGCTCACCGTCCGCTCTCTCCGTCACCCACCCTCTCGATTTCCCCTTTTTTTTCTTTTTTTTCCTCATTCTCTCTCTCCCCTTGCTATTAACGAACAGCAGCTGTTGTTTGTTATTATTTTTCATTTTTTATTTTATTATTTTACTTTACTTTTGTTTAGTTTTTGTTTAGTAAATTTTATATTATTATTATTATTATTATTATATCTATTCTTCTTGGAAGTTGTACAGCTGCAGTACTTCGAATTATTATCAAATACTTGGTTGGAAATTGATGATGTAACTTTTCTTCCACTGGACAGTCCTCCAGCCACACCAGTATTATTGATATTCTCATACGGCAAAATATGTTGCATTGACAGTACAAAGATTGTTGCTTATTATTATTATTATTATTATTATTATTATTATTATTATTATTATTATTATTATTATATTTATTATTATTATTAAGGTTAGTATTTAAGATTATATACTATTATTTTTTAAAACTATATGTATAGTATAGAGGTAAAGCTATCTAGGTAATTCTCAAATTGGTTTAAGCCAAATAAAATCTCTAGATTATATAATGTTTATTTAAATATATTTTTATCATAAGGAGTAGATTTTCAAATTATAAAATATTTTTATTTTAGTTATTTGTTGAAGATATTGATAATGATATACAGTTTTTATATATAAGTTACAAACTTAAGCGTTTTGCCCTAAAATGACTTTCGATTTTTGGGTATTTTATTGGAAAGCATATTTTGACTAATAAATTATATTTCAATTATTATACATATTTTCTAAATTTTGTATATATATATTTAATTATCCATATATTCTTTGATTTTTTTTCTGTCCGTATCCAAGTCCTATTGTTCCCATTCCTTCGTCCATTTCGAGACTACCTTATGTCCACCCTAACTAATTTGACCCTTCTGGACCCAATGGAACCGACCGTGTCACCATCAGAGGTCCCCTTGTATAGTTATTACACTAAAGTCACAGTTCATGCCACAGCAATCATTACAGCACACCAGACGTACTACCAGGCAAGACACCTTGCCATTTGCTGTTTATTTATTTTAGCTCATATTTCATGCATTATTTATTTTTTTTATGCAAAATAAACTGTAATATATGGCATAACCTATTAGAACTTACTGTTCATTTATATTTCCTGCTATGTATTTTTTTTTCACATTAAACCTAGATTTAAGGGACCACCTTGTGTGTTGCATTCATTGGCTTTGACATGTTGTAACATGAAGTTGTGTGTCGCATGTAGGATACGGAAGTACGTGATTGGCTGGCCACCAGTACGTACAAGCCGTGCGATAGGAATAACCGCTAATAGAGGTTGCATGCTCAGTTTGACTTAGCGGTTATAGAGGTTTACTGTTGTGGATACAACATAGTAGGCATTGGGCAGGAAGGACAATTCTTTAGCGTATGGGCTTCGATGCACTTTCCCTTTTGTAACCCGTGAGCTCCGCCGGAGATGCGGGTCAGATTACCCATGATTACTGACGGCCACTGACGATTCTGCGGAACGTCATGCTCTTACTGATGGGGCCTCTGGTGCCCAAGGGGACTATGCCGATCCTATTTAGCCAGGGCCCATACGTAGGAAGGATTGTTCTTAACTACATTTTACTTAGAATGGTAGGCTACCTTATCCGTTAGGTACGAGTACTTTTGGTTTGGGTACTTGTATCTGACCGTGGCTTGGAACAATAACTTGTCGCGGATTAGTTCGTTACATCTTGTCCTTGTTTGGTTGTAGGTGTGACTTACTACTTCGATGAGAAGGTATTGAACCTTGTTGGGGTCCGGATACCATATTGGATTCATAGCATGGAAAGATATGTCACCGTGAATTAGTTTACCATCTCCTGTCCTTGTTTGGTTGGGGGGATGGTACGCTCGTTCAGTAGGTGCGTATTGGACCATGTTATAATTCGATTGACTTATTTATTTGAGCAATATTTATTCAGTTTATATGGCATGATATTATGTGTCTTGTTACGTCCCTCTGAGGACCTGGTTATCTCTCCAGGTGTGTGCTCTTGTCTTTCGCAGGTGTTCTAGCTCTAGCCGTGTTTATCGCTATTTCTTCGAGGATGATTGTACTTGGATCGTCTTCGCTTCGCTCGCCAAATTTATTTCCTTTCTCACGTATTTTTCCTTTACTTGTTGGTAGTGGATTTGTCTCCGTCCAACATATTGTATCAAGGCAATTCATTATCATTATATGATATCTTTTATTTATTTATTTGTGGATGAGATTAGTTATGGTTCTACTGCATTTTATAGCTTATGTATCCATACGAGGCCTATGTACTTCGTATGAATACTGCTGGCATGTCTACGTTCCTAGTCCTACGTATTTTGGGACTGGGGCGTTACAACGTGGTTGCGTACTATACGCATCGAAAGGCGCGTATGGATGTTGTCGACGTGTAAAAACTGACGAAACCCGATTTTGTTGCATGTGTACGACGAAATCAGTGCGTATCCGTCGAGATACCCCCGTATCGACCCTTTGCAAATTAAGTCACAACTTCGTGTACACTCATCAAATCGCGACAAAAACTTACACCATTGGACTCGAAATATTTTTCTGGTCCTGTAAGCCAAGTTTGGTTCAATTCTGAGAAGGTTGATCGGGACGCTATTTTAGCGGGCCCACAATCCCACTCAACGGGCGATTTTGTGCACAGTCCACCGAAATCCAAAATTTGACATACCGTTGGGTTCGTCTCATCAAAACAAATCTATAGACATGTAGTTTGACGACTTTAGAGACCGTAGGTTCTGGCACACATTTCGGTGCAAAGTGGGTCCAACGGCGGACATCGTTTTGACCCAAAATTACGATTTTGCCCCTGTTCCAGAATTTAACTTTTGGACAGGTGTTTCCTAGGCATATCTTTTATTCCAAACTCGTTCGTGATGTTTGTTGCAGCATCCGGAGTCATCTGCTGTATTTGGCTTTTCTTGCTTCGTTTATTTGTTTGTTCGAGCTACTGGATTATTCTCTTTTGCACATAACCTTAGACAAGATACCTTGCCATTATACTGTTTATATTCAGTTTGTATTTTATTACATATCATTGTTCATTTATTTCCAGTTCTTACCGTTCTTGATTTACTGTCTGCTCAGTGATATTAGATATACTTTGTTATTATCCTTTGATTGCATGTAGACTTAGAGTTAAGAGACTACCGTTTATAGTGTATTGCATATACCTTGACACAGTTGTACCACGATAATGTGTGAGATGAGTAGCATGTAGAGGTTCTTGCGTATGGGCTGATCCTCCATGCGCATGCGTTAGGGCTAACTGCTAATAGAGGTATGTTAGAAGACTTAGCAGTTAGTAGAGGTATATGAGTCATGGATGTGACTGTGTTAGGCATTGGGTGGAAAGAAAAGTTCTTTAACGTATGGGCCAAGTATGCACTTCCCTATTGCCGGTTATCTCCGTGGGAGATACGGTCCTGGATCCTGATTTACTGCTGGACTCTGACATTCAATAAATGTTATGCTTTGAGGTCCTTGTTATCCTGATGGGACCATACCTGAGATTACTGCTACTGAGCCAGAGTGCCCAAGCGTTGAAGGTTTGTTCTTATTGCATAAACACATTAGAATGGTCAGGTAACCCTCATGAAATGTCATATCATCCCGTTCTATTAGTAGCTTGGGACAATGTCTCATCGCGGCATAGTGTGCTACCCCTTGTCCTTGTTTGGTTGTAGGGGTAGTCTACTGTTTCGATGATGAGGTATTGAATTTTGTTACGAGTGGGACTATTTACTTCTTATGATTTTTGACATGGTATATATATTCAGTTATGTGGCATGTTCTTTATGTATCTTGTTACGTCCCTCTGAGGACCTGGTTATCTCTCCAGGTGTGTGCTTCTGTGATATTACAGGTGTTCTAGTCGAGGTCGTGATCTTCTCCATCCTTTTGAAGATGATTGCACTTGGCTAGTCATGTTATTTCATCTATTCCTTCTGGTACCTTTTATTTGAGATAGTTGGTAGTGGACTTTGTCTCCGCCCAACGTATTGTACAAAGACTTATTACAGTTGATTATATGATATGTTTTATTCTTCATTTATGGATGAGATTAGATTAATCTTGGTTTACTGCATTTTACAGCTTATATATTCATACGAAGTTTCTATATATTGGAGTATACTTCGTATGTATGCAGTTGGCATGGATACGTACCTAGTCCTAGGGGTGTGCATCGGTCGGTGGTCGACCTATTTGGTCCCAACCGAAGTCGAACCGAAGTTAATCGGTTTAAAAATAAACAAAATCGAACCAAACCAACCAAATGGTCGGTTCGATTTTAAAACCGACCGATTTGGTTCGGTTTGGATCGGTTCGACTTGGTCGGTTTTGATCACATAAAAAATGGACTATATGCTTTTTTTTGTGAAACCTCGGTCAACTTGTACTTTGCAACAGTAAATACAATTCAGCATCTTCAATTCAACTTGCACTTTGCATGTGAAGAAAAATGCCAATTATAAATAAAAAAATTATATACATTCAACCAAAAGTCCCTTTCGTGTGCACATGAGCAATTAGGAAAGAATATGAGCCTCCTCTTTGAGACTGAGAGAGAGAGCGCTTTCAACTTCAACTTAATAAATGGCTGTGATGTGAATAAATGAACCAAACCGGCATAATACAACCCAATGAACCCATACCCAACCGACCAACCCTAACTATTTAATAAGGATTTGGTTCGGTTCGGTTCGGTTCGGTTTAGACGGTTTTTGGCATAATCAAACCGTAAACCGAATCGAACCGGTCGGTTTTGAAAAAATTGAAGCCGAACCAAACCAACCGAACCATCGGTTCGGTTTGGCTTGGTTCTATTTGGTCGGTTTGACTTAATTGTGCACAGCCCTACCTAGTCCTAAGTATTTTAGGACTGGGGCATTACATGTTTTTGTGGTGGCCCATGCAGGTCGAGTTTGTCACTTCGGTTACGTTACTGTACCGTTGTGAGCCTGCAACATAGGATTAGAATATAGGAATCTCATCCATACAGCTTGACCTATTCCCTTGGCTTCAAAATTCGAACTCTCGTCCGACTTCCTTAAATTGCATCTTGCTTGATTTCTTTCTACCGTTGATTCTTATTTTCGTGCTTAGTGTCAACTAGGAAGATGACTACACTAGTGTATACTCATGGGTCAAACACATGGCTAGAATGGTTATATTGGCAATTGGAATACATTCAAGACTCTAATTGAGTAAAAAGGCTTTTTTTGTGTGATTTAATGATTAGTGATTTATAAAGTAGGATATTACCAAGGAAAGTTTTAATCTTGAGATTTCTAAATAGTAAACACCATAGGATTGATACTGCAGGAAGGAAAAATATATATATATATATATATATATATATATATATATATAGCTAAAATCTTTATACCATTGATTTAAGAAATTGATTAGCTTTTTGAGATTTGATATTTATGATTTATTGGGTTATAGTTATACATCCTTGCACAAGTATAAAATTGATTTATTTTTCGAGTTGTGATATTTATGAGTTTTGGGTGATAGATATACATCTATGAACAAATATAAAATTTATTTGATTTTCGAGTTTTGATGTTTATGATTTATTGTATTATAGTTATACACCTTTGAATAGTTATAAATTTGGTTTGAAAACGATCTTAGCTTTTAAAAAAAATGGCCATAGGAATTATTTAAATTTGAGTTGTACAACTTGCGATTTTCGTGTTTAGTAAATTTTGAATTTTAAGTGGAAGTAGTGACGGTGAATTTTGGTTTAAAATATTTGAAAGTTATGAAAACAATTTTTGAGAATTTTTTTTATTTTAAATGGTGTCCTATGATTGAGGATTTACAAATCTATTTAGATTTTTGGTTAAAAAAAGATTTTGACTGATAAGATTATTTAAAAATTTAGTTTAATGAGGGATTGCTAATATTAAAATTTTTGGAAGAATTTTGAAGGATGTGATGGAAAGTTATTTTGATTGATTAAAGGAAGTTACCATTTAAAAGTTGTGATTTTGTTGGAATAACTTAGCATGAATAGAAGTTAAAATTGATGAGAGTAATGAGCTTAATTTTTGAGATTGCTTTTAATATGCTAAGAGTTTTATTATGAGTTATTTGAAAATTTTACAGTGTTAAAATTGATTGTGAAATTTTTATGGATTCGTAAATTATGAACTCTTGAGTTAAATAGTTGAATTTAAACGTTAATTTTGGAAAAAAGGTTAGTAGTAACGTGATAAAGTTTGTTTTGAGATTTATGAAAGTGATTTAATTTTGGTCATGATTAAATTGAACGACTTGCAGTGAATACAAATTTTTGGTGGTTATTTTTTTGAAAATTTATTTAGAGACTTTTGGAGAAAATTTGAGCAAAACTTTAATGGTGGACAACCAAGAGAGTCCAAATAAGATGGATGAATTCCACAGTATTCCACACTAAACTGCCATGTCACTTATGACCATGATAGTAGTATATACACAAGTGTTGTTAGTCATCTACCCAGCTATGCGACTGTATTTCCACCTCGACTTACTCGACCTTCCTTCAATTCTAGATCTTTTAATTGCGACCTTCTAACCCATTTGCAATTTGAATAATGAGTTAATGGTTCCTTAACTGTATTCATCTAGGAGACTATCTTCTCTCCGGAATTGTGTTCCTAAATTATTTTTACTGGATTCTTTAATTAATTTTATTTTATCTTCTTTATTTTGTGCATTAATTATCACCTCGTAAACTCCCACCTTCTATTTTTGATCTTTTGGCGCCCCTTACCGTGACTTGGATATTTGGAGCACAATACTAGACTTTTCCTTCCAACAAATTTCATATGTAAGACCTAGACAAGCCCACCTTCATGTAGATAAATCATGTCCCACTAAAACACGTCCCCTGGTACACTAGTTTTATGATATGACCTACTGATCAAAATGGCTAAACCAAAACCTCTACCATGATACCAAGATACTTTCGGACTTGAATTAAAGATTCAACCTCGACTCAATTCTTTCGACCTGATATGTGATTTTGTTCTACTTAATTCCTTAAATGTTTAAATTTGTGCTTTATCTTGATTGCTTGACCCATTGTCCCATCACACTATTAGTTTAACTTTTGTAAGTTGGGTAGAATACCTCACCACCTAACAAACCTTTTTCCTTGTGAACCACATTAGTAAGTTCACTTAGACTAAAATTCAGAGGACCCTACCTTATCTGGTCTACCAAGCCATAAATGAGAAACACTAGGACAACTGTATAGGCCCAAACTTCGGACGAGCCTTGATTTTAAAAGATCTTGGACTATTTAAAATTTCCTTCATCAGTACCTCCCTTGCTCATATTTTGACTATCTCATACTGCTAACGTAGCTTCAGTTTTGCAAGCTTATTTTGTTATCAAGCTTGATCATGACATATTTTATTGGGTGCACCCACTAACATATTGTCTAATCAGAACTGGTGCATGATGGTCTGATCAACCTATTGCACTGTGGTTCGCTTATCACATATTAATCTACGTGGATGGAGACATAGTAAACTTACCTTAGAGCCTCATCCGCGAAAGCCTTGGCAATTATCTTTTGAATTATTTTTGCCGCCTATGAGCCCCGCATTCGTACTCAATAGCACCGTCTTTGAAACCTTTGTTGTTCTTGTCTTTTACTTATTTTGGAAAGACAAGGCACTGTACTTGCTAGATAGACTCAAGGTATCATCTTTGGTTGCCCTATCAGTTATTTATATACGAAATGTAGATAACCACCGACCGACTCATGTGGCTATATCCTCGCCTTTAACTACTCCTCGTTCCTCAACCCTAGAATTGTTATCGTGCCCTCCCAATCATTCTTGAGCACTCGAGAGTGATTCTAATCGTTCACTTAAATCTAACACTCAACCAACACGATTAGTATCCAGTTTTCTCTCAAGGAACCACATCTCCCAAATGTTTAAATTATTCTCCTTGGTCTACTCAATCCCTTGTTATTCTCTAAACTGGATTATCAAATTTGTGTACCTCCACTCGCAACCCTTGTTCAATTCCATAACCGTGTTATATTTTTGTATATATCGACTCCACAATTTTCTATTGCATGGTGGTGTTGAACGTCATTTTATCGCCTCCTCCAAAATTTAATTGTATTTTGGTATTGACGAACTCTTCCTATCCCTCAACCCTATCTACCCTATTATTCCTAAATTTCAAGGACGAAATTCTTGTAAGTTAGGTAGGATGTAAAACCCCTATGGTTTTAATTATTATATTTTTTATTATTTTATTAGAATTAAAAATAAATTTTTGTAATTTATGGTTTTATTAAAAATGACCTTAGCCATTGTTGAATTTTTGGAACACAAGACTACCATGAATTTTGGCACGAAAGATGTAGCAGTGTGCCTTGACTAGTGTGCTAGCCATGCTGGGGGAAGCCTAGCCATGGTGAAGACCGAACTAGAAAAACAGGCCAGTTGCGACTTAACCTCCACCGAGAAACTAATTATTTATAAATTAAATCTTTGACTTTTTAAGTGACCCGGTTTGACCAATTCAGTCCGAATTGGGCCCGGACCAAACCCAAGCCCATGTAGGCACGTAGGAGACCAAAGTGGCCATGTGGACATATTTAATGTACGTAAAATTAATTTCTAAATTATTATAGAATTTCATGTACAAAATTAAATTATTTAATTATTTGTACAATTATTGGTATTTTATTATTTTAATAATATTACAAAATAGTATGTTTTGTGGACCCGGAAAAGGGTGTGCAGTGTAAATGCACTCATTGGGATGATCTTATTAATTTATTATTATTAAAGTTATTTTGTGGAGATTAAAAAAATAAAAAACAAAAAAGTTCTTCCTATTTAAATATTATTATTATTTTGAGTTGATTTATTATGGATTGAATTTTTATATATATGTAGATATGCTCAAATATATTAAAAAGTTGACTTTTAAATGGTATTTGGATTTTAAATAAATTTTTTGGTGTATTTATGGATATATATACATATATATATATATTTTATGGATATATATACATTTTTTTTTTTTTTTTTTATGGATATATACATATATATACATATATATATATATTATATATATATATATATATATATATATATATATATATATATATATATATATATATTATTTTATATATATATATATATATATAGATATATATATATATATATATATATATATATATATATATATATATATATATATATATATATATATATATATATATATATATAAAATAATATATATATATATATATATATATATATATATATATATATATATATATATATATATATATATATAGATCAGTTTAGAAAGAAAAAGAAAAAAAGAAGCATAAGGGGTGGTCGGCCCCACCCGACCACCCACAACTAAATAGCAGCGGCAGCAGCATTTTGCTAACAAATGGGCCGCCCACCTTGATTAGCAGTAGCAGCATATGAGCCGACCCCCTTCCCCTTTTATATATATATATATATATATATATATATATATATATATATATATATATATATATATATATATATATATATATATATGTGACCTAATTTTCTTTCTCCTTCTAATCTCTTTCTCCACCTTCCTTCCCCCTCTCTCCTCCGCTCTCCCCTTGTCCCGACGAGCACCTCCGCGCCCAGCCACAGCAGCCCCGTCTTGCTGTCGCCACGGCAAACACCACCACCAACAACAAACGACAACAACATCAACAGAATTCAACTTCAAGGTACCTAACTTTACCGTACGATTTCTCTCTCAGTTCTTGTTCGTTTTTGATTTCGTAAATTCGTGTAGAAAGCCCACATGACCCTCTTTGAGATCCCCCAGGTGGATTTCGACATGGCCATCTAACTTGCTCGAAAAATCGAGGCGAAGTTGGAGAAAAACCACTTTTCTAAAATATTAAAAACTATTTTGAAACACCAACTTGTCGGCCACTTTTCTATCTGTACAATAGGATTTTGTAGAAACTAATTAAAGACAGTCAAAGATAACATAACCGAGATTGTAACTTACCTTTTGGATTCACTTTTCATCTAGTATGTATAATGTTACACGTTGTTAAAGTTTTCCGAAAAATTATAAATTATGTTTTCAAAAAAGTAGAAAAACACCCGATACGGCGTGCGTCCCGACAAACCGGGCGACGTGGTCGCACACTATATGCATCGAAAGGTGCATATGGATGTTGTGGACGTATGGAAACTGACGAAATCCGATTTCGTTGCATGTATGCGACGAAATCAGTGTGTATCCGTCGAGATACCCCCGTATCGACCCTTTGCAAATTAAGTCACAACTTCGTGTACACTCATCAAATCGCGTCGAAACTTGCGCCATTGGACTCGAAATATTTTTCTGGTCCTGTGAGCCAAGTTTGGTTCAATTCTGAGAAGGTTGATCAGGATGCTATTTTAGCGGCCCACAATCCCACTCAACGGGCGATTTTGTGCACAGCCCACCGGAATCCAAAATTTGACATACCGTTGGGTTCGTCTCATCAAAACAAATTTGTAGATATGTATAAAAATATATATTGACGACTTTAGAGACCGTAGATTCTGGCGCACATTTTGGTACAAAGTGGGTCCAACGGCGGAAATCGTTTTGACCCAAAATTACGATTTTGCCCCTGTTCCAGAATTTAATTTTTGGACAGGCGTTTCCTAGGCATATCTTTTATTCCAAACTCATTCGTGATGTTTGTTGCAGCATCCGGAGTCATCTGCGGGATTTGACTTTTCTTGCTTCGTTTATTTGTCTGTTCGAGCTACTGGATTATTCTCTTTTGCACATAACCTTAGGCAAGATATCTTGCCATTATACTGTTTATATTCAGTTTGCATTTTATTACATATTACTGTTCATTTATTTCCAGTTCTTACCGTTCTTGATTTACTGTCTGCTTAGTGATATTAGATATACTTTGTTATTATCCTTTGATTGCATGTAGACTTAGAGTTAAGAGACTACCGTTTGTAGTGTATTGCATATATCTTGACATAGTTGTACCACGAGGATGTGTGAGATGAGTAGCATGTAGAGGTTCTTGCGTGTGGGCTGATCTCCCATGCGCATACATTAGGGCTAACTGCTAATAGAGGCATGTTAGGAGACTTAGCAGTTAGTAGAGGTATATGAGTCATGGATGTGACTCTGTTTGGCATTGGGTGGGAAGAACAGTTCCTTAACGTATGGGCCAAGTATGCACTTTCCTATTGTCGGTTATCTCCGCGGAAGATACGGTCCTGGATCCTGATTTACTGCTGGCCTCTGACATTCGATGAATGTTATGCTTTGAGGTCCCTGGTATCCTGATGGGACCATACCTGAGATTACTGCTACTGAGCCAGAGTGCCCATGTGTTGAAGGTTTGTTCTTATTGCATAAACACATTAGAATGGTTAGGTAACCCTCATGAAATGTCATATCACCCCGTTCCATTAGTAGCTTGGGACAATGTCTCATCGCGGCATAGTGTGCTACCCCTTGTCCTTGTTTGGTTGTAGGGGTAGTCCACTGTTTCGATGATGAGGTATTGGATCTTGTTACGAGTGGGACTATTTACTTTATTTGTGATTTATGATATGGTATATATATTAAGTTATGTGGCATGTTCTTTATGTATCTTGTTACGTTCCTCTGAGGACCTAGTTATCTCTCTAGGTGTGTGCTTCTGTGATAATACAGGTGTTCTAGTCGAGGTCGTGATCTTCTTTATCCTTTCGAAGATGATTGTACTTGGCTAGTCTTGTTATTTCATCTATTCCTTCTTGTACCTTTTATTTGAGATAGTTGGTAGTGGACTTTGTCTCCACCCAACGTATTGTACAAATACTTATTACAATTAATTATATGATATCTTTTATTCTTCATTTATGGATGAGATTAGATTACTCTTGGTTTACTGCATTTTACAGCTTATGTATTCATACGAAGTTTCCATATATTGGAGTATACTTCATATGTATGCAGCTGACATGGATACGTATCTAGTCCTAAGTATTTTGGGACTGGGGCGTTACATCGTCCGTGTGTGAAGGCTTGTGTTTCTGGATTTCTTTTGAAGAAGACCCCGCACTCAGTTCAAAAGAAGATGACGACTCGACTCCCCTCGATAGCAGATGGAAAGTATTATGTTTTGCTTGTAAAAAGGGATGTAATGTATGGAATGACTATCTCATCGACGTTCATTTTGTAAGTCGAGTCATGTTGTAGCCCGCACGACAATGAATGTAATGAAGTCAATGTAAATGAAGTTTTATTATCAATGAAAAGTCTATTTCTATTTCAAATATGTCAATCAATTTCTCTGCGTACTCTAACTTGAAGTTGTGTTTCGGATGACCTTATGACTACGCCTTGTGCGATCGTAACTTAGGTTCGCACGACATCACGCCCGGGATACGACTATCGATTCTACGGAATCGGGGCGTGACATAATGGTATCAGAGCACGGCTTTACATCCTTTGACCTCGCATTGATTAGATAAGTTGTTCCATATAATGAGTCTGTAATAATTTGTGACTGATGCATTTGCCTTCGTATCGCAGAAGTGACGGAATCCACGGCCGAGCGAGAGCAGATCGCTTCTAGCGGCTCTAGTAGTTCGCGTCGTTCACAGGCCGGACCTTCTAACGATACCATCGAAAGGATGCTGCACATGATGGAGGTGCAGCGGAACCAGTCCGAGAACCGACATCAACAGACAGAGGAACGACAGGCCCAGTTCGAAGCTCGCTTCGACGCACATGCAAAACTTCAACAAAAGCAGCTGGATACCCTGCAGCAGATCGTCTAGTCAATGGCGGCTAACGGAAATTCTGTGACTGCGCCTACCGTCACTGCACCTACTGCCACCGTGCCGACGATCCAACCTATTGAAGTCGACACGGAGGAGCCCGAGCGTCAACCAGCGGTACCGAAAAAGTACAACTTTGAAGTGTCAGAATTCAAGAAGGCGTACCGCACTTCCTTCAGCAGTACCGAAGGCCCTTCCATGGCAATCGACTGGTTGGAAGAGCTGGAAGATCACTTCGAGCTCCTAGGTATTGAAGAATCAAAGCAAGTCGCCTGCGCACAACTTCAGCTACGATTGAACGTGTACGACTGGTGGGCCGTGCATAAGCGAGCGATCTGACGTGACAACAACTCAGCGCCGATCTCTTGGGCCACATTTCGTAAAGCTTTTGAAGTCGAGTACCTTCCGTCAGCCATTTGTCAAGCGAAGGAGAATAAATTCATACAGTTGAGGCAGGGGAACAAGACAGTAGAACAGTACGTCACAGAATTCAACAAGTTGTCCAAGTTTGCTAGTCAGTTTCTGCCTACAGAAGAGTGCCGTGTGCGACGGTTCAAAGTGGGTATGCGACACTCAATCGGTGTGCATGTCGGGGTCCCGGAGTACAAGACCACGGGCGAGGCTCTCAATCACGCTCTCCGCCTTGAGAGCCTACATCCTTCCGGTGCTGCCGACGTTGTACACCACTCTAATCATAAACGTCCTAGCTATACGGGAGGCAACAATTATGCGTCAAAGTGTCCAAACAACGGAGGCTATAAAGGACATAACCCATCTCCTTCCTACACCAAGTGCAACTACCACGGGCACACTGAAATGGACTGTGTGGTCTTAGATGGGGGATGTTTCTTTTGCGAAAAAAGGGGCACCAAATGGCAGATTGCTGGGCTCGAAGACAAAATCGCAATGCACCACCACAACCAAACCGTTAAGAGAATCGAGGATAGACGCCCCGACCTCCTCAGCCTACTCAACCCAACAACCAAGCCCGACGCCCTAATGCTCAGGGGCGTGTCTTTGCTCTGACTCGAGACGAGGCGTTCGCTTCTGACACTGTCGTGACATGTATATTGAGTTTCAATAATGTACCTGCTCGTATGTTATTTGATTCAGGCACCTCGTATACTTTCATATCGACGGACTTCGCCGCCGAGCACAAATTTCCTGTAATGTTGTTAGACCTTGAGCTTAGCGTAAGTATGCCTTCGGGCGTGCCACTACTCATAAACATAGCCTGCGGGGGAGGAACCATATGTATTGGGGGTCAAAAGATCGGTCTTGATGTGATAGTTCTAGATATGAAGGACTTCGACATCATATTGGACATGAATTGGCTCGGTCCGTGCAACGCAACCATAGACTGCGCTGAAAAGAAGGTCACATTCTGCATACCTGGAGTGCCTAAATTCTGCTACTCGTGTGGTGAGGCATCGCCGACCTGCATGGTGATCTCCGCAATATCTGCTCGACGGATGCTGCATTCTGGGTGCGAAGGCTATCTAGCTTTCGTTCGAAACATGCGACAGGATGGTACAAACGCGGGTCAGACCGACATTGTGGCAGAATTTCCAGACGTGTTCCCAGACGAGCTACCCGGCATGCCGTCCTATCGAGAAATAGAGTTCACCATCGACACATTCCCCGATACCCGACCGATCTCGAAGGCTCCGTACAGAATGGCCCCTGTAGAACTGAAGGAACTAAAGGCACAACTACAAGAATTACTCGATAGAGGGTTTATCCGTCCGAGTGTCTCGTCGTGGGGTGCGCCCGTGCTATTCGTGAAGAAGAAGGATGGATCGATGCGGCTCTACATCGACTATCGAGAATTGAATAAAGCCACCGTCCGGAACAAATACCTCCTGTCCCGTATCGACGACTTGTTCGACCAGCTCCAATGTGCAACAGTATTTTCAAAGATTGATCTGCGATCGGGTTATCACCAACTCAAAGTCAAGCCAGATGACGTACCGAAGTCTGCCTTTCGCACTCGCTATGGCTACTACGAGTTCTTGGTAATGCCGTTCGGTCTGACAAATGCCCCTGCCGTCTTTATGGATCTAATGAATCGGGTGTTCCGTCCGTTCGTTGACAAGTTCGTAGTAGTCTTCATCGACGATATCCTCGTCTACTCAAAGGATCGAGTGCAACATGCAGAGCATCTGCCGACGGTACTTCAAATCCTTCGAGAGAATCAGTTGTATGCGAAGATGAGCAAGTGCAAATTCTGGCTGAATAGTGTCTCATTCCTTGGGCACATCATCTCTGCCACGGGCATTGCAGTCGATCCAAAGAAAGTTGAGGCAGTCGCTGATTGGAGATGACCCGCATCAGTTAGTGAAATTCGAAGCTTCCTAGGCTTGGCGGGATACTACCGATGCTTCGTGAAGGACTTTGCGAAGATTGCATCGCCGTTTACTCGCCTCACCCAGAAAGGAGTCACGTTCGAGTGGTCAGACGACTGTGAAGCTTCCTTCCAAGAGCTCAAACAACGGCTCGTTTCGGTCCCGATACTTACACTTCCTGAAGGGACGGAGGGATTTCAAATCTTCAGTGATGCTTCTGGCCAGGGCATGGGGTGTGTGCTCATGTAGCGAGATAAGGTGATATCTTTTGCTTCCTGGCAGTTGAAGCCGCACGAGAAGAACTACCCCAAGCATGACCTAGAATTAGCGGCAATTGTGTTTGCGTTGAAGCTGTGGCGTCACTATCTCTATGGCGTGGCGTGCATGATTTATACGGACCACAAAAGCCTCAAGTATCTCTTCACCCAGAAGGAACTGAATTTACGGCAGAGGCGATGGCTCGAGATGATCAAAGACTATGACTTATCAATCGACTACACGCCGGGCAAGGAAAATGTGGTAGCGGATGCGCTGAGCCGAAAATACATAGCTTCGTTATGCATCAACGATCGACTGCTGCGTGACTTGGAAGGAATGGGCATTGAACTCCGAGTTCATTTTAGAGACGTAAAGCTGGCGCAACTACGGGTGGAACCGAGCCTACTGGAGAGGATCAAGTCTGCTCAGAAGGACGACCCATACCTGGAGAAGATGGGGAAGCTGATATCGACAGGGAAAGTATCCGACTTTGCAAAGGATGAGTCGGAAGTGTTGCGCGTGAAGGGACGGCTATGCGTACCGGACGATGCAGAACTTAGAAAGGAGATAATGTTGGAGGCACATTATACAAAATATTCCTTGTATCCTGGTAGCACCAAGATGTATAAGGACCTCCGTATTATCTTTTGGTGGCACGACATGAAGAGGGACGTAGCACTCTTTGTGTCAAAATGTATGGCCTGTCAGCAAGTCAAAGCCGAGCACCAGCGACCGGGCGGGGAGATGCAGAACCTTGCCATTCCAGAGTGGAAATGGGATCATATCACTATGGACTTCGTTGTTGGCTTGCCGAGGACGCCGTGGGGAAACGACGCCGTCTGGGTCATCGTCGATCGACTAACCAAGTCAGTGTACTTTATCGCCATCAAAGTTACTTGGAGCGTCGACCGCCTTGCTCATATATACCTTGATGAGATAGTTCAGCTGTACGGGCTCCCAGTTTCTATCGTCTCTGATCGGGATGGACGGTTCGTAGCGCGCTTCTGGAGTAGTCTACATTTAGCGTTGGGGACCAAGTTGAAGTTCAGCTCAGCTTATCATCCTCAGACTGACGGCCAAACAGAGCGGGTGAACCAAATTCTCGAAGACATGTTACGAATATGTACGATCGACTTGAAGTTAAGTTGGAACGTCCATCTACCGCTGGCCGAGTTTGCATACAACAACAGCTATCAGTCCAGCATCCAAATGGTACCGTATGAAGCTTTGTATGGCCGGAAGTGCAGATCGCCCATTTGTTGGGATGAAGTCGGGGAACGGTAGATACTTGGTCCGGAGCTGGTGGAGCAGACCGTACAGAGGGTCAAGTTAATACGAGAGAGATTGAAGATAGCACAAAGCCGGCAGAAGAGCTATGCCGACACGTACCGACGCCCCATCGAGTTCTTGGAAGGCGACCGTGTATTCTTGAAAGTCATGCCCATGCGGGGAGTTTCCAGGTTCGGTGTGAAGGAGAAATTAAGTCCAAGATTTGTTGGCCCGTTCGAAATATTGAAGCGAGTCGCCCCGATAGCTTACCAAATTGCCTTACCGCCTGCATTGTCAGAGGTACATGACATCTTCCACGTATCATAATTGGGGAAGTACGTGCATGATCTAAGCTATGTGGTAGATTTGGGTAAGCTGGACCTGAAGGCGGACTTGTCATATGTCGAAGAGCCGGTGCAAATCATAGAGCGCAAGGATAAACTTCTCTACAACCATGCTATTCCTTTCGTCCGCGTCCTCTGGAGAAACCATTCGGTCGAAGAGTCGACGTGGGAGCTTGAGTCAGAAATGAAGGAAAAGTTCCCTTCATTATTCTCGTAGAGGTAGGTTCTATTCTTAAGTTTTGAGGATAAAACTTTTTCTTAGTTGGTTATGGTGTAGTGCCCCGTCCCTACATCATGCCCCGTACTCCATCCACGGGGTACGCGAGAAAGGAATACTGTCGCTATCGATTCGGTCGGGACCGATAGGTCGGGATCGATCAAGTCGATCGAACGGAAATGGTTGAATTAAGATCCATTCCTCGTTATGGAATATCTTCTTCGGAACCAAGTCCCATATTCAACGGGTTGCGCCTCAAGGATTGACTCTGCGGCTGAGTCGGGAGAGACCTCCCGTTGCTCTGCTTTTCACGTCGCTTGCGTTGGTTTTGGCTTTGTTTTCTGAATGTGTTTTCATGAATGTTTTCGATGGTTTTCATGGCTTGCGTTTCGAACTTGCATTTTCTATCGAACTTTTTGAATAATGCAGTGTTCTAATTGGTTGCTTGTGCGATTTCAACTAATCGCGTAGGCGACGTCTAGCACGACCAACAAGTTCTCTCACCTGAAGTAAACTCAAGGAGAGTGGCTGACCCTTCTCTTCTCGACCTCTTCTTAGGTAAATCGATAGTGTTGTTGCGGAAGAAATAATGAATGCAAGGGTACGAGCACGGTAAAATAATTAAGTTTTAAAGAGAATGAAGGCTATACCTTAATAAATGAATAATGTCATAAATCGGTCATTGGACAACTTGTCGACAAGGAGAAAGTTTCCTCGAGCGACAACCCGGGGCCACGGGATCGACTCGGCTTAGGAGGAAACACGGTATAGCTGTGCTGGATGATAACACGGGTTTGGCGGGAACTTTCAGCGGGGCTCGCTACTTGCGTTGAAAGGGCCCCGACTAACAAAGCTATAAGTCCAGGATGGCTTGTGGTGTCAGTGACCAATCACACGTAATATTGTACTTGGTATGAAAAATGATAACAATTGACAGGAAAGAACATGGTAAGTCTCATAAGGCATGGCGCGGCCCGCCGTGGGTAAGTCTCAACGTGTTTCATATTATGCTTGTCATATGCTTGTTCGAAATTCATTAGGATGGTTAGAAACATTCATGAACTAAAGTCATATAAACTCTTCAACCAAATAAGAGCTTGGAACTTAAATAGCCACGCACCAGTACAAAGTGTAATGTACTGATCCTCGCTCTCCATGCAGGTACCCCGAACCATGAAGGACGTGCCACTTGAAACTCAAGGCGACGTAAAATTTTTTGAACCCTCGTCCGCGTGTGAAGGCTTGTGTTTCTGGATTCCTTTTGAAGAAGACCCCACACTCAGTCCAAAAGAAGATGACGACTCGACTCCCCTCGATAGCAGGTGGAAAGTGTTATGTTTTGCTTGTAAAAAGGGATGTAATGTATGGAACGACTATCTCATCGGCGTTCATTTTGTAAGTCGAGTCATGTTGTAGCCCGTGCGGCAATGAATGTAATGAAGTCAATATAAATAAAGTTTTATTATCAATGAAAAAGTCTACTTCTATTTCAAATATGTCAATCAATTTCTCTGCGTACTCTAACTTGATGTTGTGTTTCGGATGACCTTATGACTATGCCTTGTGCGATCGCAACTTAGGTTCGCACGGCATCACGCCCGGGAGACGACAATCGATTCTACAGAATTGGAGCGTGACACCGCCCCCTCTCTCCTCTCCAACCGGCGAACCAACCACTACCGATCGTGCCTCCTCCTCCGACCTCTCGTGCCGCCCAAACTCTGGCACCGACCGCGCCACCGCCACGTCTCTTCGTTCCAGGGGAGCCCCCACGACCGTTGTCATTACAGCTGCGCCCGCTGCTGATGCACCGACCTCAGGCGCCAGCCTCGGCGAGCCCACGGTCACCGGGCTCGAGCCCCTCCAGTAAGCTACTTTTCCACTCCCGAATTTTTCCTCTCTCTCCCTCACTTTCCTAACTCTAAGCAGAGCCCTTATAAATGTGTCATTATTATTATTATTATTATTATTATTATTAAAAGGGGATGAGCCCTATAGTTAATTGTTAGGGGATTATATTTGTATTATTATTATTATTAATATCTTTAACTTGATTTTATGGTTATACTATGATAGTACTTGTATATTAGAATTATATAATTATTAGTATTAATCATACAATAATTTGAAATACAAGTGTATATATATATATATATATATATATATATATATATATATATATATATATATATATATATATATATATATATATATATATATATAAATTTTTACTACCACTAGTATTGTAGTTACCAAGTATCATTATTATTTTAAATTATTTCTACAAAACATTAAATTTAGTTTTATTTATCTAATATAAATTTTGACTAGTAAATCATAATTTCCCAAATTACTGTACAATAAACATTCTCAAGTATTTCTCTAAAATTATTTTTACTAATAAAATATGTTTCAAGTAATTACGTAAAATTTATTATAAAAGTAGTTTTTAAAAATTAGTACGTGTATTCATTTTCACAAATTCTCTTCAACTATCTTAGCTGATCATGACTAATCATACCCTTACTTCCTTTCCGATTTCGGACCCCTGTGCCTCGATCGTGGCTATTGGACTGTTGGGACATGACAGAACATCGTACCACCCGGCGACACACCAGGCAAGATACTTTGCCATAATTTACTATTTATAATTTGTCTGTATTTTATTTATTGCATATCATTGTGTATTTATTTTTATTTCTTTTAACTGTACCATTATTACAGTTCCTGACTTACTGCCTGCTCAGTGATATTAGCTGTACCTTGTTATTTATCCCTTGATTGCATATGGACCTAGAGTTAAGGGACTACCACTAGTTTAGTGCATTACATAAACTTTGACACTGATGTGCCACGAGATATGTGAGTCGCGAGTAGCATATAGCATCTGGACTTGCGTGTTGGCTGATCACCGATGCGTATAGGACATGCGTTAGGTCTAACTGTCAATAGTTGTATGTTAGAAGACTTGACGGTTAGTAGTGTTACATGGTCGTGGATGCGACATGATAGGTGCATTAGGTGGGGAGAACATTACCTGACTTATGGGCTTCTTTGCACTTCCCTGCTTACCTGCGCGCTCCTCCGGAGACGCAGGCTCCAGGTGCCTCTGACGTTTTTCAGAGCGTTATGGACGTAGCCCCTTGCACATGATGCCCTCTGACGATCTTCGGACGTTACGGACGTAGGCCACTGGTGCCTTATATGGGGACTATATCGATCCTATTTACAGCCAGGGCTCATGCGTCGAAGGATTGTTTCTCAACTGCATGTTCACTTTAGTATGGTTAGATTACCTTATTATGTCTTGTCACTTTCTTTGATTGTGGCATTTTATATTCTGTATTTATATGGCATATTTATTGTATCTTGTTACGTCCCTCTGAGGACCTGGTTATCTCGCCAGGTGTGTGCTCTTGTCTTTCGCAGGTGTTCTAGTCGTGGCCATGATCATCGCTATTCTTCGAGAAGGATTGCACTTTGATCATCTTTGCTTCGCTCACCAAACTTTCTTTTGTTATGTATTTCTTTTCATAGTTGGTAGTGGATTTGTCTCCACCCAACTACATGTACCAATGACAATTCATAGTTGATTATATGACATCTTTTATTTTTTTACTTTGTGGATGAGATTTAGTGCCTTGGTTACTGCATTTTACAGCTTATGTATATATACGACGGTCCATATACTTCGTATGTATACAACTGGCATGATTACGTTCTAGTCCTTCTATTTTTGGGACTGGGGCGTTACATATTTTTGTGGTGGCCCATGCAGGTCGAGTTTGTCACTTCGGTTACGTAATTGTACCGATGTGAGCCTGCAATATAGGATTAGTGTCTAGGAATCTCATCCACAAGCTTGACCTCCTTCATTGTTTCAAGTTTTGAACTCTCGTTACCATCCCTGATTTGCATCATGCTTGAACTATTTCTACCATAAATTCTTATCTTTTGTACTTAGTGACAGTTAGGAAGATGACTACACTATTATATGCTCATAGGTCAAACACATGGCTAGGAAGATTATATTGACAATTAGTGTACATTGGAGTCTTATTTGAGTTATAAAGATATTTTTCCTAAAAGTATGATTTAAGAATTAGTTAATTCCAAGTTGGGTAGTAGCATATTACCGCTTTCAAAATATAGTTCAAATTTTATTTTGATACTACAAGGTGGTATACACAAGAGGATAGCTAGATCGAGAAAACAAATTGATTTGATTTCGCGTTTTGATTTTGAAGATCCTTGAACATTTATGATTTTTTGAGTTATAGATATACATCTTTTGGAGGGATATAAATTTGATTTGAAAAGGATCATAAAATTTGAAATGTGGAAGTATGATTTACGATTGACCAAAATTTGAAGATGATTGATAAATTTTGGTAAAGTATTTTTGAATTGAATTACGTCATATGATCTATGATCTATAAAGTTATTTAGATTTCAAGTTTAAAGTCTTGATTATGGATATTTAAATTTTGGTGAAAAAAACTTTTGAAGAGTAGTTGTGACTTATTGGAAGCTAGATATACACATTTGAAGGATATAGAATTAAATTCGGGAGTTATTTAAAAGTTCCATTTTGTAGTATAAATTTCGGTTGATAAACTTATTTAAATGTTGAGTTTAAGATTTGAATTTTTATTTATTTATTCGATTTACGATATACAAGGGTTGTTTCGAGATTGACTAGAGATTTAAAATTTTGATGAAAGTTGACAACCTAAGATGATTGAAAATTTTGGTAGAGTATCTTGGGAATTTTATTTAGAAACTTTTGAGGAACTTAACTTTCTAGATTAGATCATATATTGGTGAAGGACCAAGAAACAAGTAAGGTCACCCTAGTGAGATAGAAGTATTCCACATTAAATTGACATACCACCTATGATTATGATATTGCATATACACAAGTATAGTTAGTCATCGACCAAACCGATGAACATATCTTTGACTTACTCGACCTTCCCTCAAATCTAGATTTTTATTCGTGACCATCTAATTGTTTGAAACTTAGAAATGATTAGAATCATTCCCTTGACCATACCCTTATCTATGAGACTATTTTCTCTCTAGAAACTATGTCTCTAACTTATCTTAACTTGATCTACGAGATTTTCTAAAATTATCTTTATTTCATGCTTTAACCTTTTATTTTTGTGCATTAACTAGTACCTTATGAAAACCCACTTTCTATTTTGATCATTTGACGTTCCCTATCGTGACTTTGATAATTGGAGCACAACACTAGACTTTTCCTTCCAACAAATTTATATGCAAGACCTAGACGAGCTCACCTTCATGTAGGTATATCATGTCCCACTAAAACACGTTCCCTTGTACTCTATTTTTATGGTACGACTTTCGGGTCATAAAGACTAAACTATAACCCTTACCATGGTACCGATATGGGCTCAACCTCGACTCAATTTTTTGACCTAATATATGATTGCGATCTATTAAATCCCTTAAATGCTTAACCTTGCGTTTTATTTTGATTGCTTAACCCTTGTCATTTTATTTTCATATATTATCTCGATTCACTTAGACACATAGCTTCTTTCGCTCTTCAATATTGCAATCCTTACCATTCTCTCTTCCAATTAAACTGCTTACTTATATTTTACTATGATTCCTCCATAGTTTATGCATCCTTGTTCCTTGTATGATTCCCTTAGGCGAGATAAAATTTGATCATGACATTCTTGGGTTAGTAGAGGTTAGATTAGAGAACCCCACAGCATGGATAAATAATACAGTTGGTTAAGATAATTACGAGATTACGAGATTACGAGGTGTAGATTGGACATAATGGTTAAAATAATTGTGCGATAAATCCAAATAGATGAAGTAAGGAATGTTATATGGTGCTTTGATAAAGCACTCAAGGGTAAATAGACTTCTCGAATTTCAAAATTGTTTCGAGGTAACTAAATATCGCGTGAAGAATTTTCTAAAGTGTTGGTGGTTTAAGAACCAAATTTATATATATTAAATTTATGGATACAAATTTTTGATAAAGACAATGTTGACGTTGCCTTCGATAACATATAGTGTTATAATGATATTTCTCAAATTGTTGAAGAGAGAAACCTTTACATTTTTGATGCATGGAGAATTAAGATGATTATGAATATGAAGTTAAGATGAGTTTTCATTTCTACCATCAAAAAGATAAGATTGTTGAATTCAAATCTTCGAGAGAGAGACTAATAAATATGTTAGGAAATTTTCAATTATCATGATAAATGATTGAGTTATGAAGGTATACGGTTAGTTTTCGAGATTTATCGAACATTGAAGACGAACTTTTATTTTGGTACCTATGGATGCATTGTATATTGACCAACCAATACAAATTTGTAGTAAGAAGATTTTAACTGTTACTTGGGCCAAATTGATTGAAGTTTTTAGAATTTTAAATTTTAAGAGGAAATTATAACTTGGGAAGATAATATATAAGTGAGCTAGTATAATGGAGAGCATGGAATTCAAAATTTCAGAATATTTGAAATTCTATGACGAGATAGAGAAAGATAGAGTACATTAATAATCATATTTGTTTTGTTAAATTTTTTAAGGAAACGTGGTACGAAAGTAATTTTTGGAAAGAACGATTTATGATAAGAGATATTACATGAATATTGATGATATCGAAGGATTAAGGAGTTTATTACCTATTTATGAGGTTGCCCCTTTTTAAGGTTAATGTTAAGGTTGATCAAGCTTAGTCATTGATTGATTGTCATATACATGATCGTAATCTAAACTGAAACCATCGAATTTTTTTTTCTGTTCTAATCGATCAAATGACACATTGCCATTGAAATGTCGCTCGCCTCCTCGTCGAATATTTTGTTTGCATTCTCGTCCCAAGAAGATCTCGTAAATCTATTCGAATAAACTCTTTCCATCCCCTTCGCCCTACCTACCCTAATTACTCTTAAATTTCGAGGACGAAATTCTTTTAAGTTGGGTAGGATATAAACCCCCTAAATTTCTACTACGATTTTTTAAAAATATTTTTGTATTATTTTGTACTTCGTATCTGCACGTCGCATACGAGTTCGCATTGTTGTATTTGCGTAGCGTACGAGATTTGCGTTTCGTATTTGCTCGACGAGTGCGAATATGTGTCGAGGTTCATATTTTAGAAAAAATATTTTTTATGAATTTTATTTTATATAGGAAAGTACATGTTCAAATAAATGTGATAAATAAATTTTTTTTCAAAAAGAGTTATTTTATTCGTCATTTAAAAATAAGTAGTGATTTGAAAATTGTGGTTTATATGAAATGTATTCCAAATATTTTACGAAATTTGGAATTTGTTATTAACATATTTTTGTTATTTATGAAAGCTATTATATGATTTAATATTTAAGTAATATTCTTGATTTTCAAAATTAATTAATGCTATATTTTAATATTTATGAAAAAGATATTTAAAATTTTGTTTTATTTAATATTTGAATTATTTTGATAATTTAAATTTGGAAAAGATTTTATTTTAAATTAAAGGAAGTTATCTAGATTGATTTGATTGCTTAAACTTTAAATCGATTTAAATAAAAAGATGGAATTATCCATCGGGGTTTAAACCATTGCAAGTCCTTATCCAACTGGGAATTTCTACCTCCTATATAAGGAGAGGTACTCATCCATAAATTAGATCATCCACAAACGAGTATCGTGTCCGTTCTCGTGCCTCTTCCCATCCACCACGTTATTTCCTCTACAAATACATATTTCCCCGTCCGACAAACCGGACGTCCACCTTGTGTCGGGACACAACCCCGGCATGACACATCCAACCCAACGATCCTATCCCTAATCCGACTTCAGTTTCCCCAGCATTCGACCATCGTCCCCGCCATCGACCCATCACCACCGCTTTTCTGAGTGCCTCCTGGCCGTAGCCACCGCTGCTACGACCAGCGACACCGAGCCACCCCTGTGGTCATCCCGAACTCCTATCACACCGCCGCCATCACCGTTACCTACGACAACCTCTCATCCTCTCTTCTCCAAACCTAGCAACCCCATCACCATCATCGGCACTATCGTCGTAAACCCCAAGAAACCGTCAACACCATCCCCATCACAACAAAAGAAAGAAGAAGAAAAAGAAAATCCGACCCAAACCCTCACCTGACCCGGCCTCGACCTGGCGACCGTTGCGAGCCTGTGCCTCCCCAACCCGTGCCGGATACGACCATCGTCTTCGCCACCCTGAACAGGCGAGCACCGCCAATTAAATTTTGGTGGACCGCCGCTTAGATCGGCCAGCAGCCGCCGCACGCGCCACCCCGCTCGACTTCCCTCCGAGCCATGCACCCTCCGGCGAGGACCGCCGATCGCGCTGCCTCCTCTCTCCTCTTCGACTGGCGAACCAACCACCGACAACCACCGCCGATCGTGCTGCCTCCTCCGACCTCTCGTGCCGCCCAAACTCCGGCGCCGATCGTGCCACCGCCGTGTCTCTTCGTTCAAGCCCAGCCCCCACGACCGTCGTCTTCACAGTTGCGCCCGACGCTGACGCACCGACCTCAGGCGCCAGCCTCGGCGAGCCCCCGGTCACCGGGCTCGAGCCCCTCCAGTAAGCTACTTCCCCTCTCCCAAAATTTTCCTCTCTCTCTCTCACTTTCCTAACTCTAAGCAGAGCCCTTATAAATGTGTCATTATTATTATTATTATTATTATTATTTTTATTAAAAGGGGATGAGCCCTATAGTTAATTGTTAGGGGATTATATTTGTATTATTATTATTATTATTAATATCTTTAACTTGATTTTATGGTTATACTATGATAGTACTTGTATATTAGAATTATATAATAATTAGTATTAATCATACAATAATTTGAAATACAAATGTATATATATATATATATATATATATATATATATATATATATATATATATATATATATATATATATATATATATATATATATATATATATATATACACATTTTTACTACTACTAGTATTGTAGTTACGGAGTATCATTATTATTTTAAATTATTTCTACAAAACATTAAATTTAGTTTTATTTATCTAATATAAATTTTGACTAGTAAATCATAATTTCCAAAATTACTATACAATAAACATTTCAAGTATTTCTATAAAATTATTTTTACTAATAAAATATGTTTCAAGTAATTACGTAAAAATTATTATAAAAGTAGTTTTTAAAAATTAGTACATGTATTCATTTCCATAAATTCTCTTCAACTATCTTAGCTGATCATGACTAATCATACCCTTACTTCCTTCCCGATTTCGGACCCCTGCGCCTCGATCGTGGCTATCGGACTGTTAGGACATGACAGAACATCGCACCACCCGGCGACAGACCAGGCAAGATACCTTGCAATAATTTACTGTTTATAATTTGTCTGTATTTTATTTATTGCATATCACTGTGTATTTATTTTCATTTCTTTTAACTGTACCATTATTACAGTTCCTGACTTACTGCCTGCTCAGTGATATTAGCTGTACCTTGTTATTTATCCCTTGATTGCATATGGACCTAGAGTTAAGGGACTACCACTAGTTTAGTGCATTACATAAACTTTGACACTGATGTGCCACGAGATGTGTGAGTCGTGAGTAGCATATTGCATCCGGACTTACGTGTTGGCTGATCACCGATGCGTATAGGACGTGCGTTAGGTCTAACAGTCAATAGTTGTATGTTAGAAGACTTGACATTTAGTAGTATTACATGGTCGTGGATGCGACATGATAGGTGGCTTGGGTGGGGAGAACATTACCTGACGTATGGGCTTCTTTGCACTTCCCTGCTTACCTGTGCGCTCCTCCGGAGACGCAGGCTCCAGGTGCCCTCTGCGTTTTCCAGAGCGTTATGGACGTAGCCCCTTGCACATGATGCCCTCTGACGATCTTCGGACGTTACGGACGTAGGCCCCTTGTGCCCTATATGGGGACTATGTCGATCCTATTTACAGCCAGGGCTCATGCGTCGAAGGATTATTTCTCAACTGCATGTTCACTTTAGTATGGTTAGATTACCTTATTATGTCTTATCACTTTCTTTGATTGTGGCATATTTTATATTCAGTATTTATATAGCATGTTTATTGTATCTTATTACATCCCTCTGAGGACCTGGTTATCTCGCCAGGTGTGTGCTCTTGTCTTTCGCAGGTGTTATAGTCGCGGCCATGATCATCGCTATTCTTCGAGAAGGATTGCACTTTGATCATCTTCGCATCGCTCACCAAACTTTCTTTTGTTATGTATTTCTTTTCATAGTTGGTATTGGATTTGTCTCCGCCCAACTACATGTACCAATGACAATTCATAGTTGATTATATGACATCTTTTATTCTTTTACTTTGTGGATGAGATTTAGTGTCTTGGTTACTGCATTTTACAGCTTATGTACACATACGACGGTCCATATACTTCGTATGTATACAGCTGGCATGATTACGTTCTAGTCCTTCTATTTTTGGGACTCGGTCGTTATAGCCGTCGACCAATTCCATCGAGGTGTACTATTTGCTGCAGTGCGTCTAGTATTCGGCTACAAGATGGATCTTCTTTCGACGATGACATGTCGCTTGAATGCAGGCTTGCGTTCTTTTGCTAACACTATGGTGTATGATAAAAATTCTCGAGACGACTTCCCTCGTACCGAAACGCCATACACATATCTATTTGGGTGGTTGCTGTTACATTATCCTGATTTGATGGACCCTGATATGGGTGTAGTCGGCGGTGACTTCATCAGGCGGTATTCCAATGCTCGATAGAATATCAATGCACTGTCAGAATGTCGAAAAGCTTTAACCCGAGGGTCCGGATGGAGATTTCAATGTGTTCCACCTCCTCCAGGATAGAGAATCTCCCACCACAACGCATGGACCTAGAAGCAGCATCTCTCCGTCTGTCTTCGACTGAGTTCACGTGGTTAAAGACAATTCGGCCTTCATATTTAGTTTACCGGTTTGAAGGCGAGTGCTTTCTAGAACCGTACTTACCAAGTCGATTTGCTCGATAGTTTGGTTATGAACAATTACATGTAGGTAATGCCATCACCTATTTACAGGCTAAGGGTTACCTAATAGACGGTGCCAGAGCTTGGAGATACTATAATACAAGAGGAACTAAGGCCATATTTTCGATGCCTCATGCCTCTCATATAGGCCCGCGTATGTTATATACATACGCAAATTTTATACTTCAGCTAACACCTTTGCTGAAAACTTCAATATGGCTGACAGCTTTGCCAGTGGTAGACGTTTAAGGAGTGGAGTTCACACTGCACATTCCTTCAGAGATAAAGAGAATCACGAACCCACTGACAAACCTCTGGAAGCCTCTCTCGTAGGTTTTTATGATGAAGTCAACGAACCACTAGATGTATCTTTGAAGATACGGAAGGAGAAGTCCCCAGCGAAAGGACTTGGAAGAAAAAGAAAGACTAGAGTCTCATCAGCCCCTTCTCATCCTCATGATCTTTCTTCTTCTCCTATGGCTGTAGGGAAGAGAAAGAAGACTACACTGGTCATTGCAGAGCAGCCCACCACCAGGACCACGCGGTCCCAGACAAAACAGATACATACCGGAGCATCCTCTGGAGGAGGAAAGGCAACTCCTTCTTCAATTCCAAGATGCAGTTCAGTTGCCCAAGGGGAGGTTATTAGAGAGCCCAGTGTACAAGTTGACCTTGATGAGGTTGAAGAAGAACTTGAAACACCTCTGGTACGCAAGGCCAAAAGGAGATTAATAGTGTCTCTAAAAGATCATCAAGAAACATTGCCTTCGAAAGATATACTACCTCCTCTAGGTAAATTTTAATATTCGTTTAATGTGATCTTGATTGAGTAACATATTAACACTGATTCCCCTTTTTTTATCTGTAGAGGTTAGCACTGCAGCTCCGATCATTAAAGAAGGGATTTCGGGGCCCATAGTTACACAAATGACGATTCCCGTGAATGTGTTAGCTGCTGCGGGAATTATGATGTCATCTCCAACTCCAGGAGTCCCAAAGTCTACACTTTCCGAGAAGGAGTTGCCTTTCACAGAATCCAATCCTGATGTTGCTATTCTTTTCATACCCCAAGCTCCTACTCACTCTCAAGAGGATCAAGAAATGATAGCGGCTCTTGCAGACTGTGATTACGGCGATGCATTTGAAGATGATTCTACAAGCACCGTTGAAGGAGACTAGACTTCAGCAGAAATCTCGCCGAATCAAGCATTGCTAATTGAAGAATGCCATACTATTGTTGAAGGTGAAGAGCATCTTGTTGTTGAAAAGGGGCTTTCAAGTCCAAAAACTGATGAGCTTAAAAGCCAGGATAAAACCGAAGATCATGAAAATCAGGTCATGGCCCCTGAAGATGTTGGGATCAATAAAAATCTCAACACTGATACTGCAAAGATTCAAACTCCCATCAACCAAGCTTTTGAGGTCAAGGATGCAGAAGTGATTGCCCCAACTGAACAAGCAGAATCAGGGGTCGGAAGTAGCCATTTCTTATCAGGCGGTTCCGACGCTGGGAGTATTCAGGCAGCTGTGTCTGAAACTACCATGGCCAGACTCTGCTCTGATTTGTACATGCCGCGTGAAACCCCATATGTATTGCCATGATCAGGTAAAATTTTGAATTTTATTTACCTTAATTCCTGTAATTTATATGTTATAGCTGTGCATCTTGATTACAGTGGGTCCTGTGGGGACACTTGCGAAAGCTGCATCGACCACATTTAGTTTCAGCTCGACTATGGCTCCTCTGGATATGGGGACCCAAACTGGAGAGGGAAGCTCTTCTATAATGACAGTACTTGGATCCCCTGGTGTACAATCTGTAGTTCCCCAGTTACTTCAGAAGCAAGAATTCCAATAGAAGAGGCTACCCCGGGGATCTCAGCAATGAATAGAGCTGTAGTTGAAGCTTATACTAATGCTTTCTTCACTTCTCTAAAGCCTCTAATTCAAATGGTCATGAAAAAAGACCAACCTTATGAATCAGTAAGGGCCCCTTCCTCCTTCATCATTGGAGCTATCCGCAAGATTGGAGATCTGGATAGAGTCAATTATTTAGATCATATTTTGAATGAACTTGAAGAATCAATCAAGTCTTACAAAGATCTAACAAGAGGAAACATCCAGAAGCTTGTAGATAATGAGTGCGAGGTGATGGCTCATGAAGCTGCAATACGAAGAGTATAATTTGAAGCTTCCGTGGTAGCTTTCTCACAACGTTCTACATAGTTGGAATCTTGCATTGTCGAGACAACTTCTTCTGTTGAACGTTATAAAACCGAAGCTGCAGAGAAGGAAAGAGAAACTGCTGAATATCAAGTTCGTCTCCAAGAACTAGAAGTCGAAATGGCTCGGCTTCGAGAAGATGTTAAAGCAGCTCGACGACGCGAAGAAGTATTGGAGATGCATCAAATCGCTGCGAGCCAATTAAATGACCTGAGGAGGCAACGTGATGCTCTTATTCAGACTGAGGGCGCAGAATTGGAATGTCGAACAAAAACACTGCAACCTTTTGATCTAGAATCCGGGAGAGCTCTCGCAAGACAAAGGGTACTTGACTCCAGAGTAGAGAGGGCGGAGAATTTGAAAAGATTAATCATTGATCTCAACACTCAGCCTCCCCAATGAAGCAGTCTATAGGCTCTTTTATCTTCTTGCCTTTTTAAATAATGTACTTTTTTTTGACATTTTGAACATTATGGCAATAAAATAATGCTCTTTTTGTGATTCTATTACTTATTATACATCTATAGTAGATATAAGTAATAGATAAGGATAAGAAAATATGTTCAGAGGTACCGGACATGACATATCCTCTAAGAGAAAATGACAATATTAATTATATCTGTTCAGAGGTAATGTGGACGTGACAGAATATAACTCATAATATTGTCATTTCAAAAGACGACTTTATCATAGGTAATGTGGACGTAATAAGTTGTTGATATAGAATAGAATTCAGAGGTAATGTGGACGTGAATCTATTGATATAGAAAATAGAATTCAGAGGTAATGTGGACGTGAACTCATTTTTCTTTCTATTGATGATCTTCAAATTAGTTAGAACTTAAAGACGGGATATCATGTCTAAAAAGACAAGATATCTATGATAGTACGGTTTCATCATAAAAAGATATCTTTTAAAACGGCTGGGTTTCAAAAGATGGAATTGATGATTTGGATAAACTCCATTAAGGATTTTAAGAGGAAGGGTATTCCTGATTCTGGAGATACCAAGACTCTTGTTTATTCGCTTCAGGGAGGCTTTTGCTGACAAATATCGGTTTTGGAGAAATTTTGTCTTCAATATTGACTTGAACCAACTGACCTTCAGTAGGTGGCTCACGTTGCTCAAAGTGAAGCTCCCATTGAGTATCCATCCTTTGTGCCCAAGGATCAGATTCAGAAGCTTCGACAAAGTCTTCGTCATCTTCCGAGAACTCAGCAGTCACCATATTGGAAGATAGAGTCATGCGATAGACGTGCCCTACACTGGTGTCTGAATCCTATGAGATAGAATCAGTAGAGTTAGATCATTCTTCTTCCTCAGATTCAGAGGCTTCTGGAGTCGGAGTTGGTGTAGTATAACCTAATCCCCGCTTCATTTTGCCGTAGTATTGTTGTAATTTTCCTTTTAGAGCAGGAATACGAATAGGAGTTCGCCTTCCTTTGCCGCCATTGAGACTAGCTTTAAAATTATAGCCCATCTTTTGAATGATATCTTTTGATTGCTGACTATAATGACGTAGTTGAAGTCTTCCGTTATCGTGATTTTCTTCTTCACTATCGGGCGTGATCTTCTGTTCCGTTCCTTTACTAAAAAGTAAAGGAAGTTCATCTTTTTCCTGGAAGGAACTAAGAAGAAGGAGTCCTGTATTGGCTCGAGCAATACTTCGTTTCGACAAGCTTCAACTGCTCCCATGGCAAGTGGTTCAAAGTTATCTAAATTTTTTTAAATAACATCGAGTATAATAAAAGACATCAGTATACTGTAAAGAAGATGCTACTTTATTGATTTGTACATCATTATTTACAACATGATTCTTAGCCTTCACAGAAGGCTTAGTAAGGTTGATAACCAGAGAAGGAGAAGGAGAAGGAGAAGGTTTGTTACGACGAAGGTCGATAACAAGAGGCTCAGAAGAGGTGAGCTCCCTTTGTTCCTTTTCTACAGCAGGAGGCTATTTGTTATGAGAGGAAAGGTGTATGGTCAATGTCTGAGAAGAAGAAGGACAAATAGCACGTCCTTTGACGGGGATCACGAGAACGTCTTTTGAAGTATGTTTCTGATCCTCCTCGTTATCCATTGTCGATACAACTTTCATGAACTCCTTTTCGTACATCCGAGAGTCCGTAAAATATGCTTCAATACCCCTAAAAGGATTCAGGTCGGCTACTTCCTTTTGGACTTCTCCATTGGCATCCACATATTTGAAGCATTGATGTAAAATAGATGGTACAATGTTATGCTCATGCAGAAAGGGTCTTCCCAGCAAAGCATTGTAAGAGCCGTGATTGTCGATCACGTTGAAAGTAACCTTCGTACGGAGATTGCCTATTTTAACTTTCAGGCGAATCTTTACCAAAGGTTCACTTCTTTCAGAATTGAATCCCAAGATTGTCGCGATGGTTGTTGAAAGATTGTGTACAGGAATCTTCAATGCATCTAGTAAAGTCTTTGGCATGATGCTAAGTGTAGACCCAAGATCGATCAAAATGCGATCAACCTTCATGGTATCGAAATATCCCGTGAAGTAGAGGGGTCAGTCATGACGATTATCTTCCAACAGCATATCATCTTGTGTAAAGGTGATGTTTGGCATCAACTCCATCACACTATGACAATGAAGGCATGTTATAGGCTCCTCTGGTTTCATGAGAAGTGCTAGACAAGTATCAGCTTGCGTTAAAGCTTCACTCAACGTTTTTCGAGTCTTCCTCGAAAGACGGAGTAGCTCAAATATTGACAATCTTGTCGGAGTATTAGCCAGCTGAGCCAGTATATCAAAGTTATACGGCTTCTCAAGTCCCAAGGTTGTGTAGTGCTCCGCTTCGATAGGCGACGAACTTCATAATATGCTAGCACCGAGTCAGATCGGTCGGGAACGTAGATGGCCATCTGACTCGATCGCTGAGCTTGGTAAACGATAACACCTTGCGGTATCGATCAAATCGATTTGGACGGATGTTACGAAAATCGATCCAACTAATAGAACAACTTCTGTTGGAATAAGTCCTAGATGCAGCGGGCTGCGTCTCATCGAGTGAGCTTTATATAAGAGTCCCTTCGACGGGACCGAACCGCTGTATGGTTTTCTTGGAGCTTTTGCCGCTGGGTTTTGATGAAGTGCTTTCGTGTCGTTTTTTCTGGATACAATCTATAAATTTTGAAGCAAAGGAAAAAGAAGGAATCCTAACAAAGTATTGGTGCCATTGCAGGAGTTCGCGTAACTAAAGCTTGAACGTTGCGAAGCGCTTCGACGGTCGGCACGATCAAAGAACTCGGTGGGTGATTCGGTCCTTCCTTCTACTCTGTCCCGCAAACGAATTTCCTTTGCCTCAAATTCATTCAAATCGACGATGCCAAGTTAAATGCATGCGAATCCACTAAGGTCATGAACTCGGAAAAAATGTATCGGTTTAGAGTAATCTACGCTGAAAAATACAAGTTTCTCACATAAACGGAAAAGTTTAAGGTTCTAGTAAAAAGATAGACTATTTCACGTGCTGCAAAATAATATAAAATGTTGATCATGGGTTATGATGCCTCGGACAATTTGGTGTCCACGGGACACTAAATCGGAAGTACGGCTTTGGGGAAAATGAATCGTTGCATGAGTTAGGAAAAATGATAATGTCGTTCGATACTGTCCGCGCTATACAAAATTGTTCGCATATATTAAACTGTTCACGCATAGGCATGGTGATGGACAGCTTGTGCACAAGTTCGTTTTCCTCGAAACGGTATCCGGGGCATCAGAACCGATTCGTCCTAGGGGGAATAAATTATCATGCTTCGGCGCGAGGCATGCGGGACCTTCAATAAGGCTTGCAACCTAGGCTGAAAGGGTAGCGTCGTATGCCAATTTCGATTAAGTCCCTAGTGGTGCGTAACACCAATGACCACATATAAGATAGTAGCATGCTCATCTATTGTCTTATGCAAGTATAATTACTATCTCTGTTTTATGCAGGGACAAGCACGACCGTGGTAAGAAATGTGATAAATTACTATGATTTACTGTATGCTTTATTACTCAAAGATGGCTATCGATATGAACTGAATTAATTTAGTTCTAAATAGAAAGACAACTCTAAAGCATGCCTATCTTAACAATCAGAGTCGGTTTAGACGAGTTGGTTCGTCTCATCCACTTAGCAAGTGTGCTAATCCCCTCCTCCAATTTCCCCAGGTGCGACGGGCGCTCTAAACTAAACTGAAGCTGAAGTGCGGAGAGGCATTTTGAAGCTCTTCTTATGCTGAAGTATTTTGAAGCCAATTCAATTGACAGCTTATATATAAAGGGGCGAATGTATGGAACGGCAAGCGTTAGTTCATGCAGATTGTCGAGTGTATTTCTTTCTGTTTTCAATCAATATAGCCACAACGGCATCCAATGTAATTACGACTTGCACTTCGTTGCAAGCGATGAATGAAAAGCAAATTTCTATCTTTCTATACTGCATCTTAATTTGATGTGATTTGTGAAGTTTTAACTTGGCATTTCAATATAAAAATCAACATAACGTTCTTGCCTTGTACGAGTGTAATTCCAGACTCGTACGGCATCACGCCTTAGCGAGGACGATCGAGTCGGCAAAATAACAACAGAGACGAACGGTTTGTCGACTCGGGACGTGACAGGTTGAAGTCTTCTTCAATACTTTGTCGAAACAGACAGGCTGTTTTCCTTTGTCGGCTGTCGTCGGTTTGAGAAGAGTTGGCTCTATCTGGGGTAACGAAGTTGATAGATTATTGACAGCAGGAGAAGATGTTGCTTGAGGAGCCTCCAGAGCTGGAGCAGGGTCTTCTTGACCTTATGAATAGTCCCTAAGGTAAGGTTTTCCAGACCTGGTACCAGTCAAGACTTCTTCCTCGGATACAGGCTCAAAGGACACCATATTGTTGTTCTTTGCCTGGATCTTATTTCTGGAAGATTTCTTTCGGCGAGATGGAGAGTTTGTCTAGTAATCCAAACCAATCCGAGATTGGTTGTAAAAAAGACATAGAAAAAGAGGTACAGGAGACCCCTTTCCATGATTCAAACTAGAGGCCTCTTGTAGATCATATCCCATCTTTGTCATGAGGTCACGAGATTGTAGACTATACAGATAGAAAGTTGGTTGGTATTTGGCATCTGATTTTGACAATGTTGTCTTCTCAGTGGAAGAAGAAGAAGGATTATCTACTGTCGGGATGAAAGTAGCAGCTAGAGGTGGAAGACAATGCTCACCAAATGAAATCATATAACATGATTTACTTTTAGTAGTCTTCTTAGACTTGGTGGAAGAAGAGTGTGTTTCAAAGTCCGCCACTAAATCTGGATGTATCCATATAATCTCTTCTTTATCAGTAGATAGAGGAACAAGACCATTTGTCCGTGCAGGTGGAAGATTAAAAATTTCTAGAGTAGTTCTCGGAATGGGGATGACGCCGTCTTGTACAAGTTGAGCTGGAAAATCTCTAACCTATAAAGAGACAACATTAGCCGTTACAGTTTTCTCGTCTTGCTGGAGAGTGATTACACCAGAATTGACCATCTCTTGAATTTTACCCTTGAGCACATAGCACGCTCGAGTTGGATGTCCAATAAACCTGTGATAAACATAATATTTAGGATGGTCAGTCTTACCAACTTCATCTGGCCGTTTAGGTTCTGGTAGTTGGAGTTTATTGCTCTTGATGAGGCAATCAAAGATACTCATGATGTCATCTTCATCGAAAGAGTATTCTTCTTTTAGACGAGGTGCCCGTTGTGGTGGTGCTGTAGGGGTAGATATTGGCTGATTTACATTGATGGCCAGGGCCTCTTTGCCTTTGAGGTTAATGGCCAAAGTCTCTTTGCTCTTACGATTGTCCTATCGACCATTATTATTTAGTGTAGCACATTTATCTTTGTCAATATTAGGCATTTGAATGCCTAATTGCTTGAATTTGTCAGCACTTTGTTCTGCGGCTTTGGCGTTCATTATGAAAGAAGGCCAATCCTGGAACTATGTTGATCCTGTCCACATGCTGATTATAGGCAACAAGTTTGATTTACAAGTGTCTATAGTTAAAGCATCTAGAGTTCCGAGAGGCATTTTGAGTGCTTCACGGCAGAACCGTTCAATGAAACGTTCAGTTGTTTTATTATATCGTTGTTTGATTTTGATGAGAGCAGACATAGTCATGTCGTTAGTTCCCTCATAAAATTATTCTAAGAACATTTGTTTGAAGCCAGCAAAAGAGGTTATACACCCATCTGGTAAACTACGATACTAGTCATATGCTGCACCAGCTAAACAGCTAACAAATACTCTAGTAAGAAGAGCTTCATTGGGTTGAAGTTGATCAGTCATTACTTCAAAGTGGTTGAGGTATTGACTTGGAGATGTGCTGCCATCAAACAGCATAATAGTAGGGGGTTTATATTTAGGAAAAAATTGGACCTCTTTCCATTCTATGGGATAGGGCTGTTTGATCCCAAGCTTCTGTAGGCCATCCTTCTGTTTGAAAGCTTCAAATTGAGTACGTAAAAGTTTTACGGCCTCATTGGTATCTCCTGTTGATTGCGGAGTAGTGGATTAATTCAATATGTTAGGAGGGGGTACCGTATGATAAGTACCACCCCCTGTACCGGATTGACTTGGAATGGTCTGTGCAGGAATAGAAGAAGTATGAGGAGATTGTACCCCCAGATCAATATTGGTGGGAATTGATGTTGTCACAGGTTCTTGAGTCGGAATCAAATTTACGACTGGTGAAACTGTATGTCATGCCATGATCACATCATGTATGCCTGCCATCATCTCAGCCATGTTCTTCAAACTAGCCTCCAAAGCAACAATTCTCTGCTCTTGACTGGAAGAAGTGGAGATATCTTGATCTTCTGTAACAGCATAAGCAGTCACTTCTCTAGCCTTTGAAGACGAGCTAGTGGTGTAACACCCAGTTTTCTAAAATAAGGGTAATTTTAAAATTTTGTAATTTTGATCATTATTTATGACATTTAAATCATGATATGATTTTGGTGATTTAAAATTATTTTAAAAACTATTTAAAACCATGACTTATGATTTTGATGTTTTGCTAGTGAAACCCTAGAGACTGTCTAACCTAGAGCCCAACCATGTGATTAGGATGTTTAATTTGTCATTTTGGCTTGAGGGTGTTTTGGTTATTTGACCTCTTTGAATTATTTTGATATTTATTGCATTGGTGATTGTTATTTGTGACTTTTGCTAGTTGAGACTTTCGAGACTAACCTAGATGTTAACTTTAGCTATGGTGACTTGATTAGCATGGTGGGACCCTAGTCTAACTTAAGTCAACCCAAGTTGAGTTATTTGAATCAAGTTTCATATCGAGAATAAATAATTTAGTGCATGGACTTTTGACTTATGGATTAATTTCATTAGCATTGAAACTTGGCCCAAGCCCATTAGTCATAACCCTGACCCTAATTTCTTCTTACTTGGCCAGCCACATAGGGATCCCCCTATTTAAACTCTCTTCCTAGTTCTTGCCTCTTTTGCATCAAAACAACTTTGGAAAGAAAGAGGTATTGGTCCTTCTTCCCTAATCCATAACTCCTTCAATTTAATTCCTTTTTGACTCTAGTTTCTTGCATTAGAACCTAATCCCACTCTATTTTCTGTTCATGGTGAGAAATCTTAGATTTGGTACAATTTGGAACTTTTGGCTTGCAAGAAGAATCTTCCTATTTGGGGCTTTTTCCTTGTCATTGATACTCTATAGGTAAACACCTTAAACTATCTTTTAATCCTGATTTCTTTGCATAATAGCCTAGATCTAGGTGTCCCCTAGCTGTGATGTGTGATTAGTAAAGTTTTGTATTGATTTCGTGTCCGTATCGGACACGTATCATAATCTGTTTGCAAGTGTTTGTGTAAATGCCACAATAGAATTTATTTGCTATTTTTGGAAAAGTATTTGAATGGAAATGATGATTTATATGCATGTATTATTTTCCCCATGGACTGAGTTCAATTCGGAGCCGTATTCGTATCCAAACAGGACACGAACACGCTCGCTGTACACGCACGGTCAGTGCCCTGCTGCTCGAGGAGTTTTTCTCCTTGTACAGGCCACGTGGGCAGCTGCCACTTGGCAGGGAGGTGGGGGCCATGACTGACATGTCAGCCCCTAAGCCTCGTGTCAAGGGATTTCGTGTCGGATACGATATTAGACCCGCACGTGTTTTACTTTGTATACTGTACTGTGCATTTTGCTCACTGACACGCGCCTCGTGTCTGTACTGGACGCGTCGTGGAGGCCTCGTGAGTTGTCGAATGTGTAGCCCTATATGTGGACTATACGTGGGTATGACCACGAGATGTGTCGTGTCTCGTGGCGTGTCCACGAGAGCCATAACACGTCACACGAGACTGCCTGAAGTACTGTATGCTGTCACCATGTCATTTCGAGATTAGACACGTTTGTGTCCAGTTTTTGGACACCAAATCAATTGTAGGACACATACACACATGTCACATCATTTACCAACCAATTAATTGGGTTATTAGCTGTGTTTTGATTTTGAATTGGTGTTTTCCCCTAATTTACTGATACTAGGATTCTGTCATTTGAATTCCTGAGTTTAATTATGTTAAACTGATTTTAGATGATTAATTTACCATGTTAGATTATATGTATCATATCTGAGAGTTAAATCTAGATGTTGGGATTCATGTTAGCTAGGTGATTGGTTTTTGAAATGCAAATGGACTGTTGTAAACTGGAAACTGATTATGTGTACACTGATTTCTAATATCACACACTCATACACACACAAACCTGAGAACCTATACCTATCTTCTGCTGTACTGATTTCTCTATACACACACACACACACACACACACACATTTACACTAAACTGAGATCACACACACACATGTACACAAGAACCTGAGAACAGGAACACACACACACACTCTACTGCTAACACCCTATGCTATACACACATGTACACAGGAAAACCTAAGACACCTATATATTACTGCTATACACACTCATACACACACATTGAAACACACATACACACAATGTACACTAAACCTGAGAACCTATGTACTGTATACACACACAGGAAAATAGAGAACACCCACATTACTGCTGCCCCACACATTCATAAACCTGAGACACCTATGTTGTACTGCTATACACACACGCACATTGAGACACACACACAGAAAAAATCTGAGAACACCCTATATGTCCAGCTACCTACACACACACATGAACTCTAAAACTGAGAACACACCACTGTATACACACAGACATGCACTCTAAAACTGAGAACACACCACCGTATACACACACACATGGCACACACACACACCCTACTGCTACTTTCACTCTATCTCTCTCTATTTATATATATATATATATATATATATATATATATATATATATATATATATATATATATATATATATATATATATATAATATCTATAACCTTGCTAGATAACATGTAATATATATATTTTTGTATGTTTGCCTATATATGTTTTGTATATATAAATATGGTGAACATATACTAGTGTATGCCAATATAGATTGGTACATAGGCATATAGCCTATATGGTTTCCTATATGTAAGCCTATGTGTATATGGGTATGTATATACATGGGATTGTGTATTGATAGCTTGTATAGCATTGTGATGGTATGTGAATGCTAGGATAGACATGGTTTGGCTTATGAGACTTGTCTGGGTTAGGACTTGACCTAGTTGACCTAGTTTGACTAGTATAGTTGACTAGAGTTGACCAAAGTTTGACTTTAGTCTAGTTTGACCTAGACAGCATGCAGATGCATTGTACATTTCATTATCATCTCCTATATACATCTTGACTTGTGTTGCTCTGAATAGGAGTCAGACACCTCTCCCCAGGCAGTATTTTCACTTTGGATACTCAGGATATCAGGCAAGTACATTCTCTGATCATTTCATAACTTGCTTAGGATTATATTCTTGCTCTAGATTACCTTACTTGATGCTGTCACGATATTATCACGGATTGGTACTATATGGATCCCTATATTGAGATGTTATCCCCCTCGGGAGCATCGGATACTTCATGTCATGTGTTTTATGTACATCATGTATTCCTCGCTCTCATGTTATTTATGTATACTCATGTGCTTCATGTACGTTCATGTACGCTCGTGTACTCTCATGCGCTCTCATGTACGGCCATATTTCTCATGTGCTTCATGTGTAACATATACTTCATGTGTACCCCTTTATGGGCCTTCATGTAGAATTTATGTGCACTCAGTTCTGAGCCCTCATGTATACTTCATGTGCACCCATCTATGGGCTTTTATGTGAAAATGTGCATAACATAACTTGTCTGGATCCTTGTGTATTGATTGGGGTATGGGGGAGTATAAATAGTCATGTGAATAATTCTGAAGTAGTATAACCATGTGAGCCTCTTTAGTATATTCATGTGCAAATCCAGCTATTCACATGTCGACTTTGTACTCTACATCACTAGTCACTGATAGTTCTCTACTTATAGTAGATATTTCTATTATAGTTCTCTCTTTTACATCATGTACATTATTTCAGTTTTTATGTATCATACTCTTCTGCATGTTTATATTTTTTAACCTATTATAATTTGCGTGAGTTGTATTATGCTCGCTCTTGTCCTGACTGGACCTGTTAAAAATATTACAAAAGATGATGAGGAACCCTGCACCCCCTACTATAGAGTTGCCTAGATGACACTCGCGACCTGGACCCTTGGGAGGTTCAGACAGCTGCTGAGGATGATACCCATGCATAGTATAGATAGTTTAGACTGTTCTTTCTTTTCTTGTCAGTTGTTGTCTTTGATTTCAGAGTTGTATTATTTTGGAGATGTTGAGACTTGTGTTTGTTAACTTTGATTTATTTCACTTCTGTTTGTACCTCAGTTTGAGGATTGCCTTATCTATTACATCGTGCTATATTCTACCTCTAGATTTGTGATTGAGTCGTACCTTCTGTGATTGGCCTCCTTTTGGAGAGTATTTCATATTGTGTTAGTTATGTTCATGACCTAGAATATCGTTCTACCGTTGACACTGCGACGTAGGCTGGACGTATCCACTTCTCGTGCCCCTACACTGGGTGCGGGTCGTGACACATTTTTAGTGGTGGCCCATGCAGGTCGAGTTTGTGTAGTGGTATTCGAACTGGAGTATCACTGCAGCCTGCAGTAGGATTATGATTATTTTTGAGGTACTCAATCGCATTAGGAAAAAAACGTCTTAACTGAAATCATGCCATCTAAATTCTTGTTGAAGATTGCTTCCTTGAAATAACTGTCCTCCCTTGAATTATCGTTTCTATCTCAGTATTGATTCCTTGTTGATCTATCTCCAGGATGGTGATTGAGACACGATCGTATCGCTCTGGCCCAGCAGACGCTGTTGAGAGGTCTGCCACCCCTTGCTCGATTGTGGATGCTGGGACCACAGTACCTCCTGTTTCTGCTCATATAGGAGCATCTGCAGCTTTTGGAAGTGCACCTCCACCTGTCCGGAGGTCTTTCCCCGTCATTCTGGATATGTTCCAGCAGCAGCTACCTTCAGGGACAGTGGATGCTGCTCAGATGTTTACCTTCTTCCAGCGATTCTTGGAGACTCAGCAGCAGATGCAGCAGAGCCAGTCTGCTGATTTTCGACAGAGCATACACAATACCCACCAGTTGGTCAGGACGACAGTAGAGCTGGTGACTGCTCAGCCACTGGGAGGTCAGATGCTGCAGTATCAGCCGAAGACTCCAGACATCCAATCCTTTAAGAAAATGGGACCCCGAGACTTCAAAGGTACAGAGGGCATTATATACGCTGACGATTGGATAGAGCATATTGAAGAGATATTTCGATTGGCGCAGATACCATTTAGATTACAGATCGAGGCAGCAGCCAGTCAGATACAGGACTTTGCCCGTACTTGGTATCAGATGGACCCGAGGGTTGGTACAGCCGGTCAGACTTGGGCAACCTTCAAGAAACTGTTCAAGGAGAAATTCTTTTCTGATACAGCACTCAGTGCCTTAGAGGCGCACTTCGAGAGTTTGGTTCAGGGGAACCAGACCGTTGAGGAGTACGCCGGGGAGTTCTGCCGTCTGAGTAGATTCGTTGAGGATCTTACTGAGGCCGGAAAGGCGAGGAGATTTCGTAGGGGCTTGATCAGGGAGATCAGGTCATATACTAAGAGCAGCCGCGATGCCACTTTCGAGCAGATTCTGGTAGGAGCCATGGCAGCGGAGGACGATCTTGGTCTGAAGGAGAAGAGGACGTGAGACACTCATGGAGCTAGTGGCAGTACGGGCCCGGCCAAGAGGCCCCACTTATAGATTTAGCAGCAGTATCCGCAGTAGAGGCCCCACTTACAGATTCAGCAGCAGTATCCGCAGCAGAGGCCCCACTTATAGATTTAGCAGCAACATCTGCAGCAGGGGCCCCACTTACAGATTCAATAGCTTGTTATCCTTTGCCCTTTCTATAAGAAACTAGGGCACGATTGGAGCGAATACCGGAAGAGGCTGGGTAGATGTTTACTTTACGGAGGATCCGATCATCGGCTGAGAGAGTGTCCTGAGTCTTTTGGACGGACAGTTCAGGGAACAGGAGCTAGGGCTCCGGTGGGCCAGCAGAAGGGATTACCCTTACCAACTCAGCAGCAGAGGTACATACAGCATCAGCCGCAGGCCAGGCAAGGCCAGCAGGGGCAAGCTTTCGCCATGGCAGAAGAAGATGCATAGGCCATTGGAGATCTTGTTGCAGGTTCCGTTCTTCTCGATTCTATTTCTGTAATTGCCTCTTATAACTGTCTTGAAATTCGATTCCATCTGTTCCTAGTTGATTGATCAATTTTGTTTTGTTGTTCTTGTGATATGATTGATTTTCTTCTGAGATAAGTCATATGGGCTGGGTCACCTCAGTTATTAGATCTAAAATCTTCGATAGTCGTGTTAGCTGGCATAGTGAGGACATATAGTCAGATTTTGGATGTATTTCTCGGGTGTGGGAATTTAAGATTTTCGCTACCAAGCATGCGATAATGCAAAAATTTTAAATACCATAATTCTACAGGTATGTACCTTAGTCAAGGGCTATGTGATTATTGTAGCCTTGCTCACTAGCATGACAAAGATTCTGAGTATCATGATTTTAGACAGACGTATATGATTATCGAACTGTGTGATTTGAGACTATGATTGTGGGGTGTTGACCTAGAAGGAGTACTACCATCTTAATTTCGAGGATAAAATTTCTTTAAGAAGGGTAGACTTGTAACACCCAGTTTTCTAAAATGAGGGTAATTTTGAAATTTTGTAATTTTGATCATTATTTATGGCATATAAATCATGATATAATTTTTGGTAATTTAAAATTATTTTAAAAACTATTTAAAACCATGACTTGTGATTTTGATGTTTTGCTAGTGAAACCCTAGAGACTGTCTAATCTAGAGCCCAACCATGTGATTAGGATATTTTATTTGTCATTTTGGCATTTTGGCCTGAGGGTGTTTTGGTCATTTGACCTCTTTGAATTATTTTGATATTTATTGCATTGGTGATTGTTATTTGTGACTTTTGCTTGTTGAGACTTTGGAGACTAACCTAGATGTTGACTTTAGCTATGGTGACTTGATTAGCATGGTGGGACCCTAGTCTAACTTAAGTCAACCCAAGTTGAGTTATTTGAATCAAGTTTCATATAGAGAATAAATGATTTAGTGCATGGACTTTTAACTTATGGATTGATTTCATTAGCATTGAAACTTGGCCCAAGCCCATTAGTCATAACCCTAACCCTAATTTCTTCTTACTTGGTCGACCACATAGGGATCCCCCTATTTAAACTCTCTTCCTAGTTCTTGCCTCTTTTGCATCAAAACAACTTTGGAAAGAAAGAGGTATTGGTCCTTATTCCCCAATCCATAACTCCTTCATTTTAATTCCTTTTTGACTCTAGTTTGTTGCATTAGAACCTAATCCCACTCTATTTTCTGTTCATGGAGAGAAATCTCAGATTTGGTACAATTTGGAGCTTTTGGCTTGCAAGAGGAATCTTCCTATTTGGGACTTTTTCCTTATCATTGATACTCTATAGGTAAACACCTTAAACTATCTTTTAATCCTGATTTCTTTACATAATAGCCTAGATCTAGGTGTCCCCTAGCTGTGGTATGTGATTGGTGAAGTTTTGTATTGATTTTGTGTCCGTATTGGAAACGTATCATAATCTATTTGCAAGTATTTGTGTAAATGCCATAACGGAATTTATTTGCTATTTTTTGGAAAAGTATTTGAATAGAAATGATGATTTATATGCTTGTATTGTTTTCCCCATGGACTGAGTTGAATTTGGAGCCGTGTCCGTATCCAAACAGGACACGAATACGCTCACTGTACATGCACGGGCAGTGCCCTGCTGCTCGAGGAGTTTTTCTCCTTGCACAGGCCACGTGGGCAGCTGCCACTTGGCAGGGAGGTGGGGGCCATGACTGACATGTCAGCCCCCAAGCCTCGTGTCAAAGGATTTTGTGTCGGACACGATATTAGACACGCACATGTTTTACTTTGCACACTGACTGTGCGTTTTGCTCACTGACACGCGCCTCGTGTCTGCACTGGATACGTCATGGAGGCCTCGTGAGTTATCGAATGTGTAGCCCTACATGTGGGCTACACGTAGGTATGACCACGAGACGTATCCTGTCTCGTAGCGTGCCCACGAGAGCCATGACACACCGCACGAGACTGCCTGAAGTGCAGTGTGCTGTCACCATCTCATTTTGAGATTGGACACGTTTGTGTCCAATTTTTGGACACCAAATCAACTGTAGGACACATACACACATGTCACATCATTTACCAAACAATTAATTGGGTTATTAGCTGTGTTTTGATTTTGAATTGGTGTTTTCCCCCAATTTACTGATACTAGTATTCTGTTAGTTGAATTCCTGAGTTTAATTATGTTAAACTGATTTTTGATGATTAATTTACCATGTTAGATTATATGTATCATATCTGAGAGTTAAATCTACATGTTGGGATTCATGTTAGCTAGGTGATTGGTTTTCGAAATGCAAATGGACTGTTGTAAACTGGAAACTGATTACGTGTTCACTGATTTCTAATATCACACACTCATACACACACAAACTTGAGAACCTATACCTATCTACTGCTGTACTGATTTCTCTATACACACACACACAACACACATTTACACTAAAATGAGAACACACACACATGTACACAGGAACCTGAGAATATAAACACACACACACACACACTATACTGCTAATACCCTATGCTATACACATATGTACACAGGAAAACTTGAGACACCTATACATTACTGCTACACACACTCATACACACACATTGAAACGCACATACACACATGTACACTAAACCTGAGAACCTATGTACTGTATACACACAGAGGAAAATAGAGAACACCCACATTACTGCTACCCCACACATTCACAAACCTGAGACACCTATGTTGTACTGCTATACACACACGCACATTGAGACACACACACACAGGAAAAATCTGAGAATACCCTATATGTCCAGCTACCTACACACACACATGCACTCTAAAACTGAGAACACACCACTGTATACACACACACACATGCACTCTAAAACTGAGAATACACCACTGTATACACACACACATGGCACACACACACCCTACTGCTACTGTCACTCTATCTCTCTCTCTATTTATGTATATATATATATAATATCTATAACCTTGCTAGATAACATGTATATATATATATATATATATATATATATATATATATATATATATATATATATATATATATATATATATATGTTTGCCTATATATGTTTTGTATATGTAAATGTGGTGAACATATACTAGTGTATGCCAATATAGATTGGTGCATAGGCATATAGCCTATATGATTTCCTATATGTAAGCCTATGTGTATATGGGTATGTATATACATGTGATTGTGTGTTGATAGCTTGTATAGTATTGTGATGGTATGTGAATGCTAGGATAGACATGGTTAGGCTGAGTGAGACTTGTCTGGGTTAGGACTTGACCTAGTTGACCTAGTTTGACTAGTGTAGTTGACTAGAGTTGACCAAATGTTGACTTTAGTCTAGTTTGACCTAGACAGCATACAGATGCATTGTACATTTCATTATCATTCCCTGTATACATCTTGACTTGTGTTGCTCTGAATATGAGTCAGACACCTCTCCCCTGGCAGTATTTTTACTTCAGATACTGAGGATATCCGGCGAGTACATTCTCTGATCATTTTGTAACTTGCTTAGGATTATATTCTTGCTCTAGATTACCTTACTTGATGCTGTCACGATATTATCACGGATTGGTACTATATGGATCCCTATATTGAGATATTATCTCCCTCGGGAGCGTCGGATACTTCATGTCATGTGTTTCATGTACATCATGTATTCCTCACTCTCATGTTATTCATATATACTCATATGCTTCATGTACATTCATGTACGCTCGTGTACTCTCATGTGCTCTCATGTACGGCCATGTTTCTTATGTGCTTCATGTGTAACCTATACTTCATGTGTACCCCTTTATGGGCCTTCATGTGGAATTCATGTGCACTCTATTCTGAGCCCTCATTTATACTTCATATTCACTCATCTATGGGCTTTCATGTGAAAATCATGTGTGTAACATAACTTGTCTGGATCATTGTGTATTGATTGGGGTACGAAGACTATAAATAGTTATATGAACAATTACAAAGTAGTATAACCATGTGAGCCTCTTTAGTATATTCATGTGCAAATCCAGCCGTTCACATGTCGACTTTGTACTCTACATCACTAGTCACTGATAGTTCTTTACTTATAGTAGATATTTCTATTACAGTTCTCTCTTTTATATCATGTACATTCTTTCAGTTTTTATGTATCGTACTCTTTTGCATGTTTATATTTTCTAACCTGTTATGATCTGCGTGAGATGTATTGTGCTTGCTCCTGTCCTGACTGGACCTGTTGAAAATATTACAGAGGATGATGAGGAACCCTGTAACCCCTATTATAGAGTTGCCTAGATGACACTCGCGACCTGGACCCTTGGGAGGTTCAGGCAGCTGCTGAGGATGATATCCATGCATAGTATAGATAGTTTAGACTGTTCTTTCTTTTCATGTCAATTGTTGTCTTTGATTTCGGAGTTGTATTATTTTGGAGATGTTGAGACTTGTGTTTGTTAACTTTGATTTATTTCACTTCTGTTTGTACCTCAGTTTGAGGATTGCCTTATCTATTACATTGTGCTATATTCTACCTCTAGATTTGTGATTAAGTCGTACCTTATGTGATTGGCCTCCTTTTGGAGAGTATTTCATATTGTATTAGTTATGTTTATGACCTAGAACATCGTTCTACCGCCGACACTGCGGCGTAGGCTGGACGTACCCACTTCTTGTGCCCCTACACTGGGTGCGGGTCATGACAAGTGGAAAGGATGGTTCTTTCAGAACTTTCACTGTCAGCATCAAAGTCACATAAAGAACTAACCCCAGAATAAGTGATAGGGATATCTTTTTGACTGAAGGAATCTTAGTTTGAATCAAGAAGATTCCTTTGACCGATTGTGTCTCGGCTTCTCGATCTAGTATATTGGTATACTCCTTCATTGGATTCATGAATCCGATCTAAGTATTGCTGACTAGGATTGTGGGATGCATTACGTCTGGGACGTTTTCCACCCCTAGTGCTTCGATATGTCATTTTGACAGGAGCAAAGAGTAATTCATCTTTATCCACTAAGATTGGTTCAGGATTTTGAATATAATTCCAACGGTCAAAGACGGACTGCTTGGCTGACTGACAGTAGCATTTGATGATAACTTCATGATGGTGGTTACAATGATATTTTTGTTGTTGGACCACTGCTGGACAGGATGGATTTGCAACCTTCTATTTTTGTATTAAGAGTTCACGGAGGTCACTAACAGGACGAGAAGAAGTTGTAGGAACGTAGTCCTTGATGATATTCGGGACATGGTTCCTGTTCCTGAGGTATCCTGTACCCTGAGTGTACAAGGACGTGCTAAGCTGGTTAGCATAAGTCATAGGATCTTTCACCTCAGCATTCTTCCTCTGGTGCAAGTTAGCAACTGGTACAGATTGTGCTTGATACATCTTGTGATTTCCCGAGGTTGAGCCTAATTGGCACCTGTTGATATAGGTGCGTAAGTCTGACAGAGGAGCTGCTTATGCATCTACTTGAGATACTAGTAGTTTACCTCGTCGGGATCTTGAAATACATAAGGTTGGTAGATCCTCCCCTGATCTCTTTGGAGTGGGCATAATGCCCTTTTGCATGGAAGGTTTGTTCTGAATAGAACTCATTTTCCTGACAGAGGTTTGGTTGTCTCTGTTAAGGAGAGCCGTACTTTCCACCCAGTCAATGACTCGAGCAGAATGAAGAAAAGTTAAAGAGCCTTTTCCTTAATTTAATGATTTCTCACTAAGCTTCTGATTTGGTGAAAAAGAGTGCTTCTCTTTACATTACACTAGTACAGAAGTACATGCGGGTTGCGCCAAGGCATGAGCCTGCGCAAGTTACGCCGGAGCAGAAACATGCACAAGTTGCGCTGGAGCAGGAACATGTGCAGGTTGCGCCAGAGAAGAAAAGGCCAAAGGGCGCTTTCCTTTATTTTGGAAAATAGTGTGTCGAGACAAAGTTTTCTTCGATTTCAGAGTCGGAGAAGTAGAGGGATTAGCCAAATGGCTGTTTCCCTTAGGTTGCGCTGAAGCATTGATGGGCGCAAGTTGCACAGAAGCAGGAACAGGTGCAGGTTGTGCCAGAGAAAAGAAGATCAAGGGGAGCTTTCCTTTGTTCTGGACAGCAGTGTGTCGAGACAGAGTCTTCTTCAATTTCAGAGTCGAAGAAGTAGAGGGATTAGCCAAAATGTTGTTTCCCTTAGGTTGCATAGAAGCATCGACGGGCGCGAGTTGTGCAGAGGCAGGAGATTGCGCCACCGAGGACTTAGGAGTCCAAACAGAGATGGTCTTGCTCTTAATAGCGGCAGCAGTACGCTTGGCACCCCCAGCATTAATCATGGTCTTGTAGGCTGCCTGGTCGACTTTAACGACCAGGGTCTTCTGCGTCTTGCCGATTAACGCTGTATCATATTGAGTTGTCACTTTCTCATCGGAGGAGAAAGTCATCCCCAACAGAGTCGCCATTTTGTTTGCAAAGAACAAAAGTTTTATTACAAACTAAGAAAAAGAGTACAGGAGTACAATTAATTTCTGGAAAAGTACAACTATAGGAATCTGATCAGAAGACGATCACTTTATCCCTTGGGCGATGTGATATCGAAGACACGAGCCTCTGGAGAATGCGACAACATTTTAGCAGAAGATTATGATCACTCTTAATGTTTTGTGATTGACTTGAAACCCTATTTATAGAGTTCTTGAAATAACTGTTTAGTAGTTATTCTGGATTGCGCGCTTCCAGTTCACTTGCGCAAACGATTATACTAACTGCTGTGGACGTGTGGCATCATTTGATTGAGATGCGCGTGGTCGTGAGTAGTGTAGTGGACACGTTCTGCGAAGTTAGTGGCTTGTACGCCACATCACTCTGTTCTGAACACTATTTAATCACCGTGCGCGTACTTTATCAGGTTGCACGTGGGCGCAACGTAACAACCTGCACGAGCAGTTTGCACCAATTGTTGTAGACGCGTGGCATTGTTTGATTAAGATGCGCGTAGTCATGGGCAGTACAGTGGGCACGCTCTGTAAAGTTGATGGCTTGCACGCCACGTCACCCTGTTTTAAAATAAGAGTTGATCAAGTGGCGCCAATTTGTCAGGCTGCGCATAGGCACAACTCAACGATTGGCGCCTTTGACTAGGTCTTCTGTGTTATACTGTTTAATCTTTGCGCCATACAGTGACTTGCACGAACCAGCTGTCAACATTAATTACATGCTGACAAAATCTTCTCGAGCGCCGCGTTGTACGGGATTCGAATAGATTTTTCCTAATCTCCGTGCTGTCAGTTGTCAGGAAATGATGATGCCGTTACAACTTCTCGAGGAAGTGCGCCACATGTCGCTCCGTACATCCTGACTCCAGCACAACCTGGCGTTGGCGCAACCTAATGCTGCGTAACTTGAATGTTTGGCGCAGCATAATGTTTTGTCGCTATCAGATGATTGAGCACTTTAATGGGTGACGTATCTTAATTTTTAGGCTCTACAACAGATAGATTTGATTTTAAATCAATAAGTTGATCCGTTTTGAGAATATACGAAAAATCTTTTCTCTCTCTCTCTCTCCCGTTCGAAACTCTGTTCGCGCAGAAGAGAAACATCGCAACCAGAACCTTTATTCTCTCCTCCGTCCAACTCTTTCTCTGGACAAGACTGTGATCGATCAAGGGATTCACTACCGGGTGCACGGTGCTGTGGATCGAAGGATTCGTTGTATCTCGGGAAGAGATCATCTGGAACCCACTGCACGATTGTGGGGGCAAAATTCTATTCTAAGGACAACATTTGTAACGTGCCTCGAATCCTACTCTTAATTCCTGTTCTTAATTTTACTTTCTTCTGATTGCATGCGTTAGAAATTCTGTCTAGTATTTCCAACAATCTTAGAATAGAATTTTCTGTTATTGTTTTATTCCTACGCACGTACTATGAATACTACAGCAGAGGAATTCTCGACCAATATTCACAACTCCTCCAAACCAGAGAAGTTTGACGATCAGAATTTCAAGCGATGGCAGCGCAGGATGACCTATTGGTTAACCTGCCTAAAATTGTCTAAGGTTCTCAAAGAACCTGAAACACTGCCTGGTTTACACGAACCTGTTAGAACCTTTGAATTAGAAGCATACAATGAGACAAACTTTATTTGTCACGGGAAAATCCTTAGTTTTCTGTCTGACACGCTGTATTATATCTACTGTACAACTACTACTTCCAGAGATCTTTGGAAAGACTTCGATAAGAACTACTCTAATAAAGGAGCAGGTTCTGAGGTTTACATTGTAGACAGGTTCTTAAAATTTAAGATGGTTGATGAGAAGTCTGTTATTGAACAGACTAACACCCTGCAAACCATTATTCACGAAATGTCTCAGAAAGACATGCCACTAGCTGATAAATTTTTGATTGCTGCTTTTATAAATAAATTGCCTCCATCCTGGAAATCCTTTGGGTTAAAGCTGAAACACAATAAGGAACCCACGTCCTTAGATGAACTGTTTGTCTTTTTCCGCATTGAGGAAGAGAGTAGAACTAGGGACAAGGAACCCCTGAGTACTGAATTCGAGGCAAAGTTGCATATTGTTGAGTCCAAAGAAAGCCTAAGGGCCAACCTTTTCAACAGAGAAATAACCCCCAAAACAGAAATCCTGCAAAGGAACAATTCCTGAAACTAAAACCTGTTATTGGGAAAGATAACAGGCCAAAGCAGGAATGCTACAACTATGGCAAGCCTGGCCACTTTGCTAGGCAATGTCGCCACATGAAGAAGGGTCAGGGATTCCAGAATCCTGATCGTCGAACTCCTACTACTGACGCTTCTGTTGTTCCTCAGGCTTACATAGTCATAGCCGGGACCGAATCTATCGGTGCCAATGATCAGAAGTTTGTAGCTCTATGTTCTGGTCTTGAAACCTCGTATCAGCCTACTGATTGGTGGGTTGATACTGGGACAAATGTCCATGTATGTCCTAATATTGATTCATTTTCCTCCTACCGACAGGTTGAGGAAGGCGAATCAGTAGCTATGGAAAACTCGAGTGCTGCCAGAGTGCTTGAAAAGGGAAGAGTGAATCTCAAGTTGTCTTCGGGCAAGATCCTTCCTTTTTATAATGTACAGCACGTACCGGACGAGAACAAAAATCTGATTTCTGGATATTTGTTAAATAAACATGGCTACAAACTAGTTTTTGAGTCTGATCAAGTTGTAATATCCCTAAATAGGAATTTTATTGGGAAAGGCTATGTTTGTGGGGGTCTATTTAAACTTTTTGTTGATATTTCTTGTAACACTTTTACTTCTAGCTTAAATAACATTGATTATAATAATGTTTCTGCTGCAAATGTGTTATCTTCCAATATTGATAGCTATAATGTTTGGCATGGTCGATTGGGACATGTGAATTTTAATTCTGTAAAGAGAATGTCTGTTTTGTAATTAATTCCTAAGATTGATATGAGCAGGAATGATAAATATGATATTTGTACTCAAGCCAAACAGCCTAGAAAATCCTTTCATTCAGTTGAAAGAAATTCTTAGCTTTTGGAGCTTATCCACAGCGATATATGTGAATTAAACGGTGTCCTCACTCGCAGTGGTAAGCGTTACTTCATTACTTTTATAGATGATTATTCCAAATACAGTTATGTTTACTTGCTTAGAATAAAAGATGAGACTTTTAGTAAGTTTGTGTATTTTAAAGCTGAAGTTGAAAACCAGCTTGAAAAGAAAATAAAAATTCTTAGGTCTGATCGTGGGGGTGAATACACCTCTACTGAATTTGATTCCTTTTGTGAAAAGCATGGAATAATACATGAAGTGACTGCCCTTTATGCTCCTCAGCAGATTGGGGTAGCAGAGAGGAAAAATAGAACTTTTGTTGATATGATTAATGCTATGTTAGGTAGCTCTGGTTTATATGACAATTTGTGGGGGGAAGCCTTACTTTCTGCATGTTATATTCTGAATAAAGTTCCTTTTAAAAAGACTGGTAAAATCCCTTATGAATTATGGAAGGGCAGAAAACCATCTTTGAAGTATTTTAAAGTGTGGGGGTGTCTTGCAAAAGTCTCTGTCCCTCCTACTAAGAAAAGGAAATTGGGACCCAAGACCGTAGAATGTGTATTTTTGGGTTATGCTCAAAACAATATTGCTTATAGATTTCTTGTTATTAAGAGTGAGGTTAATGGTATTGATGCAAACACTGTTATGGAATCTAGGGATGCTATATTTTTTGAAAATGCCTTTCCATTGAAAAATAGAACCCCTAGATCTTCTATATCTGCACAAGTTCCTATTGCCACTTCTAGTTCTCAAGTAGAAACCCTAGTAGAACCTAGTAGGAGTAAAAGAACCTGAAGAGAACCAAACCTAGGAGAAGGGTTTTTCACCTACCTTGTTGAAGAGGACCCTATATCTTATTAAGGGTCTATGTCTTCTGTAGATTCACTATTTTGGAAAGAAGCCATTAACAGTGAAAAAGATTCTATTATGTCAAATAGAACCTGGGATTTAGTTAACCTTCCTGTAGGTTGCAAACCAATTGGCTGCAAATGGATCTTCAGGAAGAAGCTAAGACCTGATGGGTCTGTTGAGAAGTTCAAAGCAAGGTTAGTTGCTAAAGGGTTCAAACAAAGGAAAGGAGTAGACTTCTTTGACACTTACTCTCCAGTTACTAGAATTGCCACTATTAGAATGTTAATTGCTATTGCATCTGTTCATAAACTGTTTATTCATCAAATGGATATAAAAACTGCTTTTTTGAATGGAGATTTACAGGAAGAGATTTACATGGAACAACATGAAGGGTTTGTTGTTGCAGGATAAGAACACAAGGTATGCAAATTGATTAAATCTCTTTATGGGCTGAAACAAGTGCCAAAGTAATGGCATGATAAATTTGATAAGGTAATTCTATCTTATGGTTTTGCTATTAACGATTCTGATAAATGCGTATATAGCAAAACTGTTGGTAGTTCATGCGTAATATTGTGTGTTTGTCATGAAATATAAAAGAACAGAACAATTATCGGAGGACCGAACTTTTACTTCACGTTACAAACTCGCTTGTACAAAGAAAGCCTAGGGACGAAAACCTAGGTACAACAGTCTAAGTACAATTGTATTTTAGATTCTGGGGGGTGACGATAGAGGCTCAGGAAGGCGACGGCAGCCCTGCCTTACTCCTTGGACGATCGGTATGCAGCCTTGGCTCCTTGTGAAAAGATGGTTGGCGTTGACGAAGAAATGCTCTTCTTGCTCCTCTGTTGCTCTTCAGGCTTCTCTCTCTCTGTGTATTCTTTTCTCTGACTATCGGGGAGTCTCTCTGTATATACGTATTTTTCTCTCTGAAATTGTATATCTTACAAGGGAATGGCACCTTGCTATTTATAATAGTGGGATGTGATCATTAGGTTTGCCAATGATTAGCTCTTGGAGATGGCGGCGGTTTGGAGATTGGTCCATCTTGGCCATTCGTTTTAATTATGATGAATCTGGGCCATTAGGTGTAGATTACACCAAATCCCATGAGCAATTAATGCTGATTGGAATGAATCTTTCTTGTACTGATCTTCTGATATCTGCAAATAAATCAGACCTATTCTTCTGCCACGTGTCCCAGATTTATTGGGATCTGACCCAATCTTTAATGGCAGCAAATCTGAGGAATTAATCGGTTTAGGACACGTGTCCTAGGAGCTGCTGGGGGGATCTGGACCGCATGACTAGTGAGCCGCATATGATTGTGAGCCGCATATGAATGTAGGCCGCATATGGTTAAGCCCACGTGTCAGGGCTGCATGGGTAGTGGCCCTCACTTGAGTCCTCTAACCACAGAAGAGTAATCCTTGTGGGCCGCATAGTTATATATCCGCCTGGGCCGCATAGACATGATCCTCTTGAACTGCATGAGAAGTCCTTGCTCGAGCCGCATGAGGCTTTCATGGCCTGAGCCGCATAGAATGGATTCACTCTGAGCCGCATAGGAAGTCCTTTGCTCGAGCCGCATGAGGCTTCTATGGCCTGAGCCGCATAGGATTTATTCTAAGTCGCATGAGAAGCGAGCCGCATACGAATGTCCACGTGGCAAGGTCACGTGGCATTTTTATGGTTCTCGGGGGATTTGTGTCAGAGATTTCTTTCCTCTTCCCTAGAGATTCATTATTATGGCAGAGCCATAATTACCTGCTTTGGTGTCAGGGCTGTCAACTTTTCCGAGGGGTCAGCCGTCATAGCAATTAATGCAGCATGGGTCGGAAGGGAGCACTATCAGGCCACGTGTCCTCTGAGCCGCATGGAATGCCTTGGGCCACATAACTCCTTATGCCGCATGATTCCCTGAGCCGTATGAGTTCTCTGAGCCGCATGGATCTTTTCTGGCCGCATGAATCATTTCCTTTAGTATTTTCCATGCTTCTACAGGACCTCCTTCAAAGTTTTCAATTTGTAAAATTGAAATACTTTGAATAAGAAGCATGGTCGTGTTCTTCTAGCCGCATATGGAATTCTGACCGCATAGAAGTCCCGGCCGCATGAATTATTCAGCCGCATAAATGGCTCAGCCGCAGGAGACTATTCAGCCGCATAGCTTCTTGCCACGTCGTTATTTGCCACGTATGGCAATCTTTAGCACTTAAATATTGTTGATTTTCTTAGAGGCCGCTTTTTGGTGCGGGATCCGAGGAGCTTGGCCTTCATTTTCGGCGGCTTCTTTTGATAACCGAAGAGTCGGTTTATGTGTATGCACGGGGATCGAAATGCTCCGTCTTTGTTTATAAATACGGATGACTTCAGCCATAGGGACTTCTTTACCTTCTCTTTCGTTCACTCTTCTTCTTGCCTTCTCTTTTTGATCTTTTTTGTCTTTTCGCCGAAGCAATGGCTCCTAAGTCTTCTAAAGTTATTTCTGCCGCCGCGAAGGGCAAGAGGGTGACGTCCTCGTCAGCCGTCGAACGTGAAGCACCCGAAATGCCCTCTGACGTTCGTCCAGCTTTTAAGGATAAGGGTTGCATTTGGATCTTGAGTACCTATGGCTCTGTTGCATATCTATGCACAAGCCTCCTCCCAAATTGACGGCAGAGCCGCATAGGCTGTATGGGCCGTATGACTTTTTTATGACCGAACCGCATGGACAATGCCCCATGTTTGAACCATAGAAGAATGATTTGAACACATAAATCTCCTCTGAACGGAGCCGCATATGTTTTTAGCAGGCTGAACCGTATAGCATTTTGCGCCGCATGAGTTCTTTTGTTAGAACTGTGTATATTCGTCCAATCCGCATAAGCTATCGAGCTAGAGTCATATGGAACTCCCATCTGATTTGGGCCGCATGAGACTGTATTGACTCGAACCGCATATGCTTCCTCGCCACTGTATTTCTTGAGACCCAACTGGACTGGGGCCGCATAAGACATTATTGACCAGAACCGCATAGGCTGGCGAAAGCTTCTTTGTTCAGTAGTTTTTGTTTTAGCCATCCTTTAATCCTATTTCTTTTTTCTCTCTTTTTTTTTCTATGTTATGGCCTAATTATTGTTTCTTTTGCTCTTTATAAGCGTCGGATGAGCTCGCCCCTCAGGACCCGATTACCGAGGCTGATCCGGTCCTATCTCATTTAGTCAGTGGCGTGTGCACCGCTATCATTGCTGCTGGGGTGCTTTCTGTTACGACCGAAGATTCCCATCGTGATGGAACCTCAACCCAGGGGGATGGGGGCTTTACTGCGCCCGTCCCTGAGACGTTCGAACCCCAACATGATGACTTTGTGGGTGGGGAAACTACGCCGGCTGTGAACGAGCCGTCGTCTCCGTGCTCTTCCCCCGGTAATACAGATCGAACCATAGCTCGTGAATAAGCCTATGTGTTCTTGTCATTTTTTTTCTTTCAGATTATGTCGACTAATGGTTGATTTGGATGTTCAGATCTCAACCCTCCGATGCCAGTGATTGTTGTTGCTAGATCGCACCCTATCGGAGAGGGCCTGACAGAGCCTCTCTGTGTCGAGGGGCCCTTGTCTGGGTCGAGCTCGGGGTCCCGGGTAGTAGTACAACCGGAACAAGAGGCGATGCCCTCCGTGTCCTCCTCTGTGAATGTAGTTTCGGGGGTCAACCTTTCCTCCTTGCCGAGCATCCAGGCTCTTCGGGCGGCGGAAGAGGAGTTAGCCGCCATCCAAGCATCCTTCCGTACGGAATTTGCTTCCTTGGTGGCGGGTGCAGTAACTTCTGAAGCTGCTCCTCCGGTACCGTCTGCCACTCTCCCTCTGACGCCGTCCTCTACGGAGGTCTTGGATGACGCATTACAGGATGTGGTTGCCAGCTTCCATCGTCATTTGAAGAGAGGGGTCGAGGCAGCAGTGGAAAGGGGGACTCCCTTTACTCTGGCCCGTCGATGCGCCGGAGGCCAGATTGCCATCCTTAAGACACTCCCTGGAGGAGGGGAATTGGCTGCACTTTTGGAGTCGAAGCTATTAGAAGCTGACCGTCTCGTGGCTCAGTTTCGCTTGTTGCAACAGACTGATTTATCTGCGGCCATAAATCAAGAGCGCAACTTTCTTATTACTGCGGTGGAGAAGGTGATGGCTGCCCGGGAATCGCTTAAACCGGCTATATTGGAGGACCGTCGAGATCTGACTCGATTGCACGACCAGTGGAGCCGTCGGCCTGAAGATTATTCAACTCGGGAAGCGGATGCTTCCCGCGGGGTAGCCGATACCCGAGAACATATCCTTGAACTCCAGAGAAAACTGGCTTTCCTCGAGTCAGAGCTTGAGACCGCTCGTTTTGAGAAAGAGACTGCTATCCAGGAGGCTGATAAGTACAGTAGGGCTTCTGCTAATCTAGAGCTTGCCCTCAAGAAGATGGAGGACAACTGGCAGGCATATACTCTTCTGAATGATGCAGAGCAGTTATTCCAAGAAGCCGAGCGTCGAGCTAAGCAGAGGCTTGATCGGGGGACTGCCTTAGTGAAAAATCGTCTTTTGGAGTTGTGCAATACAGAAATGTAGTCGACTTTTTCTTCTTGTTTTGTTTCTGTTTTCTTTCTTTCTGGAGGAGACATGATCCCGAAACATGTAATGCTTGTTTCTTCCTTCAAATAAAGAGTACTTTCAATTCTACCCTTCATTTGTATTGCTTGCTGTGCTTGTGATATTGTGGTGATGTTTACTCCCGTATAGGAGATATATTTGTGGACCTGTTACCCATGGCGTACCTTGGTTTTAGGCAGAGGTAACAAGTTTTGATCAGGGTACCTGAAGCAGCCATAACGAAATGGTCATGGGTGCTCTTGGTATTGAGAAAAAGGAATGCCGTAGAGCAGCTGGGCTCCTGGGGCCTGATGAGGTGATATATTTGTGCTGAGAAATTTAGCTGAGGATATTTGTGGGCCTATTATCCTTGATGTACCCTGGTTTAGTACACGGATAATAGGATGAAGAGGAACCGACATACTTGCTCAGAGGTGACGAGGACATGGCAAGTGGGAAGGTTTTTTAAACGTAGAGTCTTCCTACTCAGAGGTAATGAGAACATGGCAGGAGTGAACTCGACGGAGGATATTGATGGTCAACAGAGGACATTTGTGGACTTATTATCCTTGGCGTACTCCGGTTGTGGGTACAGATAATAGGTCGAAAGGGGGTCATCATACTTACTCAGAGGTAATAAGGACATGGCAAGTATGAAGGTTTCTTCGACGGAGCCTTCCCATTCAGAGGTAATGAGGACATGAAAGGAGTGGGCTCAATGAAGGAGGGCACATAGAATAACTCAGAGGTAATGAGGACATGGAAGTTCTACGCAGGGGGTGATTTGTTTTTGGCGGAAGTGGAACGGCTCAGAGGTAGTGAGGACATGGCCGTCTTAGAAGTTTGTGGACCCGTTACCTTTGTTGTGCATTGGGAGTGCAGGTATTAGATCATGAGGGAGGATCTCTTGTAGGAAGAAAGTTCAGCGGTATGATTATACATGACTTTCTTTCAAAAGAGTGACCGGGATGTAAGTTCAGGGGTACCGATGGGTACATAACTCGACAATCCATGAATGTTGGAATCAAAGTGTAAGTTCAGAGGTACCAGCAGGTACATGACTTGGAAATTTGGGATATCTTTGTAGAAGAAGGGCATGAGCTCAGCGGTACACGTGGGTACATGACTCAAAAATCTGGAATATTGTGGGTGCGAGCTCAGCGGTACCAGCGGGTACGTGACTCGGGAATCTGGAGAATGGTGAGTGTGAGTTCAGCGGTACCAGCGGGTATGTGACTCGAAAATTTGGAGAATGGTGAGTGTGAGTTCAGCGGTACCAGCGGGTACATAACTCAATAATCTGGAAATTTATGGAGTGAGTTCAGTGGTACCAGCGGGTACGTGACTCGAGAATCTCAAAAACTGCGAGGGTGAGTTCAGTGGTATCAGCGGATACATGACTCAATAATCTGGAAATTTATGGAGTGAGTTCAGTGGTACCAGCGGGTACATGACTCAAAAATTTGGAAGATTATGGTGGTGAGTTCATAGGCACCAGCGGGTACGTGACTCGATAATCTGGGATGTTATTTAGACATAGTATTTCTTCAGGAACTTGCCATTGATGGGCAACATGAGCAAGTCTCCGTTCTACTTGGCGAGGCGGTAAGCGCCGTTGGAGAATACTGTCTCTATGATAAATGGGCCTTCCTATTTTGGCTGGAACTTGCCGGCGGTCTTGTGAGTCATGACCATTGGCCTCCGGACTGCCAGAACAAGATTGCCCACTTGGAATGTTCTGATTTTGACCTTCTTGTTGAAGGCTCCTGAGATGCGTGCTTGGTATAGCTCGATCCTTTGCTGTGCTAGGAGGCGCTTTTCATCTAAGGCCTCTAACTCTTGCAGTCGACGTCAGTAGTTATCATCCGTTGCTAATTGATGTGTGAGGGCGACACGTAGTAAGGGTATTTGAGTCTCTAATGGGAGAACTGCCTCACTCCCGTACACTAGGGAGAATGGCGTATTCCCAGTGGCTGTTCGAACTGTGGTACGATAAGCCCATAAGCATTTGCCGAGTTTCTCGTTCCAGTCGCGCTTGTTGGAGGAGACGAACTTCTTGAGGAGTTTGATGATTGTTTTGTTGAACGCCTCTGCTAACCCGTTTGCTGCCGGGTTGTACGGCATGGAAGCGATATTCTGAATACGGTATTTATCGCAAAACTGATAGAATGCGTGGCTTGCAAACTGCGGACCATTATCATGGATGATCCTTCGGGGCAGTCCAAAGCGGTAGATGACGTAATGCTTAAGGAAGCTGATCACGTTTGAAGTCTTAACTTCTGCGAGTGGGACAGCTTCCGTCCACTTGGAGAAGTAATCAGTGATTGCAAGTATGAAGCGATGTCCTCGGGAGGAAGGTGGGTTGATTGGACCAATGATATCCATTTCCCATGCTTCGATCGGCCAGGATGCCACTGTCGGATGTAGAAATTCGGATGGTTGGTGAATGAAGTCCGCGTGGACTTGGCAAGCTTTGCACTTTCTAGCATAATCGATCGTATCTGCCACCATCGTGGGCCAATAGTAGCCCATTCGGCGAAGACGATCTTATAGTTTTGGGCCGGGCTGGTGGGCCCCGCAGACACCGTCATGAGCTTCTCGTACTGCTTCTTTGGCTTCTGCGTTTGACAGACATCGAAGCAATAATCCGTCGTAAGAGGGGCGATACAGCATCTTCGTCTTTGTATCGTAGAAGAATCTGAGAGAACGCCTTCTGATGGAGGTGGCTTCCTTTGGCTTCTCGGGCAGGATGTCGTAGACGACAAAGTCGATGAATAGTTGTCTCCAATCTGGGGCGTCATCGATCGTCTGTGCGAAATAACTTGCTACGAATTGTACATTGTTTTTGGGACAGACCAGTTCATGGCCTATCACTTCCACTGATTGGCGATCATAATTCAGAACAGCTAGGGAAGCGGCAAGACCAGCTAGGGCATCGGCTTCAATATTTCGGAGTCTAGGGACGTGTTCGATGAAGAACCCCTCAAATGACGAGATGATATCGATCGCTATTTGATGATAAGGGTTCATGTCTTCGTGGCGGACCTCGTACGAACCCCGGATCTGATTGACGATTAGTTGGGAATCGCCGTATGCTTCAAGGTATTCTACCCCCAGCTCTTTTACAAGTTGGAGGCCAATGACCAGAGCGTTGTACTCGGCCACATTGTTAGAGCAGGGTTCTGTGAGGGAATAGGCACGGTTGATTACCAATCCGGAAGGGGAGACCAGCACTACCCCGACTCCGACGACTATATTGTCTTTAGGTCCGGTCCTTGAAGCACCATCAAAGAACATTCGCCATATGGCCTCCTGAGAGGTTGCATACGAGTCGGCGACCTCGTCTGGGATCTCTTCGTATATTCTGGAGGACTCCGAGCCTGGGTGGACTGCTAAAAAGTCCGCCAGGGCTTGACCTTTGACTGCCTTCTGTGGGACAAAGATCATATGATAAGGGGACAGCAATATTGCCCATGTAGCGAGTCACGAGCTAAGCGCCCCTGGTTTGGTCATGAGGACTCTGAGAGGGTTGACCCGTGAGATCACATGTATCGTTTGTCCGGCGACATAGTGTCGCGTCTTCTGAATGGCGAACAGCAAGGCGAGGCATTCCTTCTCTACAGCGGTATATCGGTGCTCTGGCCCAACCATCTTTCGGCTGAGATAGTATATGGCTTGTTCGTGGCCTGCATCGTTGTTTTGTGCCAACAGGGCACCGAGGGAGTGTTCCATTGCTCATACATAGAGCAGGAATGGTTTTCCAGGGACTGGGGCTACTAAGACCGGCGGATTTGACAAATATTCTGTGATGCTGTCGAAAGTACGCTGGCATTCCTCGTCCCATATGAATGAAACTCTTTTCTTCATGAGGTGCGTGAATGGTCGACATCGTCCGGAGAGGTTGGAAATGAACCTTCTGATGTAAGCTAGCCTTCCTTGAAGGCCTCTGAGTTCGCAGAGATTTCTCGGGGGACCCATCTCCATGATTGCTTTTGTCTTTTCAGGGTCTACATGGATACCCTTTGCAGTGATGATGAAGCCTAAGAACTTTTTGCTGGATACGCCCAGGAAGGACTTCGTAGGGTTCATTTTCAAATTGTGCGTTCGCATTAGGTCGAATACCGTCCTTAGATTCTGCAGATGGTCTCCCCTGCTACGGCTCTTGACGGCTATATCGTCAACATAGCACTCCACCGTCTTGCGTAAGTGGTCTCTGAAGATGATGCTCATGGCTCTTTGGTATGTGGCGTCGGCATTTTTTAAACCGAAAGGCATGACTGTGTAGCAGTACGTGCCAATCGGTGTTCGGAATGATGTATGCTTTTCGTCGTCAGGAGATATTTTGATTTGGTTGTACCCCGAGAAGCCATCCATGAATGACATGCGTTCGAAGCCACAGGTATTGTCGATCATGATGTCTGTGATAGGAAGGGGGAATTCATCTTTGGGGCATGCCTCGTTCAGGTTGCGGAAGTCGATGCAGATTCGAATCTTTCCATTCTTCTTGAGGACGGGTACTATATTGGCGACCCAATCGAGATGTTGCTCCTCACGAATGAAGCCGCTAGCTATCAGTTTGTTGACTTCAGCTTCGATCGCGTCCATAATACCTGGACGGAAGCGTCGCTGTTGTTGCTTGACCGGCTTCGCATCTGGTCGAATATTGAGTTTGTGAAGAGCGATGTCAGGATTTAACCCTGGCATGTCTTCATAGCTCCAGGCAAACACATTAATGTACTCTTTGACAAGTTCTAACAGCGACTCCCGTTCTTCGTCAGTTAGGCTTTTACTGATGAAGATCGATTTTGGAAAAGATTCGCTGTCGAGATCCACTTGTATGACCTCATCTTCGGTAGGAGGTTCTCTCAATTCGAATCGCTTTTCCCATTGTGCGTCTAATTGCTGGGCCCATGGCTCTAGCTCGAGGATTTCGGGGATGTCTTCGTCTTCCTCATAAGCGTCGGCGAATGCCATGTTGACTGACAGGACTTGTCTGAATATGTCCCCGATGCTGGTATCCGAGTCGGAAGTTGGTGATCCGGTTAAATGTGACTGACAGTCGCATTCTTCATCTGAACTTTCAGGGGTCGTAGTAGGCGTTACATACCCTAACCCGTATCGAGTTTTGTTATAGTAGTTCCGTGGTTTGCCCGCCGGGACTCGCGGCTTCAGAGGTAATCGTCGTCCAGTGCCGTAGTTCAATCCTGGCGTCGTCTCTAGATCATACCCCTGTTTCTGTATGAGATATTTGGATTGAGGGCTATAGAGATACAGAGGCAGTCTTCCGGCGTCTGACCCGAGGTCGACTTCTTCTATGGTGAGGGGATGCGGGTTGTTCGTCCGGCCGAAGATGATCGGATGATCTCCTCCCTCGAATATTTGGTAAGCGTCTTCTACTGGAGTAAGCTAGATTACGGTGTACACATTTGTCACCTGTGTGTGCAGGTGAGCGCCTATACCGTGTTCCATAGCATACATTGTACATAGCTTATTGAGCTCGGTGTAGTTCAAAGATAACCCTTTATTGATGAAGTAAGGTATCTTTTCTAGGGGGATTACATCATCAGCGGAGGGGACATCAGTGTGGGCAGCCACATACTTGGCTAGCTCTGGTTCCTCTTCGGCTACCCCCTGTGTGAACGAAGACTGAGAGGATGACCTAGGAAGCTTGATTGTCAGTGGTTCAGTTGATGGAGCAGAGCGTGGAGTTGTTGGCAGACTGGTGACCCCCAGTTTGGCATTTGATGTGGAGCGAGGAGTGGCTGGTTCGCTGGAAGTGTCAGACCTTGCATCGAGGTGACAACCTTTCTTGGGAAGGCGTATTGTCAGCGGCCTGTCCGAGGGGTTGAGCTTCCCTGCTTGTGGTTGACTGACTCTCGGCAGTCGGATTATCGGTGGCCCCGTTGTGGGTCTCGACACTTGGCCGGACCTTGGCAGCCGGATTATCATCTGCTCCTCTTGTGCCGAGAGGCTGATCGCGTCCTTCCGCAGAGTGGCGGTGAGGGGTGCGGACTTGCCCGGTTTGCGAGCTTGGAGGTGGATCGTCAGGGGTCCTTCTGATCCCGTGGCTGTCTCGGTATGAGTTTGTGCGTCTCCTTCATCAAGGTGCCTCTTCGACTTTTCGTATAAGCAGAAGTCCGAGTAGTAAGATTCGACCCCTTTGAAGGGATCGATATCAGCAAATTTTGTCTTCACGAAGCCGTATTTGTCGACGTATTTGAAGTACTGGTGTAGCGTAGAAGGCACGATCATATAATCGTGTATCCATGGGCGCCCCAAGAGGATATTGTAAGAAGTGTCTGCATCTATGATATAGCAGGTAACTTCGGATTGGAGGTTGCCAATTTGACACTTCAGACGAATCTTCCCAATAGGGTAGCTCCTGCCTGAATTGAAACCGCTGATGGCGGTGCTTGTAGGTGTCAGGCGGTGCATTGGGATGCGGAGATGATGTAGCAGACCCTTCGGGATGATGCTTATGGAGGAGCCAGGATCAATGTGCATCCGATCCACCTTTATATCGCCGATGTATCCCGTGTAGTATAGCGTGCGATCATGTAGGTTGGTTTTGATGAGCATGTCCTGCGGAGTGAAGACGATGTTGGGCATTGCTCCTGTGCAGGCACTGTCTTGGAGATCCACGGGTGAGTCCTCCCCGGTGAGGTTGGATTGAGCGAGATAGGCATCAGCATTTTGCAGTGCTTCGTTCAATGCAATACGAACATCCTTGGAGAGCCTTAGGAGTTCGTACAGTGACAATTTGGCCGGAGTGTTAGCCAATTGTGCTAAGATGTCAAAGTTATAGGGCCTCTCTAGCCCTTGGGCTGCGTCCTTTCGGAGGGATTTGTCAAAGCGAGTCTCCTTCGGCCTAGGCTTGTCGGTCGTCGAAGGCTGAGCCGGTCCCGGAGCATCAGTTGTAGTAGGTTGATGATTTTCAGCTAGGCTGTCAACCACAGGTTGGGATTGCGCTCCTGACCGCGTGACGACGGCTGTAGCTTCCTCGTTGTCTGCTGAGATTGTGTGGCAGGTCCTGATTTTTCCACTCTTTTTGTTGGTGGGAGATGGTGTGGGCCGAGTTACTTCTGACACCAAGTCTAGATGGACCCACATGACCTCCCCTCGTGAGGTGGTGAGAGGTACTAGACCAGCAGCCTGTTCTCGGGAAGGTGGAAGATTGGTAATCTCCATCGTTGCCAGAGGGACGGGGATTACCCCGTCTTGAGTCTCCGTCGGAGGGAAGCTGTCGAATTGTACGGACACCATATTGGCTGCTACGGTCACCTCTTCGAAATCGATGGCCAGAGCGTTCGAATCGATAAGGCTTTGGATATACCATTTTAGTTGGTAGCAGTCGTGTGTAGCGTGGTGTACATAACAGTAGTAATGGCAGAACTTTGGGTTCTCCAAATCAGCCGGCCGAGGCTCCCGTCTCGGTGGAGGAAGCTGAATTCTACCTCCTTGTATGAGCATGTCTAAGATAGGCTTAACGTGGCCGTCTTCGAAAGAGTAAGTGATCTGAGGCCACTGCTTGTCTGCTGGCTGTGACTCGGGCTTCTGGGCCGTGTCGGCCACCATAGCCTGCTTTTCCTTGCTGTCCTGATTGTTGGAGGGGTTACCCCCATTATCGTTGTTGGGACGCTTGCCCTTGTTTTCTCCTTCTGAGATGTGCAATCCCAGTTGGCGAGCCTTCTTCAGTCGTTCTTCGACGCTTGTGGCGCTGATGATGAACGCCTTCCAATCTTTGAATTGACTTTCGCCCATCTAGAGACTGATCGTTGGAAGCAGTCTCTTTTGGCAAATTTTAATCAAAGAGGAATTTGGATTTCCGGAAGGCAGCTTTATGGCGGTCTGGCGGAACCGCTCGATGTAGTTCCTTGTCAACTCCTTCTCCCCTTGGACGATGTCCATGAGAGTGGACATCGTGACGTCCTGTCCCACTTCGTAGAATCGTTCCAAGAACAGGCGCTTGAAGCCGGCGAAGGAGTGGATGCAGTTGTCCGATAGATTGCGGTACCAATCGAAGGCGACTCCTTCCAATGCCCTGATGAATAACCGTGTGAGGATTGCATCATCATGGGGCAGATGGTCGATGGTGACCTCAAAGTAAGTGATGTACCGACTTGCTGAGGTTTTGCCATCATACGGGTTGATATTGAACGGCTTATATCTTGGTGGGAATGGAACATCCCTCCATTCAGCAGGGTATGGTTGCCGTATTCTGAGATCTTGAGCATTTTCTCGGGCATGGAACATGGCTCGGAGCTCCTGGACCTCTCTTCTTACTTCTCGGGTCTCATCTGTCGCGGTAGGGGCTGTTATTTCGGGAGGATTATTGCCCGGGTTTGGTGCCGCTGAGTTCGAATCTATATTGACCGCGGGGCCCGTGCTTGTTTGACCAGGCGCTCCTCCTTGTAGAGTGGACAGGGCTGCTTTAATCTCGTCTACAGACTTGACCAAAGAAAGTAATATGGCTTCGAGGTTGTCGATGCACTGGCGATCATTGGAACCACTTTGATTACTGTCCGTCATGAACACTGTTCTTACGTGAGGAGTGATGGAAGGGACGGTGGAAGATGTTCCCTCCGAGTCATACCCGTGTACCGAGAAGTCATCGGGATATATGGGAATATTGTCTTCTGGTTCGGACACGGAGGGAGCCGTACCCCCAGCCTCAGAGCTTGCTTCGTCTTGAGAGTTATGAATGTCCTCGGGGACATCGGCGTCTGTTGCCCCTGATGGAAGAGTTGTCTGTCCGGGCTCGGCTTTTTGAAATATCGGATTGTTGCGGATGTTCGGAGGAGTGCTACCCCCAGTTTCCTCAACCTCCAGCGATGTGGATGACGAATTTCCTATTGCGGTAAATTTTGTCTTTGAACGGGTGTGTTGGAATACACCAGTAGAGGACAACCGTTTAGACGCTAGTTTCTTAGTTGTGGTGGTTGATATCTTGGGACTGGAGATATTCGTCTTTTTCCTTCTCCCTTCGGCAGGGACTTTCTGAGCGGAATTGCAGGAGACAACATGAGGTGCCTCATCTTCTGAGTTCGGGTGCTGTAGCCTTTGGAAGACGGACGGCCGATCTTCCGTCACTGCCGCGTTATTGCAGCAGCAATTGACGATGATTTGGGTGCAACGATGTCCAAGCGGGGGCTCTTTGCATGCCGACACTCCTCCTCTTTCCTTACATTTATGGAGGATCGCCTCCCGCAAGTCGGAAGAACCGCTCTGTCCGTTTGCCGCCGGGGGCTGGACTCGAACGGTGGTATACAACTTCCCATCCGGGGCCCGTGTGATAGTCAGCGGGACGCCCCGATAGTCAGAGGTTGGGATAGCTGACTGGGCTTGATGAGCCCGCGCTGCCCTAGACTTCCTCCTTTTAGCACTTGCGGGTGCGTAATAGGAGAAGTCCAAGTTGAATGCCACAGAGTCTGGCTTATCATCCAGAGAATCATCAGGGCCGGGACTGCATGAGAGACGGTCGAAGACTGATCGAGAGAAGCATGAAACGGACGCTATACGGCTAGAGTTGGGTACCGTGCAGGCTTTCTGCATGCGGTTGTCTTCTGCCATCGGACGAATTATTTTTGTGCGGCTAGGAGTCACGACCGTACAGGCTGGCCGCATGCGATTGGCAATAGTGGCCGCATGGGTTTTCTGCAAGCGATTGACTCCCACTGCCGCATGAGTTTCATTCGTGTTGTTGGCAACTATAGCCGCATAAGCTATGCGGCTGACAGATATGGCCGCATGAGTTTTCTTCATGCGGCTGGAGGATGTAGCCGCATGAGCTTTCTCCCTGCGGCTGAAGGATGTAGCCACATGAGCTTTCTTCCTGTGGCTGATAACTTTATGCGGCTCGGATCTCATAGAGTTCCTCTTTGCCCCTGCAAGTCCAGCATCATAGTATTTTCTTCTGCCTTGGGGACAGCAGAGTTGTCTACGATCTGAAGTGGGGCCGCAGGGGAATCTTGCTCGCCGTCTTGAACAATAGGGGGTGTCTCTGCAAGAGCTTCAGCAGGAACGAAGGATCGGGGTCTCCACTCCTTACGGGCCTTCTTTGTACGGGCTTGCTTCTGGACCGGGCCAGCGCTCTTGTCGGAGAGCATCTCTTCGAACGCCTGTTGGTCGAACCGGGCGACCAACTTTTGTTGAGTGGAGCCAAGCTTGGCTGCATCCGATTGCGTCACCAACTCCTCAGCCGTGGAGAAGTTAGTCCCCAGCAGAGTCGCCGTCGTGTTTGCCATAAAATATAAAAGAACAGAACAATTATCGGAGGACCGAACTTTTACTTCACGTTACAAACTCGCTTGTACAAAGAAAGCCTAGGGACGAAAACCTAGGTACAACAGTCTAAGTACAATTCTTTATTTTAGATTCTGGGGGGTGACGATAGAGGCTCGGGAAGGCGATGGCAGCCCTGCCTTACTCCTTGGACGATCGGTATGCAGCCTTGGCTCCTTATGAAAAGATGGTTGGCGTTGACGAAGAAATGCTCTTCTTGCTCCTCTGTTGCTCTTCAGGCTTCTCTCTCTCTCTCTGTGTATTCTTTTCTCTGACTATCGTGGAGTCTCTCTGTATATATGTATTTTTCTCTCTGAAATTGTATATCTTACAAGGGAATGGCACCTTACTATTTATAATAGTGGGATGTGATCATTAGGGTTCCCAATGATTAGCTCTTGAAGATGGCGGCGATTTGGAGATTGGTCCATCTTGGCCATTCGTTTTAATTATGATGAATCTGGGCCATTAGGTGTAGATTACACCAAATCCCATGAGCAATTAATGCTGATTGGAACGAATCTTCCTTGTACTGATCTTCTGATATCTGCGAATAAATCAGACCTATTCTTCTGCCACGTGTCCCAGATTTATTGGGATCTGACCCAATCTTTAATGGCAGCAAATCTGAGGAATTAATCGGTTTAGGACACGTGTCCTAGGAGCTGCTGGGGGGACTGGACCGCATGACTAGTGAGCCGCATATGATTGTGAGCCGCATATGAATGTAGGCCGCATATGGTTAAGCCCACGTGTCAGGGCTGCGTGGGCAGTGGCCCTCACTTGAGTCCTCTAACCACAAAGGAGTAATCCTTGTGGGCCGCATAGGTATATATCCGCCTGGGCCGCATAGACATGATCCTCTTGAACCGCATGAGAAGTCCTCGCTCGAGCCGCATGAGGCTTTCATGGCCTGAGCCGCATAGAATGGATTCACTCTGAGCCGCATAGGAAGTCCTTTGCTCGAGCCGCATGAGGCTTCTATGGCCTGAGCCGCATAGGATTTATTCTAAGCCGCATGAGAAGCGAGCCGCATACGAATGCCCACGTGGCAAGGCCACGTGGCATTTTTATGGTTCTCAGGGGATTTGTGTCAGAGATTTCTTTCCTCTTCCCTAGAGATTCATCATTATGGCAGAGCCATAATTACCTGCTTTGGTGTCAGGGCTGTCAACTTTTCAGAGGGGTCAGCCGTCATAGCAATTAATGCAGCATGGGTCGGAGGGGAGCACTATCAGGCCACGTGTCCTCTGAGCCGCATGGAATGCCTTGGGCCGCATAACTCCTTATGCCGTATGATTCCCTGAGCCGCATGAGTTCTCTGAGCCGCATGGATCTTTTCTGGCCGCATGAATCATTTCTTTTAGTATTTTCTATGCTTCTACATTGTGCTTATACGTTGATGATATTCTTATTTTTGGCACTGATATGGATATTATTTATGATATCAAAAGTTTTCTGTCTCAAAATTTTGATATGAAAGATTTAGGACCTGCTGATGTGATTTTAGGACTTAAATTAAGTCACACTTCTGAGGGAATTGGTATCTCCCAATCTCACTATATAGAAAATGTCCTGAAAAGATTTAACTATTTTGATTTTAAACCTGTAAGCACTCCATATGATGCAAGAATCAGGTTGAAGAAGAACTAAGGAGACAGTGTGGCTCAGCTAAAGTATTCTCAGCAAATTGGATATTTGAACTATATTTCTAACCGTACCAGAACTGATATTTCCTACGCAGTAGGTAAACTTAGTTGGTACACAAGCAATCCGAATAGTTCACACTGGACTGCCTTAGAAAGGGTAATGAGATACCTGAAGGGCACGTTATCCCATGGATTATTCAATGGAGGATACCCTTCTATATTGGAAGCGTATACTGATGCAAATTAGATCGCAGATACAGATGAGACCAAAGCCACAAGTGGATATGTATTCACATTGGGAGGAGCCGTTGTCGCTTGTAACTCTACCAGGCAGACCTGTATATCTAGATCGATTATGGAGGCAGAGTTCATAGCTTTTGACCTCACCAGTGAGGAAGCAGACTGGCTCAGGAATCTGGTAACAGATATTCCTCTGTGGAGCAAACCAGTTCCTGCTATCCCTATATACTGTGACAGCCAGGCTGCAATAGCAAAGGCTCAAAGGACAAGCTATAATTGAAAATCCAGACATATACGTCTGAGGTACAATCGGGTAAAGCAATTGCGGTCCAATGGAGTAATTGCAATTAACTTCGTCAGATCAAAGAACAATCTAGCGGATCCTCTAACTAAAGGTCTCTCTAGGAGACTAGTGTTGGAGACGGCAAGAGGAATGGGATTGAAGCCCATAGATTGAGTCACCTCAAAGGCAACCTAACCTTCGATTGGTAGCACCAAGAAAAGGTTCAATGGGTAACAACAAAATTGATGTGTGACTGGAAAGCACTATATGGATGTAATTGTAATGAACCATTCCTCTACTATATAGTGTTGATCTGCAATAAAAAATGAGATTGATTATAAAATCTTAATGAATCTGTGGCTTGTAAAGCAGGGTATATAAATTGTAGAATACCCAGAAAGATTCACCTATTTGGGAGTGAAAGTGGGGCCACTTTCTATGGAAACTTGGGCTATTCTCTAGAGCTCTCAAGAAACCGAGATAAACACATGGCCGAAAAGTGCACAATAGTTGATACGATTAAATGCCTGCAATGTGTTTGTGTGTACGTTGAGTCTATACATGTAAGATCCTAAGTTCAAGACTTACGTCACTTTGGGTCTGTATAGATGAAATGTACAACACTAAGGGAAGGTTCAAGTCCGAAAGACACCTTCCTCTGATACACAATGTAACTGCCTATATCTTACTCTCTTTCCTATCGTTCTATATCATTTTTTTGTACCTTTTTGAATCATGTGGGAGATTGTTGGTTTTTTGATGTGTTGTTGCTTGGGAAGCAACCTATATGTGATTCAAAAAGGCACTCCATTCTTTTAGTCCCACATGGGAAAGGAGAAAAAGTTCTCCTTTCCATATAAGGCTTTTCCCTCCTTAGTGGGTTAGTGGGTTGTGTAGGGGATGGGCTACATCCCATCCAACCCGCGAGCGGGTGCGCAATTTAACGTGCATTTTTGACGTGTTTATTTGTCGCGCACTTAGCACTTTGCACGCTTGCGCACCGCGGACCGGACCAAGGGTATAAAGGTAATTTTCTATCTCATTTTATTTTTATCTGATTTATTCTTTTTGTTTCGGTTGCCTGGTCTTCCGTAGAACTGTTACCACGTAATCCTGTTACGGGATTTGTGAATCGCGGAGATAATTCTGGCCACGTACAGAGAGATTTGATTTTAAATCAAATCAGTTGATCCGTTTTGAGAATATACGAAAAATCTTTTCTCTCTCTCTCTCTCCCATTCGGAACTCTGTTCGCGCAGAAGAGAAACATCGCAATCAGAACCTTTCTTCTCAACTCCGTCCAACTCTTTCTCTGGACAAGGATGTGATCGATCAAGGAATTCACTACCGGGTGTACGGTGATGTGGATCGAAGGATTCGTTATATCTCGGGGATAGATCGTCTGGAACCCGCTGCACGATTGTGGGGGCAAAATTCTATTCTAAGGACAGCATTTGTAATGTGCCTCGAATCCTACTCTTAATTCCTGTTCTTAATTTTACTTCTTCTGATTGCATGCGTTAGGAATTCTGTCTAGTATTTCCAACAATCTTAGAATAGAATTTTCTGTTATTGTTTTATTCCTACGCACGCACTATGAATCCCACAGCAGAGGAATTCTCGACTAATATTCACAACTCTTCCAAACCGGAGAAGTTTGACGGTCAGAATTTCAAGCGATGGCAGCGCAGGATGACCTACTGGTTAACCTGCCTAAAATTGTCTAAGGTTCTCAAAGAACCTGAAATACTACCTGGTTTACACAAACCTGTTAGAACCTTTGAATTAGAATCATACAATGAGACAAACTTTATTTGTCATGAAAAATCCTTAGTTGTCTGTCTGACACGCTGTATGATATTTACTGCACAACTACCATATCCAGAGAGCTTTGGGAAGCCCTCGATAAGAAATACTCCAATAAAGGAGCAGGTTCTGAGGTTTACATTTTAGACAGGTTCTTAGAATTTAAGATGGTTGATGAGAAGTCTGTTGTTGAACAGACTAACACCCTGCAAACCATTATTCACGAAATGTCTCACAAAGACATGCCACTAGCTGATAAAGTTCTGATTGCTGCTTTTATAAATAAATTGCCTCCATCCTGGAAATCCTTTGGCTTAAAGCTGAAACACAATAAGGAACCCATGTCCTTAGATGAACAGTTTGTCTCTCTCCGCATTAAGGAAGAGAGTAGAACTAGGGACAAGGAACCCGTGAGTACTGAATTCGAGGCAAAGTTGCATATTGCTGAGTCCAAGGGAAAGCCTAAGGGCCAACCTTTTCAACAGAGAAATAACCCCCAAAATAGAAATCCTACAAAGGAACAATTCCTGAAACCAAAACCTGTTATTGGGAAAGATAACATGCCAAAGCGGGAATGCTACAACTGTGACAAGCTTGGCCACTTTGATAGGCAATGTCGCCACAGAAAGAAGGGTCAGGGATTCTAGAATCCTGATCGTCGAACTCCTACTTCTGACGCTCCTATTGTTCCTCAGGCTCACGTAGTCATAGCCGGGACCGAATCTATCGGTACCGATGATCAGAGGTTTGTAGCTGTATGTTCTGGTCTTGAAATCTTATATCAGCCTACTGATTGGTGGGTTGATACAGGGGCAAATGTCCATGTATGTCCTAATATTGATTCATTTTCCTCCTACCGACAGGTTGATGAAGGCGAATCAGTAGCTATGGGAAACTCGAGTGCTGTCCGAGTGCTTGGAAAGGGAAGAATGAATCTCAAGTTGTCTTCGGGCAAGATCCTCCCTTTGTATAATGTGCAGCACGTACCGGACGTGAACAAAAATCTAATTTCTGGATATTTGTTAAATAAACGTGGCTACAAACTAGTTTTTGAGTCTGATCGAGTTGTAATCTCCCTAAATGAAAATTTTATTGGGAAAGGCTATGTTTGTGGGGGTCTATTTAAACTTTTTGTTGATATTTCTTGTAACACTTTTACTTCTAGCTTAAATAACATTGATTATCATAAGGTTTCTGCTGCAAATGCATTATCTTCCAATATTGATAGCTATAATATTTAGCATGGTCGCTTGGGACATGTGAATTTTAATTCTGTAAAGAGAATGTCTGTTTTGCAATTAATTCCTAAGATTGATATGAGCATGAATGATAAATGTGAGATTTGTACTCAAGCAAAACAGCCTAGAAAATCCTTTCATTCAGTTGAAAGAAATTCTTAGCTTTTTGAGCTTATCCACAGCGATATATGTGAATTAAACGGTGTCCTCACTCGCAGTGGTAAGCGTTACTTCATTACTTTTGTAGCTGATTATTCCAAATACTGTTATGTTTACTTGCTTAGAACAAAAGATGAGGCTTTTAGTAAGTTTGTGTCTTTTAAAGCTGAAGTTGAAAACCAGCCTGAAAAGAAAATAAAAATTCTTAGGTCTGATCGTGGGGGTGAATACACCTCTACTGAATTTGATTTCTTTTGTGAAAAGCATGGAATAATACATGAAGTGACTGCCCCTTATGCTCCTCAGCAGAATGGGGTAGCAGAAAGAAAAATAGAACTTTTGTTGATATGATTAATGCTATGTTAGGTAGCTCTGGTTTGTCTGATAATTTGTTGGGGGAAGCCTTACTTTCTGTATGTCATATTCAGAATAAAGTTCCTTTTAAAAAGACTGGTAAAACCCCTTATGAATTATGAAAGGGCAGAAAAGCATCTTTGAAGTATTTCAAAGTGTGGGGGTATCTTGCAAAAGTCTCTGTCCCTCCTACTAGGAAAAAGAAATTGGGACCCAAGACCGTAGAGTGTGTATTTTTGGGTTATGCTCAAAACAGTATTGCTTATAGATTTCTTGTTATTAAGAGTGAGGTTAATGGTATTGATGCAAACACTGTTATGGAATCTAGGGATGCTACATTTTTTGAAAATGTCTTTCCTTTGAAAAATAGAACCCCTAGATCTTCCATATCTGCACAAGTTCCTATTGCCACTTCTAGTTCTCAAGTAGAAACCCTAGTAGAACCTAGGAGGAGTAAAAGAACCATAAGAGAAACCAAACCTAGGAGAAGGATTTTTCACCTACCTTGTTGAAGAGGACCCTATATCTTATCAAGGGGCTATGTCTTCTGTAGATTCACTATTTTGGAAAGAAGCCATTAACAGTAAAATAGATTCTATTATGTTAAATAGAACCTGGGATTTAGTTAACCTTCCTGTAGGTTGCAAACCAATTGGCTGCAAATGGATCTTCAGGAAGACGCTAAGACCTGATGGGTCTATTAAGAAGTTCAAAGCAAGGTTAGTTGCTAAAGGGTTCAAACAAAGGGAAGGAGTAGACTTCTTTGACACTTACTCTCTGTAGAAGCATGAAAAAGAATAGTAATTCATATGCGGCCCAGATTTAGCATGCGGCTCAAAAGCTTGAAGAGTTTTATGCGGCTCAAGAATTTTATGCGACTCAGGAAGAGCCACGTGGCCTCATGCGGCTCAAAACAGGCCGATTATAGCTGGCCATAATTACTCCCTGCAACTGGCCATTAAATGCTCTGACATAAAGTGACAGTTCTGATGGCTCTGACATAATGAAGAGACGCGTCATGCTCATCAAAAAATGAGAAAATCTCTGAGATAGCCGGCGCAGTTCACAAAGTCCAAGAAAGTTCTCTATGCATGCGGTTCAGTTGGGGGGCCACCCTTATGCGGCTCGGATGTGGGGGCCACCCTTATGCGGTTCAGTTGGGGGGGCCACCCTTATGCGGCTCAGTTGTGAGGCCATCCTCGTGCGGCTCGGTTGTGAGGCCATCCTCATGCGGCTCGGTTGTGAGGCCATCCTTATGTGGCTCGGTTGTGAGGCCACCCTCATACGGCTCAATTACCAGACCATACTCATGCGGCTCTGCCAGGACGTCCCATTCATGCGGCTCGCAGCATAATGGCAGTTGGAACATGTGGCAGAAGATTGACTAAGACTTATCCACTCGGATTTATTGCAACCAACAAATCATAACAATGCAGATTTATTACAACCAACACAACAGCCCAGATTGATTTCCAACAAACAGATCAAGGTTAATCTTAACCAATCCCCAACCGCCCACTTTTCAAGGTGCAGTTACTGCACACCCCACTCATCACAAAGTCCTATAAATTACAAGGGATTATTCCTTTGCACAGACACAGAGAAAAAGCACATACACAGAGACATATAGAGCAACACAGAGCCAAGCAAAGAGAGAGCTTTTCTTCGTCGGAGCCGAGGTTGCGTTCGATCGTCCAAGGAGTAAGGCAGAGTTGATAACACTTTTTCGAGCCTCTACCGTCACCCTCCAGAATCAAAACTAAAAAATTGTACTTAGATTGCTTTTTCTAGGTTTTGTTCCTAGGCTCTCTTTGTACGAGCGAGTTTGTATTGTGAATTAAAGTTTAGTCCTCCCATAAAATTGTTCTGTTCTTTGATAATCAATGGCAAATACGATGGTGACTCTGCTGGGGACTAACTTCTCCACTGCTGAGAAGTTGGTGACGTAATCGGACGTAGCAAAGCTTGGCTCCACGCAACAAATGTTGGTTGTTCGCTTCGACCAGCAAACGTTTGAAGAGATACTCTCCGACGGGAGCGCTAGCTCGGTCCAGAAGCGAGCCCGCACGAAGAAGGCCCACAGAGAGTGGAGGCCCAAATTATTTGCTCCTCCCCAAGCTCTAGAAGAAGTGTTCTGTGCTGCCCAAGACGGCGGAGATGACTCGTATGCGGCCCCACTTCAGACCGTAGAGGACTCTGCTGTCCCTAAGTTCGACAGAGGAAATCACTACGATGCTGGACTTGCAGGGGCAAAGAGGGACTCTATACGGTCCAAGAAGAAGCCGCATAAGGGCGCCAGCCGCATGAAGACTCATGCAGCCACAAAAGCCAGCCGCATGCAGAAGGCTCATGCGGCCAAAACTTTCAGCCGCATGGAGGAGGCTCATGCGGCCACGACTTCCATCAACATACAGAAGGTTCATGCGGCCACAGCTTCCAGCCGCATGCAAACTGCTCAAGCGGCCACAAATGTCAGCCGCATGCAGACTGCTTATGTGGCCACAAATGCCAGCCGTATGCAGACAACCTATACGGCCACCAATCCCAGCCGCAGACCATCTACTCTATGCGGCTCGGGTTCAGTCTTTGACCGCCTCTCATGCGGTCCTGACCTCAGAGGCTCTCAGGAGGATGTGCTAGACTCTGTGACGCACAACTTGGACTCTTCCTACTATGCACTCTCGAGTGCTAGAGCGAAAAAGTCTAGGACAGCACGGGCTCGTCGAGCTCAGTCAGCTGTCCCAACTTCTGACCATCAGGGAGTACCGCTAACTATTACACGGGCCTCTGATGGAAAGTTGTACAAAACTACCCGTGTCCAGCCCCCGGCGGCCAATGGACAGGGTGGTCAGGGATCTCCCAACAATAATCAGGGGCAAGTACTCTTACTAGCCCCACATCATGGAGCAGACAAGATGCCAACACACTCGTGTGCTCGGGACTCCCAGGCCCACAAAACGAGTGACTTGCGTGATATGATTCTTCACAATTACAAGAAAAGAGAAGAAAGCTTGGTGTGCAGAGAGTCCTTTCATGGACATCACTGCACTGAAGTCATTGTCAACTGCTGCTGTAGCAAGGCAGCAGTACAAGAAAACTGACAGTCCGTCTTCCAACGACTGCAGCTGCCAGGACCGGTCCTACAATAAAGCTCAGGAGACGAGGTGCTTCATGTCGCCTCCTGCAATTCTGCTTGAAAGATCCCTACCGGCAAGACAGGGAAGAAGATAAATGTTTCTAGCCCGACGATCTCAACTAGCGTGGCCGGGAAACTCGCGTCCAAGCAGCTGTCCACAACCACCTCAGGAGGAGTTTACCAGGGCACCCGCTCAAAGAAGAAATCTTCAACACTGGAGGATTCGTCAACTGTACCTCAGGGGGTAGCCGAAGCTGGGAGTAACACCCCTCGGAACATCCATGACAATCCAGTGTTCCAAGACGATCAACCAGGGGAGACAGTTCCCCCAACAGATACAACGGACCCAGATGTCCATGGGTCCCAAGATGAAGCAACCTCCGATGCAGGGGATAACACTTCCTCCGAGTCCGAATCGGAGGAGAACATCCCTACGTACCCCGACGACTTCTCTCTGTGAGGGTATGATTCCAAGAGCACGTCTTCTACCATCCCTTGTGTAAGAATGGCATTCATGACTGAGAATGATCAAGACGGTGCCAGTGATCGACAGCGCCTCGACACTCTTGAGGCTATACTTCATACCTTGGTCAAATCAGTAGACGAGATCAAGGTGGCTCTAACCAGCTCTTTAAGGATGGACGCCTGGCCAAACAAGCATAGGTTCCGCCATCAATACGGACTCAAACACAACTGTACCAACCCAGGGTGACAATCCACCCGAAATGTCGGCTCCCACCGCCGCAAAAGAGGCCAGGGAAGCAAGAAGAGAAGTCCAGGAGCTTTGGGCAATATTTCACGCCCGAGAAACCTCTCATGACCTGAGGATGCGACAACCGTATCCTGCTGCACGGAGAGATGTCTCCTTCCCACCAAAATACAAACTATTTCCCATCAATCCATATGACGGGAAGACATCTGCAAGCCGATATGTGACCTACTTTGAGGTCACGACAGATCATATGCCGCATGACGACGCCATCCTTACACGTTTGTTCATTGGGGCATTGGAGGGAGTCGCATTCGAATGGTACCGCAACTTGTCGGACAACTGCATCTACTCCTTCGCCGGCTTCAAGCACATGTTCTTGAAGAGTTTCTATGAGGTGGGATAAGATGTAACAATGTCAACCCTCATGGACGTTGTTCAAGGAGAGAAGGAGTTGACAAGGAACTACATTGAGCGGTTTCATCAAACCGCGATGAAGTTGCCCTCCGGTAACCTGGATTCTTCCTTAATTAAAATTTGCCAAAAGAGGCTGCTTCCCACAATCAGCCTCTGGATGGGCGAAAGTTAATTTAAGGACTGGAAGACATTCATCATCAGTGCCACTAGCGTAGAAGCCAAGCCGAAGAAAGCTCGCCAACTGGGATTACACATATCGGATGGGGAGGACAAGGGCAAACGCCCTAATGCCAACAACAACAATAGCGGTAATTCCTCCAACAGCCGAGACAATAAGGGCAAATAGGCTATGGTGGCCGACACATCCCAGAAGCCTGAACCAAAGCCGGCAGAGAAGCAGTGGCCGCAGATGACTTACTCCTTCGAGGACAGCCATGTCAAGCCTATCCTTGACATGCTCTTGCAAGGAGACAGAATTCAGCTCCCTCCTCCAAGGCGTGAACCGCGACCTGCAGAGATTAAGAGCCCAAAGTACTGCCACTACCACCGCTACGTCTACCACGCTACATAAGACTACTTCTAACTGAAGCGGTACATCCAGAACCTCATCGATTCTAAGGCCCTGGCCATTGATTTCGAGGAGGTGACCGTGGCATCCAACATGGTGTCAGTCCAATTCGGCAGCTTCTCTCCGACAAAGACTCAAGATGGAGTAGTGCCCGTCCCCCGTACAAAGATAGAGGTCGCTAATCTTCCACCTCCCCGAGACCAGGCTGCTGGTCTAGTGCCCCTCACCACATCACGAGAGGAGGTCATATGGGTCCATCCGGACCTGGTACCTGAAGTGACTCAGCCCGCACCACCCTCCACCGACAAGAAGAAGGGTGAAAAAGTCAAGTCCTGTCGCACAATCTCGACAGATGTCGAAGAAGCTACTGCTGTCGTCACCCGGTCTGGTGCACAATCCCAACCTACACCGGGTAACTCGGCTGAAGAACTCCAGCCGGCCGCTGCTGACGCTCCAGGACCTTCTCAGCCTCCACCGGCCGATAAGCCCAAGCCAAAGGAGACCCGCTTTGACAAGCCGCTCCGGAAAGACACTCCTCACGGGCTGGAGAAGCCCTACAATTTTGATATTTTGGCACAACTGGCCAACACACCGGCCAAATTGTCATTATACGAGCTCCTGAGACTCTCCAAAGATGTTCGCGTCGCACTGAGTGATGCACTCCAGAATGCCGACGCATATCTGGCTCAGGCCAATCTTACAGGGGAGTGCTCGCCATCGAATCTCCAGGACAGCGCTTGCACAGGTGCAATATCCAATATTGTTTTCACTCCGCAGGATATGCTTATCAAGACCAATCTGCACAATCGCCCTCTGTATTATACTGGATACGTCGGCGACAACGAGGTGGATCGGATGCATATTGATCCCAGTTCTTCGATCAGCATTATTCCGAAAAGTTTGCTTCACCATCTGTGCATCCCTATGCATCGGCTGACTCCTACCAGCACCGCAATCAGCAGTTTCAATTCCGAGAGAAGTTATCCCATTGGAAAGATTCGCCTGAAGTGCCAAATTGGCGACCTTCAGTCGAAAGTAACCTGCTATGTCATCGACGTAGACACCTCCTATAATATTCTTCTGGGGCATCCGTGGATACATGATTACATGATCGTGCCCTCCACATTGTACCAGTACTTCAAGTACGTCAACAAGTACGACTTCATGAGGATGGAATTTGCCGACATCGATCCCTTTAAAGGGGTTAAATCCTATTATTCGAATTCTTGTTTGTACGAGAAATCCAAGAGGCACCTGATCAACGAGGATGTTCAAGAGCAGACGGAGGCCATTGTGGGGCCTGAGGAACCCTTGAGAATCCATCTCCAACCCCGCAAAGGACTGCACCTCTGACAGCCACTCTGCGTAGAGAAGCAACTGGTCCCCAGGTGCTTACTGCACAAAAGGAGCAGATGACAATCCGACTGCCAAGGTTTGGCCAAGGGCCGAGACCCACTACGGAGTTGCTGACAATCAGGCTGCCTAGAGCCGGTCAACAACAAACAGAAGAGTCCGATCCTTCTGTTAAGCCGATGACGATTCGTCTTTCCAGAATGAGTCGACAGTCGAGTGCCAAGCCGGGGACTGCTAGCTAGCCAACAACTCCCCGTCCAGCACTGAACACCAAACTGGGGGTCGCTAGTGCGCCAACGACCCCACGTTCTACTCCACCAGTGGAGTCCCTGATGATTAAGCTGCCCAGGTCATCCTTCCAGTCTTCATTAACACCGGGGGTGGCCGAAGAGGAGTCAGAGTTGGCCAAGTATGTGGCTGTTCACACTGATGTTCCGTCTGCGTATGATGTAATTCCACAGGAAAAGATACCTTACTTCATCAATAAAGGGCTATCTTTGAACTACCTCGAGCTTAATAAGCTTTGTACAATGTATGCTATGGAACACGGTATAGGCACCCACCTACACACACAAGTGACAAACGTCTATACCACGAACCAACTCACTCCTATGGAAGATGCTTGCTTCATAGTGGAGGGAGAGGACCATCCAATCTTCTTCGGCCGGAAGAATGATCTACAGCCCTTCAGGATAGAAGAAGTTGATCTCGAACCCGACACCGGGAGACTGCCCCTTTATCTGTATAGTTTCCGATCCAAGTACCTTATGCAAAAATAGGGGTATGATATGGAGGCTACGCCAGGCTTGAACTATGGCACTGGTCGGCGATTATCTTTGCAGTTGCCGGTCCCGGTTAGAAAACCACGGGATTACTACAACAAGACCAGACGTGGTCTGGGCAATGTTACACCTACAACAACTCCTGAAAGCTCAGATGAGGAATGTGACTGGCATTCACATTCGACCGGATCACCCACTTCTGATTCGAATGTCAGCATCGGGGACGTATTCAGGCAAGTTTTGTCTGTCAATATGGCATTTGCTGATGCCTATGCCTATGAAGAAGACGGAGACGTACCCGAGCTTCTCGAGCTAGAGCCTTAGGTTCAACAACTAGATGCGCAGTGGAAGAAGCGTTTCGAACAGAGAGATCCTCCTACCGAAGATGAGGTCATGGAAGTTGACTTCGACGATGAATCCTCTCCAAAGCCAATCTTCGTCAGCAAAAGCCTGACAGACGAAAAGCGGGAGGCACTTTTGCAACTCATCAGAGAATACATTGATGTGTTCTCCTGGAGCTATGAAGACATGCCAGGGCTAAACCCCGAGGTTGCACTCCATAAACTCAACATTCATCCGGACGCAAAACCTGTCAAGCAACAGCAACGACGGTTTTGCCCAGATATCATGAATTCTATCGAAGCTGAGGTCAACAAACTGATAGCCAGCAGCTTCATCCGGGAGGAACAACATCCAGACTAGGTCGCCAATATAGTACTGGTCCTCAAAAAGAATAAAAAGATTCGAATTTGCATCGACTTCCAAAATCTGAACGAAGCATGTCCTAAGGATGAGTTCCCTCTTCCTATTACGTACATAATGATCGACAACACATGTGGCTTTGAACGCATGTCATTCATAGATGGCTTCTTAGGATACAACCAAATTAAGATGTTTCCTGACGACGAAAAGCATACATCATTCTGAATGTCGATTGGCGTGTACTGTTATACAGTCATGTCCTTTGGTTTAAAGAATGTCGGCACCACATACCAACGAGCTATGAGTGTCATCTTCAGAGATCACCTGCGTAAGACTGTAGAGTGTTACGTCGACGATATAGCTGTCAAAAGCCGCTCTAAGGAAGATCATCTGCACGACCTGAGGACAGTCTTCGACCTGATACGAGCGCACAACTTGAAGATGAATCCCACCAAATCCTTCTTGGGCGTATCTAGCGGGAAATTCTTGGGTTTTATCATTACGGCCCAGGGAATCCATATAGACCCTGAGAAGACGAAGGCAATCATGGAGATGGGTCCCTCGAAAAATCTTCGAGAACTCAGAGGCCTTCAAGGGAGGTTAGCTTATATCAAGAGATTTATCTCTAACCTCTTCGGGCGATGTCAACCATTCACCCACCTCATGAAGAAGGGCGTCTCCTTCGTATGGGATGAAGAGTGCCAACGCGCCTTCGATAACATTAAAGAATATCTGTCAAACCCTTCAGTCCTGGTGGCCCCGGTTGCTGGAAAGCCGTTCTTACTTTACGTACAAGCAATAGAGCATTCCTTCGGTGCTTTACTAGCACAGAACAATGATACAGGGCATGAACATGCCATCTATTATCTCAGTCGAATGATGATAGGGCCTGAGCATAGATACACCGTCGTAGAAAAAGAATGTCTTGCTTTGGTGTTCGCTATCCAGAAGACGCGATACTATGTTACAGGACAAACCATCAATGTCATATCATGAGTTAACCCCCTCAGGGTTTTCATGACCAAGCCAGGTGCGCTCAGCTCTCGCCTTGCTACCTGGGCGATATTACTGTCTCCCTACCACATGATCTTCGTCCCGCAAAAGGCTGTTAAAGGTCAAGCTCTAGCAGACTTTTTAGCAGCTCATCCAGGCTCAGAGTCAACCAGAATATATGAAGAGATCCCAGACGAAGTCGCCAACTCAAACATGGCTTCCCATGATACCGTCTGGCCAATGTTCTTCGACGGTGCTTCAAGAACCGGGCCCAAGAACAATATTGTCGTTGGAGTCGGAGTGGTACTGATTTTTTCCTCTGGCTTGGTGATCAACCGGGTATATTCCCTTACAGAACCCTGCTCAAACAACATAGCCCAGTACAACGCCATGGTTATCGGCCTCCGTCTTGCGAAGGAGCTAGGGATAGAATACCTAGAAGCATATGGCGATTCACAGTTAATCGTCAATCAGATTCGGGGTTCATACGAAGTTCGTCATGAAGACATGATCCCCTATCATCAGGTAGCGATCGCCATCATTATGTCTCTGAAAGGGTTCTTCATAGAACATGTTCCGAGACTCCGAAACATTGAAGCCGACGCCTTAGCAGGATTGGCCGCTTCCCTAGCGGTCCCAAAATGTACTTATTATTTGGTGGACATAATAGGCCATGAGTTGGTCTGTCCCAAGAACAACGTCCAATTTGCTGAGAGCTATTCTGCCCTGATGGTCGACGAGACACAGGATTGGAGGCTCCCATTTATCGACTTTGCAGTTTATGGCATCTTGCTGGAGAACCCGAAAGAAGCCACCTCTATTAGAAGACGTTCTCTCAGATTCTTCTACGATACAGAAACAAAGATGCTGTATCGTCGGTCATACGATGGATTACTACTTCGGTGTCTGTCTAATACAGAAGCCAAAGAAGCTGTACGTGAAGCACATGATGGCGTCTGCGGGGCCCATCAGCCTGGCCCAAAATTGCAAGATCGCCTTCGCCGGATGGGCTACTACTGGCCTACGATGGTGGTAGATACAATAGACAACGCAAGAAAGTGTAAAGCTTGCCAAGTCTACGCAGATTTCATACACCAACCATCTGAATTCCTACACCCAACGGTGTCATCCTGGCCATTTGAGGCATGGGGAATGGATATCATCGGTCCTATCATCCCACCTTCATCTAGAGGGCACCGCTTTATACTGGCAATTACAGATTACTTCTCCAAATGGGCAAAAGCTGTCCCGCTTACAGAAGTAAAGACATCAAACGTGATCAGCTTCCTCAAACATGATGTCATCTATCGCTTTGGACTGCCCCGAAGGATCATCCACGACAACGGTCCGCAGTTCGCAAGCCACGTCTTCTATCGATTTCGCGACAAACATAGGATCCAGAATGTTGGTTCAACACCGTACAATCCGGCGGCGAATGGGTTGGCAGAAGCATTCAACAAAACTATAATCAAGCTGCTCAAGAAGTTCGTACCTTCCAACAAACACGACTGGAATAAAAAGCTTGGCGAATGCTTATGGGCGTACCGTACTACAGTCCGGACGGCCACCGGGAATACACCATTCTCTTTGGTGTATGGGAGTGAGGCAGTTCTTCCACTGGAGACTTAAATCCCCTTACTCCGTGTCGCCCTCACCTATCGATTGACGACAGATGATAATTACCATCGCCGGCTACAAGAGTTGGAGGCCTTAGATGAAAAGCGTCTGTTAGCTCAACAATGAATCGAGCTTTATCAAGCACGCATCTCTGGAGCCTTCAACAAGAAGGTTAAACTCAGAACATTTCAAGTGGGCGATCTCGTTCTGGCAGTTCGAAGGCCAATGATTATGACTCACAAAACTGTCGATAAATTCCAGCCAAAGTGGGAAGTCCCATTTATCATCGAGGCCGTATTCTCCAATGGTGCTTACCGCCTCACAAAACAAAATGGAGACTTGCTCATGATGCCTGTCAATGGCAAGTTCATGAAGAAGTATTATGTCTAAATGATATCCTCCAAATTAACCAGATTGTTAAGTTATGTGCCCCCAGGTACCGTTGAACTTACACTCTGGTAATCCCAAATGAATCTATATCGCATCTTCTGGGTAGTAAGTCATGTATGATCATACCTCTGAACTTTCTTCCTAAAAGAGCATCTTTCTCATAATCTATCACCTGTACTTTCAGTGATAAAAAGGGTAACAGATCCACAAATTTCTCGAAACAACCATGTCGATGTCACCTCTGAGTTGTTTTAATTCCATCAAAAACAAACCATCCCTCACGTAGAACTTCCACGTCCATATTACTTCTGAGTTGTTCTATGTAACCTTCATGGTGTTCACTCCTGCCATGTCCTCATTGCCTCTGAGTAGAAAGACTCCATTGAAGAAACCCTCATATTTACCACGTCCTCATTATCTCTGAGTAAGTATGTTGGTTTTCTCTCGACTTATTATCCGTACCCAAAACCAGGATACGCCAAGGATAATAGGCCCAAAAATGTCCACAGTTGACCATAAATGTCCACAGTTGACCACAAATGTCCGCAGTTGACCACAAATGCTATAATAGGTCCCCTAGTACATGCGTCTCTTCTCTCATTATTACATGCCTTTGGAGCCCAGCTGTTCCATGGTATTCTTTTGCCCAATACCAAGAACTTCTATGTCTCACCACAGAATCGTTCTAGGTATCTCTATTAAAACTTATTATCCATACCTAAAACTAAGGTATGCCAAGGATAATAGATCCACAAAAAGTCCCCCAGTGGGGCAAACATCATAATACGGTACAAGCACAATAAATGACGGATGGTGTAAACATAGTCATTTATTGGAAAACAAAAGTACTACATGTTCGGGGACCGCATCCCTATTAAAATGAAGGAAAATAATAAAGAAAGAAAGGAAAAATGGCCGACTACGGTTCGGCGACACATAATTCTCTGAGACGGTCCCTCAGCACGGCCGTCGACCGCTCAAACCGCCGCTTGGCCCGACGCTCGGCCTCCTGAGTCAACCGTTCCGTATCCTCCAGATGCGCGTGAGCCTGCCAGCCATCTTCAAGCCTCTTCATAGCACGCTCCAAGCCAGCAGAAGTTCAGGTGACCTTGTCGGCCTCTGGAACAATTAGCTCCTTATCCGTGCGGGAGGCCTCGAGCTCAGATTCCAAGAAAGCCAATTTCCTCTGGAGCTCGAGGATCTGCTCCCTCGTATCGATTATTCCGTGAGAGACGGCCGCTTTTCGAGCAATGCAATCCTCTTTCCTGCGGCTCAGCTGATCATACTGTAGAGACTGATCGTGGAGGTCCTTCATTATAATCGGCTTGGACGCATCTCGTGCGGCCCTTACCTTCTCCATGATAGTTATGAGGAAGGCACGCTCCTGATCTATTGCTGAAGACAGATCAAGTTGCCGCAGTAATTGAAACTGGGCCACAAGCTGATCAACCTCTAGCAATTTGGGCTCCAAAAGTTCAACTATCCTTGCCCCACCTGGGAGGGTTCTAAGGAGTTCAATTTGGCCACAGACGTATTGACGGGCCAAGGCAAAAGATGTCCTCCTCTCCACGGCAGCCTCAACTCCTCGCTTCAGGTGGCGGTAGAAACTGTCAACTACATCCTTTGACGATTCATCCAAGACTTTTGAATAAGACGACGTCAAAGGAAGAATAGCTGGCAGTATCGAAGAAGATGCACCGGAACTTGATGCCCCTGCCACAAGGGAAACAAGTTTCGAGCGAAAAGATGCTTGAATAGCGGCTAATTTCTCCTCCGCAGCCCGAAGGATCTGGAGACTCGGCAGGGCGGAAAGGTCGACCTCTGGAGCCACATGAACAGAGAAGGGTGCGGGGACCATTTCTCTTCGCTCCGGCCGTTCTGTCGTCTGCTCTTCCGAACTCGATTCAGTGGGAGGTCCCTCAATATAAGTCAGAGGGGAAAGAGGCACACTCTCTTCCACCAGATCCCCTCTGGCGAACTCTCCTCCGATAATATCTGTCGTTGGCAGTGAAGGAGCAGGACCTGTATGTCCGGAGCAACCATCAATCAGCTTAACCCGAATGATGTGATGATAGAGCAAATAAACCTCCTCACTAGTCAAGACTTGACTTATCTTACCAAAGGAGAGTTGCTGAGGCTGAGGTTCGCTCACAGCCGCCATAGCCTCTTCACCAGCGACATCCGAGCCGAATACAGTTGGTTCCTCTGCTCCAGCCGCCCCGAAAGGAGATACAACTGGATCAGCGTCACCCGGCTGAAATTCAGCAGTCTCGGGGACGGGTTCAGCAGAGCCCACGTCGCCCTGGGTTGGGACGTCAACAACCGAAGGAACCTTATCCGTCGCTGGAAGAATCCCGGCGACAAGAATCTTGGCACTCATATCTCTAATTAGAGTAGTTAGAGCCGGGTCGACCGTAGAGGCAGCAGCCGGCTCTGGAAAGTCCCCTTCTCCTGACGCCTAGAGAGAAAAGAAAAATGATTAGGTCATAGTTCAGGAAAAAGAAGAGCTAAAAAAGAAGATGGTTGTAATTCAATTCACCTCCGAAACAGCGTCAACATCCTCGAGTCTCTCCCTAATGAGCAGCCCGCGAGGCTTAACCGCAGCCCATTTTACGGAGCAAGTTATGCCGCCATCAGCAAACTCACGTCTGCTTCGCTTGCGTGAAGGACCAGGCACAACAGACGGCTGATCCGCCACCACCTCATCTGCAGGAAGGAGAGAGTTATCGGGATCATGCTCGTCATCCTCTTCGTCCGCGTTGGTAGACTCCGAGTCCGACACAGCAATTGTGTTCTCCCTTTTTTTCCTCGCCTTGGACCCCTTGGGCTTCTCCTCCAACCCAGTACCAACAAAAAAGCTGGTACTCGGGTCAAAATTAACAGGAGGCTTGTTCGCCATGACATGGTATAGAGCCGCCAAATACAAGATCTCCCCTGACTCTCCAGCATCAGGAACTGAGAAGCTGGTATGGGTGTGAACCGTGTTATAATAGTGCCAGGCCCTGATGCCGTCAAGGACGCTACCTTCAAAACCCAGGCAAGAGCTGGGACTATCCAAGAATAGCTGACTATACCCAAACTGTTGGGAGAACCTACTGGGCAAGTAAGGCTCCAAGTAGACAGTATTGTGGTTGCGGTATACCAGGTGGGCAGGACAAATGTTGTACAACTAAAGGACCATCTTGTCGGATAAGAAGTGGGAAGGCCCAATACCATCAAGATGTACGTCGTTGACTTCTGCTGCAGTAAACTGAGGAACAGACACAAAAAAGGTGTATCTGTCCACCCTCGCCAGTGCCATCCAACAGATACGCATGGTCTTACAATCCCAGGGCATGCGACAATACTGGAAGATGAAGGCATCATCAGCAGTTACGCCATCTTCGGGGCCAGGCATCATCAAAGACCGACAATGCATCAACAACCACCCCATCAGATAATGATAGGGCAGCTCAATGCGTTCAAAGTCCTTCGTCGTGTCACAGGCGATGACCTTGAACGAAAAAGTATGAAAGCTATGATGTATGCTGCACACCATGGTCGGGAGAAGAGCTAGTCTGGCCGGAAAGACCAGCTTCACAGCATGGAGGATAAAGTTACGGCTGATCCTCTCAATAGAACCAGCCCCTCCTGAGACCACGCAGTTCCGCAGCCATACCATCAGAAAGCCTACCAGAAGAGCCTTCTCGGACAACGGCTGAGTGTCCTGATAAAAATAAGCAAAAGAGTCAGATTGACTCCCGAATCTGTCGTCGGTGGTTCTTATCCTCTATGCGGTCGACACCTGGTCCTGCACCTCCTCCCGAGTTCGAGGACTTTGGGGAGAAACCCGACCTGAGGCACCGAGCTTAAAAAGGTAAGTGAGCCATGCCTTTGTATGCGGAAGGTTCCCTTCCGAGCTGTCATTCTTCTTTTTCGACATCTGCTGGCACGTGCTGTGATGATACAGCAATTCCTGGTAGACAGCAACAAAGTCCGAGAACCGTTGCTCCAAATCTTTAAACTCTTCGTTCGTCGGGGTATACACTTCAAAGACTTCATTTCCCCAAGGCAGCTTGGAGACTTTATGCATCTCGTGGAGAGCAAGTCCCATCTTCCCTACGGGTGTAAAAAAGGTCCCCTTACGGCGGTTGTACATCTCCAGCAGAGCCATGAACAATTTCTCGTTTATGGGCAAGCCGTAACAGGTGGCCCGAATAGCATGGTAGAGTCCAATCTTGCGCATGAGAGTCTCGTATTTCTGCGCGATCTACGTAGACAGGTTGGTCCACGAAGGGAGGGGGTTTATCCAATTCAGCAGCGACAACCGGCCAACGGGATAGGACCCCTTCCGAGCAAGCTGGTTCAGGAAAGTGTCAGCTTGAGAGAACTTAAAATTGGGACCCTGTAGATTCAAGAAATTGCCCAGGGCCAACTCCATCACGTAGCGGCTGACCGGTACCTTGCCCGCGTACACTGACCCCAAGTTGTTGTTATAGTGAATGTTGCCCAAAAACATCCCAGACCGACTTGGAGTCAAGGAATCCTCTATTTTTCTGTCCATTGGCAGCATGTTAAACCACGACAACGGGAAATGACGCTCCATCTGAGAAATATGGATCGCCATCCCGCCAGAAGCAAAACTCCAACTCTCAGATATATCTAGAACTTGGGAGTTCTTCACAGTCAGGGCATCCCCGAAGAGGAATGCAGGTTTCAGGTGTTTGCCCCCCAATAGCCCCGAGTTCATCATGCTCGAGAGAAAGAAGAAGGACTGGTTTTTAATGTCTCTCAGCGTATCCACAGGTTCGTCTTTGGGAAGCTGGTTCACCACATACTCGACTAAGTGGTCGAACCTCACGCCCACAGCAGATTGGGCACGACCTATCAAGGGCTCTCCCGCAGGATTGACTGGCAAATTCACTGAAAAAAGGACAAAAGAAACAAGTTAGAAGATGGTCGGAGAAAACTGCTTAGTGTTTTCGAGCTTATGCGGCTCTCACTACACCAAAATGGACGATTTGTGACATTTAGATTTGTTAAACAACAACGGATTAAAACTATCGATTCATTTTTGACGGATTTAACTTGTTGATTAATATCAAAACCTACTACAGAATATTGTATATTTAGAAACAACGGATTAAAACAGTCGTTGAGTATTAAAATTCTGTTGAATACTTTGCCTCCCAATTAATTGAGACTTTTAGGAAGTCCAAAATTTTCCAAAACCCGTGCTCCCCCAACCAAAAAAAAACCTGATGCCCCTAATTATTTCACCAAACCCGCGCTCCCCAAAAGTTTACCCCTTTTTTTTTACCAAACCCCTCTTCTCCTCTCAAAACCCCATGCTCCTACCGGAATCCTGCGCTCCCGCCGGAACCCTGCACTCCCACGCTCCCGCCGGAACCCCGCGCTCCCGTCGGAATCCTGCGCTCTCGCCAAAACCCCGCTCTAGGTACATTCCGCTGTAGCCTCTTCTCCTCGATTCCCCTATCGGTATAGATTTCTTATATGTTTTTTAATTTTTTTACTTTTGTAGATTTTGATCAGATCCCTCTTTTTAATTATTTTTTAATGAAGTTTTCATCATCTAACAGTTTGGTGAGATTTATTCATATTTATGTTTCCATGTCTATGTGAAATCCAATTTGATCGTTCGATCTATCGATCTATATTTATATGTGGTGGTGTAATTTTGGATTTATTTATTTGTCCATATGAAAATTTGCATTTATTTATTTGTCCACATAAATTTTGGATTTACTTCTTTACTAAAAATTATATGTTTTAGACTGTAGATTGATATATGTTCAGATCCAGTAGGTTTCTCTTCAACATCTTTATTTTTAGGTTCGAATCAGGTGGATTTAATACTGTCATATATATCATTAAACTCATCCTCCTTTACGAATTAATTAATATGGATTTATTCTTCTTAGTACAGATGATAATTGGTTACTTATTTGATGGTTTATAAGTTTTATATGCAATACATGTAATAAATACTTACATATTTGTAGTAATTGTATTTAGGTGGTAGAGGACAGTCACGACGAGTGGAGGACAGGAAGGACGGACAACAGTTTAATCTTTTCTAGGGTTTAATATTATGATTTGGTTTTATCTTTTTTGTGCTTTCTCGATCTTTCGTTCTCTCTGAAATTAATTATCATTTTCTGGTTCTCTCTTTCTCTCTAGGTCAGCGGTGGAAGAAGGGCTTCTAAAAATAGTGGTTTATTGATCCTTGTATAAGAACTTCCGTCTTGAGGTATATTTAACAATTTATTGTGACTGCAATGACCGATGAATTTGATCGAATTAAAGGGAAGCATTGTTTTTTTTAATCTTTGAGAGTGTATTGAAAGTCTCAAAGATGACTTATATTAGACTGTAGGTGATAAAACTTTTTTGTGTAATGACATTGCACGTTCGATCATTAATTGGTGTCATCTAGTTAGGTTGAAATGTCAGTAAACCTTAATACTTTGTGCCAAGAGAAACTAATGTTGGGAGAGATCTTTTCCAATAGAAACTAACTTGGGAGAGTTTTTGTTCTTTGAGAGTCTATTGAGAGTCGGTTAGAAGACTTCTTGATAAATAATTGCTTCATTCAGTTATGTATCAAAAATGATGACAAGAGTTGGACTTGTAAGAAGTTAATTCTCAAAATTATACAAGATATCGGGACCTCGTTCATTCCAATTACATTTTGTACAAAGTAAACCGGTCTCTGTAAAGTAGTTTCTATTTTTTACAATTTCCTTAAACTGGAATCTCTTAAGTGTCTAGAGATGTACGTTATTTCATGAATCCCCATAACGAAGACAACAAATTTCAAGAAACTTTTTCCTTCCTACTTAAAATTTTTTGACATGTCCAATTCGAACAAAGTTAGTTGGAGATGGAAGAATCTAAATTAATGCTACTTTCTATAATCAAGTCTTAAAGGATAGATATCATAGCCTCTTGCACTCAGTGCTAATGTTAATGCTTCCTTCTCCCTTCTATTGGCCATCAACACCAGAAAAGAATTCAGAATTTGCATGCATAAGTAGCATTTGACATGTTTGGTATTTGCTACCTCGTAGACCGAACATGCATATAAACTCATGCTTAGTCTTCTTTTTCTTTTTATTTGCAAGAATTGGTTTATTCTGAGTATTCATTTTAATTTGTTGCGCAATGTGCACAGATATTTGATTTAGCTACTAAGATAAATTTATTATTTCTTTTTATATCACTTAATGAATGTTGCAAATATATCTTTTGGATATGTAGATGTCTCGTACACACCCAAGTAAGGACTAGATGGATGCTCCTAAATTGTCAGTCGAATAGCTCGAAGGAGTCGCATCATTCATAAAGTTCATAAAGGATACTCGGGAGGAAATAATTGGTATCTTTGCCCATGTGATAAATGTCGTAATTATAATAGAGGGAAAAAAGTCTAAAGGTTATAGCTGAGCATTTGGTGTGTAATGGAGTGGACAAGTCATATAGAACTTGGGTTAATCATGGAGAACAACTTCCTGGAAGTGTCGTCAACGTTCAGGTTCCTCGTTCATCATCAACAAATGACTGTACTAAAGATGCATTCCCAAGAATGGCGGACATGTTCCATGACACATTTGGACGAGTTGATCTTGATGACCTTGAAGAATACCTTGATGAGTCTAATCAATGTAATGATTCTGATTTTCAAGATGACCTTGATGCTAATTATAATAACAAGTTGGAGGATGCAATGCAGCCCCTATATCCTTCTTGTGGGGGTCTCCATACAAACTTGTCAGCAACAGTGGAATTATTGAGCATGAAAGCTAGACATCAATGTTTCGAGGCATTTTTTTACAGAAATGTTACAATTTATGAAGAAGATTTTACCGGATGGAAAAACTTTACCCGAAATCATACACAAAGCTAAGAATATGGATACTTAATAGCCATATTTATCTCCATTTTATATTGTACGAAAAAAATGAAAAGGCTTATAGATGAAGATCCCTACTTAGAAGAGAAAGCTTTGGACAATGATGTTGTTGCAATGTTTTGAGGAATTCTAACTAATTTTCATGTTCGTTTATAATTTATTACAAGTTGATACTAATAGTTACTTTCTTTTCTTCTGAAAATTGTTTAGGTACTAGGCCGTGATGGGAAGGGTTATGTACATTGAATGGGTCAAGGTGTTTCAAAGACGAAGATTCGTGCTTCAGCTGCAAGCCGGGAGATTTCTCGTAGAGAAAAGCAAAAAAATGATGCTTTGCTAAATCAGATAGAGAATCTTGAGGAAACAGTAGCTTCCCTGCAGACTGTAGGAAACACTCCTAGATCGAGTCAATCTTTATCACAGTTTCGCACTCCTAGTCCTTCTGAGGTGAGTAGTTGCTAATATAATGCTTTAGTTTCACATACACTATCACCTACACACCGAACAACAGACACAAAAATCTGTAATACATTAACCAATCCACATAGATCACAAATGCTTAACTACTTTGTAAGTGAAGAGGATTCATGCCACAATGACAGGATGATATGATGCAATAGTCAATATAGCTTGTTTTACGAAGATGAAATATTCACACTTTTTTCTAATGTTTTAGTCCTATTAATATTTTGGACTTATATGAAATATTGTATCAATCTCTCATCTCTACTGCATACTCTTAAACACAAAATTTTTATACACAACATTAAAGTGCAATAAAATTGTGCATGCACAACATCATTTATGACCAGTTGGCACCTGATCTCAACCTTCCGCGAAATCTGGTGCCTGATTCTGGCCAAGGTAGCTTTGAGCAAGAGAAGGTCTTCCCATAAAATCTAAAGACCAGTTTGTGGGTAGGTATACCGACCTTTTTAGTTTAGTAGTTTAAGCTCATGCAACCAAAGAGCAACCTCTAACTTTCCTAAACTCAATCACTCAAACATACGAGATACCAGATAAAGAGGTAAGATGATCTGTTACCGTGAACATATTATTCTGAAATCATCCCTGGTTGAGAAGAAGAGGAACGAACGCCATTAGGATTATTCTCTTTCTACTTCCGATTAGGCCAAAGTAGACTACTAGATTCCTAAATCCTTCTGATGAACCTATAATATATGAATCAAGCAATTTGCAGACGTACCATGCATACCTGGTACAAAATTATGATAAAGTCGTCAATTTGACTCCAAAATATAACTAAATACATGTACCCTTGAGTTACTTTATACTGTCACATATTTTTGACTGCCATTCAATTTCAGAGTGTTTTTTAACTTAACCATGGAGGCCAATTTATGATTCTAAGCCCGTCAAGAATACAATTAGATGATCAAAAAATATGGAGAAAATATTACCTTCAAGTCATATTTTTTTAATATCATTGATTAGTTCCACCAATTTTCATACACAACATCCAAAAACACATAGTAGCAACATCTACTGCTACTTTGTTGTATGTATAAAAGCTACAACCATTAATTGTTGCAGACATTGTTTCACACCGAACAACATACACAAAAATTCATCTGCACATTGTAGCTGCACCTACGTTATGTTGCCCAGTAGCAACATCTACTGTTGTGTTAAGTAGGATATTGCACTTGGCATAAATGAAGGTATTAAGAATTTGGGCAAAAGATTGTATCATGGAAGGGGAGGCTGTTGTGGATGATCCAGTCTAAAGAACTCGATGCTTAGGTAGTATAAGTTGATTCCTATTATCTGTGAGCCGAGAACCCAAGAGATTATGATGATCTGAATAAAAGCACACCAGTAGAGTTTAACAATTCTAAGAAGAAGTTACAAGTGATATACTAATTTTTCAAGTTCTTAGGTAGTATAAGTTGAAATTTACCTCATTTTTTTGTTTGAAAAATGATGTATCTATGGACAATATTAGGTAAGTCATTCGGAACTCAAGAACATTATTATAGGGATAGCTAAAAATATTAGTTCACTCAATATCGGTAGCGGTAGATATCGGATCGGGACATATCAAAATGTATTAGTATCGACATATCAAAATGTATTAGTATCGACAGTATTGTATCGACATATCAAGTTTCTTGAGCTAACCCAACTTTCCATTGTCTACTGATTTCATACAATGCTTCCAGTCTGTTAGTAATAATGGTAATATCTGAGTTTCTAATTTCTTGTTTATCTTATTTGAGAGTTTAATTTTTTGTTTAGCTTATTTGATTTTCAATTTTCTGATTATCTTTGCTGTAGATGGACTACTGCCATATGTCATGATTTAAACTATTTGGATAACTTAATTTTTTTTCAATTTGGCATGATGCTCTGCATATGCCTATATAACTTTTTTTTATCATCTATTTCTATCCTTTGTTGTATAGTTATGTAACTTTATACAATTTTTTTTGAATATTTATGTAGAGAATCAAGAACTACTATATACTTATGGTTTTTCTTGTTGTGTATAGGGACATGATCAATCTACCTTGCCTATAAAGACTTGTCTTCTGAAGAATTTTAGAAAGAAAGCTGTTGCTATTGGACGTGTGAATACAGATGCGCCATTCAATGATGAAGCTTACAATATCATTGTCGATAATATTTTTGATGGTAACGAGATGTTGTTCGATAGAGATAAAAAGTTTGATGATATTAATGTTGGAGAAATGATTAATTGGCCAAAATATTTAGTTCACTTTATGAGGTTTTGAAACTCTTTTTTGTACTGTACATTAGTTAATACAAGTTGATTGAGTTTTTTATTGTTGATGATTATTGATGTTTATATGAAATTTTATTGTCAGATACATTTCAATTTTATATAAAAGGATAAACATGATTAAATATTTCATATGGATCAATTGAGTTTTTTTTAATTCGATTTTCAGCAAAACGACAGACCTGACCTGCTGAAAAAGTAAAAATAATGGCAGACCAATTTACAACTTATTTGACAGTTTTAGTATGTCGTATTTATTTGACAGATAAAAACTGTCGTTTTATTCATATATACAACGACAGTCCAAAACTGTCGTTTAAATTTTGCGACGCGATATTAACGACGAATGTTCTGACGGATCAAAACTGTCATTTACGGTGATTTACGACAGTTTTGGTCTGTCGAAAAATGCATATTTTGGCGTATGTCTGATTAGGCGGGTCCTTATACGGCACAATTAAAAAGGGGGCTTATACGGCTCTATTTTGGTGGGGCCTCATGCGGCCCAGTTCAAGTGAGCTTATGCGGCTCTGTTTAGCGGGTGTTCATGCGGCCCAGTTTAAAAGAGCATATGCGGCTCTGATTTGATGGGGTCTCATGCGGCCCAGTTCAAATGAGCTTATGCGGCTCTGCTTAGCGGGGCCTCATGCGACACAGTTCAAGGAAGCTTATGCGGCTCTGATTTGGTGGAGCCTTATGCGGCATAGTTCAAAGGGAGCTTATGCGGCCCTGTTTGTTGTGGCTTCATGCGGCTCAGCTCAAAGGAACTTATGCGGCTCTATTCGGTCGGTCCTCAGGCGGCCCAGTTTTGTAAAGTGCTTATGCGGCCACGAGATGACTCTCATGCGGCTTAAACATGAGGCGTACCCCATACGGCTCGGACATAAGATGTACATGCGGCACATACAGCACATTATGCTTCATCATAATAAACTTGAACAGTTCAATGAAGACGAAGAAGGCCGCACATAAAACATGCGGCGTAGCCATGATGGTTAGGGTTTTGAGTTCATACAATTTCTCCCAACATTCTTACCATCAATGGCGGGGTGAACATCGGAGTGGACTGGGGTCGCCGCAGTCGACGAGGAGGCCGCTCCTTTACCCTTCGTCGCAGCACTGGAGGAAGTCTTGGGAGCCATCGATGATCGAAGGAGAAGAAGACGGCAACTAGGGCGAGAAAGGCTTGAACAAGAGAAAAAAGTAAAGAGTCTCTCTCTAAAAATTACTCATATTTATAGTCGGACAGGGGGCGCGTGGACCGATAGGCGCTTCGGATTATGTGCTACCTAGAAGATAAAACCGACTCTTGGGATTTTATCCCCTCTCATACAAAAAAGAATGCACAGAATCATCAAGACAAATCCAAATATTTAATGCCGACTTTTAGGATCTTACCCAAAAGACGGCTTTAAATCAAAACAAATCAAAAGAAAATTAATGAGACGCCTACGTGGCAGGATGGACAGCATGCGGCCAAAGAAGTCTATGCGGCCAGAAAAGTCTATGCGGCCAGAGTAGTCTATGCGGCCAGAGCAGTCCATGCGGCTAGAAAGTTCTATACGGCCCGGTCAGTCCATGTGGCTAGAAAATCCTATGCGGTCAGAGAAGTCTATGCGGCATGAAGAGATTACGTCACTACAACAAAAAGGTGTTTTAACGACACTCGAAAAGTGTCGTTATTGACTTTCCATGACACTTTTTTGATGCTGTCTAGAGGGGGTGTCATAGAAATAATTTTTCTTTCAACGACACTACAAAAGTGTCATGTAATAACTTTGTGACGACACTTTTTGAATGTCGTGTAATGCTTATTTCAAAGCACTTTATTGGTGTCATCTTAACATCCGTCAATGACAGCTAATAAGTGTCGTCAAAATTATGACACTTTATAAGTGTCATCTACAAGCATTCAATGACAGTTAATAAATGTCATGAATAAATTTTTGTGGCACTTTTTTATGTGTCCTATAAATATTTTAGTCCCGACACTTTACTAGTGTCATCTTAACATTATATCGTCAAAATTACGACACCTTATAAATGTCATCTAAACTCACTTTAACGTCACATTTTAAATGCTTTCAAAACATCATCAAAATATTTAAAATTTTATTTTATATATATTGATTTATTTTAAATATATATTTATTTTCAAATAATTAACCCACACCAATTTCACAAATAATAAAAATTTAATGTGCCAAAAACAATATATTAAAACAACTCAAACCCATACAAAGTGTTAATAAAAAATTACAAGAATAATATCCAAATTGTTTAAGAGGAACAAAGTCTTATTACATAATACTTAAAAGTCCTATACTCCTATTAGTAATATTTCTTAGTATCCAACTCTTTCCGTCAAACCCTGAATAAGGCTCTCCATGGATAAGGACATCAACATCAAGTTCTTCATGGAGCTTAACTTTGTTGATTTCCTTTTGATGGCCTTAACATACTCTTCCTCGAAAATCCTGAATGAAAATGACCTTGAGGAGAATGTTGTATCTCGAACACGAACCCGATTATTTCTCACACGACCCAGTAAGGGGAACTCTGGAATCTTAAGGGCTTCAGCTCTCTGCAAGACAACCAGATATTCCATTTAGCAAACTAAGTTACTTATTGCAATTTACAGTAACTAAAATCTTAAATAATAGAAACAAATAAGATCACCTTGATCAGATACAGTAGATCAAATTTACAAATATTGTATCCAATTATAATATCTGGGTCGATCTCACGTATGAAACCCTGCATAATTGAATGGCAATCAGTCTGAGAGGAGAAACTCATCAGTTATTCCTCTCAATTTGAGGGGAATAAGAATTTGCCACCCATAATGGTGCACTACAGAGAGTTTGAGATTTAGATTTAGCCACAGCACATGCCATTTGGATGCTTTACTTCTCCACTCCCATTTGCATGTACTTCAATCTTCTTGTCTAATTTGTTTAGTGCAGCTTTTGTAATAATGACTAAGGATGGGAGGATGATACTGGTGTAGTGGTTGCCAATGTTAATTTGGTTCTCTCTACAGGTATTTTAATTTTGATAATATTGTAAGTGGTCCCTAGTAGGCTTTGGGATGTTCTGTTACAAATCCTATTTAATGAAGCTTTGATAAAGTTGAAATTGATAAAATTGATAATATCAATCAATAGTTTGTAACTGCAATTAACATGGCAACAAGCAAACGACAGAAGAAAACTTTGTTATGGCCGATTCAATATGTTAATAAGCCACCGGCCATGGATAGAACTGGATGATCCCCTTAACTAATATTATGGCCTATTCAATATGTTGTTCATCAAGGTTCCATCCCCTCTAGTTGAAGCCGTATAATTGTCTCATATTCTTAACCATATTAATTAATATTTGGACTATGTCACAATGATTATGTTGAAATTCTAAAAATAGTCTAATGATCCTTGTCATAGTACTTATATCATCACTGTCAAGTAGAAAATCGTATATAAAACAATATAAAATATGGGACATTACAATGCTACATCTTTGGGTCACTATAGATTTCAACGTTCAATTGTGCATGTTAAACATTCCATCAGTCACAATTACCAAATAGGATTAGAAATATTGCATACCTTTGGATACATTTTTAAATCCTACAACAAGAATGTCTGCTTCTTTTGGCAGGTCCTACATACTCAACACCCATATGTTTTAATCACTGAAAAATTAGAAAAGAATACAGTTTAGTCAGACTTCATCATGTCCCACAAGAATGTAAGGCTACCTTTTGACTTGGCTACAAAAATTAATGTTACTAAACAGAGTTTATTTTAAGATGACAGTACTCAGAATAATCAACTATGTTTACTTACTAAAAGCCATGTTTATCTGACAATGACATAGAAAAATATAAGCCTTTGATACTTCTTCCCTCCTCTATAACTAATGACAAATGCATCAAATGCATGATTATTGAATACCGGAATACGGGAAATTAAAGGCAGGAAATCAAATGTCAGGTCTGTCTATCTGGTCTCTGGAGCTGAATATTAACACTGTTGGGGCCATTCTTCTACAACTTCACACATGTTGGAGTGATACAAGTACTGAGAATTAGTGTTATACACTATACTAAGCCAAGGCCTTCATTGATTCATTGAGTTAGAGAATTTGGCCCTTATCATAAATGTGCTAAATGAAAATGTTCCCACACAAGTTGGCCACGGGACCAACAAGAAAATCATTGGTAATCAACATTCAGATAAAAATAAATAAATGTCAAAATTTTAGTTCAGTAGCAGGAAGGGAAGTGAATCTGGTATATAAGATATAAAACATAATAGTTGGTTTATAACATAGTAATTGGTTTATAATATAATAATTGGTTTCAACCCACTGTATAATTTAGGATGACAATTGAATATCCTGTAAACAGGTAAATTTTACAAAAGTGAACTAGTAGAAGTGATTAGAAAGAAGCCCAAGCAACAAGTAGACAGAATACAACCAATGCCAATTGTTAAATTTCATTTGTCTACAATGGACTCAATGGTCAGATCATTGGTAACAATAATTGATATTGCTAAATAACTTTTTACTAGCAATTGAGAGAACATACCTAGAAAAGTAGAAAGAAAGACTTATCAGTAGCTTAAGGAACAAAGACACACATGTTCGGGATAGTATTGATAGGATAGCCAAGAAATACTTATCAGTAGCTAAATAAAATGGTTCCAACTATCATTGACATTTGGTTTAAAAGATAAAAATTACCAGCTAGAAACTTTGAGAACACGGATGTCAACGGCAATCTTAGCTTGTAGATGTAAACTACAAATTGAAAAGATTAGAACTTACTGCAACTATTGAACAATACTAGGTATACTCCCAGCTTGCATATCATAAAAAAAATTAGATTCAACCCACATACCATGTGGTATAGAATTGGACAGTTTTTTCGTAGCCCTAACACACTCTTCTTCAATGTGTTTTCTTTGAACACAAGTTATTGGACAATGTTTAAAGCAGACAAGTATCAGCACTCTCAATAACAAATCGTTATAATTTTTGAAGATGACAGAATTTCCATAACCTCCAAAATCCAAGTCAATTTTTCAATTGATGCATAGTTTCCTTAAGAAGGAAATTCAAGAAGCCATATCAAAATGATGCCAATAATTCAGTTAACTGGAGTCATTAACAGAAAATGGAAAATTCATGAAAATTAACAAAAAATGGAAAATTCATGAAAGAGAACAAAATATCAAAGAATTAATCACCAAGTTTCGTTTCCACCAGCATAATTAGTATATTGGGAGCGTAATGCCTAAGTTCTGTGACCCGCAGGGAATGAGGTAAGGATATTGAGATTATATGATGTAGAGCATAACTATTACTGGACTAAGAAAGTAATTTAGCAAAGAATTAAGGTCACCTTCTTGTGAATATTTTCATAGCTAGCCTTGCTAACGAGAGAAAAGACCAACAAGAACACATCAGCCCCTCTGTAGCTCAGGGGCCTTAGCCTATTGTAATCTTCTTGACCTGCAAATATGTATATATTTTGGTAACTGCTCAACAATTGCATATAACTCGCAGTAACAACTCTGCTTTCACTAAAATATCTGCACTTCTATAATTATTTGTAAAGCTCGCCTTTTTCTGTTAAAATTAGATACACTCTAGTTTACAACAACAAAAGCACGACCATTATGCTACTTGTGTATATTTCCTAAAGGACAGATTGATTACACATCAAGGACTTTGATAGAAAGTTCAACCTGATCATAGAAGTACCCATACAAGCGTAGTATATTGGGATGTCTGAGGCGACTTTGTATCTCTAATTCATGGCACAGTTGATGCTCAACATTAGACTGTTTTAGCTAGCTCTTGAACAGAACTTTTTAATGCCATAATATGATTATTCTGTTTCAAAATATGAAATTTGGTAAGCTCTTTAAGGGAAACAACTAAATAATTCAATCTTTTTATACCAACCCTAGTGAACAAATACAAATCCTCACCTTCCAATGGAATATACCATCTAGGGAGGACACTCTAAAAGTAGATGTATACTAAAGAGTTGAAAGGATGAGATGACACTGAGTGGCTTTCAGCCATAATGATGTATTTAGTTAAAAATATGTATTTCTGAGAAGAGATGCTCCCTAAACTAAGTAGTACATTCATTTTGTCAACTTCATGACATACATAACAGACATGGCAATCCAAGATAAGGTGATGCTTTAATGTACCTGAAAGTAGCTTTAGAAATACTGCCCCCATCATTGTCCTAGGTTTGACTGCAAGTTACCAAGCTTATTGTCACGGACACTAATAAGAAAAATCAAAGAATCAGCAGAAAATCAAATTGCTAGAGAATTAACCAGGCTGCAGCCACAAACCCGATCCACATCTGACAAAGTGTCACGGTTGATGAACAAGTCCTAAGCTACTTGAAACACGAACATTTATAAATATACTTTTTTTGTTACAACCCACGCACGCCTATACTTCCCATTTATAACATATAGTTAAAAGGAAATTACAAACCAGCTTGAAGATCAAGCATCTGTATAAGAATGAACATTATATTCACACCAGCTACAGCGAATGGATACTCCCACATGGCTCTATCACCCTCTTGCTTTCGAAGAAGATGCTGGAAGGATTTTTGCAAGGAAAAGGACAATCAAATCAAGATTTAGACAGCTGAAAAGACGTATTCCAGATGCAAATTGAGTCACAAAATGAGGAAATTATTTCCTTTGCTAGGGTGTTTCTAAGACCAATCAATATAGATCGTAGTCTTACTCAGTGGCTTTAAGTCTTAGTGTGAGTGATGTTACAGGCAATCATTTCAGAGTAATAACAGAAATGATATTTGTTACAACAAATCAAGAGCAAAGATTACTGAGGTCCTAACTAAGCCAAGAATTCATTTAACCTTGATACTGAGTTTAACATGTTTATATCCTTCTATTTGCAAGGCTAACAACAATCAGGTCTGAAACTAATATGACCAAACTACTCCAGCTACGTCTGTATTATCTATCTATCTATATGCAAATTCCTTTAATGCTGTTTCAAAGTCAATTTAATCAACATAAGGTGAACAAATTTGCCTCCGGAGGTAGAAAAACATAAAAAGAAAAACGAGAATGTCGAGTCCTTTTACATAAAAGTTGAGACACTATATGTAGCAGGTAAACTTCCGTTAAATGACCTGAATAAATGTGTCAAATCATGCCATGTAGCTGAAAGTCTTTTATTTAAAGGACTTAAACAGATGTGTTAAACCTTGTATGAGCTAGGAGAGAATTGAAGTGTCAATACTTCAGTGGAAGATGTACCCATTAGTTGTTACATCTATGCACCAGATTGGCAGATACATTTATACTTTGTGGATACATATCCAATAAACTATTCTTATCTATATGCTAAAAGTACATATCAAAGACATATTTTGACAGTGGATATTTGTTTGCTTTTATGTCACTATTTAGCAAAGCACGAAGATACTACTCATTTAATAACGAGTCATCATTTAAGATGCAATTACATTTCTTTCTGGTCTTTGTTTAACGATACATTAATATTTCAGTCCAATATATTGGACACACATTTTCTCTTATGTCACTCTCTAAAATAGTAGGTAGCTGTCAGATCATCCCATGTATAGTGGAACTTCAATTAAATGACGTAAACTATGTGCTAACCAGCAAATATAGCACTAAAACTTTTAGCTTAAATTTATGAAAACAAATGTGTCTATCACCCCTGTCTAAGCAAGGACACAGTATGATGAGGATACAGTTTGTGAATCTGTGATACGTTTTAAGCTCACTTGCAGTTGGTAATATTTTGAAACCAATCATATGCAATATGATGGGTAAATACTTTAGTGGAGATGTAATCATAACATCTATGCAGAAGATAAGCTGATGCCTTGGTTAATTTGATGTCCAACACATTTCCTATATGGCCTAAAGTTATGCATCTGTTGCATATTAAAGAGCGGATATTTGTTTATTTTAACAACTGGCTATTTAAAAAAGCAAAAGGTCGAAAAAGACATTTGAATAATGAGCTCATATTAAAGAATTAAGAGGTTAGTTCGTTACATTAGATATTCGTATTATCCTCTGTGTCACAGTTTTGAAAGACTTGCACACTATATATATATATATATATATCATATTTTTGCTTCTTTGTTAATAAATGTGAGAAAGGAAATAGGTGAGTGATGAAAATGTGGAGGTAGGAGGGAAATAGATGTTGTGCCCATAGTGTGTCTAGTCGAACATGTGTCTGACACAACATAGAAACTCCAGAATACACCAGTATTTGTGTCCATGCCATTGTGTCAGAATCGTGCCATGTCCTATTTGTGTTCATGCAACATATTATACTATAATCTACATATGTGTCCAGTTATATTTAGACATTGGACAATACAAATTTGCATGTTACGGCTTCATAAATGCATTTAACATGTTATCAAGTGATATAATTTGCATATTTGCGTATCGGATAGTTTATATACACCTTCTTTTCTCTTCCAAATAGACATGGCCAAACTTCCCTCGCCCAAAGGCTTTACAATGTCAAAATCTTGAAAGTTCATCTCTTCTCTGCCGTTGAAACCATCAAAGAAGGCCACACAAACGTTCAAGAGCAAACAATTAGATGCAAAAATATTTGATTAAAATAGGTATTGAGGAAAGTAGATTCTTAATTGGTCTACAAAATTATATGGAAGCAGCAACAAATTGACAAAATAGAACTCGGGCTCCATGCACGATAAATGATTTAGCGCAATAAAAAAAACCCTTTAGTTTATTAAATTCTTGATCTTCCACAAGATTCATAAGAACCAAGTCAACATTATTATATACTGAAAGTGTGGATTTCTCAATACAACTTAGTTAAACCCTAATTTTTGGGGGAAATTTCTAAGTCAATTGGAATATAGTAAAGAAACACCAAACAGTGAACAAAATAGAATCTTAGTCGGAATCGTCAAAATCATGTATGCTTCTCTAGAGAGATATTATAGAGCTAAAATATGTAATTGAAAGTTTTAAGCAGGCAAGAAGCAATTTTGGACATGAAATCATCAACATTAGCTTGCCGATTGTAAGACATAAGAAACCCAATATTTATCAAATAATCTGATCGATTCTTCCAATAGACCCTAGATAATATATCAAAAAAACTAAGAAAAATGAGAGGCTGCAATGAAGGAAAAATGAGAGGCTGGAATGAAGGGGTGATCAGAGATTACCTAGATGGCAGCGGTGACCACGACGACGGTGGTGATGACAACCCCCTTGCCGCCCTAATTTCCTAGATCGAAGGCATGCAGTGGTAACGATAGCCCTTTGCCAGCGGTGGTGACACCAGCCCCTTGTCGCCCTAACGTCCGAGAGGGAGAGCGCAAAAAATAGGAGAGAAAGCGAAAAGAAGAAGAGAGATTTTAGAAAAAAAATGGGAGAAGTGAGAAAGGAGGGGAAAAGCACTTTATCGTGGCTGCAGCGCCAATTTTTTTTGAGAGGGCAAAAAATTACAAAAAGTGCGGAAAATTAATTTGGGACGACACTTTAAAAGTGTTGTGTTTGGTATATAAAATTATACGGCATTTTAAATTGGTGATAAAAGTGTTGTTGAATTTATATTTACGATATTTTCAGGAAGGTGTCATAGATGATGATAAATCTTTAATTACAACGACATATTTTAGTAGAGTGTCATCAATAAAAAATATTAATGACACTTATTTAGAAAGTGTCATAAAGAAAGTGTCATTATTAATCTATATTGTTGTAGTGCGTGGACATGCTTCTTATTCAAAGTATTTCAATTTTTACAAATTGAAAACTTTGAAGGGGGTCTTGTAGAAGCATGAAAAAGAATAGTAATTCATATGCGGCCCAGATTCAACATGCGGCTCAAAAGCTTGAAGAGTTTTATGCGGCTCGAAAAGTCCAAGAGAGCCGCATGCGGCTCAGGAATTTTATGTGGCTCAGGAAGAGCCACGTGGCTTCATGCGGCTCAAAACAGGCCGATTACAGCTGGCCATAATTACTCCCTGCAGCTGGCCATTAAATGCTCTGACATAAAGTGACAGTTCTGATGGCTCTGACATAATGAAGAGATGCGTCATGCTCATCAAAAGACAATAAAATCTCTGAGATAGCCAGCACAGTTCACAAAGTCCAAAGAAGTTCTCAATGCATGCGGTTCAGTTGGGGGGCCACCCTTATGCGGCTAGGCTGTGGGGGCCACCCTTATGTGGTTCAGTTGGGGGAGGCCACCCTTATGCAGTTCAGTTGGGGGGCCACCCTTATGCGGCTTAATTGTGAGGCCATCCTCATGCGGCTCGGTTGTGAGGCCATCCTCATACGGCTCGGTTGTGAGGCCATCCTCATGCGGCTTGGTTGTGAGGCCACCCTCATGCGGCTCAATTACCAGACCACACTCACGTGGCTCTGCCAGGATGCCCCGTTCATGCGGCTCGCAACATAATGGCAGTTGGGACACGTGGCAGAAGATTGACTAAGACTTATCCACTCGGATTTATTACAACCAACAAATCATAACAATGCAGATTTATTGTAACCAACACAACAGCCCAGATTGATTTTCAACAAACAGATCAAGGTTAATCTTAACCAATCCCCAACCGTCCACTTTTCAAGGCGCAGTTACTGCACACCCCACTCATCATAAAGTCCTATAAATAGCAGGGGATTATTCCTTTGCATAGACACAGAGAAAAAGCACATACACAGAGACATATAGAGCAACACAGAGCCGAGCAAAAAGAGAGCTTTTCTTCGTCGGAGCCGAGGTTGTGTTCGATCGTCCAAGGAGTAAGGCAGAGTTGATAACACTTTCCAGAGCCTCTACCGTTACCCCCCAGAATCAAAACAAAACAATTGTACTTAGATTGCTTTTCCTAGGTTTTGTTCCCAGGCTCTCTTTGTAAGAGCGAGTTTGTATTATGAATTAAAGTTCAGTCCTCCCATAAAATTGTTCTGTTCTTTGATAATCAATGGCAAACACTCTCCAGTTACTAGAATTGCCACTATTAGAATGTTAATTGCTATTGCATATGTTCATAAACTGTTTATTCATCAAATGGATGTAAAAACTGCTTTTTTGAATGGAGATTTACAGGAAGAGATTTACATGGAACAACCTGAAGGGTTTGTTGTTCCAGGATAAGAACACAAGGTATGTAAATTGATTAAATCTCTTTATGGGCTGAAACAAGCGCCAAAGCAATGGCATGATAAATTTGATAAGGTAATTCTATCTTATGGTTTGGCTATTAACGATTCCGATAAATGCGTATATAGCAAACTGTTGGTAGTTCATGCGTAATATTGTGCTTATACGTTGATGATATTCTTATTTTTGGCACTGACATGGATATTATTTATGATATTAAAAGTTTTATGTCTCAAAATTTTGATATGAAAGATTAAGGACCTGCTGATGTGATTTTAGGACTTAAGTTAAGTCCCGCTTCTGAGGGAATTGGTATCTCCCAATCCCACTATATAGAAAAGGTCCTGAAAAGATTTAATTATTTTGATTCTAAACCTGTAAGCACTCCATATGATGCAAGTATCCGGTTGAAGAAGAACAAAGGAGACAGTGTGGCTCAAATGAAGTATTCTCAGCAAATTGGATGTTTGAACTATATTGCCAACCGTACCAGACCTGATATTTCCTATACAGTAGAAAAACTTAGTCGGTACAGAAGCAATCCGAATAGTTCACACTGGAGTGCCTTAGAAAGGGTAATGAGATAGCTGAAGGACACGTTATCCCATGGATTATTCTATGGAGGATACCCATCTGTATTGGAAGGTTACACTGATGCAAATTGAATCTCAGATACAGATGAGACCAAAGCCACAAGTGGATATGTATTCACATTGGGAGGAGCTGTTGTCGCTTGGAACTCTACTAGACAGACCTGTATATCTAGATCGACTATGGAGACAGAGTTCATAGCTCTTGACCTCACCAGTGAGGAAGCAGACTGGCTCAGGAATCTGGTAACAGATATTCCTCTGTGGAGCAAACCAGTTTCTGCTATCCCTATAAACTGTGACAGCCAGGCTGCAATAGCAAAGGCTCAAATGACAAGCTATAATAGAAAATCCAGACATATACGTTTGAGGTACAATCGGATGAAGCAATTGTGGTCCAGTGGAGTAATTGCAATTGACTTCGTCAGATCAAAGAACAATCTAGCAGATCCTCTAACTAAAGGTCTATCGAGGAGACTAGTGTAGAAGCATGAAAATTTCAGCAAATAAAGCCTTATGCGCCCAAGCCAAAAGAGGACATATGCGTCCAAGTGAAGCTCCTATGTGCTCAAGTCACCCTGCGAAGCTCCTATGCGCCTATCATCCTGTGAAGCTCTATGCGCCCAAGCCGATGAAGCTCTATGTGCCCAAGCCACCCCCTGTGAAGGAGGGCACATATTCTGAAATAGGGCTATGTGCCCAAGCCTGACTCAGTCAAAGCCATGATCAAAACGTGCAACGAAGCGCACGGCCACGTCAGTCTCCATGAGCAGTCGTGCACCGAAGCATGCGGCCACGTCAACACCATGACCAACCTACGATCTCGCAGCCTACATGCGCCTACACCTATGTGCCCAAGGTAGGACTATGCGCCCACATTAAAACCAGTATGTTTTCCTCATGTGGGAGCATAACATCATTCCAGCTCAAGAACGACTATAAAAAGGGGCCTCATCCCTCTTCAAAACACAGAATGGAGAGCATTTTAAAGAACCAAATTGCTGCACTTCTTGCCAATGAGCCGAGAGTTAGCAATTTTATTAGGTTTTCTCCCACTTTTATAATCGGAGTGTCAACGGAGTAAAGCAGCAACTGCCGCTCGATCTCCATCGTCCCATTCTCCAGAATTCTTTTTTGTACTCGGGGATCCTCAGCACAGGATCTCTCAGGCGTACTCGATTTGTTGTGCCTTGCGCCAATAAAAAAAGACAGTGTTTTCTTCTTCTTTTTGTGTGTGTCCACAAAAATGGCGACTCTGCTGGGGACTACCTTTTTCTCTGACGAGAAGGTGGTGACGTAATCCGATACCTAAAGTGGGGAGCACTCAGAAGATGCTGATCGTAAAGTTCGATCAGCAGGCGTTCAAAGAGATACTCTCGAAGGATGGCTCTACTCCCTCAAAATTAGTGAAGCCAAACAAGTTTCGCAAGACTTGGCTTCCGAAGGCTCGCTGCGCATATCTTGCTAGTGTCATAGTAGATATGCAACTGGAGGACTCTGTCACATGGGCGCATCAAACTCTGCCACAGAAGCTCCCCAAATGGACAAGGCTTACACCGTTTCGGGATCTACTAGCCCAGTGACTTCCTTCCTGCACAACCAACAACAGAGTGTTCGACGCTCGAGACTTGGCAAAAGAAAGCACTAAGATGCCAAGAATCAGGGTGTTCGACACTCTGGGCGAACCCAACAAGGCTTATAAACGAAGGAGACAAAACTGGAAGAAAACAGCGCTGCTCCACCAAGCATGCGCCCAAGGGGATGTTTGGGCGCATAATCCCAACCAGAATGCTTCTTTCTTCAACAGACTGGACATCCAGGGTCATGCGCCCAAGGCTATGTGCCCAGGCTCACTGGATCCATACTATGCGCCCACATTAAGAAGGCTCAGACATGCTGTCAAGAAGCATGCGCCCAAGGCCAGTCTCTAAGGCTTATGCGCCCACGACAAAAAGACAGGCCCCAACGCGTGTAGCACGGGTCTGTCTTCAAGGACATCACAGAAATTAGGTATGGGGGTTGCCCCTGCACGTGAACTAAGTCTCGATGTGCCAACTCTCCTTACGAACCCACATGCAAAGCTCGACGATGCATGCAACATGGGTTGTAAGGGAAAACTCTCTTCCGCTGACTTGCACGACATGATAAATCATAAGCGTAAAGTGAGGGAGGACATAACAATTCATAGTGCACATCCATACAACAGTATTGTTTTTAACTGTTGCTGCTCCAAAGCAACAAGAGTGCCTCAGAGAAAGTTCGTGTTTCGACGGCTGCATTTCTCTGATGATGAAAAGCCACTGTGTGTTTCATCCAACATAGCTTCATGGGGTCCCCCTTACGGAAGCCCCAATCAAAGACGGTAGACCATGAACCCAACTTTTTCTTTCAGTTTCGCAAAAAGAAGAAGAAGTCTACCAACAGATGGCCAGCAGGCTGTCACATCTGAAGGAGTCTATATGGGGACTCGGTCAAAGACAAGATTCCGTATGGACGACGAAGACTCCCAAGCTGGGGGTAGTATTCCCTCAGAGTCTGAAGTGGATGACCTTCACACTGGGGTAGCCTTCCAGAGGACGACGATCCCTCCGAATCTGATGGCGATTATCGACCTCCTCTACCTGAAGATAAAGGACTTGTCCACTTGGAGACAGACAGTATCAGCACCAGTTGTACTGTTTCCTCTGTTTATCCTCGCATGTTATCTACATACATGGCGGACGGAGAAAGACCTGAAGAAGCTAGTGATCAGACCAGCAAACGGCTAGAGGGTCTTAAAACAGCATTCGCCAAGATCACTGATATGCTTACCAGTATCATGGCGGTTCAAGCTGCTGGGGCTGTTCCTCCACCTCAACAAAATGTCTCGGCTCATGCTAGTCCGGCTCATAGCAACAACCCTCCTTCACTACAAAAGGAGTATCATTCCGTTGTGTCTCCTCCGAATCTTACAAATGCTGGGGATGGTCCTTCGCCAACGACGCCTGACAACCGTTCAGTATCCGTTTCCCAATACCTGCTCAATCAACATGATGCAATTGATTCCCTGGTCGCCTGTATCGACACCAACTCACACAAAGACGAGCTTCAGAAGATGGGAATATCTTAACCGTATCCCCTGAGTGGGAGAATGCTACTTGCCCTCCTAACTACAAGCCGACGTTGAATTCATTTGACGGGTTGACTTCTCCTCGTCAACACATGAAATACTTTAACACATAGACTCTACACCTGCCCAGAGACGATTCGTTCTTGTCGAAGCTGTTTAGTAGCACCTTGCAGGGGGTAGCCTTCGAATGGTTCTGCAGTCTGTCTGACGGATGTATCAATTCAGTTAAATACTTAGAGAGGTTGTTCCTCAACAGGTTTTACGAGAGTGGCATGCATGTTAGTATGTCCACCTCATCGAGACCAAGCAAAGGAGGACTGAGTCTGTCATCGCCTTCATCGAACGCTTCAGGCGGTTAGCACTGAAGATGCCCTTCGGCATACCAGACTCAGAACTTATGGATATTTGTCGACATAACTTCTTCCTACAGTGAAGTTTTGTCTGGGTATACATAAGTATGATACATGGCCCGCTTTCATTGGGGCCGCTGATGCTGCTGAAATCGATGTTTCCTACCTTGGAACTACTGGGGTTAAAAATACCCAAATCCGAAGACAAGGGCAAGCATCCTCAAACTATCCATATTCGTGGGGGTAAAGGAAAAGTAGTCCTGAAGGTCGACACATCCAAAGGAGCTTCCAATTCTCAGGGCGCCTCCGACAAGCCTAAGGAGACCTTCTCCTTCGACGAAGACGATGTCATTACTATCTTTCACACATTGACGAAGGGTAATAAGCTGACATTACCTTCACCATGACGTCCTGCAGAGGCGAACCAGCTCAATAATCCTAAGTACTGTCTCTATCATCAGTACGTGCATCATTCCACCAAGGACTATATCATCCTGAAAAAGAAGATACAACAGCTTATCGACAGTCAAGTGATCAACCTCGAAGCTGAAGACAAGGTCGTATCTTCTAACATGATCTCTCTTCAGTTTGGTGACTTTTCTCCCATAGAAGTCCCAAACAGCGTGGTCCCTATTTCTAAGGCAATAATGGAAGTCGTCAACCTACCGGTAGCTCGCAACTCAACCTTGGTGCCACTCACGACTGAACATGGTAAGATCATGTGGGTCCATCCGGACCTTGTGCAAGAAGTGACGCAGGGGTGGTACCTCTCAAAGCAAAAAGGGGCAAGAAATACAAGTCATGCCATATGGTATCCTCTCCCATCTACGAGGTTCTATCTAGCAAGACACGATCGGAGAAGACTTATCTTCGGACATACGACCCCGTACAAGAAGAAGTAGTACCTTCTCAACCTCCTGCTGCCCCCACAAGCTCAGAAGCTGGCCCGTCTAAGCCTCCAACTACGGACAAAGCCAAGCAGAAGGAGAAGCGGTTTGACAAATCTCTGAAGGTGCCAGCTCCCGAAGGCATGGATCGGCCCTACAACTTTGACATACTAGCACAGCTAGCCAATACACCTGCCAGGTTGTCTCTGTTCGATCTATTACGACTCTTCAAAGAAACACGGAAGGCCTTAAGTGAGGCATTACTACATGCCGACTCTTATCTCGCTGAAGTCAAAGCCCCCGCTGAAGATCCTGTCTCCTGTCCCTACTGCCACAGTAATATAGAAGTGGTGCCCAACATTACCTTTTCACATGAAGACATGCTACTCAAAAATAATCGTCATGATAGACCCCTGTACTATACAGGATATATCGAGACGATCAAGGTGGACCGCATGCACATCGATGCAGGATCCTCCTTTAGCATCATTCCTAGAAGTTTGCTTCAAATTCTGGGAATCCTTCTGCACAAGCTATCTACAACCAACACAACTATCATGGCTTCCAATGCTGGTCAAAACCACCCGCTGGGTAAGATCCGTCTCAAGTGCCAGATCGGTGATCTCCGAACGGAGGTTTTTTGCTATGTGATCGATGCCAATATATCCTACAACGTCTTGTTGGAACGTCCATGGATATACGAGAACATGATCGTTCCTTTCACACTTCACTAGTGCTTCAAATACGTCAACAGTGACGGTATCGTGAAGACGGAGTTTGCCGATGTCGATCCTTTTAAGGGTATCGAAGCCTACTATGGAGATTCGATACTTTACCAATCTCAGCCCTCCAAGGATGACGACAACAAAGCTGACAATGAAGCTGAAGCAAGTTCATCCTCCAATAATGGTCCCTTGATTATCCGAGTCAAAGGACATACTACTCCAAAAAGTACTCCGAAGCCTCTCACAATCTGGATGAAAAAGAAGAACCCTGACAAGGATAAACCATTGACCATCACTCTCAGCAAGACACCCCGGGAAGAACCTATTGATGCCCATCCTCCCAATCCTGAAGAATTATTCTACGTGGTGAACTCGGCCAAGACTGTGGCTCCTCTTCCAGATGATGATCCTCTCAATGAGTATATCAATACTCATAATAATGTACATTCAGCGGATGATGTTATCCCTGAAGAAGAACTTGCGTATTTCCTTAGTAAAGGTTTATCTTTGAATTACTACGATGTCTATCAATCTGTAAACCACTACATAGATACGATATACGCTCTAGAGCACGGCATAGGACCACACCTCTGTATGCCGGTGTCACGACCCGTACCCTAGAGTAAGGGCACGAGAACGTAACAACGCCCAGCCTACGCCGCAGTGTCGGCGGTAAAACACTGTCCTAGGTCTCATGCATCTAACAGTATAAGGATAAACAGTTTATACTCCCCGAATGGGGGTGACATAGCAGAATGTAAACTCAATCACATCTAAGGTAGAGCATAAAGGAAGATAGATAAAACATGAAATCCAAAAGAGATACAGCATATAGAAGTCTAAGTGTCTAAGATACACAAACCCAGAAATACATCTCAAAGCTCAAATACAGTAATCCATAAAGTAAATACAACTCCAGACGACTGAAATAGCTATCTAAACAACCTCTAATGTGTCTCCTCTAGGCTAGCAGGCAACCTCCAAGCTATCTGTAAAATTTATCAACAGGTCCAGTCAGGACAGGAGCGAGCACAGTACATCTCAATAGATCATAGCAGGTTAGAAAATATAATCATACAGTAAAGTAAGATACATGATCTGAAGAAAATACAGTATATAAATAGAGAGAGAGAACTGTAACAGAAATATCTACTATAAGTAGAGAACTAACAGTGGCTAGTGAGTCAGAGTACAATATAAACATGTGAATGGCATAGAAGATTCTGGGAACTATACTATGGAGTGATTCTGGGAACTAAACTACTTGGATATTATTCATATGTCTACTTCTACTCCCCCGTACCCCCAATCAATACACAAGGATCCAACCAGGTTATGTTATGATTCTATGCAAAGGCCCACAAGGGGTGATACATGGATAGCCCATAAATGGGTGATTCTGGAAATGCCCATAAATGGGGTGATTCTGGGAATGCCCATAAATGGGTGATTCTGGGAAGACTCTGTGATCATGAGAGTACATGTCACAAGTGATCGAAGAATTATGAAGCATAGTGATACACCATGTAAGTGAAACGAACAGAACATGTTGTCACGACCCGTACCCATTTTTTTTAACGGATACGAGACGTGTCCAAGCCAGCCTACGCTGCAGTGTCGGCGGTAGAACGCTGTCACGGCCATGGGATCAAAATCATAAAATAATGCTCATTCATAAAAATTAATTTAACTTACAATGATCACAAGATTTACATTTGAAAAATATAAACTTGTACAATTATAAAATGACTACAACTCAACTATCTAGCTAGTCTCTAGGCTTCTGGCTGCAAGTATTCCCGTCACTCCCCAAGCTAAGTGAATCCACGGCTAACCTAAAAATGTTGGTTTCCAGTCAGGAATGGAACGAGCACAATTCACTGAATGCAATTTCAAATAAAGAAAATGACTATAAAATAAAGGTTAGACATCAGTCATGAGTTTTGAAAATAAACAGTAAATATGAAAAAGCAATAGCAATAAATAGACACAAAATACTTTTCCCAAATGTTAGAAGTACCTTTGATATGTGATCGGTCTCGGGACAATTATGCGACACGGTCTACACGGTCTAAAGTTACACGGTCTACAGTTACACGGTCTACAATTACACGGTCTACAGTTACACGGTCTACAGAAAATATTACAGTAAAGAAACACTGTCTACAAAATAATAATCACGATCTATACAGTTTAATTGCAGTAATAATCATGGTCTATACTGTCTACTTTGTAATAAATAAATTACTGTCTACACTGTCTATAAGAAATAAATAAATCACTGTCTACACTGTCTACACGGTCTAAGGTCAGATCACACATCGTTGGTACTTCTCATTCCCGACTCAACAATTTATAATAGAAAATAATCACATAACCAATGGCCAATCAATGAAATATAGTAAAAATCAATATCAAAATGCAGACAATAAACTGTACTCGCCTGTGGTTCTGTGCTGGTGAAACCGATAATCTGAACTATGCAATGTGCCACAATAGTCAAAACCCGTACAAAAGTCCCCGGATGCTGAAATAGACAATACCAATGATCTCAGAATAGTCAAATTAGCTAGGATCGCCTATCCTTAAGTCCAATTCTGGACACAGGGGCAAAACGGTAATTTCGGGCCAAAACGGTGTCCGCCGTTGGACCCGCTTTGCACCGAAAAGTGTGCCAGAGTCAACGGTCTCTAAAGTCATCAAACTACATGTCTACGGATCCATTTTTTTGATACGAACCCAATCGTATGTCCAGAGTTGGATTTCGGCGGGCCGTGCACAAAATCGCCCGTTGAGTGGGACCGTGGGGCCCGCAAAACAGTAATTTTATCAACTGTCTCAGAATCGGACCAAACTTGGCATACAGGACCAGAAAAATGATACGGTTATGTTGGTGTAAGTTTCGTCTCGATCTGACGAGCGTGCACAAAGTAATTGGAGAATTTACAAAGTGCACGATACGGTAAATTTTGACGGATACACATCAAATTCGTCGTGCACACGCGACCAATTTGAATTCCGTCAAAGCCCACATGACCACGAAGCCCTTACGCACCTTTCGATGCTTTCAGTTCGCGACCACGTCGCCCGAAATGGCAGAACGCACGTCGTGTGGAACAATTTTCTAGTTTTTAAAACAGGTTTTCGGTCAACTTCGGAATCGAATAACTCCCTATCTCTTTAATGAAATTAGAATCTACAAGAAGGGTTACGATGTCCTATAGGTTGTCTAGGACTTTCATTAAATGGATTCTCAAAAAGGTTACTGGATCGATCGAAATCGATCCTCGAACATGGTGTGTGGGCTGTCTTATATGTCCTGTTTCGGGGTGGTTTTTCGCCGACTTTGCGTCGATTTTGAGGGCGATCTAGGCCGTACTAATTTAAACTAGATGAACAGGCTTGTAGGCCTATAGGTTGTGAGCATACCTGAGAAGACAGCTCCGAAGTTGATTGACCACGCGTCGAGATATCCCGTCGCGAAGTCCCCTACAACGCTACTGCTGCTGCACTCTGTTTGAATTGCACGCGTGCGCGCGTCCGACCATTTCGGCCGGCAGCGGCCACCCCCCGGAGGCGCGCGTGGTCAGGGTGGTGCGCCAGGTCGGGGTTGGGGGTGGCGTCGGATTGGGGCGCTGTGGTATTAGGGTTTTAATAAATTCCTCTCGACTCACTATATATATACTCGGCTCTGTTAGCCTGGGGAAAGAGTCGGGCTTCAGAGCTCTTGGCGTGGGAAGGTTTGTCCCATGGTGGGCTGGGCCTGGTTGGGCTCGGCTGGGCCCGAGCCCACCGCAGCTATTTGGGCTGCTAAATACGTTTTCTTTTTCTTTTTCTTATTCTATATTAACAATAATACAATTAAATATATATATACCTATATATATACGTATATTTGCATATACATATGTATACATACATATATACGCACATATACATACATATATATATATATATATATATATATATATATATATATATATATATAAATATATATATATATATATATATATATATATATATATGGCCTATATGTATACATACACCACACACATATATATATTTATATATACGTACAAATACACTCACCTATAATATTTATTTATATATATTCGTATACGTACAATATATTTATATTCAATTATATTCATATTCTTATACACACATATTTATATATATGTTAATATATATATATATATATACGTACATATTTACACCCATTATATATATATATATATATATATATATATATATATATATATATATATATATATATCGTGTATATGTGTATGTATATATATATATATATATATATATATATATATATATATATATATATATATATATATACATACACATATACACGATATATATATATATATATATATATATATATATATATATATATATATATATATATATATATATATATATATATATATATATATACACACACATATATATATATACACACACAAAAAAATATATATATATATATATATATATATATATATATATATATATATATATATATATATATATATATATATATATATATATATATATATACACACACACATTTCTATATTTCAATATATATTTCTATATATTGATATCTATATATATGATACATATATACATTTCTCTATATATATATCTATTATCAGTCTAGAGCTTTATTTATATAAATATGAATATATATAGATATATAACATTTATTCGACAACCAATAATAATAAAATAATATTATATATATAATAACCTCAAATAAAATAATAATAATAAATGTAACGAAATTTAATAAGACCAAAATGGTGTATATATACCATTTTGCACCCTCTAATAATCCCAGAAAATGTACAAGGCCTATTTTATACAAATATTATTGAATATCAACTAATAACAATATTTATAATATTTAATTAAGAATATTTAGGAATATTCATTAGATCACTAAAAATGGAATACGACACAATCACACCAAAATGTATCAACACGAATGTCACTAGACGTACCGCACGACTACATGGGTTTGGGGCTCAGTTCGGGTCCAGCCCGGGCTAAAATAGTATAACCGGTTTCTCTAAAACCCAATAATATAATTAGATAATAAATAAATCTTCGGTAAGGGTTAAGTCGCAACTTGGCCTGGTTTTCCTAGTTAGGACATTACTATGGCTCGGCCTTCCCCTACCATGGTTAAACACAAGTCAAAGCACGTCACTGCACTATCCGTGCCATGATTCCTAGTCGTCTGGTGCTTCAAAACTCAACCATGGCTAAAATCATCTACCGTAATAATTAACTAAATAATTATTTATAATAATCTAAATCACTATTTAAATAAAATAAAAATATTTCAAAATTTTCAGGAAGGGAAGCTACACATGTAGTATACGATGCTCCCTAAGGGGATAACATCTCAAGAATGGATCCATATAGTACTAATCCGTGTTACTAACGTGACAGCATCAAGTAAAGTAATCTAAAGCAGGAAAATAATTCTAACAGGATATGAAATGATCAGAGAATGTACTCGCCTGATAACTGAATGTTCGAAGAGGGTGTACTGCCTGAGAAGAGGTGTCTGTCTCCTAATCAGAGCAACACAAGTTACAACATGTCTAAAATAAGGAAATAGACTGCTACAATGCATCTACATGCTGCCTAGGTCAAACTAGGCTAAAGTCAACACTTGGTTAACTCTAGTCAACTAGACTAGTCAAACTAGGTCAACTAGGTCAAACCTAAACCAAACAAGTCTATACTAGTCTAACTAGTCTATTCTAGGCCTAATCAAGACTAAACAAGTCTAACTAAACTCTCACTAGGCAAACAGACACACAATAGGCTAAGAGCCCTAGGCTATAGGCTATATCATGCCTAAGCCAAACCACAAACACATATACACATAACAATATATATATCTAATATATTGTAGTACACTCATAACATATAGGCTACCTATATGTACATCCCACATATATATTGTAACGCCCCAGTCTCAAAATACGTAGGACTAGGAACGTAGACATGCCAGCTGTATTCATACGAAGTATACTCCAATATATGGTTATGACATTTCTAAGTTGCTTTGGTTAATAAAAACGTGGATGAAAATTATGACGGATTTGACAAAAGAACAATATAGGCCAAGATACTTAGATACAAACATAGGTATCCAAATGAAATTCATTCTAACCATCCTAATTAAGATCAATCCACTCTCTAACCATTATAAAACTGAATTTAAATATCTATTTAAACTATTATCATACATACATGCACATAGGGTGTCCTAATTTGGGATCTATTAAGTAGGACACAAGATACATATCTAAAATCCTTAAGAGAGCTCCAAATGGCCTCAAAGTGGAATCCTAACGAAATCCTTTAGGACACGGCTCCGATACGAAGATCCCTCAAAGTGGACACTCCTCCTTGCACTCCTCTTCCAATCCTTGGTAGCACCCTTCCCTTGGAGAATGGAAATGATTGAGGGAAGGTTTGGTGAAGGAATGATTTGATTTGGAGATCAAATCAATGGGAAGGCTCTCTAAAATTGGGGAAGAACAAAAGGAAAATAAAAGAGGCAAGATTGTAATGAATGAAATGAATCATTCTCTCCTAAAGGTGGCTGCCATAAAGAGTCCATTAGGGCTAATGGGAAATGTCCTAATTGCCCCTCTCTAGTCTCATATGGTTAAGTCTAGACTAGGTTCAAGTTTGGGGTCAAAATGATCTAGTTTTGAGTCTCTAACTTAACCATTCTAACATGATAAAAATTAGTTTAATTAAATAACTTAATGTTGGGTCTTGTGAGCCATGCTTAACTTAATATTGGGTCCCATCTAGAGTTCAAGCTACCCGGGTCACAATACAAGTCGGAACGAAACGAAACTCAAACCCGACTAAACAAATCCAATAAAAACAATATTAAAAATATAAAATTTTCCCAAAATATTAAAATATGAAAAATGACCAAAATCATAATACATCAATATAAATATTATTAAAATAATCTAAAATTCACCAATTAATCAAAATCCTAAATAATTCAAAAGTCACGAAATGACCAAAATACCCTTAGCCTAAAAAGTTGTAAATAGTCATTCTACTCACATGGTTAGGTCCCCATGGTTAGTCTCTAAGCTTAGCAAAACTAGGGATTAACTAGTTAACCATCAAAATCACAATTCAATATTTTAAATAGTTTTAAATTGATTAAAAAATTACCAAAAATCATAACATGAGTTAAATCTTATTATCGATTAATCAAAATTATAAAAGTTCAAATTACCCTCATTTTAGAAAAGTGGGTGTTACAAGTCTACCCTCCTTAAAAAAATTTTGTCCTCGAAATTAAGATGGTCGTACTTTTTCTAGAGTCTCGTCCCCGACAATCATGGTCTCAGAACTTACCTAAATCATACGATTAAAAAGGATGGCATATAGGGTCATGGCATATGGTGGTAGTGAGAGCCTCATGTAGGTATACTAGTCATGCTAACCAAAAAGGGTCATAGGGTATCAAACATACAAGCAATCAGGGGTGTTAAACTTGAAAAGATACAGAAATAACAAATCATCAAAACTGTAAGGCAGTCTACCATCCTATATAAAAACTGGTACTTATCAGAAAATAAAATAAGATAACTACCAATTATCTATAAAGGGGTACTATTCAAAGAAAAAAAATCAAAATCAAAAGTTAAAGAATGAAAGTCAATTGCATTGAAATCCAATCACAATATATATATAGAGAGCGTTAGAGAGGGAAAAGCTAGCATTATGTAAATGTTATATAGTTTGTGTGTTTATGGGTGTATGGGGACATGTTCATATGGTTAGATAGTAGGCATGTGTGTATGTGAATATACATGAAAGAGTATAGGAGGATTTGGATTTCAAAACAACGGCTATCAAGTTACACTACTCATGGCATATTGGTTAAACAATCTACAATACACAACCTATTTACTCATAACATGCATGGCTAACCACATACATATATATATATATATATATATATATATATATATATATATATAAAGAGGTAGAGATTTAGTTATGTATATATATACATTATAACATGTATGCATAAACTCTATATATATCTATATAGATATATGAACATAACATAGAGAGGAAGGGATAGGTTTACATGGCAGTGTATACTAAGTTAGGGTGTGTGTGTCCTTGTACATGGTTATAGCTTAGTATTGAAAGGTTGAACCCAGTTTTAGTTCAGCATTTACATACAAGAATCTGAAATAAGCTAACATTTAAACCAGTGTAATATTAACATAATACAGTTTCAGAATTTAGGGGTTTGAAACATCACAACCAACTCAATGCTTCCAATACATTCTAACATGATAGAGAAGAAACCCTAACATACTATCCATACATTTAGCTATGCATACAGTTCAATATTACATATTAAATCTGAAATTGAACTAACCATTTGAAATCAATATAAAAATGTTAACACGTATTCAGTTTAGGATTTTGGAGAAATTCGAACATCAAACCAACCCAACGTTTATCACAACCTAACATGTAAGAATATGAAACCTAAATTTATATCCCTACATACCACAATGTATATAGCTCAAAATATTACATTTAAAACAACAAATTGAACTAACAGTTAAAATTCAGTATTAAGGGTTAATACGCGCACAGTCTTAGATTTGACAAATTCAAACATAAACTCAACCAATTTCCCAAATTTTTTTTTTGAAACCCTGTATATAACATACACGTGCAGTGATGTAAACAAAACTAACAACATGAAACCTATATTTGAATTACGAATTTAAACTGGAAAAGTAGAGAACCAGTCTCTGATACTGTACTGTATCAGAATATTGGGGTTTTGAAAATTTAAACATCCACAACATATTAATATGCATTTAGATGGGTTGATAATCAAAGTGTAGCATGCATACGTGTCAGACAAAGTGTCTGTGTCTACTATATATTTTCTTATGTCCCAATATAGAAATCAAATTCTATATCAAGACCAACATTTAGATTTTCTACCAAGATTACAAAGCAGGTGATTGATGTAAACAAGACAATTTTATTATTATTATTTTTATTTAATACAAGAATATTAGCAAGAAGGAAATAACGATGAAATCTGTTCTGCTTATTTGTTCAAAAGAAGGAACCATTTTGAAACCCAGAGCTAAAATATCAAATCTAAGATAAGGTCTAGCAAAATTATCGATTCATTGTATTAAGAAGAAATTCATAGCAAGAAGTTACACAAAGGTTTATAAAAACAGTTAAAGCTACCCTAAGTTAAATAATGAGAACAAAACAAAACAAACAAATAACAATTCTTTTTTTTTCTTTTTTTTTGAAGGACTGAAACAAAAGTAGAGAGAACATGTTCAAAAATATTTAAGGTACAATCTGATAATCATATGCGTCTATCCAAAATCATGGTACTCTAAATCCTTATCATACTAGTAAGCAAGGCTACGATAATCACAGAGTCCTCGACTTAGGCACATACCTCTAGAATCATGGTATTTAACATTTTCGCGATGCCGCTAGCTTGGCTGCGAAAACCTTAAATTCCCACACCCTAGAAATATATCCAAGTCAGACTATATGTCCTCACCATGCTGGCTAATGTGACTGTAGAAGACTAGATTCCATAACATAGATGACCTAGCCCATATAATTTTATCTTGACAAAAATTAAATTAAATCAACAATGAACACCCAAAAAAAATCAAATTTATCAACGAACATTAAGATTCAAAAATAAACAAAAATCCATCAAGTCATATAAATACAAACTCGGATGCAACAGCTAACATCAAGATTCAAAACTCAACAATCATCATCAAAATCAAATCCAACAACAGAAAGTAAAGATAAATCAAATCAAGGGGAGAAGAGTTTTCAAATCGAAGTTAAAATAAGATTCTCAAGGGTCATCCCCGGAATTTCTCAAGGGATCCTAACTGTGATTGAGTACCTTCAAAAATATATCCTAATCCTACTGCAGGCTGTAGTGGTACTCTAGTTCGAATACCACTACACAAACTTGACCTGCATAGGCCACCACTTAAAACGTGTCACGACCCGCACCCTAGAGTAAGGGCACGAGAACGTAACAACGCCCAGCCTACGCCGCAGTGTCGGCGGTAGAACGCTGTCCTAGGTCTCATGCATCTAACAGTATAAGGATAAGCAGTTTATACTCCCCGAATGGGGGTGACATAGCAGAATGTAAACTCAATCACATCTAAGGTAGAGCATAAAGGAAGATAGATAAAACATGAAATTCAAAAGAGATACAGCATATAGAAGTCTAAGTGTCTAAGATACACAAATCCAGAAATACATCTCAAAGCTCAAATACAGTAATCCATAAAGTAAATACAACTCTAGATGACTGAAATAGCTATCTAAACAACCTCTAATGTGTCTCCTCTAGGCTAGTAGCCAACCTCCAAGCTATCTGTAAAATTTATCAACAGGTCCAGTCAGGACAGGAGCGAGCACAGTACATCTCAACAGATCATAGCAGGTTAGAAAATATAATCATGCAGTAAAGTAAGATACAAGATCTGAAGGAAATACAGTATATAAATAGAGAGAGAACTGTAATAGAAATATCTACTATAAGTAGAGAACTAACAGTGGCTAGTGAGTCAGAGTACAATATAAACATGTGAATGACATAGGAGATTCTGAAAACTATACTATAGAGTAATTCTGGGAACTACACTACTTGGATATTATTTACATGTCTACTTCTACTCCCCCGTACCCCCAATCAATACACAAGGATCCAACCAAGTTATGTTATGATTCCATGTAAAGGCCCACAAGGGATGATACATGGATAGCCCATAAATGGATGATTCTGGGAATACCCATAAATGGGGTGATTCTAGGAATGCCCATAAATGGGTGATTCTGGGAAGACTCTGTGATCATGAGAGTATATATCACAAGTGATCGAAGAATCGTGAAGCATAGTGATACACCATGTAAGTGAAACACACAGAACATGTAGTATACGATGCTCCATAAGGGGATAATATCTCAAGAATGGATCCATATAGTACTAATCCGTGTTACCAACGTGACAACATCAAGTAAAGTAATCTAAAGCAGGAAAATAATTCTAACAGGATATGAAATGATCAGAGAATGTACTCGCCTGATAACTGAATGTCCGAAGAGGGTGTACTGCCTGAGGAGAGGTGTCTGTCTCCTAATCAGAGCAACACAAGTTACAACATGTCTAAAATAAGAAAATAGACTGCTATAATGCATCTACATGCTGTCTAGGTCAAACTAGGCTAAAGTCAACACTTGGTTAACTCTAGTCAACTAGACTAGTCAAACTAGGTCAACTAGGTCAAACCTAAACCAAACAAGTCTATACTAGTCTATTCTAGGCCTAATCAAGACTAAACAAGTCTAACTAAACTCTCATTAGGCAAACAGACACACAATAGGCTAAGAGCCCTAGGCTATAGGCTATATCATGCCTAAGCCAAACCACAAACACATATACACATAACAATATATATATCTAATATATTGTAGTACACTCATAACATATAGGCTACCTATATGTACATCCCATATATATATATATGCATCACTATTCACATATTCATATACATAGATATATATAGGAAAGCTATATATATAGGCACATACATATATATATATATATAGAGAGAGAGAAAGAGAGGTAAAAGAGTAAGTGAGTATGTGTGTGTTTGGCATGTGTGTGAAATGATATGTGTTAATGTTCTAAAATTTAGTGATAGGTAGGTGTATGTGACATGGGATACTTCATGTCAAAGGGTGTATGAATGCATGTGTGTAAAAGGTTATAGGTTAACTCAGTTTATAGAAATACATACATACATACTTACCTTGTATACATGCATACATACATATCATGTATATTACATTTACATGATACATATATGTATACTTGTATTATATTATACTTACATTCATGCATATTAGATACTTGTATTTATATTAACATATTGTAAACATTCATTTCATTCATGCATCTATGCATTACCTACATGTTTTATACATATGCATACATTGTATATTCATATCATTTCATACATTAACATAGAGACATACAAACATGCACACATCATATATTTCATACCTTGTATTACCTTACATATCATGTTATATATTATCATTCATTCCTTTCATATATTATATTATCTTTAAGTTGAATACATCATATATGGATACAATACATTATCTTGCATGCTTGCATTCATATATCACATTCTATATTACCTATATACATGTATTTCCTCCATTCATTCATGCTTGCATCATATACTGTACATTACCATACATGTTATCATTATATATTATATTACAATATTTATACATTATGCATTTATATCTATCATTACATATATATCTTCATGCATACATTGTATATCATTCTTTCATTCATGCATTGCTTATATGCATTATATTAATTGCCTTCCTACATTCTTGCATTCAACCATATGTATACATTAATGTAAAGAGAATATATATCATATATATATATTATTTCATTCATCTAACATATCATGCATTACATACTCTATATTCATTTAATATCCATACTATATAGGCTCATAGGTTACACAAAATGCATATATCGTATAGTCACTCTTCTACTTAAAATCAATACTGTACCAATTGGGCATTCACTAAATTCTAGGATTAAAGTATGTCGTAGCCCTTTGTGTTATCTTTCCGAAACTTTAAACGGATCGCATTTTCGTGTCCGGAAGCTCCCGAAATCGCAAAAATATCGAAACACGTTCGTCTTTCGTACAGCTGACACTCAAATAATTCTACAAAAAGTTACAGAAAGAATTTAGCTTATTAAAATATATATTGGAAAGCTAACTTCGATACGGTTCTTTTAAAAAAAATGGAAGATAAATCGGAGTTCCAAGCTAAACGTTATGACATTTCTAAGTTGCTTTGGTTAATAAAAACGTGGATGAAAATTATGACGGATTTGACAAAAGAACACATATAGGCCAAGATACTTAGATACGAACATAGGTATCCAAATGAAACTCATTCTAACCATCCTAACTAAGATCAATCCACTCTCTAACCATTAGAAAACTGAATTTAAATATCTATTTAAACTATTATCATACATACATACACATGGGGTGTCCTAATTTGGGATCTATCAAGTAGGACACATGATACATATCTAAAATCCTCAAGAGAGCTCCAAATGGCGTCAAATTTGAATCTAAATGGGACACATGCATGAGGATGGATCCTACGGATTCAAAACTAATTTATATACAAAGGAAATTAATTTAGAGGATGGGTTTTACCTATTGGGAGTGGAATCCCAATAAAATCCTTTAGGACACGGCTCCGATACGAAGATCCCTCAAAGTGGACACTCCTCCTTGCACTCCTCTTCCAATCCTTGGTAGCACCCTTCGCTTGGAGAACGAGAATGATTGAGGGAAGGTTTGGTGAAGGAATGATTTGATTTGGAGATCAAATCAATGGGAAGGCTCTCTAAAATTGGGGAAGAACAAAAGGAAAATAAAAGAGGCAAGATTGTAATGAATGAAATGAATCATTCTCTCCTAAAGATGGCTGCCATAAAGAGTCCATTAGGGCTAATGGAAAATGTCCTAATTGTCCCTCTCTAGTCTCATATGGTTAAATCTAGACTAGGTTCAAGTTTGGGGTCAAAATGATCTAGGTTTGAGTCTCTAACTTAACCATTCTAACATGATAAAAATTAGTTTAATTAACTAACTTAATGTTGGGTCTTGTGAGCCATGCTTAACTTAATATTGGGTCCCATCTAGAGTTCAAGCTACCCGTGTCACAATACAAGTCAGAACGAGACGAAACTCAAACCCGACTAAACAAATCCAATAAAAACAATATTAAAAATATAAAATTTTCCCAAAATATTAAAATATGAAAAATGACCAAAATCATAATACATCAATATAAATATTATTAAAATAATCTAAAATTCACCAATTAATCAAAATCTTAAATAATTCAAAAGTCACAAAATGACCAAAATACCCTTAGCCTAAAATGTTGTAAATAGTCATTCTAATCACATGGTTAGGTCCCCATGGTTAGTCTCTAAGCTTAGCAAAACTAGGGATTAACTAGTTAACCATCAAAATCATAATTCAATATTTTAAATAGTTTTAAATTGATTAAAAAATTGTCAAAAATCACAACATGAGTTAAATCTTATTATCGATTAATCAAAATTATAAAAGTCCAAAATTACCCTCATTTTAGAAAAGTGGGTGTTACAGCCGGTCACGACGTCTCACCTGCGAGAAAAAGTTTACCCAAAAGATATCCTCTACTTCATCGTTCCAGCCAGAAAGAAGAATGAAGAACTAATCATCTGCGGTCATATAATTGGCGAAAGAAAGTTCGTTCCAGACTCTACTTCTTCCAAGCACAACACAGAAGCTGACTAAGACTCTGGAAAAAATACAAATTTTTCGGTATAGTTGGCAGGCCAAGAATATCATCCAGAACATGGGATATGACATCAAGAGCGACCAGGGGCTAAATTACGGCCGAGGACGACGGTTGCCAATACGATACTTTGCTCCTCCCGGCAAACCCGAGAACTACTATCAACGAAGCGGTGTTGGTTTGGGTTATGTCACTCCTCCAACAACTCCTAAAAGATCAGATGATGAAGCAGATCGTTGTTCTCATTCTTCTTTTTCCTCCCTCTGGGACTCAGACTCCAGCATTGGCGACATGTTCAAGACAACTCTGTCCGTCAACATGGTTTTCGTTGACCAAATTATAGACGATGTCTAATCAATCGAGCTCGAACAATAGGCTCAAAAGATGGATACTAGGTGGGAGCTGTGCTTCGAACAACTGAACCACCTACCGAAGACGAAGTCATCCAAGTCAATTTAGGAGATGAATCATCTTTAAAACCAATCTTCATCAGCAAAAGTATATCTGGCAATGAACACCAATCTCTTATACAGCTTATAAGAGAATACATCGACGTCTTCGTATGGAGCTATGAAGGTATGCCAGGCTTGGACCCTAAAGTCGCCATGCACAGCCTGAATATTTCGTCTAAAGTTAAGCCAATGAAGCAGCAACAACGACGATTCCGACCAGATGTCATGGAGGCCATCGAGAATGAAGTCAAGAAGATCATTGCCAGTGGATTCATTTTTGAAGAACAACACCCAGACTGGGTTGCCAATATCGTTCCAGTTATAAAAAAGAACGGTAATGTTCGAGTCTGTATCGATTATCGTGATTTGAACTTTGTATGCCTGAAGGACGAGTTCCCTCTACGTATCACCGACGTAATGATCGACAATACTTGCGGCTTCGAGTAGATTTCCTTTATGGATGGGTTCTCAGGCTACAACCAGATCAAGATATTCTCCGACGACGAGAAGCACACATCTTTTTGAACACCGTTGGGGGTATACTGCTATGCGGTGATGCCCTTCGGATTGAAGAATGCAGCAGCGACATACCAGCGAGCCATGAACACAATTTTTTGCGATCATTTGTGCAAAACTGTGGAGTGCTACGTAGACGATATCGCAGTTAAAAGTTATCTCATGGGTAACCACCTCCAAGACTTGAGAACGGTGTTCGAACTAATGCGTGCACACCAACTCAAGATGAATCAAGCCAAGTCTTTTCTGGGAGTCTCCAGCGGCAAGTTCCTTGGTTTCGTTATCACTTCAAAGGGTATACATCTGGACCCGGAGAAAGTAAAGGCTATCCTTGATATGCGTCCTCCAAGAAACCTCAAAGAGCTACGCGGACGACAAGGAAGACTAGCCTACATCAGACGATTTATTTCGAACCTCTCTGGAAGGTGTCAACCATTCACTCAGCTCATGAAGAAAGGCGTATCTTTCGTCTGGACTGAACAATGTCAACGCGCATTCGACGACATCAAGGCGTATCTTATAAGCCCTCTAGTATTGGTAGCTCTAATAATGGGGAAGCCTTTCTTACTATACGTTCGCGCTATGGACCATTCTCTTGGCGCCCTCTTAGTTCAGAAGAATGAAGGCGCCATGAACAGGCAATCTACTATCTCAGTCGCACAATGGTGGGTGACGAACACAGATACACACCGATGGAGAAGGAATGTCTTGCACTAGTATTTGCCATCCAGAAGACACGCCACTATGTGTTTGGGCAGACTATCCACATTATATCTAATGTCAACTCTCTCAGAATACTCATGACTAAACCGGGCTCCCTCAATTTCTGTTTAGCTACATGGACAATGCTGTTGACTCCATACGATATGCTCTTCGTTCCTCAAAAGACAGTAAAAGGTGAAGCATTAGCTGATTTTCTAGCAGCTCATCTGGTGCCAGAATCGTCCAAACTCTACGACAAAATCTTCGATGAAGTGGTGGAGTCTAATACTGCAACTGAAGAAATCTCCATTTGGCGAATGTTCTTTGACGGTGCATCAAGAACAGGACCTAAAGGAAATATCGTGGCTGGAGTAGGTGTCGTGCTCGTATCACCTGATCATCTGGTTATACATCGTGCATATTCTCTCGTAGAACCATGCACCAACAACGTGGCCGAATATAATGCCCTATTAATCGGCCTGCAACTGGCAAAACAACTGGGAGTTGACTATCTAGAAGCTTACGACGATTCCAAGCTAATAGTTTGTCAGGTCCAAGGGGATTATGAAGTCCGCCACAAAGATCTCATCCCCTACCACAGAGAAACAATCGAGTTGGCGTCTACTTTTGCTGGATTCTTCATCGAACACGTGCCTCGACTACAGAATGTAGAAGCAGATGCTCTAGCCGATCTTGCTGCTTCCTTGCTCGTCCCTACTAATACTCAGCAGTCGATCATAGTATCTGGTCGAGAACTATTCTGTGTGAAAAATGTCTTGCATATTCATCACAGTTACACAACGAAAATAAACGTCGATGTTAAAGACTGGAGATTTTCCTTTATAGACTACGCCGTCTATGGAATCCTCCCCAAGAACCCGAAGGAAGCAGTATCTATCCAAAGGCGATCCCTCAGATTTTACTACGACACAGCTACCAAGATGCTGTACCAACGCTCTTACGACGGACTACTGTTACGATGCTTATCAGACACAGAAGCCGAACATGCACTCCGGGAGGCTCACGATGGAGTCTGTGGTGCATATCAACCAGGCCCCAAATTATAAGATTGCCTCAAACGAATGGGTTATTACTGGCCTACAATGATAGCAGATGCTGTTGAATATGCAAAAAAGTGTAGAGCTTGTCAGTTCCACGCCGATTTTATTCATCAACCTTCGGAGTTTCTACACCCGACGGCAGCATCTTGGCTATTTGAAGCCTGGGGCATGGACGTCATAGGACTAATCAGTCCGCCATCCTCCAAAGGATATCGGTTCATCCTAGCCATAACCGATTACTTCTCCAAATAGGCGAAAGCTATACCGCTCACCGAAGTGAAGGTGTCAAACGTGATCAGTTTCATCAAACATCACGTCATCTACCGCTTCGGCCTACATCGCAGGATCATCCATGGTAATGGTCCACAGTTCACAAGCCATGCATTCTATTGGTTCTGTGATAGGAATCGAATCCAAAACGTAGCCTCTACTGCCTACAATCCAGCGGCTAAAGGGCTAGCAGAAATAAAATCATCATAAAACTTCTCAAGAAGTTCATGTCTTCAAACAAGCGCGATTGGAATGAGAAGCTCGGTGAATGTCTATAGGCCTATCGTACAACGGTCCGAACTCCAACAGACAATACGCCATTCTCTCTGGTTTATGGGAGCAAAGCAGTTCTTTCCCTAGAAATCCAGATTCCTTCTCTTCGAGTAGCCTTAGCCAGCGAGTTGACTACCGAAGAAAGCTACCGTCTGCGACTCCAGAAGCTCGAAGCGCTAGACGAAAAATGCTTGTTAGCTCAGTAGCGCATTGAGCTATACCAAGCACGCCTTTCCAGAGCCTTCAATAAAAAAGTGAAGGAAAGAATCTTCCAAGTCGACGATCTAGTCTTATCAGTGAGAAGACCAATGGTCATGACGCACAAAAGAAAAGGAAAATTCTAGCCTAAATGGGAAGGTAGTTTCATCATAGAATCAGTATATTCTAATGGTGCGTACCGGTTAACTAAGCCCGATGGTGACTTGCTCATGATGCCTATCAACGGCAAGTTCCTGAAGAAATACTATGTGTAACCTTTTTACGTAATGTTCACATATGTTCAGTCATGTAAATATACAGTGCGATGTTTATATGATTCGAAAAATTATCTAACTATTAACCGTATTTCAAGAGTCTTGAATATGCCCTGGATAATAGGTCCTCTAAAATATTTTTCCAGTAGAATCATTCCCGTTTTTGACTCTGTCCAAACTCGGTTTGACGAAAATAAGTCACGTCCCTATTACCTCTGAATTATTTTTCGATAATTATTTCCCCAGTGGAATGATTAAATATTTTGCCATGTCCACATAACCTCTGAGCAAAGCATTCATCAAGGATAATCACGTCCATATTACCTCTGAACTATCCACTCCCACCTAATGTTATATATCTTTTCTTGTCCATATTACCTCTGGTCAGATATAGAACATCCTCTGCTATTACGTCCATATTACCTCTAATAGCAGCTTCGTTCAACTTATTATCTATATTCAAATAACTTGAATATAAAACGGATAATAGGTCCACATCAAAATTTCCCAGCGAAATACCTACCAGAAATATCCTTGCTACGTCCACATTACCTCTAGTTCCGTTATTTCACAAAACCATATTCACTTTGAAAAGATTCTTTATTCTTTACTCAAACGTCTATCAAAAGATGGAAAAAGGGTACAAGGACCGTGACGGCTGAAAAAAGTTACAAAAATCTAAGGGATACATAAGCGATTGATGTTGTCCCTTAGAGCCGCGATTTCGGCTTCAGACTTCGCGGTAGCTCGACGGCGCGCCTCTTCTTGACGAGCAGCTTCATCTTCGAAAATGATCAGACTCAGATGCTCTCCCTCCAATTTTGCCAGCTATTCTTCTAAATGGGCAGAAGTGGTGGCAGTCATGGCAGCCTGAGCCAAGTAATCCTCCTGTTCAGATGTTGCCGCCCTCAAGTCGGCTTCTAGTTGGGTGATCTCGTTCTTGATCTGCGTGATGTGATTATACCTCTCGGTGATCTGTGCAGCCAGTTTGTTCTTCGAGGCGGCACACGTCTCACTTGCAGCGTTGAACTGACCATACTGGTAAGCTAATTCTTCGATCTCCCGAACGAGGGTGTCCTTCCTTGCCTAGAAAGTAGCCTTCTCCTCCGCAAGAGCCGTCATCAAAGCCTCATCCTCTGCATGGAACAGCGACGTCGGGCTACGCTGTTTGGTATCCCGGAACCTGGTCACCTGACCCTCCAGGTCATTCAGAACTTTTATTAGAGTATTGGCCAGCTCTTCATAACCGGCAATGCTCTCGAGGGCTGCCACTTGGCATTCGGCAACAGCCTTCACAGGGCCGAAGGCAGCATTCCGATTCAAGACTCCAGGAAGCTTCACTTTCAGTACAGAGTAGAAAGCTTTGACGACTTCCTGGGCTATCTCGTCATCTTCAGTGGAGGTCGTCGGAGAGGAGGCTTGGAGAGTTTCTTCCGCTCCAGGAAGGAACAACTGACAAGAAGCCGAACCTGACAAATAAAATAATATATACATCTGTAAACCAAAAAGAAGGAGAAAAATACAAAATAATTGTAATTTGTACCTTTGGCTTGCTCAACTCCAGCCTGGGCTGCACCATCAACCTTGGTTTTAAGGAAACCAAGAGCAGGCCCAGACTGTTCAAGAAGAACGATATCAAGGCCCTGAGCGGCATTAGGCCTGATATCTTCCACAATCTCAGCCGGAACAGGAGCGGATTCAGCAATAGCCCCCTCAATAGGCTGCTCAACTTCTTCTTCTATTGCTGATATCGGTTCACTAACAGCTCCCCCACACCAGCAAAATTGGAGGAGCCGGGAACAACTTCTGTCCCTTCCCCAATGGCGGGGACTATCTTCACGAGGGGTTCTTTTTCCTTGTCTATAAGGGAACATACAGTCGTGGTCAGCCTCACGAGGAGAACGCAAAATTGAAGTCGAAAAATCTCATCCGAAGATAGGCGCAAAGATGACATACCCGCAGGAGGATGAGCCGATTGGACTTGATTCTTATCGAACTCTCTCATTGCAGTTCCTATTGCAAACAAATCCCCCACAGATATGTCGTAGGAGGGACTAATCTTTTGATCACCGTCATGGTTCGGGCCTCTGCCCCGATCTTTTCGTCGCTCAAGTTTTACAGCTGAAGAAGATCCGCCCTCATCCATCGATCGGGGACGAGCAGGGGACACTGTCGTCACCTCCATCTCCTCAAATGAAGAGACACCCGCCTCAGCTGCAACTTCGGGGTCCTGTGCAAAGGACAAAAGCAAGGGTGAGAAAGCTTCTAAAGGCTTGACCAGAATGGCTATGGAGTCTAGGAAGGGATCTACCTCCCGAATAATAACGGCTCGTAACGTCGTTCCTCCTCTTACAGTTTACCGGAAGGACCTCCTCAAGGGAGACGAGCCAGCACCCACTATCTTTATGCGCCTATGCGTCCATTGTGCAGTATGCACCTACAATAGCCTATGCGCCCACGTGAAGAACCAGCCTCTTGCACACTATGCGACTGCTACTTGCTGACATGGCGACGTATAAAGGATGGACCTCTTCAAATTCTACCCCAATGAATCTGTCAGTTCAGATTTCGAAGAAGATCTTAACAGTCGTATCTCTCTAACAGGCATGCCAAATACTATGCGCCCAAAGAGAGAGCCGTGCTATGCGCCCATTGCATCACGAGAAGACGATCCATGCTTCTTTCAAAGTATTTCGAACTCGTTCAAATATCAAAAACTTTGAAGGGGGTCTTGTAGAAGCATAAAAATTTTAGCAAATAAAGCCTTATACATCCAAGCCAAAAGAGGACATACGCGCCCAAGTGAAGCTCCTATGTGCTCAAGTCACCCTGTGAAGCTCCTATGCGCCCATCATTCTGTGAAGCTCTATGCGCCCACGTCGGTGAAGCTCTAAGCGCCCAAGCCACCCCCTGTGAAGGAGGGCGCATATTCTGAAACAGGGCTATGCACCCAAGCCTGACTCGGTCAAAGCCATCATCAAAACGTGTACCAAAGCGCACGGCCACGTCAGTCTCCACGAGCAGTCGTGCACCGAAGCATGCGGCCACGTCAACACCACGACCAACCCACGATCTCGCAGCCTGCATGCGCCTACACCCTATGCGCCAAAGGCAGGACTATGTGCCCACATAAAAACCAGTATATTTTTCTCATGTGGGCGTATAACATCATTCCAGCTCAAGAACGACTATAAAAAGGGGCCACATCCCTCTTCAAAACACAGAATGGAGAGCATTTTCAAGAGCCAAATTGCTGTACTTCTTGCCAATGAGCCGAGAGTTAGCAATTTTCTTAGGTTTTATCCCACTTTTGTAATCGGAGTGTCAACGGAGTAAAAGAGCAACTGCCGCTCGATCTCCATCGTCCTATTCCCCAGAATTCTTTTTTGTACTCAGGGATCCTCAGCGCAGGATCTCTCAGGCGTACTCGATTTGTGGTGCCTTGCGCCAATAAAAAAAAGATAGCATTTTCTTCTTCTTTTTGTGTGTGTCCGCAACTAGTGTTGGAGACGGCAAGAGGAATGGGATTGAAGCCCATAGATTGAGTCACCTCAAAGGCAAACCAACCTTCGATTGGTAGCACCAAGAAAAGGTTCAATAGGTAACAACAAAATTGATGTGTGACAGGAAAGCACTATATGGATATAATTGTAATGAACCATTTCTCTACTATATAGTGTTGATCTGCAATAAAAAATGAGGTTGATTATAAAATCGTAATTAATCTGTGGCTTATAAAGCAGGGTATATAAATTGCAGAATACCCAGAAAGATTCATCTATTTGGGAGTAAAAGTGGGGCTGCTTTCTATGGGAACTCGAGCTGTTCTCTAGAGCTCTCAAGAAACCGAGATAAGCATATGGCCGAAAGGTGCACAACAGTTGATACGATCAAATGCCTGTAATGTGTTTGTGTGTACGTTGAGTCTATACAAATAAGATCCTAAGTTCAAGACTGACGTCACTTTGGGTCTGTATAGATGAAATGTAAAACACTAAGGGAAGGTTCAAGTCCGGAAGACACCTTCCTCTGATACACAATGTAACTGCCCATATCTTACTCTCTTTCCTATCGTTCTATCGATCTATATCATTTTTTTGTACCTTTTTGAATCATGTAGGAGATTTTTGGTTTTTTGTTGTGTTGTTGCTTGGGAAGCAACCTATATGTGATTCAAAAAGGCACTCTATTATTTTAGTCCCACATGGGAAAGGAGAAAAAGTTCTCCTTTCCATATAAGGCTTTTCCCTCCTTAGTGGGTTGTGTAGGGGATGGGCTACATCCCATCCAATCCACGAGTGGGTGTGCATTTTTGACGCGTTTATTTGTCGCACACTAAGTACTTTACACGCTTGCGCACCGCGGACCGGACCAAGGGTATAAAGGAAATTTTCTATCTTATTTTATTTTTATTTGATTTATTCTTTTGGTTTCAGTTGCCTGCTCTTTCGTAGAACTGTTACCACGTAATCCCGTTACGGGATTTGTGGATCGCGGAGATAATTCTGGCCACGTACAGAGAGATTTGATTTTAAATCAAATCAGTTGATCCATTTTGGGAATATACGAAAAATCTTTTCTCTCTCTCTCTCCTACGTTCGGAACTCTGTTCGCGCAGAAGAGAAACATCGCAACCAGAACCTTTCTTCTCTCTTCCGTCCAATTCTTTCTCTGGACAAGGCTGTCATCAATGAAGGGATTCACTACCGGGTCCACGGTGCTGTGGATCGAAGAATTTGTTGTATCTCGGGGATAGATCATCTGGAACCCGCTGCATGATTGTGGCGGCAAAATTCTATTCTAATGACAGCGTTTGTAATGTGCCTCGAATCCTACTCTTAATTCCTGTTCTTAATTTTACTTCTTCTGATTGCATGCGTTGGGAATTCTGTCTAGTATTTCCAACAATCTTAGAATAGAATTTTCTGTTATTGTTTTATTCCTACGCACGTACTATGAATCCTACAGCATAGGAATTCTTGACCAATATTCACAACTCCTCCAAACCGGAGAAGTTTGACGGTCAGAATTTCAAGCGATGGCTGTGCAGGATGACCTACTAGTTAACCTGCCTAAAATTGTCTAAGGTTCTCAAAGAACCTGAAACACTGCTTGGTTTACATGAACCTGCTAGAACCTTTGAATTAGAATCATACAATGAGACAGACTTTATTTATCATAAAAAAAAATCCTTAGTTGTCTGTCTGACACGCTGTATGATATCTACTGCACAACTACCACTTCCAAAGAGCTTTGGGAAGCCCTCGATAAGAAATACTCGAATGAAGGAGCAGGTTCTGAGGTTTACATTGTAGACAGGTTCTTAGAATTTAAGATGGTTGATGAGAAGTCTGTTATTGAACAGACTAACATCCTGCAAACCATTATTCACGAAATATCTCAGAAAGATATGCCACTAGCTGATAAATTTCTGATTGCTGCTTTTATAAATAAATTGCCTCCATCCTGGAAATCCTTTGGCTTAAAGCTGAAACACAATAAGGAACCCATGTCCTTAGATGAACTGTTTGTCTCTCTTCGCATTGAGTAAGAGAGTAGAACTAGGGACAAGGAACCCCTGAGTCCTGAATTCGAGGCAAAGTTGTATATTGTTGAGTCCAAGGAAAAGCCTAAGGGCCAACCTTTTCAACATAGAAATAACCCCAAAACAGAAATCCTACAAAGAAATAATTCCTGAAACCAAAACCTGTTATTGGGAAAGATAACAGGCCAAAATGGGAATGCTACAACTGTGGCAAGCCTGGCCACTTTGCTAGGCAATGTCGCCACATGAAGAAGGGTCAGGGATTCCAGAATCCTGATCGTCGAACTCCTACTGCTGACGCTTCAATTGTTCTTCAGGCTCACATAGTCATAGTCGGGACCGAATCTATCGGTACCGATGATTAGAGGTTTGTAGCTGTATGTTCTGGTCTTGAAACCTCGTATCAGCCTACTGATTGGTAGGTTGATACAGGGGCAAATGTCCATGTATGTCCTAATATTGATTCATTTTTCTCCTACCGACAGGTTGAGGAAGGCGAATCAGTAGCTATGGAAAACTCGAGGGCTGTCAGAGTGCTTGGAAAGGGAAGAGTAAATCTCAAGTTGTCTTCGGGCAAGATCCTCCCTTTGCATAATGTGCAGCACGTACCGAACGTGAACAAAAATTTGATTTCTGGATATTTATTAAATAAAAATGGCTACAAACTAGTTTTTTAGTCTGATCGAGTTGTAATCTCCCTAAATAGGAATTTTATTGGAAAAGGCTATGTTTGTGGGGGTCTATTTAAAATTTCTATTGATATTTCTTGTAACACTTTTACTTCTAGCTTAAATAATATTGATTATAATAATGTTTCTGCTGCAAATGCATTATCTTCCAATATTGACATCTATAATGTTTGGCATGGTCGCTTGGGACGTGTGAATTTTAATTTTGTAAAAAGAATGTCTGTTTTGTAATTAATTCCTAAGATTGATATGAGCAGGAATGATAAATGTGAGATTTGTACTTAAGCCAAACAGCCTAGAAAATTCTTTCATTCAGTTGAAAGGAATTCTCAGCTTTTGGAGCTTATCCACAACGATATCTGTGAATTAAACGGTGTCCTCACTCGCAGTGGTAAGCGTTACTTCATTCCTTTTATAGATGATTATTCCAAATACTGTTATGTTTACTTGCTTAGAACAAAAAAATGAGGCTTTTAGTAAGTTTGTGTCTTTTAAAGCTGAAGTTGAAAACCAGCTTGAAAAGAAAATAAAAATTCTTAGGTCTGATCGCGGGGGTGAATACACCTCTATTGAATTTGATTCCTTTTGTGAAAAGTATGGAATAATACATGAAGTGACCGCCCCTTATGCTCCTCAGCAGAATGGGATAGCCGAAAGGAAAAATAGAACTTTTGTTGATATGAGGTAGCTCTGGTTTATCTGACAATTTGTGGGGGGAAGCCTTACTTTCTGCATGTCATATTCTGAATAAAGTTCCTTTTAAAAAGACTGGTAAAACCCCTTATGAATTATGGAAGGGCAGAAAACCATCTTTAAAGTATTTCAAAGTGTGGGGGTGTCCTACAAAAAGTCTATGTCCTTCCTACTAAGAAAAGGAAATTGGGACCCAAGACCGTAGAGTGTGTATTTTTGGGTTAAGCTCAAAACAGTATTGCTTATAGATTTCTTATTATTAAGAGTGAGGTTAATGGTATTGATGCAAACACTGTTATGGAATCTAGGGATGCTACATTTTTTGAAAATGTCTTTCCTTTGAAAAAAAGAACCCCTAGATCTTCTATATCTGCACAAGTTTCTATTGCCACTTCTAGTTCTCAAGTAGAAACCCTAGTAGAACCTAGGAGGAGTAAAAGAACCAGAATTGAACCAAACCTAGGAGAAGGATTTTTTACCTACCTTGTTGAAGAGGACCCTATATCTTATCAAGGGGCTATGTCTTCTGTAGATTCACTATTTTGGAAAGAAGCCATTAACAGTGAAATAGATTCTATTATGTCAAATAGAACCTGGCATTTAGTTAACCTTCCTGTAGGTTGCAAACCAATTGGATGCAAATGGATCTTCAGGAAGAAGCTAAGACCTGATGGGTCTATTGAGAAGTTCAAAGCAAGGTTAGTTGCTAAAGGGTTCAAACAAAGGGAAGGAGTAGACTTCTTTGACACTTACTCTCCAGTTACTAGAATTGCCACTATTAGAATGTTAATTGCTATTGCATCTGTTCATAAACTGTTTATTCATCAAATGGATGTAAAAATTGCTTTTTTGAATGGAGATTTACAGGAAGAGATTTACATGGAACAACCTGAAGGGTTTGTTGTTCCAGGACAAGAACACAAGGTATGCAAATTGATTAAATCTTTTTATGGGCCAAAGCAATGGCATGATAAATTTGATAAGGTAATTCTATCTTATGGTTTTGCTATTAACTATTCTGATAAATGCGTATATAGCAAAACTGTTGGTAGTTCATGCGTAATATTGTGCTTATACGTTGATGATATTCTTATTTTTGGGACTGACATGGATATTATTTATGATATCAAAAGTTTTATGTCTCAAAATTTTGATATGAAAGATTTAGGGCCTGCTGATGTGATTTTAGGACTTAAATTAAGTCGCACTTCTGAGGGAATTGGTATCTATTAATCTCACTATATAGAAAAGGTCCTGAAAAGATTTAACTATTTTGATTCTAAACTTGTAAGCACTCCATATGATGCAAGTATCAGGTTGAAGAAGAACAAAGGAGACAGTGTGGCTCAGCTGAAGTATTCTCAGCAAATTAGATGTTTGAACTAATTGCTAACCGTACCAGACCTGATATTTCCTACGCAATAGGAAAACTTAGTCGGTACCCAAGCAATCCGAATAGTTCATACTGGACTGCCTTAGAAAGGGTAATAAGATACCTGAAGGGCACATTATCCCATGGATTATTCTATGGACGATACCCATCTGTATTGGAAGGGTACACTGATGCAAATTGGATCTCAGATACAGATGAGACCAAAGCCACAAGTGGATATGTATTCACATTGGGAGGAGCTGCTGTCGCTTGGAACTCTACCAGGCAGACCTGTATATCTAGATCGACTATGGAGGCAGAGTTCATAGCTCTTGACCTCACCAGTAAAAAAGCAGACTGGCTCAGGAATCTGGTAACAGATATTCCTCTGTGGAGCAAACCAGTTCCTGTTAGCCCTATACACTGTGGTAGCCAGGCTGCAATAACAAAGGCTCAAAGGATAAGCTATAATGGAAAATCCAGACATATACGTCTGAGGTACAATCGGGTGAAGCAATTGCGGTCCAGTGGAGTAATTGCAATTGACTTCTTCAGATCAAAGAACAATATAGTGGATCCTCTAGCTAAAGGTCTCTCGTGGAGACTAGTGTTGGAAACGACAAGAGGAATGGGATTGAAGCCCATAGATTGAGTCACCTCAAAGGCAACCCAACCTTCGATTGGTAGCACCAAGAAAAGGTTCAATAGGTAACAACAAAATTGATGTGTGACTAGAAAGCACTATATGGATGTAATTGAAATGAACCATTCCTCTACTATATAGTGTTGATCTGTAATAAAAAATAAGGTTGATTGTAAAATCTTAATGAATCTGTGGCTTGTAAAGCAGGGTATATAAATTGCAGAATACCCAGAAAGATTCACCTATTTGGGAGTGAAAGGGGGGCCACTTTCTATGGGAACTCGGGCTGTTCTCTAGAGCTCTCAAAAAACCGAGATAAGTACATGGCCGAAAAGTGCACAACAGTTGATACGATCAAATGCTTGTAATGTGTTTGTGTGTACGTTGAGTCTATACAAGTAAGATCCTAAGTTCAAGACTTACGTCACTTTGGGTCTGTATAGATGAAATGCACAATACTAAGGGAAGGTTCAAGTCCGGAAGACACTTTCCTCTGATACACAATATAACTGCCCATATCTTACTCTCATTCCTATCGTTCTATCGATCTATATCCTTTTTGTACCTTTTTGAATCATGTGGGGGATTATTGGTTTTTTGATGTGTTGTTGCTTGGGAAGCAACCTATATGTGATTCGAAAAGGCACTCCATTCTTTTAGTCCAGCATTGGAAAGGAGAAAAAGTTCTTCTTTCCATATAAGGCTTTTTCTTCCTTAGTGGGTTAGTGGGTTATGTAGGGGATGGGCTACATCCCATCCAACTCGCGAGCGGGTGCACATTTTTGACGCGTTCATTTGTCGCGCACTTAGTACTTTGCACGCTTGCGTGCCGTAGACCGGACCAAGGGTATAAAGGTAATTTTCTATCTCATTTTATTTTTATTTGATTTATTCTTTTTGTTTCGGTTGCCTGGTCTTCCGTAGAACTGTTACCACGTAATCCTGTTACGGGTTTTGAGGATCGCAGAGATAATTCTGGCCACGTACAGAGAGATTTGATTTTAAATCAAATCAGTTGATCCGTTTTGAGAATATACGGAAAATCGCGACAACCGCTTCATGCAGACCACCTCCGGCCGGTGCACACATCTCTGCCACCGCGCCCTACTCTGCATGCCCGTTTTCGACCTCTCTCCGTAGTGGGGCTCCTGTGACATCACACCAACACCGAGTGCCGCTGGGTGGATCCCTGACATTCTTACGCATTGTTGGGTCGCGCCAAGGAGTGTCGAGCCGCCGGCCGGAACATCGACGCACCAGTTTGTTGTCCCGTCGTGCCGACATACGTCACATAGTGAGGAGACTGCGTCCTCTGCAAAATTATTACATTAAGGTGAAATTACCTATACAATCCTTTTTTTTCTCCTTAATAGATGCATCAGTCATGTGCAAAGGTATATATGGTAATGATATAAGTTACATGGATGGATAATTTAATATCAAAAAATTTTGCTGAGAGGGAAGAAGTTTTGCGTGAAAGAGAAAGGTTTGGAGAAATTGTTGATAAAAGGATCTGGCGTCAGTGTAATTGGCATCCAAAAAAATAAATTTAAAAATGGACTAGCGCTAGTCACACTGGCGTCGATTTTTTTTTAACCTGGTGCCAGTCACACTGGCGCCTAAAAAAAATTGAACATGGCGCCAGTGTGACTGGCTCCGAAAATGTGTAGGAGGGGGGTTTTGTTGGCTCCATTTTTTTCCTTTATTTTATTCTCTTTTCTTTTTCTTTACTTTTGCTTTCTTTTGTCAGAAAATTTCACTGAGAGGGAAGAAGTTTGTAGTATTTGCGTGAAAGAGGAGAGGTTGGTAAAATTGCTGATAAAGAAATCTAGGGGCAATGTAACTGGCGCCCAAAAAAAAAAAAAATGGGCTGGCGCCAGTCACACTGAAGTCAATATATATATATATATATATATATATATATATATATATATTTTATATATATATATATATATATATATATATATATATATATATTATATATATTTTATATATTATATATATATATATATATATATTTTTCTTATATATATATATATATATATATATATATATATATATATATATATATATATATATATATAAAAATATATATATATATATATATATATAATATATATATAAATATATATATATATATATATATAACCTGAGCCAGTCACATTGGTGCCTAAAAAAATTGAACTTGGCGCCAGTGTGACTAGCGCCGAAAATTGGCTTCGTTTGTTTTTTTTCTTTGTCTTTTTCTCATTCTCTTTCTTTCTTTCTTCCTTCCTTCCTTTCTTTCTGGTTAGTGTTGATGGTGTTGGAGTGAGAGTGATTGAACGTGATTAAGAATGATTGAGCGTGGGAGTGATTCTTTCACGTGTGAGGGTGGTTTGGACGGAAGTAAAAACTTTGGGTATAGGAGGAAGAAGCAACACACAGAACCAACACGCAAAAGCAGAAGAACAAGAAGTAGTAGAAGAACATTAAGGAGAAGAAGAAGAAGAAGAAGAAGAAGAAGAAGAAGAAGAGTTCTATTTAGTAGAATGGAAGAGCAGAATGATGGTCGCATTCCTGGTGGACCGATCACCCAAAGAGAAATTCAAGAACGTGAAAGTCATGTTTCTCGACCGGTATATAGGGAAAAGGTAATTTTTGTTTACAAAACTTTATTCATTATATATTAATTTTTATTGATACATTAAATGCGTTTATTTAACTTAATAAAATTGTATTTCTAGTTGTATGATTATTCGCTGGAAGCACGTTTACAGAACATTGTCAATGACGTCACATAGAAAAAGACGTCGATGCCGGCAAATATGAGCTAATCCTCGAACAAAAAGACTTGGTTGAGTCTTATGTTTGGTTTCAATTATGTCGACCAAATAGAGTTCATGCAACATGACAGGGACTTGTTGTTCAGTTTGGCAAAGCGTTGGTGGCCCCAACGTAATACTTTCTAGTTGCCAGTAGGAGAGATGACTGTTACTCTCCGTGACGTAGCCAATATTTTAGGATAACCTATTACAGGTTCGATAACTTATTACATAATTTTACAAATGATACCTTTATTTGGATATTATAATATTTTAAATTAATATTGCAGGTGATCCTTTATACTTTACTGAACGATCAGATGCTAGTGTTTTGATATGTAATGCCCCGCTCCGTACGGCGCATTACGCTGAGATGTTGACTCAACGAGTCGCGTTGACCGAATAAAATGTATCGATGCGAATCGATACGAGAGTTACGCTGTCCAGAGCAATGCATCGAAACTAAGTCGATGCGAAGAGTTGCCTTGTCCCAATGTATGCATCGAGTTGAATCGATGCGAAGCGTCGCGTTGCCCCGAAGGATAAGTGCGTTGAATCGGCTCGAAGATTCTAATAAATCGATTCGACCAAGGCGCAAGTCCGAATCGATACAAGTATTGATTTTAGTTGGTTTCATGTGCAGGCTATACGTTTACGCTAAAATATTAGGGGTCGACATTCTGCCTTATTCAGTAAGGTGTCCGCGAAACCAAATCGCCGCCTCGCGACGGGCTGAGACTTGGGCACGGTAAGCCAAATAGGACGTATAATTCAATGAAGCACGAAGTGCTCGAACGGCTAAGTTAGGAGAGTTGGCCGTGCAACGAAGTTATGAAATTGAGCCGCATCGGCTCGGCGAAACGACAAGGCGTAACGACTCAAGGTGGGAGGATTGACTCTTCATTTTACTCCTTCATGTCTAAGTCAGAATATATCATTGTATGCTAAGTTAACCTATCGACGCCACGGGCGTGGTCCGATCGGAAGATAAATCGTAGTGTGTGTCGAATACTAGTTAAAACAATTTAAATAAAGCGTGCATCAAATGCACGAGTCGCTATGAAACATTGGATATCGCAAGGGCGAGTGCCTTGGTGCGCAAGCCGCAAGAACATAGAATAACTGTATTCGGCGAGTGCCTTAGTGCACGAGCCATTCTGTGCCTTCGCGCACGAGTTAGAAGGCTAGAACATTGAAAGACAATAGGTGAGCGTCCTAGCGTGCAAGCTACGAACATTTAACACTAAGGCATAGAACATGGAAATACGGCTTCAATGCGTGCAGCAAGTGCACGACGCGAAGGAAAGATGATAAATATGTCAAAACGTGCCTACCTGCACAAGATCATAAAAGATGGCTTCGTTGTGAACGAATACAGTTGTGGCATGAATGTGGCAGAACTGTCGGATATGACATGATGCCTCGAAAGGTGTTCGGGACCTTCGGGTCTTTCAGTTGACGAACATTGAGTTGAGGCATGATGCCATTGAACATTGAAACGAAGTATGAAACGTAAGAACATAGAAAGTTAACGGAAGAAATACGAGATGATAAAGTCTGAGTCTCGGACTCAAGACTATGCTTGGTTGTTTGAATAATAGGGCGTTGTATGGCCGAATGGAATGGACGAGAGATAATTGAGATAATCTTCCGTGCACGGAACGTTCCCTCCGAACGGGTGCACCGGGGCACCGGGACCGTTCGGCCTAGGAAGTATATAATCTTTGATAGGCGCACATCCGTAAGACGATTAGCACTCGGTTATAGATGTGAAAAGCCGCGAATGATGGTATGCAGCGGTAAGTTTCGGTTGTTTGGGATAGCAACCCAACCCGTGAAACGTCGGGCTACCCAAATTCGAGAAAGAAAAGAAAGAGAGAAAATAAATAAAGAAAGGAAACACCTTTAGTCCATTCCGGCGCGAATACGCCAAGACCTTCATATAGTTAAGGAACGATGGATTGAAAGTGCAGACACGTATGTGTCCTGTACACATAGATCCTGCTTAGAGAGCACTTATAACATGACAGGGAAGAAATGAGGCGTATTCACCTTGCGTCAGTGCAAGGGCGAGTGCGTCGACTTGGTAAAAAGTTGCGCCACGAAACAAACACGAGATTGCTTGCCTGTTTGCCTATGCAATTCGAATAACATGCTTGCTATGATATCATGCTTTACGCTTTTGAATATGCCATGAAATCGACCCTAAGGAGAACATAGCAAGATCGTAAGCTAAGTTGTATGATTCAACATAAATACTGCAATGTCGGTTTAGAAAGAAAGTCTTTGCATCAGTACATGCGAGGACGAATGTACTGATCCCCCACCAGCTTTCATGCAAGGTGCAAGGAATGGATTGCTCGCGGCGAAGCTTCTCTTGAACGCATTGAGGCTTGGAATGCCGAAGCATATTGAAGCGTGCGATCGTATTGACGCTCGGACTTGCAACATGATTGATGCGGCCGAGATATAGAAGGCATGATGTATGGAACGGTAAACTTCTTTGTGGGCAAGAGAGAACCTGAGTGTTGTAGCCAATCTGGCATATATTGTTAGGCTATCGAAAGCCTTTGTAATATCAGTTTCGAATATCAATAAAGAGAATTGTTTCGTATACTCTGTTTTCCTTTCGTTGTTAATATCAACTCAAAGATAACCATTTGAGAACTTGTCATCTTGTCTTGCACGAGTGCAACTCTAGGCTCGTGCGGCATCACGGCCCCTGCGAGGACGATGATTCTGGTGATTCCGGGTCGGGGCGTGACAAATTGGTAACAGAGCTCTAGGCTCAATTTTCTCTGGACGCTTGTTTCATTTCAATCCTAAAAGTTGCCCACCACCAATCGAAATCACTGTTGACTCTACTCGATGCCGCACTGGATGTTTTATACAATAAGTCTAATATATATTGTATAATTTTGCCGCATGTGTTTTGGAAATTACATGATGTTTGCTTAGGAAGGGTTTATTGCATTAAGTACAACAAGCCGTGAAATGTTAGTTGTTGCAAGTGCAACAAATTATGAAATGCGATTTGAGATGTTGTTGCAATGTAACATGTTGAATGAGAAATAAAATAATGCATGAAGTACAATGGGTTAATATTGGTTGCACCAATGCGAAAACTTAAATAATGCGTTGCAATGAAAGTGATAAGTCAATATCGAATGTGTTGAACGGATTTGAGCATTGACTTTGAAAGTCGGGAATAAATCGTTGCACGATATGCAACGCATATCGGAAGTAAATTGTTGCTCATGGTGCAACGCTGCATATCAAAGTAATCATTGCACGGAGTGCAAAGGAGATTGGAAATAAATCATTGCACAAGATGCAACAGAAGGGACTAAAATTATAAATCGATAGAATGAATCGTTCGGTTTCACATCGAACATGTGTTGGCAAGTGAAAACATTGGCCGAGTCATGTCAGATTTGATTCAATCAAAGTTACGGTTGTGATCAAGCACGATCACTGTGGAAATCGTGAGTCGGAAGAGATTGTTGGTTTATACTAAGTATAATGCGAGGGAAATGACTTGATTTTCGAGTAGTATATTCCATACCACGTATGCGATGAATGACTCGATTCCGAGTGGTATATGGTATACCACTTGTGCGATGAATTGCATCGACGCATTGTGAGGATTGCGGAAGGTTTGTCCGCAACGGACGGAAAAGTACCAAGACTCGATTGGAAATTTGTATGACGGTATGTTGATGCAAGTGTTATTCGAAAATCGGTTGGGACGATAAGGCGAGACTCGTATCAATGAATGGTACATCGAACGAAAATTTTAAGTCGGTCGGACGACCGAGACTAGCAGAACGATTATGCCTTGAAGCAATAATTGGATCAACGGAAAAGAAAAACTCGAACTTACAAATGAGTCGCACGACTTGCGATCTTGATAAAAATGTTGGACGAGGTGAATAGAATCGCATGACTTGCGATCTCGATAGAAATATTGGACGAGGCGATTCGAATCGCACGACTTGTGATCTCGATAGAAATGTTGGACGAGGCGAATTATAATTGAATCGCACGATGTACGACTTCAGTGAAGAGTTGGTTGATGCGGGTAAATGGTGCCTAAGAGATAGTTGGGTACGTTATGGCCAAACTCATTTGAGTACGACTGAAAAACACATAAAACTTAGAGGGCTAGATCGTATGACCTGAGGGTTCGATGTTGGATAATCGGTAACTCGGTTACGCGATCAAAGCATAGCGGAATGCAACGAATCGAGAAATGATTCAAGACGTACGGAAATGTTTGTGGAGAACATGGACGTATGCAATGCAAGTTGTCGACGTTGAAACAGAATCAAAGTTAACCCTTACATTATCAAAATTGATACGACGTATCGAGATCGATACGTAAGGAAACGTAAGCACGATGTGAGAATACAAAATGGAGTGTGCCTCGTGCTATCAATTTTTTTTTGTAAATAACAATACGAGAATGAACGAACTGGTTGATCATGAACTTTGTGATTGATCAAGACAAGACTATAAGTCATCGACGATTGTTCGATACATATAGCATCTCGTGTGTCGACCGCAAATAAGATAGACTCGAACTCAATACGAGTAGATGCATCGTGAATAGCAAAATTATCGATGGTAGTGCATGACTTTACTCGGAGGATAGTTGCACATCAGTTGCGCCGATATAAATTATTTTGTCCAAAATTGGATAGTCGCATAGAAATCGTCAGAACGTAATTTGGCTCCGAAATAAGATATAGCATGGTTCGTAGTAAACTTTCCTTCGGTGATGATCCACAATTATCGAGCGTAACTTCGGGGTAGCTGACCCTAGAAGACTTGACCGCCAAATCAAATTGAATGTTGCAGACCGGTAAGATGACCCAAGCGATATCACATATGAAATTGCATCGAGAAAGAAAATGTGGTGCATGTTGACGATAAGTCCAGGCGATCGAAAATTATTGGAACAGCTTTCGATTGAGAATGATATTGATTTTGAGTATTCGTCGGATGAATGCTTGAATGGTTATGTTGGTCGACGATCGAATTAGAAATTAACCAACGAACTTGGTGATTCGGATAGGCGATTGTGAGAATCGTGCTATGCATGAGAGGGAACGATAAGGGAATGACTTACGAGTTATGTTGTTAGATTCGGATTCACCCTGCAATTGAGCTTGCGTGAATCGAACTTATATTCGATGTTGCGAGACGGACAAGTATAGAATTTGGTTAGAAATTTCCTACTCGATAGGAATCGAACGTAAGGCACGTCATAAAGACCTTCGTGTTAAGGAGAATCGTTGCCTTGAGCACCGTCACCTCGATGTAAACTTTTGTGTCGGATAGATTGTGGCCTTTGAGCAATGTCAATTTAAAGTTGCGTCGGGAGAATCTAAGCACGGGGTCTAGGTAAGTAACCTAGCGGCGTAGTCCTGATTGTTGATGTATTTTCAAGTCAACAAAGGAAATCGTATCGAGATAAGTTGCATAGCCAGACTTCGGAAATAGTTGGGTGGCGACTTCGAACGCAAGATGTTGCAAATGATCGTTGCGATCGGATGTGCGACGGCTCGACGTGACGCATAGAGTTGATAGTCCATACGAAACATACGAAATGAGAAATGCGATTTTGAATCACGTCGCGTGTAATGACTTTATTGAATGAATCACGTATGTATCGAATATACGTATGCGATAAAATTTTGAGAACAGTTCCTAAAGATAAGTCCGATCGAGAGTACGAAAGGGCAAGCATAGGATTGAAATTTACCTGTCAGCTTTGTTCTAATTTGCTATCACTAGACTTGGTTGAAATACATATATCTTTGGGACGCCTTGAATATAGGTACAGATCCAAATCAAGTCGTATACAAATTCAAATCGAGCTGCAAGGAGGACTTTGAAATGTTAATAAAAAGCTTGCGAGATAGTGTAAAACTGAACAATATTGGTAGGACGAGATCATGAAACGATCTATAAAACACTTAATCGGATTGTTGGTTTTGGTTCGAGGACGAACCTTATTTTGAGTGGTATATTCTGTAATGCCCCGCTCCGCACGGCGTATTACGCTGAGACGTTGACTCAACGAGTCACGTTGACTGAATAAAATGTATCGATGCGAATCGATACGAGAGTTACGTTGTCCTGAGCAATGCATCGAAACTAAGTCGATGCGAAGAGTTGCCTTGTCCCAATGTATGCATCAAGTTGAATCGATACGAAGCGCCGCGTTGCCCCGAAGGATAAGTGCGTTGAATCGGCTCGAAGATTCTAAGAAATCGAATCGACCAAGGCGCAAGTCGGAATCGATGCTAGTATTAATTTTAGTTGGTTTCAGGTGCAGGCTATACGTTTACGCTAAAATATTAGAGGTCGGCATTCTGCCTTATTCAGTAAGGGGTCCGCGAAAATAAATTGCCGCCTCGCAACGGGCTGAGACTTGGGCACGGTAAGCCAAATCGGACGTATAATTCAATGAAGCACGAAGTGCTCGAACGGCTAAGTTAATAGAGTTGGCCGTGCAATAAAGTTATGAAATCGAGCCGCATCGGCTCGGCAAAACGACAAGGCGTATCGACTCAAGGTGGGAGGATTGACTCTTCATTTTACTCCTTCATGTCTAAGTCAGAATATATCATTGTATGCTAAGTTGACCTATCGACGCCACGGCGTGGTCCGATCGAAAGATAAATTGTAGTGTGTGTCGAACACTAGTTAGAACAATTGAAATAAAATGTGCGTCAAATGCACGATTCGCTATGGAATATTGGATATCGTAAGGGCGAGCGCCTCGGTGCGCAAGCTGCAAGAACATGGAATAACTGTATTCGGCGAGTGCCTTAGTGCACGAGCCATTCCGTGCCTTCGCGCACGAGTTAGAAGGCTAGAACATTGAAAGACAATAGGCGAGCGCCCTAGCGTGCAAGCCACGAACATTTAACACTAAGGCATAGAATATGGAAATACGGCTTCGATACGTGCAGCAAGTGCACGACGCGAAGGAAAGATGATAAATATGTCAAAACGTGCCTACGTGCACAAGATCATAAAAGATGGCTTCGTTGCGAAAGAATACAGTTGTGGCATGAATGTGGCGGAACTGTCGGATATGACATGATGTTTCGAAAGGTGTTCGGGACCTTCGGGTCATTCGGTTGACGAATATTGAGTTGAGGCATGATGCCATTGAACATTGAAACGAAGTATGAAACGTAAGAACATAGAAAGTTAACGGAAGAAATACGAGATGATAAAGTCTGAGTCTCAGACTCAAGACTATGCTTGGTTGTTTGAATAATAGGGCGTTGCATGGTCGAATGGAATGGACGAGAGATAATTGAGATAATCTTCCTTGCACGGAACGTTCCCTCCGAACGGGTGCACCGAGGCACCGGGACCGTTCGGCCTAGGAGGGATATAATCTTTGATAGGCGCACATCCGTAAGACGATTAGCACTCGGTTATAGACGTAAAAAGCCGCAAATGATGGTATGCAGCGGTAAGTTTCGGTTGTTTGGGATAGCATCCCAACCCGTGAAACGCCGGGCTACCCAAATTCGAGAAAGAAAAGAAAGAGAGAAAAGAAAGAAAAAAAGAAAATGCCTTTAGTCCATTCCGGCGCGGATACGCCAAGACCTTTATATAGATAAGGAACGATTGGTTAAAAGTGCAGACATATACGTGTTCTGCACACATAGATCCTGCTTAAAGAGCACTTATAATATGACAGGGAAGGAATAAGGTGTATTCACCTTGCGTCAGTGCAAGGACGAGTGCGTCGACTTGGTAAGAAGTCGCGCCACGAAACAAACACGAGATTGCTTGCCTGTTTGCCTATGCAATTCGAATAACATGCTTGCCATGATATCATGCTTTACGCTTTCGAATATGCCACGAAATCGACCCTAAGGAGAACATAGCAAGATCATAAGCTAAGTTGCATGATTCAACATAAATACTACAATATCGGTTTAGAAAGAAGGTCTTTGTATCAGTACATGCGAGGACGAACGTACTGATTCCCCACCAGCTTTTATACAGGGTGCAGGGAATGGATTACTCGCGGCAAAGCTTCGCTTGCACGCGTTGAGGCTTGGAATGCCGAAGCGTATTGAAGCCTGCGATCGCATTGACGCTCGGACTTGCAACATGATTGATGCGGCCGAGATATAGAAGGCATGATGTATGGAACGGTAAAATCCTTTATGGACAAGAGAGATCCTGAGTGTTGTAGCCAATCTGACATATATTGTTGGGCTATCGAAAGCCTTTGTAATCTCAGTTTCGAATATCAATAAAGTGAATTGTTTCGTATACTCAGTTTTTCTTTCGTTGTTAATATCAACTCAAAGATAACCATTTGAGAACTTGTCATCTTGTCTTGCATGAGCGCAACTCCAAGCTCGTGCGGCATCACGCCCCCTACGAGGACAATAATTCGGGTGATTCTGGGTTGGGGCGTGACATGATACGTAGATATCTTAGTGTATCCGGTTCCACCGGACCGGGACAGATAGGGATGTAAACGGGTTGGACGGACACAGGCACGGACACTAGTATGTTCATGTTCGGACCGGAACAAAAATCGGACAGGCCTGAGTCCGGTCCAAATAAATTCGGACAAATTTTTTTTCAGACTCGGACAATTAATTTTCACGTATGCATGCGTCCGGCCCATCGGGCCCATTCCTACGGACAGGACCTAACCGAACGGGCACAAACTTAACTGTTGAATTTAAAAAGACCATATTTTTTATCATTCAAAAACAAAATTCAAAATCTGCTTTCTTACTCTTTTTATATTTGATTACTGTTATATTAAAATACCAGCCAGCAGCTCATTTTGATTAATGCTATATTAAAATACCAGCCAAGTTACAAAATTTAATAGTCAAAACTGGCCAAGTTCCAAACTATTTTCCAAGTCCATACAATAAAAAACAACCAAATGTTCCAAGCCTATATAATAAAAATACGACCAAACGTTCCAGATTTTAATCCCAAAACATAACAAAAAGTTTAGCCTAAAATTATTCAATGAAGTCAATAATCCACAGGTAACAAAGAAGATGCTAACAAAGACACGAAATGGCAATAGAACATTGTGTTCTCACTTCCTAAATGTAATCAACTATTACTAGTTCTTTCAAAAAGAGTCCAGCTCAACATGGCCAAGCATTCAATATTAGATGAAGTAGAAACCAAGCAAGTTAAGCAACAAGAATCATCTCCCATCTGCTTCACATCTGGCATGGATTTAGAGTAATCCATTTCACTACAAGTAAATTAAGTAATACACCAGCATAAGTGGAAAAAAACATAAAAAAGAAAAGAAAAGAATAGAGGCTAGTGAAAATACTACTACAAGTACAACAAATGATTTCTAAACTACTGAACCTGCAAAATGGAGCCTGCAAAATTGAATCCTCTATACTCTATAGGACAGTAGTAACTTCTAAAATATTGAACCTGTAAAATACAAACTACTAATGAGTAGCAATTCATGTGAATCATCTCAAAAATGGTCCATATGCTAACATACAACGCTCAACTTAGTTTACAAATGCATAACTGCTTTATGAGATACAAAATGGTATGAAAGCTTGATTTAAACTGACATATGAATCATCTTAAAAAAAACTGACATATGAATCGAGCTTGTGCCATCTCAGTTGCTAAAATAATTTGTGCTCATCTTTTTTGCTTGATGTATATAATGTTATCTTTTGTTCTGGTGTATGCAAATAAAAGCAATTCAAGTTATATCAAAGTTAACTAGCATTACCTCTAAAAACTCATCTCCAAAGTCCAATCACTCCCAAAGTAGTCAAAATTGATCAAATGCATATCCTCTTCATCATGTTGCACCTTCATATTGACATAAGTAAAAAGTGTTAAACATCAAGATAAAGATAAACTATAACTTTTGTTCAAATCTAATAACTCATAAAGTGAAGAAATTAGATGAATTCTTACCTCTGGATTCTTTAGTAGATACTTTGAACGTATCCAATCTCCGCTACATATTAAAGCTTCTATGTCTCTGGTTTCAAAGAACTCCGAAATTGATCTAGAACCCTTCCTCCAGCACTAAATGCATATTCAGAAGCAACACCGTTGATAGGAATAGAGGGTATATCTCGAGCCATGCTTGGCAGTATCTTGTACTTTATAGTACTTAATTTCCACCAATTTAAAATATTGAAATTCTCATCTGACTCATCACATTTATAACAATTTTCTTTAAGGAAAATATCCAACTCAGATTCAAATGGTGCCATATCCGACTCTTCAGCCCACGACTCAAACTCAGACCTACCTTTTGTCTTCCCTTTTAAATTACTGCTAGTAGAAGTACTGCCACCATCTACCTTAGAACTCTTTTTTTAGTATTGGAAGCATATTCAGCATACAATTCATGTAAAGAAGAAATAACAAATTTTATATTTTTCTCAGATTCTGAAATTGGGTAAATTCTCGGGAAGCAAAACTCAATCAACTTCATTTTGTACCTAGGATCCAGAACTGTTGCAATAGATATTAGTAGATTACAATCACCCGAATAGTTATCAAACTTAATCTTCATTTTATCCACCATTTCCTTCATATAAAAAGTCCCTTCAAATTCCAATGACTTGTCATTCAAGGTTTGTTTAATTTTCCAAAGCTCGGGAAGAAACAAGTTTGAAGTTGGATAAGAAGTACCAAAAAATTCATTAGAGGCTTCACTTAAAACTTCCAAAATCTTACATACAGATTCAGCCCTCTCCTAATCCATCGTGGATGGCTGCCAAGTATAGGAAGGATCCCTCTCTTGATACATCGAAAAAACTTTTTTAAATCTTAAAGCACAATCTAGCATTACATAAGTTGAGTTCCAACGGGTAGGGACATCAAGTACTAAACATTTAGAGACAGAAAGTTGCAACTGTTTAACTATATCCGCAAACTTATGAAGTCGTTGAGGTGACATTTTAAGATACTTCACACTTTTGCAAATATTTTGAATTACTTCTTTTATCTCATGTAGTCCATCTTGTACCATTAGATTTAAAACATGTGCACAACATCGAACATGGAAAACCATTCCTTTGAAGTAAAGTCTACCTTTCATTGAAAAATTTTCCTTTAAATTTCTCACAGCTACATCATTTGAATAGGCATTATCAAGTGTTATTGAAGATATTTTATTCTCAATTCCCCAATCCAAAAGACAAGCAAAAATAGCATCTGCAATAACAAGCCAAGCGTGTGGTGGTGGCAGACTACAAAAGTTTAAAACCCGCTTTTGAACCGTCCATTCTGAGTCAAGAAAATGACAAGTGAGATACATATATCCTATGGTCTGATTTGATGTCCATAAATCGGTTGTCAAACTAATTCTATTTACACCCCCTAGCACTTGTTTTAACTTTTTCTTCTTTGATGCATACAACTTCATGCAATCACTTTTCACAGTCACTCGTGATATCTTTTCAAACTCGGGATTCAACATTTGGCAAAATAACACAAAAAATTCATGCTCAACCATCTTAAATGGGTATTCATGCACAGTGATCATCGTAGACAATACCTCACTAACCTTATTCTTATCATACTTGTGGAGAGCTAATTGCCCAATCAAACCACCATCAGAAGGTTGTCCGAGTAAAAAATCTTTACCCAACAATTTTTTTTGTATGGCTAGACGGACACGAAGTTTATTTAAATGTCTTTTGAATGTGGTTGTGCACCCATCCGCAGTTTTAGTTAACTTTGTATGACAATGATTGCACTCAGCAAACAACTTTACAATACCATCTTTACCTTGCTCTTCAATTTCAGTGAACTCATTCCATACAGTGGAAGTTCTTTTCCTCGATCTCTTTTCAGTTCCATCAGCAGTTCCATTAGCTTTTGGATTTTCCTCTTCGCCTCCCGTGCCATCCACAATCTGAATGTCATCATCACTAGTGGGATCCTCTTGATATTGTTGGGCATTGACAACACCATCCAAACTTAAAAAAATAATAATTCAGTAGCAGTTCATATGCATAGGAAAAAGTTAATAAACTCCAGTATAGAACATCAATAGATTCAATACCATGTAAAACTATAAAGGGCAAATCAAAATTCTTGGCTTCTAGCATTATAATTCAGTATAATATATAATAATTTTGATCTCATCATCTCAAGAGAAAAAAAACTAATTAATATACTGTAAATTGCAAATTATGGTATTTAGTACATCAAGATTCTAGACTAGTATAGGAAAGAACATCTGAAGTCTGAACAAGTGTCAGTGAGTCTGAGTCATGTGTGAAATATACAGAAATGAAGATTTGAGCATAGGAAAGAACAAGTCTGTGAGCATAGAAAAGAACAAGTGTATGTGATTTAAGCAACTTGCATTTGTTTGCTGGACATGAGGGTTACTTGCTGGACATGGGGGTTATTAGCAATGATTCTTTTAGTTGCTATGTATTTTTTTTTACTATGAAGAAAACATGATTCTCTTCAAAAGCAGAAGTCCTTCCAAAACATGACTCTTTGTCCAACCATTACAATACATATTTCATGTATGTTACAAGTCTAATACATAATAGATCCAGAAGGTTGGAGCAATAAGGATGAATTATTTCATGAACAAAGCTATCTACCATAATAATTAAATAGATTCGGCAAGAAGCAGCATTATGTATAACCTAAAAGCAAGTTTTACATGGTATTTGCTTGAACATGATGGTATTTGGTATAATATATAATAAAAGGAAAATCAAAATTGATAAAAAATCGAAATAATGAAAATCTAAATACTACAAACTGGACTTTTACCCCAGATTTAATGATTTCGAAGAAAAAATCCCAAACAAAAAAAAGAAAAAGAAATATGACCATACAAATCTTGCAATCAGGGGAGAACTAAATGTACATGTCAACAACCAAGTACACAGCCATGCTATGAATAAGAAATCAGTGACAAAACTTACATGGATTTGGTTGTGGTCCTTGTAGAGAAGCCGTGGCTGATGGCTAGCAAAATAACAAAGAGACGGAGAATGCAAAGAACACAAGAAGAGAAACACTTTGGCAGTGGCAGATTAATATTCTACTGGGCAAATAAGGGTTTATTTTGGTGGGTATATAAAGTGTTGGTGATATGGATTGAAACCCATGATTTTGGTAGAATTTATGAGGAATGGAGAAGATCAAGGAGAAGATTGAGAGTCAAATTACCGTTGTTGGAAGATGAATCGCCAGGGTCCAATAATTTTTGCATGATTGGTGAGAAATCGAGGCGTCGTCGCTTGGTGGCGGTCTCTTGCCATTTGGTTTTGAAAAACGATGGAAAGAAGAATAGAAAATGCTGCTTTGTCAACAACTGTGTACTCATATATAACCTAATTCCTAAAAGTAAACGACTTTCCTTTACTACTAAACCCTTGACTCCACTATTGTCCTACGAAAATTTGGGCCGGACATAGATTAGACCGAGCCCGGGTCCGATATCTGAACGGACCCATAAATTTGTCCAAATTTTGTTTGTTAATTTGATCGAACGGTCCACGGTCGAACCATTTGTCAAGCCGGACTCATACGGACAACAGACTGTCCTATCCATTTTACAGCCCTAGGGACAGAAGGGTAGATCGGACTTTAGTATCAGTTGGCTATGGAGCAACTTTATGTTTCATGATCGTACAGCTGACGGTCCGGTGGTCGTAGATAAAAATCGGGTATAAAACTTGATATTTTATTTCAGATTAAAAATTATTATTATAGTTTGACTCCATAAAGATCTAATTAATATTTCATATTGTTTGTTGCACAAGAGCATATTTACTTTCTTTGTGTGGTTCAGTTCTTTTTCCAAACGGAACTGGCTGCAAAGTAAGTGTTCGTCTTCTACCATTTTTTTGAAAATTTGAAATAACGTACTCAACATGCATGGGGAGCAATAGTATTAGCATTTTTGTATACCTGCTTGACGGAGTTTGTTATTAGATACCTGCAACATGAATCTAACTGGATGCATATGTTGGCCCAATGATTACATTGTGTTTTTGAATATGGCTAATCAGTTAAGTTTAACATAATGATGTCACTAATATTCATATACTCACTATCATGTTGCTACTTAAACTTAGCATTGTCCTAATTGTCCTATATTATATTGCTATGCTTGTATCGTACTGCAACATATTTTGTTGGCCTAACATTTTATAATGTTGTTACTTATACTTAGCAATGTCCTAATTGTCCCATATTATATTGCTATGCTTGTATCGTACTGCAACATATTATGCTGGGCTAACATGTATTTGTAGACATGCAGTAAGCATGATCTAACATGATCAAAACAGGACATAGGCAATGAAGAACTAATGATGGACCAAAGACGGTGTCACACAAAAAGATTTCTCCGAACCGTCTAGCGACCTATCCGGGGCCTCGCATCGGGGGTTCCGCTGCCCGGTCAACGGACAGGGGTCGAGGGGACAGCGCCCCCCGTCGGGGGTTCGGGGGCGAAGCCCCCGAAAGGTATTCAGATTTTCAGATCTGTATATCTTTGGACGACTGCTGTCAGGGAAAAAGATATCTTCAGGGCTGCTCAAATATCAGAAGAAAGGCATCATCAAAGGGCTCTTGGTTTTCCTACTTGTTCTAAGTCTGTAATCTTCAATTTATTGAGTCTAGGAGAATGTGTACGTTGAGTCGCACTGAGTCATCTCAACCCCTAGCATATCTCTCCAAAGCTCTACCATACAACAGACCAATTCCTGAACCAAGCCCAAGCTCCACAAAGTCCAAAAGCCCAATGGACCAATTCTGTCTGCTGGAGACAGAGTTCGGGCCGAACTCTGCCTCCACACAGAGTTCGGGCCGAACTCTGTCCCCTAGAAATCAGGAACCCTAATTTTAGGGTTAGCTGGTTGCAAGCTGTCCAACGGCCAAAAATTTGAATTATCCATACCGAATTCTGGCCGAATTCTGCTTGTCCCGAACCCTATAAATAGGCCTTGGTTTCTCTCATTTGAAACCATCCACTCTTCTATTCTTCTTCTCTTACATAGCCTATATAGTCAAGAGCCTTACTCTTCCAATCTACTAGCCATAAAACTTCCTAAGCCCCAAGGTGCTCAAGTGCGATTCAGCTAGAAGTTTTTGTGCAAGAGTTGAAAAGAAAAGTCACTTGGACAATTCCAAGTCGCTTGGAAAATTTCAAGCAAATCGCCACTGCGATCCTCTGTAAGAAGTTGACGTGCTCTTCTGAAGAAAAGGCACGGGTTGTAAACTACTATTTCACAAATAGTGGATTTGAATCCTGAGCTAGAGTTCTCAGGCCTGGACTAGTCCTCCACGAGGGAAACCAGGTTAAAACTGCTGTGTTTGCGTATGCTCTTCATATCTTTATTTACTTCCGCATTTCTCTCTTATTTATTTACTATCTTGATAGTTATTTTGAGGATGTGATACAGAGTTAATTTTTATTTGGTGATTATTGACACAAACTCTATTCACCCCCCTCTAGAGTTGCCTACACTTGTGTTTTCAATTGGTATCAGAGCAAGGTCTCTATTGTTAGGCTTAACATCCTTAGAGTAGATCCTTGTTTATTTGTGTATGGCATCATATTCTTCCTCCTCCGATGAAGAGGGTTTTTCTTCTAGTAGCATAGACAATCATGTTTCTTCTAAATGCAATAAGTGCTCTAAGTGGAAAGCCATGGCTAACCATTCCTTTAAGTGTGCTAAGGCTTTTCATTCTACAAATGAAGAACTTGTAGAAAAGGTTATTCATTTAGAAGAAGCTAATGAGTTTTTGAGAAATGAAATCAATGATTTATTATCTAGACTTGACTCTCAAAACTCATCTTGTGTTTCTTTAAAGAGTTTGAATGATTCTTTAATTTTGAAAATCAAATCTCTTTCCTCATCAATAGAAGATCTTAAGAAGCAAGCACATGAGCTAAATCATTTGCATGATTCTTCTATTGACTCTTTAAAGAAACAAAATGATGATTTTATTTCTAGAATTACTTTATTTAAAAAAGAGAATTATACTTTAAATGCTAAATTTGATTCTCTTACTTGCTTGCATAATGATTTGTTATTAGAACATGATATTCTTAAGACCAAATCCATGCATAGTGATTCTCTTACTTGTGTGCATAATGATTTGCTATTAGAACATGATATTGTTAAGACCAAATCCATGCATAGTGATTCTCTTACTTGTGTGCATAATGATTTGCTATTAGAACATGATATTCTTAAGACCAAATCCATGCATGCTCACTCTAGAAATATTCATCATTCTAGTATGTCACATGTTCACAATCATGCTCATTCTGATACATGTGCACACACTAGTATTAGGTGCTTCTATTGCTCTCACATTGGACACATGAGTGTAACTTGTCCTATTCGTAGGAGTTTTTCTACCAATGCTAGAGTAAATAGTATATGGGTCCCTAAAGCTAACAAATGTGGATCCAAGTTTATTTGGATACCAAAGTCTTCGCCTAATGTTGTAGGTGGAGCTTCTTGTATTGGGATATAGCACCAAGGAGCATGTTGGTGGTTGCAAAGCTTAAAGGTCATCTTCCAAGCAATTGCACCAACACAAGTGTGGCCACTAGAGCCACTTTGGTAACATGCTCAACGATTCTCTTTAAATGGTTGATATTTGTTGAATCTAGCATGTTTCTCTTGATGTCTTGCTATTAGCTCACATTGATATCCATTAGTTGCTTATTATATAAATTAATGTGAGATATAATACTAGCATGCTTAGTTGTTTTTCTTATTATTTCTTTTATCTAGCATGACTAGTTACTTTGCTTATATGATTAGTTCACACTATGTAGTTTATCACTCATTTTCTATTAGTGTGACACATTTAAATATGCATGCTCGCTATTCTTTGTCTTTATAAAGCATGCATATCACTCTAGTTCATTGGAGCTTGATTCTTGTATTTTGTTTTAAAGTTTGACTCTCCATTCTTAAATGTTTTAAGATAGTTACTCCTTGCCGATTTGTATTTAATATGTCATATTTATCTTAATCGGTATTTGTGAATATATGTGTTTAGCACAAGCTACTTATAATTTGATAAGTATATACTTATACTTCTTTTTAATCTTGTGCTTGCATAATATATTTATTATCGATTCTTATATTTTATTTTGATTATCCTCTTGAGAATCAATTATGTCTTTGCCTAATAAAGTCTATTTATATGTGTTTTTGAATTTGTGATAGTTTTTCAAACATTCACTAAGGATACATGACTATATTCATTAAATCTCCATTTACATGTAGGTCATGTATTTCTTATATTGATATCTATTTTTGTATAAATATCTTTATGTGGGCATATGAGTTAAGCTCAAGTTTTATATTATTTTTTTAAGAGTATTTATTCATACTTGTGCTTACCCTATAATTTAGCTATTGATTCTTTTGACTAAATTTGTGTTATCTCTACTTGAATCAATTAGCTTATTCCTCAAAGTCTTCTTTTTGATGATATCTTATTGGCTTTTATTTGTTGACTTTATGGATACATGTCTTTCACTCTTATTTTGATCTTTTTCGCTTAACCAATTTTCAGCCTGATTCCAGTTCTGTCACCAGAATCCGGAATTCGGGCCGAACTCTGCCCTTACCAGAGTTCGGGCCGAATTCTGCCTGGTTGTTCCAGAACCGGAAACAGCCTCAGCCGTTGATCAATTTATAGATCCAATGGCCATTATTGATTCCAAATGTTGATATTTATTTATTTAAATGCCTTTAAGTTGGAATGTTGAGAGAAAATGTTTATTAGTGTTTTGTTCATGACTTTTATGGAAGTTCTTCTAAGAATTGCTTGGTTTTGTGCTTTACCTTACTTGTTGAGATCATCTTACTTATTTTGAATATGAATCTTCTATATATTTATTTTCATAAAGTGTATTATGAAAGTATTTGTTTTGAAAATACTCTTAGCAAATTTTTATGATCATTCTTTGATTGTTATTTGGTTATTTACCTTTCTTATACTTAGAATTTTTGGATTTTGATGTTGTTTGATGATACTGCGTATATTCTTTTAAATCTAAGTTCTTAAAAGTAAAGAACATTTTGGGAACAAGTCGAAAGGGTCCTTCTGTCCTACAGGTGTAAATAGCCTGAAGTGACACGGTGCACTAGCCTTCAGACTACCGCTAGCTGGGAACCGGCCCCTACAGCTAACCCAAAGTGATCAATACTTTATAGACTGAAGATTTATTAAGGTCTATATGCAACCATTATCTAGTTCTGGATCCACCCCTGAGTTCCAGAATACTTCATCATATCTAGCCCTATATTTTGAGCTATAAATACTTTATTATTATTGCCCAATGATATTTTTGTAGCACATGAGAATACATGTAATTGATATATCATACTTATCATGTCTTTAGCTACTATGGGTTGAACTTTTACATTGAGATTTTCCATTTCTAGAGAATACACTTATTTCAAAATGGCTATAATATTTTGGATTCTCTAGATCAATCTATTATTTCATTATCTTGGGTTAATCTCAATATTTGGCAAAGAGATTTGCTCTACTGTGTTTTCATGAACATCTCTTTTGTCTTTTACTTGATAAGAGTCTAATTCATTTACTTGCTATTTTATACTCTCATCCTTGCTTAGCAAAGAGTATATAAATCATTTTGATCATTCAAAATGTATTATCCTTATTGTGAACTCTATGCTTAAGCATGTATTTTTTTGGTGTTAGTGACTTAAGATTTAATGAGCACATTTATCATGTTAATGGCCTATCTCATTAATCTTAATTAGTTATGTAGCTAGCTTGCTTATTTGCGATATATTGTTAAGCTACATAATTTTTTGTTCACTTTCACTCATCTAGCTATCTTCTTGAATTTCAATCTATATGTGATATGCTAGTTTACAAAAACAAAATTTATGAATGTTCTTGATGAGATTTGATTCTATTTTTAGATACATATGTTTGGTCTCTAAAATTAGCTTGACAAATTTTTTATTTTATCTTGTTTGTGATTCATCGCTTTAACTTCCTTCCATACTAGTCATTGGTAAGCATCTCTTAAATTTCTCTCAACTTTTGAGTCATGATTTTATCATATTATCATTACATTTCTTTGGAATAAATTTGCAATCATTTAAATGAGATTGACTCTTTTCTACATTGGTTGTTTATATGGTTTTTAAATGAGATTGACTCTTTTCTATATTGGTTTGTTTATATGGTTTGTTTTGATGAGATTTATGACTGATCATAATTATTTATTGGTTTACTTTATGAATGATCCTAATGATTGAGTAGTCCTATATTATCTAATTATGTAGTTATCAAGTTAATTTATTACTCTACTTGGACTACTCATGGATTATCACATATGCTCTTTGCTATTTGAACTTCATTGGTTTCTCATTTAGTATTAGCAAGGTTGGATTATTACCCGTTGATGGGTACATATGTGGTAAAACATGCATAGTCCTTGTAAAGCAATAAGTTGGTTGATCATTTCTTAATTAGATAATCATGGACATGATATTTGAGCTTTATTATTTTTGAGCTATATTTTGACTTTCCTCATGATTGATTTAATTGACTTTCTTCATGATTGATTTAATTGATGATGACATTTTTTCTTTAGTTGTATTTTTATCTTTTGAGGTATATTGTGATTCTTATCATGATTGTTTTTAATGGACCTTATTATTCCTTTTCATGATTATATTTTTCTAATGGACCTTATTATTCCTTTTCATGATGATATTTTTCTAATGGACCTTATTATTCCTTTTCGTAATGATATTTTTCTAATGGACCTTATTATTCCTTTTCATGATGATATTTTTCTAATGGTCCTTATTATTCTTGATCATAATAATATTTTTCTAATGGACCTTATCTCTTTTCATGATGATCTTCCTCTCAAAAGATAACATGCATTGATCTATCATATTTCAATATGATATTCTTCTATATAGGTTAGTGTATGTCGTCTTTTGATTACATGTGCTAAATTGAGATATTATTTTGATCGTTCATCTTTAGTGACTATTTTATTGGATATCTCTCCTAAAGATGACATTATTTGTTTTATGTCGTCTTTATAGCCTTATATGCATTGAGCAAGGGGGAGAAATCAATAGTTGATTTACCCCTAGATCTTGTAGTTATCATTTTATTTATGCTATAAGTGCTTTGGAACTAGATACGCATATTTTAAGGGGGAGCAAATAAATTGGTTCAATTCATTTATACCCTTTAATATGTCGTATACCTAGTTCATCATTGACCCATATTTTTATCATTATTTATATCTTAGTGATTGAGGTCATGATACTGTTATTTTTTGAAAGGTTTATGAGAGTTTATGCAATTGTTTTCATCATATTTCTTTGATATGAGTCATCTCGTTAATATTTACTTTCGTATTTTATCTTGATGACTATTGTGCTTTCTTTGATATGACTTACTATGATTTGGCTCTCTTTGTATGTTTAATTGATTTGGCTTTCCTTGTTGAGGACTTACCCAAAATTCATGATTTTATCTATACTGGTAATAGTTTGAGGGGGAGCATTTAAGTCGATTGAATTTCTCCTTCTCAAATATTTTTCTCCTTTACCTTCATGTTTATTTTAAAGAGTATTCATAAAGCATGATATGGTAATTGAGTTCAAATGCATGAATTTTGGATAAGCAAATAGATTTGTAAATAATGAGATTATTTTATATCAATTGCCTTATTTTACATTGATCATTCCTTGATTTTGTTCTACTATTTATCTGTGGACAATTGTAACTATCATAGTTTCATTGATAAATGTTTCAAGTTTTCATATTTCAATTGATATCAAGTTTGTATATTTCAATTGGTATCTTTCTTCTTTGATATCTATAGTTTCATTGGTATCTTTCTTCTTTGATATCTATAGTTTCATTGGTATCTTTCTTCTTTGATATCTATTTTTTTGCAATTATCTTATCCCTATGGTTTTTGACTGAATTTTTTTATTCTCTTCCAAAAGTTTTTGGATGTCCTTCTTGGATTTCATGTAATACTATGTTTTTGGATGTCTTTCTTGGATTTCATGTTGGTAAACTATCTATTGATTATTTTCATATTCTTTTAGTTTTACCAACTATTTGTGTTTTGACAAGCTATTTTCTATTTGGCACTCTACATTTTGGGTATGTAGTTTCTATACTTGTCTTTACACACTTCTCCCATTGTTCCTTATTTAGTATATCTTGATCATGATTGTCTATGCCTTCCTCCTTATGCTTGAGTTCATTTTATCTCTTATTACGGGGGAGCTTATTTTTTGATCATGACAAAGGGGGAGAAATAAGTTTAAGTTAGCACACTATCTTCTCGTAGTATGTGTTTATTAGTGATATATGCATCTATCGTATCTGTCTTAAACTTAACCGATTTGCCATAATCAAAAAGGGGGAGATTGTTGGCCCAATGATTACATTGTGTTTTTGAATATGGCTAATCAGTTAAGTTTAACATAATGATGTCACTAATATTCATATACTCACTATCATGTTGCTACTTAAACTTAGCATTGTCCTAATTGTCCTATATTATATTGCTATGCTTGTATCGTACTGCAACATATTTTGTTGGCCTAACATTTTATAATGTTGTTACTTATACTTAGCAATGTCCTAATTGTCCCATATTATATTGCTATGCTTGTATCGTACTGCAACATATTATGCTGGGCTAACATGTATTTGTAGACATGCAGTAAGCATGATCTAACATGATCAAAACAGGACATAGGCAATGAAGAACTAATGATGGACCAAAGACGGTGTCACACAAAAAGATTTCTCCGAACCGCCTAGCGACCTATCCGGGGCCTCGCATCGGGGGTTCCGCTGCCCGGTCAGCGGACAGGGGTCGAGGGGACAGCGCCCCCCGTCGGGGGTTCGGGGGCGAAGCCCCCGAAAGGTATTCAGATTTTCAGATCTGTATATCTTTGGACGACTGCTGTCAGGGAAAAAGATATCTTCAGGGCTGCTCAAATATCAGAAGAAAGGCATCATCAAAGGGCTCTTGGTTTTCCTACTTGTTCTAAGTCTGTAATCTTCAATTTATTGAGTCTAGGAGAATGTGTACGTTGAGTCGCACTGAGTCATCTCAACCCCTAGCATATCTCTCCAAAGCTCTACCATACAACAGACCAATTCCTGAACCAAGCCCAAGCTCCACAAAGTCCAAAAGCCCAATGGACCAATTCTGTCTGCTGGAGACAGAGTTCGGGCCGAACTCTGCCTCCACACAGAGTTCGGGCCAAACTCTGTCCCCTAGAAATCAGGAACCCTAATTTTAGGGTTAGCTGGTTGCAAGCTGTCCAACGGCCAAAAATTTGAATTATCCATACCGAATTCTGGCCGAATTCTGCTTGTCCCGAACCCTATAAATAGGCCTTGGTTTCTCTCATTTGAAACCATCCACTCTTCTATTCTTCTTCTCTTACATAGCCTATATAGTCAAGAGCCTTACTCTTCCAATCTACTAGCCATAAAACTTCCTAAGCCCCAAGGTGCTCAAGTGCGATTCAGCTAGAAGTTTTTGTGCAAGAGTTGAAAAGAAAAGTCACTTGGACAATTCCAAGTCGCTTGGAAAATTCCAAGCAAATCGCCACTGCGATCCTCTGTAAGAAGTTGACGTGCTCTTCTGAAGAAAAGGCACGGGTTGTAAACTACTATTTCACAAATAGTGGATTTGAATCCTGAGCTAGAGTTCTCAGGCCTGGACTAGTCCTCCACGAGGGAAACCAGGTTAAAACTGCTGTGTTTGCGTATGCTCTTCATATCTTTATTTACTTCCGCATTTCTCTCTTATTTATTTACTATCTTGATAGTTATTTTGAGGATGTGATACAGAGTTAATTTTTATTTGGGGATTATTGACACAAACTCTATTCACCCCCCTCTAGAGTTGCCTACACTTGTGTTTTCAGCATACTCTACTACAAGTATTTTTATAATATTGTTATACTATTGTAATATCTTATACTGTAACACAAAGGTGATTAGATGTATAATATAATGACCTTAGGTATGGTCCTATAAACATTTTGCTATTGGTCGACCAGTTACCAATATTAGTCATGAAACTGGTCTATTTCCGGTAGCTAAGCGATGGACGGTTGATGAAGTGGACCAGGCACACAGCAGAAGTTAGGTTGCCCCCATTTATCGGTCGCAATTTGACTCGTTAGAACATATGGAGGTAATAAATGTTATATTTATATTTATTAAAAATAAAGTTGTAGCATTGTTATCTATAGTAATTTTGGAAATAGGTTACATGGATTCCATATGCTATACGGTTCGATGCTCCCGAAATACAGAGGATGTCCTATTCGTATAGTATGCACAGATATTATATCATATACGACTACCAGACCATGTACCATCCAGCAGATCGGGTTCTGCGGTAATTTGGGATGGTTCAAATAATTCCTAATGCTCCACTGCCCAATAGCTAGTCGTTGCTCAAGCGCAAGCTAGAATTAATAATTTGCTTTAGTTTTATTTTTTGGGGTTGGGGTGGGGGTTGGGAGGGGGGTTTCAAGAAAGCTGTGTAGCTTTACTTTTTGGAGCCAGTGATACTGGCGCAGGTCTTTAAAAAAAAATTGTTTAACGTTCGGATTGTAACGTTCGGATTGCAACGTTCGTTTTTTTGTCCATTGGATAATTTTCTTTAAATAGAGGATGCCATAGCTCTCATTCGCACCAAACCAGATTTTCTAACCATAAGCTCCCACTCTAATGTTTTCATTCTCTCAACCAGAAGCTCCTACTCCAAAGTTTGAGCAAGTTTTCATTCAAAAGTTACCTCTCTCAAGTTTCTGTTGTACTCAAAACACTCTATTCTGCAATGGATCAAAGTTTAAGACTGTGATGCTCGCATGGAGGTACAGTAAATGGTTTATCATATGAAGGAGGTTTTATCCAAATTCTTATAACTGATCATAGTATTATATTAGATAGCTAACCCAATTTGATTCTTGAAAGTTTTTCTATTTAGTATGAATTTATATTAAGACACGTTTATGAGACATTATTTTTTATTAGATTGTGAACAAGCTTGGTGTTTTGTTCTTGAAATTAATTTGCAAAAGCTATTTATAAGTATTTTTGTAACGCAAGTACCACAAAAACTTGACTATATAAGTACTCAACGCATTTTAAATTACGAAGCGGGTCTTAGTTCTTCTAGACAAGTTCCTATTTCATCTCATGAAGAATATGATACATTAGCTTTAGATAGTAATGATGATTTTGATGATTTTCAAAGTATTGTGGATAGTGATGATTTAGTTGAAAACCAAAATAATGATCTTGAAGATAATGACAAGAATGGTACCACAAATGAATTATTTGTCGAATAAAATTTCGATAGTCGTTCTGCATTTAGATCTTTTATCAGTGACCAAGCAATTGAACACAATTTTACGTGTTCAACTAGTGTCATGAACAATGTGAAGAAAATTATATATACCTGTAATCAGCCAACTTGCAATTGGAGAGTATATGCTAGATCTATTCATAGAGGTAATATTTTTCAGATTGTTACATTAGAAAACCGATATTCTTGTTTAGTTGGGCTCACAACAGGTTCTCATCCATTGGCAACTAGTTCATGGATCAAAAATAAGATAATTGATATAATTAGGGATATCAGTCATATAGTCCATCACAAGTTGTTATGGATATATACAGAGAACAACGGATTTATATTTCCTATTCTAAAGCTTGGAGAGCCCAAGAGATGACATTGGCTGAAATAAATGGTAGCTACTTTGATTGTCACGATCCGCTCTCGAATAATCTGGTACGAATCGAGTCATGTCCGACCTACGCTGTCATTGACAGAGTCTAGTCTAGTCATCATCTAGTATAATCGTATATCCCATCACAGCATCTATTCACGAATTATCTACTAGTAACCATCACAGATCACTATACAATTATTATAGTCTTATACATGAATATCTGGGTACAAAGCAGGTAATGAATATAAAGACTACGACATCAGCTAAATCTCAATACATCTCATCATATCAATCCTATACATGAATCTAAGTCTCAAGGACATCCAGAGTGAGCTCGGCTGTTAGATCTCTCTGCTGGTCATAACACTCTATGGGATCAATCTCACCTGTAATCAATGATCCTGTCAGGAAAAGAGAAAAGTATATAGTAGCTCAACTAATCACGAAAGAGTATCAAAAGAAGTAAATATGAGCTAAAGACACTACAAGAAAAAAAATGCTTTTCTTGATGGTTTTTTTCCGTTAAGAAAGGGGTATCTTAACGGTTGCGAATCTGTCAAGTAGGCCGGAGTCAAGAAAAGACCCCCTTTTCTTGACGGTTGCTGGCAGGACTTTTCTTGACAGTTTTTGGCCGTTATATGAAGTAGTTTTATGGACTGTTTTTAGCTATCAAGATAGCCGTTTTTAGAAACCGTCAACGTAGGCAAAAACTTTTCTTGACTCCGGCTAGATGACGGCTATTAGCCATCAAGAAAACCCTCTTTTTTAACGGACAAAACCTGGCAGAAAAAGCATTTATTCACGGCTCTTATGCAGCATGATTTGAATTAAAATTGACGTTTGACAACCGTCAAGAGAAGCTTGCCAAAATACCGTCAAGAAAAGCTTGCCAAAATTCCGTCAAGAATTATATAATATTAATCAAATACACATAATATCAATCCAGAAGATACACATACATTAAATTACTATAAAACCTAATTTTTATATTAACAAACTGTATTGTTCATACACCAAAAACTTCCAACACGTTCTACTACAAACATCCATCACTTGTCCAACCACAAAACATAATCCAACCACAAAGTATCCATCACTTATCCAACCACAAACATCCATCACTTGTCCAACCACAAAACATAATCCAACCACAAATTACACATATCCCACATCTGTAGTTTCCATACCACTTAAACATCCAAATTGTGATAATCATACAAATGAAACAAAAAAAAGTAGCAAACTAGATCGGAGTACATCCCTCTCATTCCACAACATTCCCATATTCACAGCATACACGTTCATTTTTTAGCAAGTTCTTGAGATAACAAGAACACAAATTATTAGTACTTCTCCTACATGTTCTTATATAGATATTGAACTACACTATTACAGAATTATCAATACAGTTTGACTTTATTGCTGTACACAGAAGAACTCGAGACAATTTGAATCACTTGACAAGAATCTAAATTAAGGGTAGCCATACTGAAACTATAACACAAATAGGTATCAATCATGTAAAGAATCTGAAGGCTAGCTAAGTTATCAATCATGTAAAGTTTTTTGTTGATGATTAGATATCGGTTCAGTTTGCTGTACGGGACGAGGCCATCTGGCTCTGAGTATGTACTTGAATGAATATGGGTAAAGATGCACACTGGTATCTTGAAAATGTCTGGATACAAACAGGTATCAAATTGGACATAGAACAATAATAACTATAACAATAACTGAAGTAGTGTAGAGAAGTACAAGGTAGTACAATAAAGCTACAAGCAGCAGGCTAGAGGCCATGTATACTGCAATGTACAAAATATCAGAGTTTTAAGCTCAAGCTTGAGTATCAAAGTTATAACTTACTTTTATACATTAAAGGAAATCTAGTGATCAAGGCACACAGTTAGTTACTTGAGAACCAAAGGAAAAGGGGAGAGTACATTAATGGCTATTGGCAGATAGGTTCAGTATATATATCAAGCATTAGCAAGTTAGCAGAGGAGAGGAGCTCAATAAAAGTCCAGTATCAGTACAGTATTAGAGGCTTCCTCTCTACATGGCATTACTACTTCAATTATGTCATCATTTTAACATGGGGTATCAGACAATATAGACACGTATCTGAGTCAGCTAAGACATGAGTCAATAAACATAGTCAGTTAGACATAAACTAAGAAGGAAAATTAGGGTGTATTAGTAGGAGTATCAGTGAACAAATTTAGAAGCATTAGGGTGCAACAGCAGTGAGTATCAGTGAAAAAAATTAAGAAAATTAGGGTGCAACAGCAGTGAGTATCAGTGAACCAAGTTATGTATGTATCAGTGAACCAAGTTATGTATGCAACAACAGTGAGTATACCAGATTTAAATCATTATATTCGTTTCTATAAAGTATGTAATCATTGGGACATGCATCTATCTTCTCATATTCCAAACTCATTGTCATCATCTTCTTAGCCTCGTACATTGATGAAGGTACTTTATTTTGTGTTGGGAACATATCATGAAGAGTTTTCAACAACTTTGAAAAGCTACTGTCAGACCACCCAAATCTTCCTTTAATGTTATACAATCTCAGCAATCCTGATAGTTTTGTATACTTTGAACAACTGGGATACAGAGGCTTTTCAGCATGTTCGAGTAGAGAAATAAATGACTTACAGTCACCAGAAACATCTTCATAAGCAGCATTAACCATTTCTACAGCATCTGCAGCATCTTCTTTATAGGCATGTGTTTGTTCAGCATATGTTGCAAAGCTTGACGATCCTATCTTCTCATGTTTCTCACCATGCCAAATCCATACTATATAACTTCGATCTATACCCCTCATAAACAAATGTTTTCTTACGTCCCCTAACTTTTGAAATGTCAGATTTTCACATTTTTTGCATGGACATCTAATAGAATTACGATTACTTTAATGGAGTTTTGCAAACTCAAGAAACTCTTCTACTTCTTCCTCATATTCCCTACACATTCTATCCTTTGACATCCACGATTTATCCATTTTGGGTTGGATTAGAATAGAAGTACCTACCCAAATTAATATAACATGTTAGCCATGATTTAGACATGTAACTCTACTTAGCAAGATACAAAGTGCAACTACAAAAATTTTGGAGTAAAATAGAGGGTACAAATAAAGTGTCAAAAGACAACATGAAAGTTTTGGAGTAAAATAGAGGATACAAATGCAATATATAATAATGTAACCGTCTGTTTACCTGAGCTTCAACTTTTGATGACCTTAATCCAGTCCTGAAGGTCTTTGCTTCATCCTTTCTTGCAACCAAAATATGGCAGAGCTATTTTTAAGCTACAACAGCATTTAATCATTTCATGACCATAAAAACATGTGTACATCAAAAGATGTGTAATGCAGAAGCATAAATGATGTGTACATCAAAGCATATAAAAGACGGGTACTAGCATAGGCAGTTGAAAATTGGACCTTATATCAATCAACTGTGGTAATGCAGAAGCATAAAAGATGTGTACATCAAAAGCATATTGCTAAATAATGTATGCTAATCAGTTAATTTTATTAAGCAACATCAATAGTATAACAAATAGAACTTAAGGAAATCAAAACCTTAGAAACATAGGAGGTAGTAGCATAGTTAGGTCAGCCTCACTCTTTGAATATACATAGAAGCTACTTTGATCAGTGGCTCAGTATGGAGCATAGGAGGTAGTAGCATAGTTAGGTCAGTCTCACTCTCTGAATATACTTAGAAGCATCCAGTGTCAGACTTAATAATTTACTATCAGAACTGATCATCCAAACTGGTCATGTGATCACATACAACATGGATAGGAAATATACAATATGCAATATCAGAACTGAACTGTTCCTTATCAGTATCAGAATTGAATAATTCAGCATTATAACTGAACTATTCCGTATCAGCATTGTGTATCAGCCATCAAAGTCAGTAGCAGATAGGTATCAGAGCTCAAAAGAATAGATACTAAAAGCAATAGCCAGTATCAGAGCTCAGAAGTAGGAACTAGACACTGAAGACTTAAGTAGCATGTATTTAATTAGTATATAACAGTATACATAAGTGAAATGAAAATAATTAAATTCGAAGATACGCATCACAAATATAGAAAAATGTGCAGCAATAGAAGTACTGTTTCACAGCACATAAGCACATATAAATGATGCTTAACAGAGGATTGTAATTTGTAAGCATAATAGTCTTGGCAGGAAAAGAAGATCTCAAACTATGCTATCCTGAATCGTGCAATGAAGCATATAATTGACGGTTGACTACAAAAATGTGTTGCAAAGCACTGAATAGTGCTAACAAATTCTTAATGCTCTAGCCGATAATGCTGGGAGGAAGGATAGAAGAATATGTAAAATTAACAGATTTGGTAGAAAATGTACAACTTTAGTGGCCACTATGAAGAACTCAGCCATCTCGATTCTCAAGTTTGAACAATGTTATAAGGAACTTGAAGAGGAATTTTCAACAAGCTCCGGAAGGGGACACACACAAATACCTACATTATCGTCTTCTAGTTTATGAAAGAAACACTATAGCTTGTTATCTATACTCTCAATTCCACCCTTCTGTTTTAACCTCCTTCAATATGGTGTGTTTTAGTATAAAAAATTAGACTATTAACTTTTTATGTTTAAATCCTTAAAAAAAAAATAAAAAATAGCTCAATTTCTGAAACAAGAACACATCCATAATAACTCAATTTCTTCTACATGACTACTACTGGATGCAATTTTGTAACGGTTAATTTTATTATGCTAAATGGATGTATAGAGTATAGTCTTATAGATTGCAAATTCCCTTACAAAGTATAATTGTATGTCATAAACGATGCCCACTTTAATAACCCAAATTACCATGATCATGCCCTGACATGTCAGCCACTTTAAAAATAACCCAAATTACCACTGAATAAAACATGAAAGGCATTCTCAATGAATCAAAATTAAACAATAAAGCTTACAAATTTTGAAGTTCAAAAGTACTTGAACTCCCCAACCAAAAAGAAGTTAAAATTACTTGTGACCACTGAATCAAAAATGAATGCCTATGAGAAAACACATATGTAGCTATCAGTTTAACCCTCTAAAGTGTCATCGATTGAATTTGATAAAGAAGCTATAAGGAAAAAATTTGTTTGTTGAACCCTTAGTTGAACCCTATGTTGAATTTGAGGAAGAAGCTATGAGTACACTGCAAAAACCCTAAGTTGAACCATTAGTTGCAATGCACAAAGAAAAAAAATCCTAAGTTGACGAACGAAGTTGCCACCAAAAAATCCTAACATGAAGAACGAACGAAGTTGGCACAAAAAATCCCTAGACATAAAATTGAATTTCATAGAGAAAAAATCAAAGACATTATACCGCACGGTGAAGATCGGAGTTGCCGCATTGTGAAGAACGGTTAGGATTTTCTCCAGAGCAGTTAGGGTTTTCTCTAGAACGAAGTTGTCGAAGTGGAGGAGTTTCGAAGTGGAGGAGTTTTCTCCAGAGCGGTTTCTGAGAGGGGGTGAGAGGGGTTTCGAAGTGGAGGGTTTCTGAGAGGGGGAAGAGGAAGAGAGGGAGAGAGGGGTTTCTGAGAAGGGGAGGGATGAGTTTCGAAGAGAGCGGGGGAGAGAAGGAGTTTTTCGTTCTGCTACCTTCTTATGCCCCAAAATTATTTGAGAAAAAACCATCAAGAATTTTAAGAACTTTGAAATTATTACCATAATGGCAGATAAAAAAAATCGTGGCAAATTTTCCGCATATACATTAGTTAACGGTTATTATCAAAACGTCGATATAAAAGATGCTCTTTCTTGACGGATCCTTCGAAACCGTCAACATATATGCTATAAAATTGCTAAAGTAACCAAAAAAATGTCATCTCTTGAAGTAAGCCTAAAAACGTCAAGATAACCACTATTGTTGACGGTTTATAACGACTGTCAACTTATAAACTGTCAAGAAATGCCATTTTTATTGTAGTAAGATAAGTAAAGGAAATAACTGACCATGCACTAACTACATGAATCATGCATAAGAACAACGTCAAGTATGTAGGGCTATCAAGTCAAGAGTATAGAGTAATGGTACACTAGTAGGCATATATAGGTATAAGGTATAACATGTACGCTACACTAACAAGGATAAGGTATATAGCAACGATATGCTATCAGTAAGGCATATCGTGTAATATATATTAGCAGTCAAGTAAACATGCATATTGCATTGGCAATGATATACTAGCAATCAAGTTTAGTTATAAGGTATATCACGTACGCTATACTAACAATCGGGTACACGCCCAGGCTTAGGTGACTACATGCCTTATGATGTTCTTTCCATCCCGACACGACATGACACGATGACATGCAAACAAGTACAATTAAATAACAGAAAACAGGTGCAATATGATATGCATGCAATGTGTTGATTGAATACAAGTACTTGCCTTTTCTTGAACAATGGTAATGTCTTCCAAATCCACCTAAAAGTAGAAAACATGATTTTTAGAGAAAATCCAAAAATCTTCCTAATCAAATTCTAATGACTTAAGCCAACTCTATTAGCTAACCACCTTAAATTATTAAATTCTAAATTCTATGGATCACTCTCATACCTACTAAAGCCAGTAACACACAAAGCCCTAAGTTTATGATTCCTTTCCTTTTAACCAAAACTCAATGGGCTGGCCTGGCCTAAGACTGAACCACTCAAATCTATTGGCTTAGCACATGAATTACATAATAAGATTAATATGGTCAAAGCCTGGAGGCTCCACTGACCTAAATATGTCATTCAACTACCAGTAAGTTAATTCAAAATAAAAACCCCGCCCAAATCCCATATAATGCTGATCAAAAGCCAACTCTGGATCACAAGCTCAAAGCTCACCTAACATTACTATCAATACCCAAATCCTTTTATTAAAGCCTGCAGGCCCAAGTTCAAGTCTGTATAATAATTCATAGGTTTAGAACCTACACTGGCTGACCAGTTCAAACGACCAATAGCAAGATTTAAACTAAACCAACTGTCACTAACAGTAACCCTACATTTGAAATGGCAGTACAGAGCAGCAGCTAAATGCTACATCATGTCGTGTACACCGCTATGAGTCCTCGGGTCTTTCACGTGATCGATCTCGAGTCTAGTTCACATCCTGGACACAAATCCGCTGTCTGCCTTTGAAAGTACATATTCCCCCGCTATCAACTCTGATGTTAAACCGAGAAGGAATAGAGCAAAATATACCTGCACCGAGTTGCTTCGAAAGGAACTAGGGTGTCAAACTCGTATTCCTGTGTCCGATATCGCTGTCTCCACGTCCAAGGTGGTGGCATATCTAGCTCAGAAATTAAATCGAACACATGATAGGCGAGAGTAAGGATTCGATCAACTGATAGTGTTTGAAAACTCTAAAGGAATCATTTGAATAGAACAATTAAAATTAGAAAATATTTGAGTCGTACCCCACTCAATGTACACATATGAGTGGTGCACCCCACTCGATTCACCATATGCATAAGTAATCCCTCTTATGACGGAAATCGTTAGAAAAAAATGATTCGTGTCGTTTGTCATATATTTATGACCGAAATACCCTTCTGTTTATTTCCTAACGGTCTACAGTCCACCCTCTTTATAATCCTTACCTACTCTTTCTTCTAAAACAACCCCCGTCCCTCTTTCTTCTCCTCAGATCTTCATTCTGCCCTAAAACCCAAATCTGACCACTCGAAGCTCCGCTCCCATAGCCGACCACTCGAAGAACTTCAAGGTTTGCACTCTCTCTTCCTCTCTTTCCTCCTTTTTCTCAACTAGTGTGAACAATCTGTTTTTGGCTCCACCATTTTTAGGTTTTACATCAAAATTTTGGCTTTTGTAGGAAAAATGTCAAATATGCTCGAAGCACACTCACCTTGCAGATGAGTGTTCATTTTTGAGCTCACCTTGCAAGACTGTGAACTACAATGGGATTCGTTACCTGTCGAAGTCTAATACGAAGGCAAATTCCGGAAGAAAATTTCTGAAGTGTCCTCTTTGCTCGAATTTTCAGTGGCTGGATGAAGCAATTTGTGAAGGCATACGCGAAAGTTCAACTTTCTCAATGCGAAGAGAAGGGTGTTTCGCGTGTGGTGACTTAAGTCACTGGAAGCAACAATGCCCTTGGGAGAAAGCCCCTTGTCCTAATCCTAATTATGGAGGAAAAAGAACCGTGATGGTGTCGAAGAGGGGCCACAGCTATGGAAGACGATTCTTACAATGTCGAAAATGTAACGGTGCATTCAAATGGTTGAATGAGGCTGTTGAGTGTAATAACGACCGCTCTGAGTCAAAGTTTCCAGTTCAAATTGTAGTGAAGACAACTCTAGAACAGTTGTGTAAGTCATTTGAAAAAGACGTGGCTATGTAAACCTGGAATTGCATAATATACATTCACTTTCAGACTTTATATATTACTTGTTAAAATATCTTCTTGACTTATAAACCTGGAATTGCAAGCTGGAATTGATATAGTCTATAGTTTTCAACAGCTTCTTAACAAAGCATATTTCAACTAGCTGGAATTGCAAGCTGGAATTGACATAGTTTTCAACAGCTTCTTAACAAAGCCTATTTCAACTAGCATCCTGGAACAGAGTTACAAAATGATGTCCAACAGAGTTACAAAATAAAGAGAGTCTATATAAACTGATGTCCAACAGAGTTACAAAATGATGATGATGTAGTGGACCTTAACAAAATACTGGAACACAAACATAGTCTATAGTTTTCAAGTCATATTTCAACTAGCATCCTGGAGGCATCGGGACTTGAGTTCCTGCTAGTTTAGTCTTCTTTTTTCCCCTTGAAACCTTTGGCCTCTTGTAGACAGTGTTTTTCATCTTTCGTTCCTTAGGAGGCCTTGGTGGCCTAGGTGTCCTTGCTCTTTTGCTGTTCCCTCCAACTGGTCCTCCTTGGCACCCTCTAGCATTGTGATCAGCCGGTAATTTACAACGGCCACAAATCCTCTGCTTCTTGGATGCTCTTGGCAGCTCGTCAGCCTCCAACCTCCTTGCCCCTCTTGGTCTCCCAGGTTGTCTATGTCTACCAGGTGGGCCAACTTCGTACGCTGGCTGCAAAGTAGACATTACAAATAAGTATACTATACAAAGTAAAGTATAACCAAAAGTGTAATACAAAGTAGTGATTGTTTACTGGATCCCATAAGGATTGGTCTGGCAAAGGAACAATCTTCCCAGCATAAGCCATCTTATAGATAGTGGCATGATAGTATGGACTTGTGTACCTGTACATATTAAACAAGGAATTAGCACAATAAAGATATTAGCTTAAAAAGTCTGCTTCTATACTCACATAGTCTATGTGGGCCTGCTAGGTAACAATGCAGCTATAGCATGGACACATGGGATCCCTGTTAAATCCCATACGAAGCAGTCATAAGTCCCAATACGAGTATCAACAGTCCATCTGTTCTCGATTGAGAACACACTAGTTACACAAAATAAGCCCTCAGCAGCCCCAGTAACGTGATATCTGTTCACTTGCTTTACCCTTTGATCAATCACTTTCTGTGCTCTAGGAGTCGAGTCCAAGTCACTCCATTTCATTGAAGTCATTTTCTTCTCATATATCAACTTCATTACCATCATATGGAACATCTCTACAAGCATTGTGATGGGTTTACTTCTTAGTTCACCAATCCAATTGTTGAAACTTTCAAAAAAGTTATTGGTAATATGCTCACACTTTATTGTTGTCTCGAAATATGCTCTGCACCACCTTTTGGTATGAAATGGTATGAACTTAAGTTCAGATACTATAGCATAATGTATGAATTAGCATGTATCAGCATGAATGTATGAACTTAATATATGAATGAACTTATCTTCAGTTCAGATACTTTACTTAATGTATCAGATACTTATCTTCAGTTCAGTTCAGAAGATAAGTATCATGTATCCATGTATCAGTAAGAAAATTTGCATATGAATTAGTAGAATACCTGTTTCTGCTCTCTGCTATAAGGTATTGGTGACCAATAGGACATTGCTTCTCAATTGCTTCCATATACTTAGCTTGGTCTACCTGTCTGTAGGCACTAGCTGCACCCCATGTAAGCTGCTTCATTTGCTGGCTACCATTCACATGGGCTTTGAAGTTCTTGTAGAAGTTCTTGAAACAAAATCTATGTGGGTATCCATAGAACTCTCTCTCCACAGCTAGTCCTAGGCCTTTTTGCCTGTCAGATATGAAGGTCACCCTTTCTCTATGTTGAAGCAACTTGTCCTTAATAAGAGTAAGAAAATGTCCCCATGTTGCCTCACTCTCAGACGTGCATATATAGATGGCAAGTGGGAATAAACTATTATTTCCATCCAAAGCAGTTGCTGACAAACACACCCCTCCGTACTTTCCTTTTAGATGACAGCCATCCAAGCCAACTAATGGTCTGCACCCATGTATAAATCCCTCCCAACTAGCTTCATATCCAACACAGCAATATCCAAACTCCAGAGTCCCTAGTATATTTCCACAGAAAGCTACACTCCCTGTCCCATATACATAACATAAGTACATTAACTAATGCATCTACATTAACTAATACATAACATAAGTACATGAACTAATGCATAACATACATTTACATACCTGGGTTGGTAGTAACTATTTGCTTTGCAACCTCAGGGGCTTTCCTATAGCTTTCTTTATAACCCCCAAACATTCTCTCCCTCACTCTTAACAATGCTTTGTGGGCATTCCAGTATGAAACATTCACAGTATACTTCAACCACATTTGCTTTTGCATATCCTTGGCCTTCCATGAAGTATGGTGGGCCTTCATATCATCTTGCAATACCTCGGCTATGAATTTGCTATTAGCCATTCTATTATGCAAGTTTGAGGTGTGCCTACATGTGTGCTCTTCATTTAACTGTCTTAGTGTACATGTTGTCTTGTCAACACTATTAATTCTCACCCTACACATCCAAGGGCATGTTTCTTCTTGGCATACACACCATATTCTCGTACCATCATTTTTAATAAACTTTATTTTAAACCTGTTATTTATGGCACATGCTCCCAAATACTTTCTGCAGTCACCAGGAGTAGCCCATTGCTGCCATAGGACTAGGCCACTCACAACTGGAGCCCTGTTCTCCTCATCCATCTCACCACCACTATACAGGTCATCAACATCTCCTCTCCTTTTTCCTCCCATCCTTCTTCCTCTCCCTCAGAAGGGGATGAGTCAGGGCTTTGGTACTCATCTACAGGATTGATTTCATCAATTGCCAGCTTCTTCATTGACATCTTCTTTTTATGAGCATGTGACCTTTGATACTCTGTCTCTTCCCCCCATTATTCTTTGTTATTATCTGGATCCACAATATATTCCCCCCAGAAGTCATCTACATGCTCAATTTCTGTGTCATCTTCTTCATCTGCTGCAAATAAACATTACAAATTGTGTTAGAGAACAAATAATTAAGTATAACATAAAGAGTCATCTTCTTCACCTGCTGGTACAAAAGACTCATCAGATTCTGTGTCATCGTCTTCAACTATTGGTTCATCTCCACACAACTGAGTCTCATTTTGTGTACCAAACTCTTTCACAGGCTGTGACCCAAGCTCTCTGTCTTCTTCATTTTCCAACTCCTTCTCAGAACTGTCAGTAGAATACGTTGGTTTGTGTTCTACTTTCTTCATGTTCTTCTTAGAGGGAGTGTCAAACTGTGGTTTGTGTGCTACTTTCTTCATAGGCTGCCTAGTATCAAACTGTGGTTTGTGTGCTACTTTCTTCATGTTCTTCTTAGAGGGAGTGTCTTGCTCAGTAGGAACTGCCACATCTTCTAAGTAAATATATAGCTCTCCATTATGATCAGGCATTTGTTTACTGAACATGTCCAACAATCCACCATCATTCAACAACTCTACTGTTTCTCCATCTTTTAGATTATCAATCCAATAATACTTAAATGTGGCCTCTAGATGGTTACTCTCAACTACATAGGGAATATCCAACAAGCTTATTAGGTCAGGGTCGACTTCATTCACAACTGAAGTATCCTTCATATGGAATCTGACCATATAATTCCTGTAAAATTAAACTTTCAATAACGGAGCATATAAATTCACTAACAGTGCATAGAATCAGCACAAAAAAATATTTGTTCACTAACAGACTTCATACATTCACTAACAAAGCATATAAATTTACTAATAGCTTTCTATGTTCTACCCAAATTCACTAACAGAACAAAATGGAAACAAACCCTAAGTGTTCGAGAAATATAATACCCAATTCACTAACATTCACTAACAGAACAAAATGGAAACAAACCCAAATGCACTAACATTCACTAACAAAGCTTTCTATGTTCTACCCAAATTCACTAACAGCACAACAATTTCTATCCAATTTCAAATAATTTCATCAAAATATAATGGAATCAGTGTTCGAGAAGCCCTAAATCATACTATTTTAAATAGAAACAAACCCTAAGTTCCTACTCAAATAAAATGCTCATTAATGAGAAAAGCAAGCTTCAGCAACAAGTTGAATCGTTGCAGAATGAAGCCATGAAAAAGGATGGAAAGATCGCTGATCTCAATGCCATGGCTGCAGCATTGCAGCTTGAGGAGACTCAACCAGCTGCTGAACAACAAGCTGCTGAATATGCTGCTCTAAAAGAAGTCACAACAAGATCAACGAGGGAAAAGAGGTTGAGAGGACCATCACCGGCAGTAGCCGATGAAGATTTTACTCCTATGGGGAAGAATACAGTAGCAGAAGAGGTTACTAAAAAGCGGAAGACAATTGTCGCTCCGAAACCAAAACCTCCAGCCAAAACTAGGGGACGAGGAAAACATAAAAAGACAGAATCGAAAGAATCTACTAAACCCAAGATGGACCCCAAGACGGCTAAACTAGTGAGAAATGGAAAAATACTGAAGGAATGTGATGACCTCCAACTTTGGGGGGATGCGGATGAAGAGCTGAAGAAGCTTTACAGGAGCATTGTATTCCCCAGAAAGATAAGTTTAGAGTATGTATTCTGAACTCGATCAATCTTCAATTAATAAGGAAGAATGGACATTCTCCGTGACAGTTGGACAACAAATGATCATTCTTCGTGTCTGTTGGACGGATAATGATCATTCTTCATGACTTTTGGACGGCGAATGATCATTCTCCGTGTCAGTTGGACGATGAATGACTTTTTTTCTTCTTTTTTCCTTTTCCTTTTTAGTCTTTTTTTTACAATTATATCCTGAGAATCTCTATTAAGTTAATCTAAACTAAATTTATGTGCAGTGATATTGTATACATGAATGACCCAAAAGAGGGAGAAAAGGGAGTTGTCGTCATCCTGTCAGCAAAAGACATATAAGACATACTCAACTATGAAGACATGGAGGCTAGCATACTCAACGTAATAATAAAGAAGATGAAAGAAGTTCAAAACTTGAAAAGAAACTACGTCCAGCCAAGTTCACAGGACGTGCAATATAAGTGGTCTGCATTCATGTTGCCCAATACATTGGTAAGAATCAAAACTGAAAAATCCCTATTCATGTGTACATCGATAAAAATGACATAAAAACTTACTATTTTTGGGAAACAAAGAATCATTGAGCTTGCCTTTGAACCCAAAGCAGCATCCGACGCCGTTGAAATTTTTAAACAAGATGTAGAAGACTTCATCATGGGTTTAGAGGACGACATAGAGTGGCTATTCATTCCACTCTTTAATGAAGTGTCCAAACACTATATGTTGCTCATATTCAACTTGAGCTCCTACGAATGGACACAACAACTCCTTGTGGCAAAACATGTACAAAAAGGGCAAGGAGGATGGAGAATTAATAAAAAAGACCATAGAGCCTATCGTTAGGAGAAAAATTTTGACGATGAGGGAAAAGAAGCCCGACGATGATGGAGTATGAGAGCACAGATCTGAAATGTTCTACACAATGCCCACAACAACTAGCACCCAATTGCCTCTTGTACACGGTATTTTATATGAAGTGCTTGATGAATCTCCCTTCGAATTCCCGAGAGAAAAAGACAAGGTCGTTCACCAGATGGTTACAAAGATGAGGTTGGAATGGGCTAACAAGTTGCTTTCAAGTAAACCCCATGTAATAATGCCATAAGTACCAACCTAGCAATTACATTGTAAACAACAATATAAATGGGCAAAGAATTTCTTTCTAGATCTTCTGTTTGTCTTTTATTCTTCTGTCTGCATCTTTTGTAATGTCTGCGCTGTCTTTTATAATAAAATTATTTTTGAATTACATTTATATTATTTTATACATATCATTTTTTGAATGGCTATTCCCCGTGTAAATCTTACGGAGAATGGTCATTCTTCGTGTTAAAACCACGAAGAATGACCATTCTTTGTGTCAAAATCACGGAGAATGGCCATTTCTCGTCCTAAAATGTAGGAGAATGGCCATTCCCCCTCTCAAAAATTACGTATAATGGCCATTCCCTGTGTTAAAATTATGGAGAATGACCATTCTCCGTGGTAAAATCACGAAGAATGGCCATTTCCTGTGTTAAATGCAGGAGAATGGTCATTCTTTGTGTTAATATCACGAAGAATTGCCATTCTCCTTGTTAAATTGACAGAGAATTACCATTCTTTATATTAAAATTGACGGAGAATTGCCGTTCTTCTTGTTAAATTGACGAAGAATTGCAAAAAAAAAGTTGGGTAAATAGAAAAGAAAAAAAATAGTACATAATGATAATCAAATCAACGACGGTTTATTTGATTCCATTGGCTTTTTGTCGCTATCTCGTTTTTGTACTTTACAATTACGAAAACGGTGACCCAATTTTCAACAAACTCTACAAATTCTAGGCTTGGGATAGTCTGACTTACTTTAATCTGGCTTGATCTCCCTTGTGAAAGCCTTCCTTTTGTTGCTACCGGATTTGGCTCTTTAAAAGATTCATGCACTCCATGAATTGTATTAGCTACCATTTTTTCTTCTTCACCAATATCGGTCACCATTTTTTGCAACCCAATCTGCACAGACGACATCAACTCTGTTTCCTTCTCTTGAATTTTGCTTTTTTTTACAATAATACGTAAACAGATTAACTTGTTCATTAATACCACCATACGTTTTGCTCTTAATACTGTTTAGGTGGATGAATCTCCTTTCTACGCTATGTCCGGAGAGATAACTCTCTTTGCAATCCTTGAGCCAACAAGTTTTTATCAAGTTCTTTGGAATATCTGCCAATTGCAATCTCTTCATTGCTGAAAAAAATATGCCTACAAGGAATCCCCTTGGTCTCCATCCATAAGCAGTCACAGTTTATGATGTTGTCGACACGATAAAATGTAATCTTCCGGTTGATACTGTTTGGCGACAGATAGTGCAAACTTCTGCATCTCTTATGATGTGATGGTGGAGAATAGTATATTTATCAGAACATGTGATTTCCTTTCTTACCTCTATAAACATTTTTTTAGTGTAAATTGCTGCAAATTGATCTTCTATTACGGCCACGCTAGTTTGTTTCACAACTAGTGTTGAGAGTTTATCAGTGACATGCTTACTCATCTGGCCGTAACATAAGGCCGCCAAACCGTGGTCACAATGTTGAAGGGCCTTCCATAGTGGCAGCTTCTTATTTAATTTTTTTCAGAAATGCGTTCATTGATTCACATCTATTTGTTGTAGTAGAACCACCAAAATAATTTCCACATAGGAATGTGTCCACCCATCGCTCCCTCATTCTGTACAATGCAGTGGTCCACTCATTATTCTCTATATTATAATCCCTTAGCATCTGCTGCCAACGGTTTTCAAATTCTTCGACTGAATAGTAACTGTTTAGAAAATATGGACAATAACTAAAGTTTTAATATTGTAACAACTACATACATCAAAGTAAAGTACCAAGTGTGAGATGTACCTTTTAATCAGATTACTCAATTCTTTTGCAAAACCATCTCGGTGTACATGTTTGGTTGAATTGTTTAGGATATACCATAAGCACGTTCGATGAACTACGCTGGACATTAAATCCTCAATTGCTTTATTCATGATTTGCAAACATCCATGAGAACTGTCTCTGGTAATTTGCCATTCATACACTCTTGGAATTTTTGTAAAACCCAAGAATATGTCTCAGCAGACTCTTTATGGATCAATACAAACCCAAACACACAAGTTATTGCGTGATTGTTTGTAGCCACTAGAACCACCAATGGCATTTGACATCTATTTGTTTTATATAGAGAATCAAATGCTAGTGAATCTCCAAATAATTCGTAATCGAATCGACTTGCACCATCAGCCCAAAAGAGATGGATCAATCTGGAATCTTCATCTACCTTGTATGCGTAGAAGGAATCTGGGTCAATGCCCTCCTTAGCTTGAAGAAATGTAAGTGTTGTCATAGCATCAACATCGTCTAGTGCTCTACTATCTTTAGCTAAAGCATTGTATAAATCTTTTTTCGTCCATTCAACCTTATCCCAGCACCATTCTGGTGGACAAATAAATTCCATACCTCTGAAGTCGTCATCCCGAATTGCTTCATAAGCTTAGCTTGTTCCAAATCTGTGGGTGATATCTTACGATGGGATCTAAAAAAAACTGTTTAAAAATCATTCGCCAGATTATGGTTGTGATGTACTCAAAATTTTTTGACAACCCAAAAATTTGTAGAAATGGTATACCTAAAACGAAAAATTGCTTTACAACCACTTCTGCTTTCACTTCTTGGCTCACGAACCCTGTTAGGATCTTCAATGTATTTCTTCTGTCTGAATCCCGCATTTGAACAACACCAACTACGGACCATCAGATCCCAGATTTGTTTTTCTTTACTTCGTTCTTTCTAACACTGAAACCAACTGTTTTTGAATATATCCGGTAGAATGTCTCTGCTTCTTCAATAGAGTTGAACTGTAAGCCAACAATATCTTTATGTAAGAGATCGCTTTGATCTTTGATAATATTGGCAGACTGTAATATTTTTTTTATCATCGCTCCATCGAAATCCAATGGAGATTCACCATCATCCCTAAAAATAGAATTAAACAAAATAAGTATGAAAAATCAATGTAAAAATATAATGTATTTCTTAAATCTATTAGAAAGGGTGAAGCGAAATAACATTTCGTTGTTTACGTTGATGTCATCGTCATCGTTATGATGCATTTCTTCGTTATTTTTTTTCTTTTGTACTTTATCATCTCCTAAGTTAACAGCATCCAATCTTTGCTCATCATCCAAATCATCTGACACCGCTATTGAAGTGAAGCTTTCTTCATCAACTAATTCTTCCACATGTCTCTCAATTTCTCCATGTGACACCGCCATTGAAGAAAACAGAGTGTATTAGAAACCAACAGAAGAAACGAAGGACAAGAACAATACAAACAGAAAAAAGCTTGAGTGATCCTAAAAGCATGCATAATTTTAACGAAACAACTTCCAACAACATAAACTTTTCATCTTCTGTGTACATGTTTTATTGAACACTATGAGGACCATGATTTTTGGGAATTATTTTTTATTTTATAGTATTTCTAACTATTAGGTTATATTGTCTATTTAATTAGGATTTTATATGTACTTTTTTGTGTCTTTAATTTTTGGAGCACAAGACATTATCTCTCGAAATATCCTTCATGAGTTATGTAGTAGACATGATGGCCTTCAATTTGGTATATCATGTCCCATCCAAATTTGTCCCCTAGCATCTTTTTGACGTCGCATAACTTCGGGTCAAATTTAGGCAATTATATTATTTACCATAATTCCAAACCTAACTTTCCATGTGAGTTCGGAACTCGATATAGATCAAAACCATTTGACCTAATATATGGTTTTGATCCATTTTGAGTCTACGACACACATGCCAAGGATATGCCACTTAATCGAGTTCCCATGTGTTATTTATTTGTGAATGGCACGAGAGACTCATGGGTTAACTTTTCGAGTTCGATTTGATTAAAAAATATATTTGGACCCTAACCTAGCTAATCCCACCTGGTAGGAAGTCATGTTAGGTTTCCATGACTTAGTAGGATTATTATGGATTTATTTTGGGATGTCATACAGTAAATAGATTTAAATACAATTTTGTATATATATGATTATATTTATAATAGCCTATTACTGTATATAAATATGGTCTTAGCCATGGATAAGTTCTGTGATATACATCGACTAAGAATTTTGGTACGGTTAACGTGGTTGTGTGTTTTGACTAGTATTTTAGCCATGGTAGGGAAGGCCGAGCCATAGGTGTGTTCTAACTAGAAAAACCAGGCCAAGTTGCGACTTAACCCTCACACATGAATTATTTAATTATTAATTGTTTTGTTTACTTTTAGATAACCCGGTTGTACTAATTTAGCCCGAACTGGGTCCGAACCGAATCCAAGCTTTTGTAGGCATGTAGTGAGACCAAAGACGACCATGTAGACATATTTTATGTGTGCACAAATATTTCTTATTTATTTTTTAGGAATTGACGACTAATTTCTAAATATTTATTATATGTAAATTATAGGCATTATTAATATTAAATAGCATTTTAGAATATTGTACGATTTTCTGGAGCCAAATAAGGAGTGCGTAGGTTATGTTCACCAAAAACTACTATTGGGCTATTTTAATTGTTATTAGGATTATTATTATCATTAATGTTATTGTTGTTGTTATTATTAAACAAAATTATTTACTATTATTGGTTATATTTATTTTATTATCAAATAAATGTTATTATATATGTTCATATTTATATAAATAGGCTCTATAATAGGAATAGATAGTATTGAGGTTTTATTTGGATTTTTATAGAGATTATTATATAAGTGTATACGAGAAAATATAGATATACGTGTGCATATAAATATGTTTATACTAGAAAAAATAAATAAAATAAAACAAAACATATTAGATCGGGTACTATTCAGTGAACAGTACCCATCACCATCCGACCCCCTAAGAACCGAAGTCGAGCCCAGCTGAACTAAAACCGAGCAAAACCCGACACTATATATATAAACGAGAGGGAGGGGGGTTCATGATCAAAAAAACCCTAAATCCTAGATGCTGAGCGCCTCCCCACGACCTCTCTGGTTACCCTGCGTGCCACCCACCGCCGAGGCTACCGCCGTACGCTATTGGAGATGGCCAAAGTCGGCCAGAAACGCATACGCGCATGACAGCAGCAGCAGCAGTGTACAACTTTCGGGCTGTCTTTGTGGCGACTTTTCGTCGTGTATACGCGTTCGTTTTACAAGCCCCTTCCTCATGTAAAATCCTGAACTAACCCTCTCGGATACTCATCAATTAGTTTGAGTAGGATTGAAATCGATTCGACAGGAAATCGACTCAAAGTCGATGGAAAATCCTGTCCTGAAACAGGGTATAGAACAGTCCCAACACCCAAGTTGGAAGGCCAAATAATGGCAAACCGTAGATAGTCAATAAAATCTATCTGAACAGTATTTTAGTCAACCTAAACAACATCAAAACCCTTTTTGTAGTTTTATTTTTCATCGAATATATGTTGAGAAATTCATTTCCCAAAACGGAGAAAAACTACGTTCAAAACAATTTTAATTTATGAAAAACCTTCGATACGACGTGCGTCCCGCTAATCCAAGCGACGTAGTCATGAACCGAAAGCATCAAAAGTTGCGTATCAGCTTCGTGAATGTGTGGGCTTTGACGGAATTCAAATTGGTTGCGTGTGTGCGACGAATTTGATACGTATCCGTCGAAATTTACCGTATCGACCTCTTTGCAAATTTTCTAATTTCTTTGTGCACGTTCGTCAGATCGAGTTGTGCCAACATGACCATATCATTTTTTCGGTCTTGTATGCCAAGTTTGGTCTGATTCTGAGATAGTTGATCGGATCGCCATTTTGCGGGTCCCACGATCCGACTCAACGTGCGATTTTATGCACGGTCCACCGGAATCCAAAATTGGACATACCGTTGGGTTTATATCATCAAAATGAATTCGTAGACATATAGTTTGACGAATTTTGAGACCATTGACTCTGGCACGCTTATCGGTGCAAAGCGGGTCCAACGGCGGATACGTTTTGACCCAAAATTACTGTTTTGCCCCTGTGTCCAGAATTGGACTTAAGGACTGGCAATCCTAGCTAATTTGACTAATCTGGAAACGTTGGTAACATTTATTACAGCTTCTGGAGGCAGTTGTGAGACTTTGACTTTCTGACTTGTTGATTGGCGATATATTATTGGTTCTCCGTGCCACCCTCAGGCAAGTATACCTTGCCAAATCGTACAGTACCTTTTATATGCATGTTCTTTAATTCCTTAGTATTCTTTATCCCATCATATTCATGATTATTTTATCGAGTTGCGGTTACTTACCTTGTTTCAGTTCTACTTATCTTGTTAGCGTAAATTTACATTCTTGATATACATCTAGTGTGTGTTATATTGCCTTCGTGACCACTCGTGTTTTGTGATAGAGTCGTCTAGTCCTACACTACTGACTCTCATGATTTGACTTGACTTGACTTGACATGACTTGAGTAGGACTTGAGTTTGACATTCTATAGATTGGGGGTGCTTACCTTGACTATGGTATATGGGATTATTTCACTAGGAATGGCTACCGTCTCGATTGGAGTGCTTACCTTGACTGCGATTGAGACACTATAGATTGGGAGTGCTTGCCTTGACTACAGTCTATAGATTTGACCTATTAGCCACGACTAGTATGGCATGCCAGTGTCTTAGGACCTTTGTGTTTTAGATCTTGGTATCTTAGTTATTCTGACTCGGTTGATTTCTTTCATTATTTTTTACTTCTCTGCATACTTGTATTGTTACTTTTGGCTTGTATATTACGTATCTTACTAGTCCTCTGAGGACCTGGTGATCTCTCCAGGTTATAGTCGAGCTGGTAGAATCGATGGATGGTTATGATTTGTGCCTGCAGGGTTCAGGTACCGTTGGGCATGGTTTCCTTTTATTATTCTCTCGTGCTGCATAGTCTTATCTTGATATATTCTGCTTATTAGCCTAGTTTATTAGACTCGTGTTTTCTTTCGAGTCTATTCGAACATATATGCTAGTGGACTGCAGACCACGAACCATATTGTTTATTTTTAATATTTATTATTATTATGTGGATTGAGATGCAGTAGATTCTAGAACAACCAGACAGCTTATACATATTCGATGTCACGACCCGCACCCACCGTGAGGGTACGAGTACGTAACAGCGCCCAGCCTACGTCGCAGTGTCGGCAGTAGAACGCTATCCTAGGTCACAACATCAAACAATATAATGCTAAGTAGTTTATACTCCCCGAATGGGGGTGACATAGCAGAATGTAAACTCAATCACAACTAAGGAAGAAGAAGCACGATATAATATAGAACTCAAATGAAATACAGATGATCAGAAGAGTCTAAGTGTCTAAGATAACATCTCAGTAAACATCCAGAAATACAAAATCTCAACTACAGAGTATGAAGAATATATACAATCCAGATCTAAAATGACAGAAATAGAGCCTAACTAAACTAGTCCTAAGACAACATAAGTAAGATAAAGCCTAACTAAACTAGTCTAGGCAGTAGGGGTAATGTCATCAGCTAGAGCTGGGTCCTCCTAAGAGTCCAGCTCACAAGTGTCGTCTAGGGCTGTCCCATAGAAGGTGCCAACACCAGCCACCTCCTCGTCCTCTGTAATGTTTTCAACAGGTCCAGTCAGGACAGAGCGAGCACAATACATCTCAACAGTTCATAGCAGGTTAGAAAATATAAACATGCAGTAGAGTAAGATACAGGAAACTGAATAAAGTATAGAATGTAAACAGAGAAGAACTGTAATAGAAATATCTACTATAAATAGAGAACTAATAGTGGCTAGTGAGTCAGAGTACAATATAGACATGTGAATGGCATAGGAGATTCTGGGAACTATACTATGGAGTGATTCTGGGAACTACACTACTTGGATATTATTCACATGTCTACTTCTACTCCTCCGTACCCCAATCAATACACAAGGATCCAGCCAGGTTATGTTATGATCCATACAATAGCCCACAAGGGGTGATACATGGTAGGCCCCAAAATGGGTGATTCTGGGAATGCCCATAAATGGATGATTTAAGGAAGACTCTGTGATCATGAGAGTACATGTCACAAGTGATCAATGAACCATAAAGTATAGTGATACACAATGTAAGTGAAACGCACAGAACATGTAGTATCCGATGCTCCCTGAGGGGATAACATCTCAAGAAAGGATCCATATAGTACTAATCCATGTTACCAACGTGACAACATCAAGTAAAGTAATCTAAAGTAGAAAAATAATTCTAACAGGATATAAAATAATCAGAGAATGTACTCGCCTGCTATCTGAGTGTCCGGATGAAATGTACTGTCCGAGGAGAGGTGTCTGGCTCCTAATCAGAACAGCACAAGTCACAACAAGTCTAAAATGATAACAAGATGCAATTGAATACATTCTACATGAATCTAGGTCAATCTAGGCCAAATCAACTCTTGGTCAACTCTGGTCAACCTAGAAGTCAAACTAGGTCAACTATGGTCAACTGGGCCTAAATAAGTCCATACTAGGTCAATCTAGTCTATACTAATCTATCTAGGTCTACCAAGGCAATACAAGCCTAGACCAAGCCATCGCACACATTTACATATAGGCTATACCATTACACTATCTACATTACAATAGATCAATATAGCTACCTACATACATATTTAGATACATACATATAGGCATTCAATATTACATATAGACATATACATTCATATATGTATAGAGAGGGATAGAAAGAGGAGTGAGGAAGAGTGACAAGTGTGTGAGTGTGTGATAAAGAGTGTCACAGTGAACATGAAAGAGGGTGATGTGTGTGTGTGTGTGTTCCTGGACCATGTGAACCTATGTTCAGTATTCTCAGGAAAATGTGTGAACTGAACATGTATGTGCGTGTGTTAGGGACAAAAGTGTGGGTGTTAGGAGGAATCAATGTGAGGCCTTGTGTGTCTCAGAAATTGACAGTAACATATGGTGTTGGCAGGAAATTAGAAAACAGTGTAGCGTTCCTCATACAATGTGTTAACAGTAAAACATGTGTACAGGCAAGCAATGTGTGTGTACTGTATAGTGAAAAGGAAAATTTGGAAAATAGGGTGTGCCACAGGAACATGTGTGTGTACTGCAGGAATTATATGTGTGTATACATTATAAAATATGTGTCAAACATTTGTGTGTGTTAACAGGGAATGGAAAGCAGTGTAGTGTTCCAGGAATTATGTGAACCAGTGTGTGTGTGTGTTAATGATACAATGTGTGCAGGAATCACATTAATGCTCAATTAATTTAGTTAAGAAAAGAAAACCAATCACAGTTAAATGGGAAAGAAAACCAATTCAGGAACCAGTGAGTTAATGAGAGGAACTTGTGGTTCCAGGAATTGATTCCCAGTGTGTGTTCAGTCACCCATGAAGCTAACCAACAGTGAACACAATAGGAACTCAGAATTCAGTTTATGAAGAGAACAACATTCACATTCTAGTTTTCTAATTAGAACTGAAAAACCACATCAAAACCAATGTATCAGTCGTTACACATTGAAGCTCAACCCCAAAGCCAAATCCCATTCATGAATCCAAAGTCCATTCATATATGTAAATCGAATTAATCAGAGGTTACCACACATGTGAGAATCATTGACAGTTTCAAAACATCAATTAAAATGGGATTTAAATGTTTAGGAAATAGGAAATGAATGTATCAGTCAATACCAGTCACCAACTAACCAATTCGAATTCAAATATTCAATTCCTCTTATCAAACCACCTAAACTACTATGTAATCAAACTAATATAGATTATTAATCATATATAGGATCTAATTTAGCAGTTAAAATCATAATTAAACCATTGACACTGGAATTAAACACTGAAACAACTATCAAGACTGTGCGCGCACCGAACATGACCCGTGCACAGTCAAATACATGTCCGACACGACATGAAAGTGTCTCAAAATCTGAGGACCTCGTGTCAGTGTCTGCCCCTAGGGCTGTGTCAAATATTAGGTGTCCATGTGGCGTATCCGTGGCACAGTTGATCCCGAGTAGCAGGGGAGTACACCTGTGCGCGCGCGCTGTACCCCTATTGTACCCGTGTCCAAAGCGACACGACACGACACGAAAATAACCTCAGTGCACCAGAAACCCATAAGCGAGCCTAAACCCTAATTTTCTATTCAAAAGTTTTCCTAAAATCAGATCGAAATCCCTTTTGGGACATTTCATCGAACACCTAGGTATCCAGTCAGATGCGTGTCCGATACGGACACGAAAAAGGTCCATCTTGACACGAAACCAATTCCTATAGCTAGGGGACTCCTAGGGCCTTCCAAATATGCAAAGAAATCAGGGAAACTATAGGTTTAGGGATCATTTACCTATTGATGAGCTTTTCAAGAAAAACCCCCTTTCTAGAACTTTTTCCTTTGATAGCAAACTCCACCAAATTGCTCTCCTACTGAAATTTCTCACCAATAACAGCAAGTATAGATGAATTAGGATCTAATGCAATTAGTTTGAGGGAAAAAAAGAATTAAATTGGATTTTCTATGAATTTCTAAAGATGGAGCATACCTCTCTTTCCAACTTGTGAACTTTCTAAAGGAGGCTAACCTAATAGAAGAGACTACTTATAGAGGGGAATCCCTAGGTGGGCTGGCCGGCCAAGCTTGGGTTAGGGTTAGGTTTACATGGTGTTGGGCTTTGGGCTTCTATGGGCTAAGTGGCTAATTAATGGTTTCAAAACCATAAGTCATGGCTTATGACTAAAAGCCTCTCTATTCTAACTTAAATTCTAAATGACCTATTAGGAATTAACTTAATGTTAGGTTAGGGTCACATGACCTAATCAAGTCACCACCACTAGGGTTAGCATCTAGGTTAGGCTCCAAAGTCAACACTAGTCAAAGTCTAGAATATCACTCAAATAATTTATACTAAAAATCACATAAATTCTAATAAATCTCAATAATTCACAATAATTCCAAAAATGACAAAAATACCCTAAAACTAGAAATGATAAATGAAATACCCTAATCACGTGGCTAGGCTCTAGATCACTATCTCTAGGGTTACACTAGCAAAACACCAAATCACAAGTCATATTTTAAATAGTTTAAAAATGATTAAAAATCACCAAAAATTATAATATGAAATAAATATCAATAAATAATAATTATAATTACAAAATTTTAAAATTACCCTCATCTGAAAAACTGAGTGTTACAATCCTACCCTCCTTAGAAAAATTTCGTCCTCGAAATTAAAATGTTCATACTCCTTCTAGGTCAAACCCCCACAATCAAAGTCTCAAAACTTAAACAAATCATACGATTTAAAAGGACGACATACATGGTCATGGCATACGGTGGTAGTGAAAGTCTCATCTAGGTATACAAGTCATGCTAAACCAAAACGGTCATAGGATATCAAAACATACAAGCAATCAGGGGTGTTAAACTGGAAAAGATACAGAAATAACAAATCATCAAAACTGTAAGGCAGTCTACCATCCTATATGAAAACTGGTACTTATCAAAAAAAAGATAACTACCAATTATCTATAAAGGGGTACTATTCAAAGAAAAATTAAAATCAAAAGTTCAAGGGACAGTTGTCAATAGCATTGAAATCCAATCATAATATATATTAAGAATATTTAGTCTCTATACGATCTAAGTTGATCAATTCTGGGAAATCAAGATTTAGGCAATATGGAGGACAAGGTCATCGAAGTCTGAGCACGAGCATACAAGAATGGAGATTCAGGTCATATTTAAATTTGATTCAATTGAGTACGAATCCAAGACATTAATGTGATAAGAAAGTATGATCAAGGTTGATTGGTCGTGATTAAGGGAGCTAGGATTCAATGATATTGAAAACCTTTTAGGGAAAACAAGGAAAGATTTCATAAGAAGTCAAGTTAATCATCTCTCTCTAATACCATCAAGTTTATCATTTGCCAATCATATTTTTCTCTCACAAGTCCCAATATAAAAATCAACCGTTATATGACTATCATCAAAAAATTTATAACCTACAGTCATCTAAACCTTTACCATGATCACCATAGACAAAATTCCAAACTTCTAAAACATTTTTCACGAAGCATACCCCTCTTATTTAGGTATCAACACTTATTCATTTAATCAAATTTTCAAATTTCTTCACCTCGTCCTAATTTAGATCTGAAACCTCTAAATCCAGTTTATGAAATCCTTGAACTTGTTTAATTCAAGTCTCGTATTTATTCAACCCTAATACCACTATGTCATACAAAATTTATTCTTATTTATAAATCAACCTTCATATTTTCTTCAACGTTCACCTTCAAATATTATCCTTTTGAATTCTACAATTTTTCTCCAATCATCTAAAATAATTCCTATAACTTAAAATCCTTGTGTTCTCTCTGTCTATAGTCACCCTCTTACAATATCTAGTTCAATTTCGCATAATCATTGAATACAATTAAATTCTCCTTTCCGTTTCTAAATTTCTACATACCCTTAGAGTAAAAGTTCCCAAGAATCAATAACGAAGATTTTCTAAGTTCTCAAAACTAGGTTGACATCTGATATCCTTATTAGTTTTTTTTTTGAAATACATCCATGAATTTCTCATAACCAAAATTTTCTTCGATTGTTTCTAAACTGATAACATTTATCTCTCGATTTCATTCTAAACCTTTACCACATCTCCATCTCGAATTTTTTATATTTGACATCCAACATTCTGATTCCTACAAAATCATCATATGATAACCAATTACGTCATTTTCGAACTAGATAATTTACGTTATTTCCTCAACATGTCTCAGGCAAAATGATATGAAGATTCAAGGGTTTCACGGTATAGCTGACAGAATTAGATACGAGACAGAGAATTGATGTAATCAGGACAGTTATATAAGACAAAGAATGATGGTAATAAAATATTGGCAGGAAGAGCATGATAATAGAATCTGTTCTGCTTTTCTGTTTAAAAGAGGGAACCATTTTGAAACCAGAGCTGTAATATCAAATCCAAGATAAGGTCTAACAAAATCATCGATTCATTATTTTAAGAAGAGATTCCTAGTAAGAAGTTACACAAAGGTTTACAATACAGCTAAAGCTACTCCTACTCCTAAGTTAAATAATGAGAAACAAAACAAACAAAACAAATTTTTTTTGAAAGACTGAACAAAAGTAGAGAAAACTTGTTCAAGAGCATTTAAGGTACAATCTGATAATCATATGCGTCTATCCAAAATTATGGTGCTCTAAATCCTCGTCATACTAGTAAGCAAGGCTACGATAATCACAGAGTCCTTGACTAAGGTACACACCTCTAGGTTCATGGTATTTAAAATTTTCCGCATTGTCGCATGCGACGACAAAAACCTTAAATTTCCACACCCGAGAAATACGTCCAAAATCTGACTATATATCCTCACTATGCCAGCTAACATGACTATCGAAGATTCTAGATCCCATAACTGAGGTGACCTAGCCCATATGATTTTTTTTCTCGAAGAAAAACAAACATAATAAAAGAGCAACAGGACAAAATTAATCAATCAACAAGGAACAGATGGAATCGGATTTCAGGATAGTTATAAGAGGCAATTGTAGAAATGGAATCGAGAAGAACGGAACTTACAGCAAGATCTCTAATGGTCTATGCATCCTCGACTGTCCTGACGATAGCTTGCCCTGCTGGTTTTCTCTGGTCTGCTGCTGATGCTGCATGAACCGCTGCTGCTAAGAGAAATCGAGAATGACGGAGAAAGGTCTCTGTACAGACGAAGGTGCACCTCCAATGTAGCAGAAACACCAACCTGAGTCGGCATAACAGGAGCTACGGTCTCGAGGCCCTGATGAATAGGACGAGAGGTGGCCAGCCTCTCGATAGTATTCCCCGAACCGAAGCGATGAGATCATGTCTCCATAAGCTTTATGAAGACAGGTCAAAACAAGAAGTAATTACTGGGAATAAAGCGAAATTTCGAAGGAGGACAGTTTATATTCAAGGGAAGACAATAAACAGCAAACTTATATAAAATGAATCTGATTAAGAGTTTTTCCTAATGTGATTGAGTACCTTCAAAAATATCCTAATCCTACTGCAGGCTGTAATAAAACTCTAGTTCGAATACCACTACATAAACTCGACCTGCATGGGCCACCACTAAAAATGTGTCACGACCCGCACCTACCGTGAGGGTACGAGTACGTAACAGCGCCCAGCCTACGCCGCAGTGTCAGCGGTAGAACGCTGTCCTAGGTCACAATATCTAACAATATAATGCTAAGTAGTTTATACTCCCCGAATGGGGGTGACATAGCAGAATGTAAACTCAATCACAACTAAGGAAGAAGAAGCACGATATGATATAGAAGTCAAATAAAATACAGATGATCAGAAGAGTCTAAGTGTCTAAGATAACATCTCAGCAACATCCAGAAATACAAAGTCTCAACTACAGAGTATGAAGAATATATACAATCCAGATCTCAAATGACAGAAATAGAGCCTAACTAAACTAGTCCCAAGACAACATAAGTAAGATAAAGCCTAACTAAACTAGTCTAGGCAGTAGGGTTAATGTCATCAGCTAGAGCTGGGTCCTCCTGAGAGTCCAGCTCACAAGTGTCGTCTAGGGCTGTCCCATAGAAGGTGTCAACACCAGCCTCCTCCTCGTCCTCTGTAATATTTTTAACAGGTCCAGTCAGGACAGAGCGAGCACAATATATCTCAACAGTTCATAGCAGGTTAGAAAATATAAACATGCAGTAGAGTAAGATACAGGAAACTGAAAAAAGTACAGAATGTAAACAGAGAAGAACTGTAATAGAAATATCTACTATAAATAGAGAACTAACAGTGGCTAGTGAGTCAGAGTACAATATAGACATGTGAATGGCAAAGAAGATTCTGGGAACTATACTATGGAGTGATTCTGGGAACTACACTACTTGGATATTATTCACACGTCAACTTCTACTCTCCCGTACCCCAATCAATACACAAGGATCCAGCCAGACTATGTTAAGATCCATGCAATGGCCCACAAGGGGTGATACATGGTAGGCCCAAAAATGGGTGATTCTGGGAATGCCCATAAATGGGTGATTCAAGGAAGACTCTGTGATCATGAGAGTACATGTCACAAGTGATCAATGAACCATTAAGCATAGTGATACACAATATAAGTAAAACGCACAGAACATGTAGTATCCGATGCTCCCTGAGGGAATAACATCTCAAGAAAGGATCCATATAGTACTAATCCGTGTTACCAACGTGACAGCATCAAGTAAAGTAATCTAAAGCAGGAAAATAATTCTAACAGGATATAAAATGATCAGAGAATGTACTCGCCTGCTATCTGAGTGTCCGGATGAAATGTACTGTCCGAGGAGAGGTATCTGGCTCCTAATCAGAACAGCACAAGTCACAACAAGTCTAAAATGATAACAAGATGCAATTTAATGCATTCTACATAAATCTAGGTCAATCTAGGCCAAGTCAACTCTTGGTCAACTCTGGTCAACCTAGAAGTCAAACTAGGTCAACTATGGTCAACTGGGCCTAAATAAGTCCATACTAGGTCAATCTAGTCTATACTAATCTATCTAGGTCTACCAAGGCTATACAAGCCTAGACCAAGCCAAAACACACATTTACATATAGGCTATACCATTACACTATCTACATTACAATACATCTATATAGCTACCTACATACATATTTAGATACATACATATAGGCATTCAATATTACATATAGACATATAAATTCATATATGTATAGAGAGGGATAGAAAGAGGAGTGAGGGAGAGTGACAAGTGTGTGAGTGTGTGATAAAGAGTGTCACAGTGAACATGAAAGAGGGTGATGTGTGTGTGTGTTCCTGGACCATGTGAACCTGTGTTCAGTGTTCTCCGGAAAATGTGTGAACTGAACATGTATGTGTGTGTGTTGGGGACAAAAGTGTGGGTGTTAGGAGGAATCAATGTGAAGCCTTGTGTGTCTCAGAAATTGACAGTAACATATGGTGTTGGCAGGAAATTAGAAAACAGTGTAGTGTTCCTCATACAATGTGTTAACAGTAAAACATGTATACAAGCAAGCAATGTGTGTGTGCTGTACAGTGAAAAGGAAAATTTAAAAAACAGGGTGTGCCACAGGAACATGTGTGTGTACTGCAGGAATTATATGTGTGTATACATTATAAAATGTGTGCCAAACATTTGTGTGTGTTAACAGGGAATGGAAAGCAGTGTAGTGTTCCAGGAATTATGTGAACCTGTGTGTGTGTGTTAATGATACAATGTGTGCAGGAATCACATTAAGGCTCAATTGATTTAGTTAAGGAAAGGAAACCAATCACAGTTAAATGGGAAAGGAAACCAATTCAGGAACCAGTGAGTTAATGAGAGGAACTTGTGGTTCCAGGAATTGATTCCCAGTGTGTGTTCAGTCACCCATGAAGCTAACCAACAGTGAACACAATAGGAACTCAGAATTCAGTTTATGAAGAGAACAACATTCACATTCTAGTTTTCTAATTATAACTGAAAAACCACATCAAAACTAATGTATCAGTCGATATACATTGAAGCTCAACCCCAAAGCCAAATCCCATTCATGAATCCAAAGTCCATTCATATATGTAAATCGAATTAATCAGAGGTTAACACACATGTGAGAATCATTGACAGTTTCAAAACATCAATTAAAATGGGATTTAAATGTTTAGGAAATGGGAAATGAATGTATCAGTCAATTCCAGTCACCAACTAACCAATTCGAATTCAAATATTCCATTCCTCTTATCAAACCACCTAAACTACTATATAATCAAACTAATATAGATTATTAATCATATATAGGATCTAATTTAGCAGTTAAAATCACAATTAAACTATTAACACTGGAATTAAACACTGAAACAACTATCAAGACTGTGCACGCACCGAACATGACCCGTGCACAGTCAAATACGTGTCCGACACGACACGAGAGTGTCTCAAACTCTGAGGACCTCGTGTCAGTGTCTGCCCCTAGGGCTGTGTCAAATATTAGGTGTCCACGTGGCGTATCCATGGCACAGTTGATCCCGAGTAGCAGGGGAGTGCACCTACGCACGCGTGCGCTGCACCCCGCGTGTACCCGTGTCCAAAGCGACACGACACAACACGACACGAAAACAACCTCAGTGCACCAGAAACCCATAAGCGAGCCTAAACCCTAATTTTCTATTCAAACATTTTCCTAAAATAAGATCGAAATCCCCTTTGGGGTATTTCATCGAACACCTAGGTATCCAGTCGGATGCGTGTCCGATACGGACACGAAACAGGTCCATCTTGATACGAAACCAATTCCTATAGCTAGGGGACTCCTAGGGCCTTCCAAATATGCAAATAAATCAGGGAAACTATAGGTTTAGGGATCATTTACCTATTGATGAGCTTTTCAAGAAAAACCCCCTTTCTAGAACTTTTTTCTTTGATAGCAAACTCTACCAAATTGCTCTCCCACTGAAATTTCTCACCAATAACAGAAAGTATAGATGAATTAGGATCTAATGCAATTAGTTTGAGGGAAAAAGGAATTAAATTGGATTTTCTATGAATTTCTAAAGATGGAGCATACCTCTCTTTCCAACTTGTGAATTGTCACGCCCCAGAACCAGAATACTGGAGAGCGGGGGCAGACATAGCCAGCTACGTATATGAAATGGAATCCATCTCGCTATACGGTCACGGCTGTCTAGATACATGGGGGTTTATCTACAAGCCAACAGTCTCTTAAGGTCATGAACAAGCCTAGTGTCTCAATCACAAGCAAGTAAGTAAAAGTCACAAGATGTATGATCATTAAATATACAATAGTAAGGCGTCCCATACATCACATATTCAGTTGATCATGAAGCTAGTCGTTACAAAATGTTAGGACTAGCAAGAGTTTAGTCATACATGATCAACCCTAGGATCTGTTAATCATGTTACAGCCCGTAGGCAGACAGCAAGTAAGTGCAATCGAGCTAAACAGGTGCTCGTCGGCTAAACGCCTCAAAAGAATATTTTTACAATATAGTGGGAGAGCCAAAAATAACCCACTCGTTGCCAGGGTTCCGTCTAGTGGCCACCATCTGGCTGGAAGGTCGGTAGATCCTCTAGAGCTGCTCCAAAATCTGGCCACACAAAACCAGCTGGGTCAGACCCCAGAAAGAGCAAGTGCCACAAAGGAGGCTTCACTTAAGAACTAAACCCAGCAATCAGCACAAAATATAAATAAAAGTAAGAACTAGAAATAAAGAAAATACACCAGGATGATATACGACGAGATAACCATGGAACTATTCAGATAACCAGGTTACAACCCGTAAACCAAACAAGGACCGGAGATGTAACCCTTCGTCTGAACAGAACTTGGAATTCTTACCATTTATCGGTAAAATAAATACAAGCATTCTGGTCATTCAATAATTTGGAACAGGATCAGGGCAAGACTAGACTGGTTAGACTCCGTCCAATCACTTCATGGCCAAGCAAGAATTACGGCTTGATACTTTAACTAACCAGGGTTGTCACAAGCCTAATTACTAACAAGATACAGTAAGATTATTCTACAGCCACAAGCCCTGTAGACCATCCAGGTTACCCGGGTTAAAAGATTAGAGTTGAATTCAGGTGGGTACATCGTCCAGGAAACGAATGTACCCTTAGGTAGCTTGAAGGGTGCAACACATGACAGTGTGCTGGAAATGTGCCCTACTCGACGGCAGGCTACAGATCCCAAGGCGTGCCCAGGTAACGGAATTGCCTGTAGCTGAGAAATCTCGTCAAGACTAATGTATTAATCTAGTTATTAGCCTTAGTCCATTTTAGTAGGTACTCCTGACCGTGGTACTCAGGAGTCTCTGTCCTAGACATAATGCAAGACAGGACTGGTTTATTTATACAAACACAATCGCCTACGGTATCTAGATTAATTATACAGGTCATGTTATGTCAAGTAGCCGTCGCAACAGCTATTCGAGATAATCATGTCAGGTTATCATGCCAAGTGTACTAGTCAGGAGTGCGCCACGACGGCCACTATTAGGTCATGTCAGGTTACTCATGTCAGGAGTGCACCACTACGGGTCACTATCGTGTCAGGCTCAGTTATCATTTCTAAACATATTACATAAATTTGTGATTATCAAGTTCAGGACAAAAGACGTAAGGATATAAAATAGACGTAAAATATCTAATAAAATATTAATATACAGGGCTATAGAAGAGCCAAGCTTAAGGAAAATAAAACCAAATCTGACACGCTGACATAAGACCAAGTCAGCCAAAGGCCATACGCTCAGTGCAAAAGTCATACGCTCAGTGCAAGTCATACGCTCAGTGCAAGTACTCCATACGCCTTAAAAGGCCAGCATATGAGGTCCATACGACTCCTTGTCACCCAAGTGAGCGTATGCAAGACATACGCTCCCAAAAGGCAGCATATGGACTCCATACGACTCCTTGTCACCCAAGTGAGCGTATGCAAGACATACGCTCCTAAAAGGCAGCGTATGGACTCCATACGACTCCTTGTCACCCAAGTGAGCGTATGCAAGACATACGCTCCCAAAAGGCAGCGTATGGATCGGACTGCACTGCGCTAAAGAGCGCGCGCAGCTCAGTGGCGTAAGCTAAAAAGCTCGTGCATACTGCTCACTGTCTTCTCCAAATCAGCAAGAACTCCATAGGTTGAACCCAAAGCTTCAAAAGTCCATAACTTGGTCAAAATAAGTCCAAATCTAACTTTTCAAAGGTCAAAATTGGGTAGAATAAAATTCTCTACAACATAGAACCATCAAAACTTGAAAACAAAGAAGTTTGATAGATCAAAACCACCAAAATCCGAGAATAACTAATTTCTAGATCTACAAAAATTAAAGCCTCAAAATGGAAAATGACAAGTTCTAATGTGTCTTAGAAACATGAGGAGAAGCTAATGGAACAATAAAATGAGCTCTCTTGTGGAAGCAAGTTGCACTTGCCTAGACCTCTCTCTCTCTCTCTTGGTAGGTAAGGAAGTAATGGGGAAGAAGAAGATGAGTAATGAAGAGAGAGAAAAAGAATAGGCAATAAATATCACAGGTGGTGGTAGGTAGGGGGTTCATCCATGGTTCATGATGAACCAAAATAATCCCAACCGAACCAAGCCAACCCGGGCCAAGAATAAACCAAGCCAAGCCATAAAGAAAACTAAACAAGGAATCATGCAATACAAGAATAAATACGTACACGTATTCCAGAAATACGTAATACGAACCACAGGCATTACATGAACTTTCTAAATGAGGCTAACCTAATGGAAGAGATTACTTATAGAGGGGAATCCCTAGGTGGGCCGGCCGGCCAAGCTAGGGTTAGGGTTAGGTTTATATGGTGTTGGGCTTTGGGCTTCTATGGGCTAAGTTGCTAATTAAGGGTTTCAAAACCATAAGTCATGGCTTATGACTAAAAGCCTCTCTATTCTAACTTAAATTCTAAATGACCTATTAGGAATTAACTTAATGTTAGGTTAGGGTCACATGACCTAATCAAGTCACCACCACTAGGGTTAGCATCAAGTTTAGGCTCCAAAGTCAACACTAATCAAACTCTAGAATATCACTCAAATAATTTATACTAAAAATCACATAAATTCTAATAAATGTCAATAATTCACAATAATTCCAAAAATGACAAAAATACCCTAAAACTAGAAATGATAAATGAAATACCCAAATCACGTGGCTAGGCTCTAGATCACTATCTCTAGGGTTACACTTGCAAAACACCAAATCACAAGTCATAATTTTTAAATAGTTTAAAAATGATTAAAAATCACCAAAAATCATAATATGAAATAAATATCAATAAATAATAATTATAATTACAAAATTTTAAAGTTACCCTCATCTGGAAAACTGGGTGTTACAATCCTACCCCCCTTAGAAAAATTTTGTCCTTGAAATTAAAATGTTCATACTCCTTCTAGGTCAAACCCCCCCAATCAAAGTCTCAGAACTTAAACAAATCATACGATTTAAAAGGACGACATACATGGTCATGGCATACAGTGGTAGTGAAAGTCTCATCTAGGTATACAAGTCATGCTAAACCAAAACGGTCATAGGGTATCAAAACATACAAGCAATCAGGGGTGTTAAACTGGAAAAGATACAGAAATAATAAATCATCAAAACTGTAAGGCAATCTACCATCCTATATGAAAACTGGTACTTATAAAAAAAAGATAACTACCAATTATCTATAAAGGGGCACTATTCAAAAAAAAATCAAAATCATAAGTTTAAGGGACAGTTGTCAATAGCATTGAAATCTAATCACAATATATATTAAGAATATTTAGTCTCGATACGATCTAAGTTGATCAATTCTGGGAAATCAAAATTTGGGCAATATGGAGGACAAGGTCATCGAAGTCTGAGCACGAGCATACAAGGATGTAGATTCAGGTCATATTTAAATTTGATTCAATTGAGTACGAACCCAAGACATTAATGTGATAAGAAAGGATGATCAAGGTTGATTGGTCATGATTAAGTTAGCTAGGATTCAATGATATTGAAAACCTTTTAGGGAAAACAAGGAAAAATTTCATAAGAAGTCAAGTTAATCATCTCTCTCTAATACCATCAAGTTTATCATTTGCCAATCATATTTTTCTCTCACAAGTCCCAATATAAAAATCAACCTTCATATGACTATCATCAAAAAATTTATAACCTTCAGTCATCTAAACCTTTACCATGATCACCATAGACAAAATTCCAAACTTCTAAAACATTTCCCACGAAGCATACCCCTCTTATTTAGGTATCAACACTTATTCATTTAATCAAATTTTCAAATTCCTTCACCTCGTCCTAATTTAGATCTGAAACCTCTAAATCAAGTTTATAAAATCCTTGAATTTGTTTAATTCAAGTCTCGTATTTATTCAACCCTAACACCACTATGTCATACAAAATTTATTCTTATTTATAAATCAACCTTCATATTTTTTTCAACGTCCACCTTCAAATATTATCCTTTTGAATTCTACAATTTTTCCCCAATCATCTAAAATAATTCCTATAACTTAAAATTCTTGTGTTCTCTGTCTCTAGTCATCCTTTTACAATATCTAGTTCAATTTCGCATAATCATTGAATACAATTAAATTCTCCTTTTCGTTTCTAAATTTCTACATAGACTTAGAGTAAAAGTTCCCAAGAATTAATAACCAAGATTTCCTAAGTTCTCAAAACTAGGTTGACCTCTGATATTCTCATTAGTTTTTTTGAAATACATCCATGAATTACTCATAACCAAAATTTTCTGCGATTGTTTCTAAATTGATAACTTTTATCTCTCGATTCCATTCTAAACCTTTACCACATCTCCATCTCGAATTTTTCATATTTGACATCCAACATTCTGATTCCTACAAAATCATCATATGATAACCAATTACGTTATTTTCGAACTAGATAATTTACGTTATTTTCTCAACATGTCTCAGGCAAAATGATATGAAGATTCAAGGGTTTCAAGGTATAGCTGACAGAATTAGATACGAGACAGAGAATTGATGTAATCAGGACAGTTATATAAGACAAATAATGATAGTAATAAAATATTGGCAGAAAGAGAATGATAATAGAATCTGTTCTGCTTTTCTATTTAAAAGAGGGAACCATTTTGAAACCAGAGCTGTAATATCAAATCTAAGATAAGGTCTAGCAAAATCATCAATTCATTATTTTAAGAAGAGATTCATAGTAAGAAGTTACACAAAGGTTTACAATACAGCTAAAGCTACTCCTACCCCTACCCCTAAGTTAAATAATGAGAAACAAAACAAACAAAACAATTTTTTTTGAAAGACTGAACAAAAGTAGAGAAAACTTGTTCAAGAGCATTTAAGGTACAATCTGATAATCATATGCGTCTATCCAAAATTATGGTGCTCCAAATCCTCGTCATACTAGTAAGCAAGGCTACGATAATCACAGAGTCCTTGACTAAGGTACATACCTCTAGGTTCATGGTATTTAAAATTTTCTGCATTATCGCATACGACGGCAAAAACCTTAAATTTCCACACCCGAGAAATACGTCCAAAATCTGACTATATGTCCTCACTATGCCAGCTTACATGACTATCAAAGATTCTAGATCCCATAACTGAGGTGATCTAGACCATATAATTTTTTTCTCGAAAAAAAACAAACATAACAAAAGAGCAACAATACAAAATTAATCAATCAACAAAGAACAGATGGAATCGGATTTCAAGATAGTTATAAGAGGCAATTGTGGAAATAGAATCGAAAAGAACAGAACTTGCAGCAAGATCTCTAATGGTCTGTGAATCTTCGACTGTCCTGACGATAGCTTGCCCCTGCTGGTCTTCCCTGGTCTGCTGCTGATGCTGTATGAACCGCTGCTGTTGAGAGAAATCGGGAATAATGGAGAAAGGTCTCTGTACAGACGAAGGTGCACCTCCAATGTAGCAGAAATGCCAACCTGAGTCGGCACAAAAGGAGCTGCGGTCTCGAGGCCCTGATGAACAGGACGAGAGGTGGTCAGCCTCTCGATAGTATTCCCCGAACCGAAGCGATGAGATCATGTCTCCATAACCTTTATGAAGACAGGTCAAAATAAGAAGCAATTACTGGGAATGAAGCAAAATTTTAAAGGAGGACAGTTTATATTCAAGGGAAGACAATAAACAGCAAACTTATATAAAATGAATATGATTAAGAGTTTTTTCTAATGTGATTGAGTACCTTCAAAAATATCCTAATCCTACTGCAGGCTGTAGTGATACTCTAGTTCGAATACCACTACATAAACTCGACCTGCATGGGCCACCACTAAAAACGTGTCACGACTCGCACCCACCGTGAGGGTACGAGTACGTAACAGCGTCCAGCCTACGCCGCAATGTCGGCGGTAGAACGCTGTCCTAGGTCACAATATCTAACAATATAATGCTAAGCAGTTTATACTCCCCGAATGGGGGTGACATAACAGAATGTAAACTCAATCACAACTAATGAAGAAGAAGCACGATATGATATAGAACTCAAATGAAATACAGATGATCAGAAGAGTCTAAGTGTCTAAGATAACATCTTAGCAAACATCCAGAAATACAAAGTCTCAACTACAGAGTATGAAGAATATATACAATCCAGATCTCAAATGACAGAAATAGAGCCTAACTAAACTAGTCCCAAGACAACATAAGTAAGATAAAGCCTAACTAAACAAGTCTAGGCAGTAGGGGTAATATCATCAACTAGAGTTGGGTCCTCCTAAGAGTCCAGCTCACAAGTGTCGTCTAGGGCTGTCCCATAGAAGGTGTCAACACCAGCCTTCTCCTCGTCCTCTGTAATATTTTCAACAGGTCCAGTCAGGACAGAGCGAGCATAATACATCTCAATAGTTCATAGCAGGTTAGAAAATATAAACATGCAGTAGAGTAAGATACAGAAAACTGAAGAAAGTACAGAATGTAAACAGAGAAAAACTGTAATAGAAATATCTACTATAAATAGAGAACTAACAGTGGCTAGTGAGTCAGAGTATAATATAGACATGTGAATGGCATACGAGATTCTGGGAACTATACTATGGAGTGATTCTGGGAACTACACTACTTGGATATTATTTACATGTCTACTTCTACTCCCCTGTACCCCAATCAATACACAATGATCCAGCCAAGTTATGTTATGATCCATGCAATGGCCTACAAGGGGTGATACATGGTAAGCCCAAAATGGGTGATTCTGGGAATGCCCATAAATGGCTGATTCAAGGAAGACTCTGTGATCATGAGAGTACATGTCACAAGTGATCAATGAACCATGAAGCATAGTGATACACAATGTAAGTGAAACGCACAGAACACATAGTATCCGATGCTCCTTGAGGGGATAACATCTCAAAAAAGTATCCATATAGTACTAATCCGTGTTACCAACGTGACAGCATCAAGTAAAGTAATCTAAAGAAGGAAAATAATTCTAACAGGATATAAAATGATCAGAGAATGTACTCGCCTGCTATCTGAGTGTCCGGATGAAATATACTGTCCGAGGAGAGGTGTCTGGCTCCTAATCAGAATAGCACAAGTCACAACAAGTCTAAAATGATAACAAGATGCAATTTAATGCATTCTACATGAATCTAGGTCAATCTAGGCCAAGTCAACTCATGGTCAACTCTGGTCAACCTAGAAGTCAAACTAGGTCAACTAGGCCTAAATAAGTCCATACTAGGTCAATCTAGTCTATACTAATCTATCTAGGTCTACCAAGGCTATACAAGCCTAGACCAAGCCATCATACACATTTACATATAGGCTATACCATTACACTATCTACACTACAATACATCTATATAGCTACCTACATACATACATATAGACATTCAATATTACATATAGACATATACATTCATATATGTATAGAGAGGGATAGAAAGAGGAGTGAGGGAGAGTGACAAGTGTGTGAGTGTGTGATAAAGAGTGTCACAGTGAACATGAAAGAGGGTGATGTGTGTGTGTGTGTTCCTGGACCATGTGAACCTGTGTTCAGTGTTCTCAGGAAAATGTGTGAACTGAACATGTATGTGTGTGTGTTGGGGACAAAAGTGTGGGTGTTAGGAGGAATCAATGTGAGGCCTTGTGTGTCTCAGAAATTGACAGTAACATATGGTGTTGGCAGGAAATTAGAAAACAGAGTAGTGTTCCTCATACAATGTGTTAACAGTAAAACATGTACACAAGCAAGCAATATGTGTGTGCTGTACAGTAAAAAGGGAAATTTAAAAAAAAGGGTGTGCCACAGGAACATGTGTGTACTGCAGGAATTATATGTTTGTATACATTATAAAATGTGTGTCAAACATTTGTGTGTGTTAACAGGAAATAGAAAGCAGTGTAGTGTTCCAGGAATTATGTGAACCTGTGTGTGTGTGTTTGTTAATGATACAATGTGTGCAGGAATCACATTAAGGCTCAATTGATTTAGTTAAGGAAAGGAAACCAATCACAGTTAAATGGAAAAGGAAACCAATTCAGGAACCAGTGAGTTAATGAGAGGAACTTGTGGTTCCAGGAATTGATTCCCAGTGTGTGTTCAGTCACCCATGAAGCTAACCAACAGTGAACATAATAGGAACTCAGAATTCAGTTTATGAAGAGAACAACATTCACATTCTAGTTTTCTAATTAGAACAAAAAAACCACATCAAAACCAATGTATCAGTCGATACACATTGAAGCTCAACCCCAAAGCCAAATCCCATTCATGAATCCAAAGTCCATTCATATATGTAAATCGAATTAATCAGAGGTTAACACACATGTGAGAATCATTGACAGTTTCAAAACATCAATTAAAATGGGATTTAAATATTTAGGAAATGGGAAATGAATGTATCAGTTAATACTAGTCACCAACTAACCAATTCGAATTCAAATATTCTATTCCTGTTATCTAACCACCTAACCTACTACGTAATCAAACTAATATAGATTATTAATTATATATAGGATCTAATTTAGCAGTTAAAATCATAATTAAACCATTAATACTGGAATTAAACACTGAAACAACTATCAAGACTGTGCACGCACCGAATATGACCCGTGCACTGTCAAATACGTGTCCGACACGATACGAGAGCATCTCAAACTCTGAGGACCTCGTGTCAGTGTCTGCCCCTAGGACTGTGTCAAATATTAGGTGTCCACGTGGCGTATCCGTGGAACAGTTGACCCCGAGTAGCAGGGGAGTGCACCTGCGCGTGCGTGCTGTACCCCGCGTGTACCCGTGTCCAAAGCGACACGACACGACACGAAAACAACCTCAGTGCACCAGAAACCCATAAGCGAGCCTAAACCCTAATTTCCTATTCAAAAGTTTTCCTAAAATCAGATCGAAATCCCCTTTGGGGTATTTTATCGAACACCTAGGTATCCAGTCGGATGTGTGTCCGATACGGACACGAAACAGGTCCATCTTGACACGAAACCAATTCCTATAGCTAGGGGACTCCTAGGGCCTTCCAAATATGCAAAGAAATCAGGGAAACTATAGGTTTAGGGATCATTTACCTATTGATGAGCTTTTCAAGAAAAATCCCCTTTCTAGAACTTTTTCCTTTGATAGCATACTCCACCAAATTGCTCTCCCACTGAAATTTCTCACCAATAACAACAAGTATAGATGAATTAGGATCTAATGCAATTAGTTTGAGGGAAAAAGGAATTAAATTGGATTTTATATGAATTCCTAAAGATGGAGCATACCTCTCTTTCCAACTTGTGAACTTTCTAAAGGAGGCTAACCTAATGGAAGAGACTAATTATTGGGGGGAATCCCTAGGTGGGCTGGCCGGCCAAGCTAGGGTTAGGGTTAGGTTTACATGGTGTTGGGATTTGGGCTTCTATGGGCTAAGTTGCTAATTAATGGTTTCAAAACCATAAGTCATGGCTTATGACTAAAAGCCTCTATATTCTAACTTAAATTCTAAATGACCTATTAGGAATTAACTTAATGTTAGGTTAGGGTCACATGACCTAATCAAGTTACCACCACTAGGGTTAGCATCTAGGTTAGGCTCCAAAGTCAACACTAGTTAAAGTCTAGAATATCACTCAAATAATTTATACTAAAAATCACATAAATTCTAATAATTCTCAATAGTTTACAATAATTCCAAAAATGACAAAAATACCCTAAAACTAGAAATGATAAATGAAATACCCTAATCACGTGGCTAGGCTCTAGATCACTATCTCTAGGGTTACACTAGCAAAATACCAAATCAAGTCATGATTTTTAAATAGTTTAAAAATGATTAAAAATTACCAAAAATCACAATATGAAATAAATATCAATAAATAATAATTATAATTACAAAATTTCAAAATTACCCTCATTTGGAAAACTGGGTGTTACATTCGAGCTGGGCTGGAGTCCTTTCGATGCGTAGCTGGCATGTATACGTATCCTAGTCCTATACGTATTTTGGGACTGGGGAATTACAAACACAACCTGCGAGAGAGAATTCGAGAGAGGGGGAGAGAGTAAAAGAGAGAGAGAGAGAGAAAGAGAGAGACGGGATAAAGAGAATTAGGGAAATATTCCCGTGGGCGAACCAAAATAAAAAAAATTAGGCTCATGATTTAACATTTAAATTAAATTTAAATTCACAACTTAAAGATAGTTAAAACTAAAATTCAAATTTTGATTTAAATGCTACGTTTACTTGTGTGTAATTATATTTAATGATATGGTATTAGTGAACACAACCTGCGAGAGAAAACCCGAGAGAGAGAGAGAGAGGGAGATGGGATAAAAAGAATTAGAGAAATATTCCTGTGGACGAACCAAAATAAAAAAAGGGTACTTGATTTAACATTTAAATTAGATTTAAATTTACAACTTAAAAATAGTTAAAGTTAAAATTCAATTTTTGATTTAATGCTACGTTTACTAGTGTGTAATTATTTTTAATGATATGATATTAGTGAACACAACCTGCGAGAGAGAACCCAAGAGAGAAAGAGAGAGAGAGAGAGAACCCGAGAGAGAGAGAGAGAGAGAGAGAGAGAGAGAGAGAGAGAGAGGGAGAGAGGGAGATGGGATAAAGAGAATTAGGGAAATATTCCCGCGGGTGAACCAAAATAAAAAAATTGGGTGCTTGATTTAACATTTAAATTAGATTTAAATTCACAACCTAAAAATAGTTAAAGTTAAAATTCAATTTTTTATTTAAAATTACAATATTATTGGAACTAGTATTAATACTAACACTACTGTTACCGGACCATATTCTGTTCGACTGGTAGCCCATCGGTTTGGAATGATATAGTTCGATGCGGCCGATTTGACCTATACCTGTAGAACCCCCGAATTCAATTGATCAAATCAACAAATTTTTATTTCAATAGCTTCTTTTACTAATAACTACCATCATCACGTATCATTTTTTTATATTACCCACGCGAAAGGATCGAGCTCGACTAGTGTCATGCCCCAGAACCAGAATACTGGAGAGCGGGGGCAGACATAGCCAGCTACGTATATTGAAATAGAATACATCTCAACTATACGGTCACGGCTGTCTAGATATGAGGGTTTACTACAAGCCAGCAGTCTCTTAAGGTCAAGCCTATTGTCTCAATCTCAAGCAATTAACAGAGTTACAAGATATTAGAGCATCAAATATATATAGATATAAGGCGTCCCAAATATTACATATTGGATGATCATGAAGCTAGTCGTACAAAATGATAGGACTAGCAAGAGTTCAGTCATACATGATCAACCCTAGGATTTGTTAATCATGTTTACAGCCCGTAGGCAGACAGTAAGTAAATGTGCATCGAGCTAACAGGTGCTCGTCGGCAAACGCCTCAAAAGAATAAATTTACATATAAGTGGGTGAATCAAAAAGGGAAAACTCACTCGTAGCCCTGGTTCCTTCTAGTGTTCACCATTGGGCTGGAAGCTTGGTAGATCCTCGGGAGCTGCTCCGAAATCTGGCTACACAAAACCAGCTGGGTCAAACCCCAGAAAGAGCAAGTGCCACAAGGAGGCCACAAAAAAGAACAAAAGCCAGTATATCAGAACATAAAGAATAAAAGGAAAGTACAAGTAATAAAAGTACACAGAGCGATAAACGACTAGGGACGTGGAACCATTCCGGGAGCCCGGTTATAATCCTTAAACCAAACAAGGACCGGGATTGTACCCCTTCGCCTGAATAGCTCACTGTCTCTACCCATTTATCGTTAGAGATAAGTAAAACAATCATGATCAAGAGTTTCAGGTACAGGGGCTAGACAAGACTTAGAAAGAGCTGGACACCATTCATTCACAATCGGCCAAGCAAGTACTACGGCTTACTACTTTAACTAACTAGGGTTATCACAAGCCTAATTACTAACAAGATGCAAGTGAGAATTTCCAGTCCCAAGCCCTGCAGACTATCCAGTTATCCTTCTGCGGGTTGAGAGTTATAGGTGGGTACATTGCCCGAGAGACAAATGTACCCTTAGGTGACTTAGAGGGTGCAACACATGACAGTGTGCTGGAAATGTGCTCTACTCGTCGGCAAGCTACAAGTCCATTAAAGTGCCCAGATAACGAGATTGCCTGTGACTGGGAATTCTCCATGTTCTAGTTTGATCTAATCATTAGCCTAATCCAATTTAGCGCGAGTCCCTGGCCGTGGTACCCAGGAAGTCACGTCCTAGACATGATACAAGACAAGACAAGTGGATTGTACAAGCAAGCAAGCAGGAACACCCACGGTGTTAAGTTGATTATACGAGTCAAGTTACAAGTTACAAGTCAAGTCAAGTCAGGAGTGCGCCGCCACGGGCCACTATCAAGTTATCAAGATAAATCATGTCAGGGTACTGTCAGGAGTGCGCCACGACGGGCTACTATCATGTCAGGTTGGTCATGTCAGGAGTGCACCACTACGGGTCACTGTCGTGTTATGCTAGTTCCTTGTCATACTATGCCATGTACAATAGTCATTCCAAACATATTAAGTAAAAATCAGTTCATGACAAAAGGCGTAAGGATATAAAATAGACGTAAAATATCTAATAAAATACCAATATATATAGGACTATAGAAGAGCCAAGCTTAAAGAAATAACAATTCATTATAGATAAGTAGGTTGTGCAAGGGGGTCAGGGGTTGGGCTGTGCAGGGTATATACTGCGCATGGAAGAGCTGCGCAAGAGTTGCCTTGCGCAAGGGTAGACTGCGCAAGGGGTCAAGGGGCACAGGGTTAAAGGGGCACAGGGGATGCCTTGCGCATCCATTGGATTGCGCAATGGAGGATTGCGCAAGGGTAGACTGCACAGAGTATGGACTGCGCAATGGTCGAGTGCGCAGGGGTTACTTTGTACATGGCTGGTTTGCGCATGGCTAGCTTGTGCCAGTGCAATCCAGCGCAGTGCAAAGCACTGGCTGAGCCTATGCACAATCGGCCATGCGCTAAAGAGCACAGTCTGGGGTGCGCAAACGGTCAAGTGCTAAAGAGCACTGGTCGAGAGCCTTCACCAAGGCTGAGATGAACTCCTCAAGAACACCAAAAACTTTAAATCTTCATAACTTAGCCAAATCAAAACCAAATCTAGATTTTCAAAGTTCTAACTTTAGTAAAATCGAATTCTCTTCTGCATGGAAGCATCATGCAAAAATCGAAGTTTAATGGATCAAAACCAAGGATTTTCGAAAATGGTTAAAACCTAGATCTAGAAAAATGAAAGCTCCAAATCACAAAATGTTAAGTTCTAAAGTTGTTCTCCATGGCCTAATCTAGTTAATGGATAAATAAAAAGTGGTGCTTATTTGATGGCAAGGTGCACTTGCCTATGGGTTGGGGAGTTGTGTGGAAGAAGGAAGAAGTAGAAGTTGTAAGAAAATAATGGAGTTATGGAGGAGAGAGAAAAGGTTAGTAGGTTTTAATGAGGGTGGTTGTGATGGAATGGAGTTAGAGAATAGGCTAAGGTGTTCCACTCATGATGAACCAAACCAAACCAAACCAACTCCACAAAATAAAACCAAGCCATGGTCCAAACCCATTTACGAGAAACCAAAATCCGCAAGTCGAGAAAATAAAATACGTGCCAAAAATCAAATTACGAGTACAAATACGAAATATAGGAAATGGGGGTGACAACTAGTTATAGCGTACAAGTTTAGATGAACACTAACCGATCGCGAGCAACGTGACATCAGCTAAGTTTCTAATACAGTGACATTACAGTTAATTTAAAAATTACAATATTATTAAAACTAATATTAATATTAAAATTAAAATTAATTTTTTATTTAACATTTAAATTAGATTTAAATTCACAACTTAAAATAGTTAAAGTTAAAATTCAATTTTTGATTTGACATTTACAATATTATTGGAACTATTATTAATATTAACGCTACTGTTACCGGACTATATTTTGTTCGACTGGTAGCCCATCCGTTCGGAATATATGATATAGTTTGATGCATCCGGTTTGACCCATACCTGCAGACTCTCCGAATTCAATTGATCAAATCAACAAGTTTTTATTTTAATAGATTCTTTTACCAATAACTACCATCATCACGTATTATTTTTTACATTACGCACGTGAAAGGATCGAGTTCGACTAGTTCTAGCGTATGAGTTTAGACGAACAGTAACCGAGCCCGAGCAACATGACATAAGCTAAGTTTCTAATACAGTGACATTACTGTTAATTTAAAATTTACAATATTATTCAAACTAATATAATATTAAAATTTAATTTAATTTTTGATTTAACATTTAAATTCACAACTTAAAAATAGTTAAAGTTAAAATTTAATTTTTGATTTAAAATTTATAATATTACTGGAACTAGTATTAATATTAATACTACTGTTACCGGACCATATTCTATTCGACTGGTAGCCCATCGGTTCAGAATAATATAGTTCGATGTGGCCTATTTGACCCATACCTGCAGAACTCCCGAATTCAATTGATCAAATCAACAAATTTTTATTTCAATAGCTTCTTTTACTAATAACTACCATCATCTCGTATCATTTTTTACATTACGCACGCGAAAGGATCGAGCTCGACTAGTTCTAGCGTACGAGTTTAAACGAACACTAACCGAGCCCGAGCAACGTGACATCAGCTAAGTTTCTAATACTGTGACATTACCGTTAATATAAAATTTATAATATTATACAAACTAATATTAATTTTAAAATTAAAATTAATTTTTGATTTAAAATTTAAATTAGATTTAAATTCACAACTTAAATATAGTTAAAGTTAAAATTCAATTTTTGATTTTTGATTTATAATATTGTTGGAACTAGTATTAATATTAACACTACTATTACAGGACCATATTCTGTTCGACTGGTAGCCCTTCGGTTCCAAATGATATAATTCGATGCAGGCGGTTTGACCCATACCTGCAGAACCCCCGAATTCAATTGATCAAATCAACAAGTTTTTATTTCAATAGCTTCTTTTACTAATAACTACCATCATCACGTATCATTTTTTACATTACGCACGCGAAAGGATCGAGCTCGACTAGTTCTAGCGTACGAGTTTAAACGAATACTAACCTAGCCCGAGCAACATGACATATGCTAATTTTCTAATACAATGATATTACTGTAAATTTAAAATTTACAATATTATTCAAACTAATATTAATATTAAAATTAAAATTAATGTTTGATCTAACATTTAAATTAGATTTAAATTCACAACTTAAAATAGTTAAAGTTAAAATTTAATTTTTGATTTAAAATTTACAATATTATTGGAACTAGTATTAATATTAATACAACTGTTACCAAACCATATTCTGTTCGACTGGTAGTCCATCGGTTAGGAATGACATAGTTCGATACGGCCGGTTTGACCCATACCTGCATAACCCCCGAATTCAATTGAGCAAATCAACAAGTTTTTATTTCAAAAGCTTCTTTTACTAATAACTACCATCATAACATATTATTTTTTATATTACGTACGCGAAAAGATCGAAATCGACTAGTTCTAGCGTACGAGTTTAGACGAACACTAACCGAGTCCGAGCAACGTGACATCAGCTAAGTTTCTTATACAGTGACATTATTGTTAATTTAAAATTTACAATATTACTCAAACTAATATTAATATTAAAATTAAAATTAATTTTTGATTTAACATTTAAATTTTTTTTAAATTCACAACTTAAAAAAGTTAAAGTTAAAATTCAATTTTTGATTTAAAATTTACAATATTATTGGAACTAGTATTAATACTAACACTACTATTAACGGACCATATTATGTTCGACTGGTAGCCTATCGGTTCGGAGTGATATAGTTTGATACGGTCGGTTTGACCCATACCTGCATAACCCCGAATTCAATTGATCAAATCAGCAAGTTTTTATTTTAATAGCTTCTTTTACTAATAACTACCATCATAACGTATCATTTTTTACATTACGTACGTGAAAGGATCTAGCTCGACTAGTTCTAGCATACGAGTTTAAACAAATACTAACCGAGCCCGAGCAACGTGACATCAGCTAAGTTTCTAATACAATGATATTACTGTTAATCTAAAATTTACAATTTTATTCAAACTAATATTAATATTAAAATTAAAATTAATTTTGATTTAAAATTTAAATTCAAAACCAAAAAATAGTTAAAGTTAAAATTTAATTTTTGATTTAAAATTTATAATATTATTGGAACTAGTATTAATATTAACACTACTGTTATCGGGCCATATTCTGTTCGACTAGTAGTCCATCGGTTCGGAATAATATAGTTCGATGCGGCCGGTTTGACCCATACCTGCAGAACCCCCGAATTCAATTGATCAAATCAATAAGTTTTTATTTCAATAGCTTCTTTTGCTAATAACTACCATCATCACGTATCATTTTTCACATTACGCATGCGAAAGGATCGAGCTCGACTAGTTCTAGCGTACGATTTTAGACGAACATTAATCGAGCCCGAGCAACATGATATCAGCTAAGTTTCTAATACAGTGATATTACAGTTAATTCAAAATTTACAATATTATCAAACTAATATTAATAATAAAATTAAAATTAAAATTAATTTTTGATTTAACATTTAAATTAGATTTAAATTCACAACTTAAAAATATTTAAAGTTAAAATTCAATTTTTGATTTAAAATTTATAATATTATTGGAACTAATATTAATATTAACACTACTGTTACCGGGCCATATTCTGTTCGACTGGTAGCCCATCGGTTCAGAATGATATAGTTCGATGCGGCCGGTTTGACCCATACCTGCAGAACCCCCGAATTCAATTGAGCAAATCAACAAGTTTTTATTTCAATAGCTTCTTTTACTAATAACTGCCATCATCCTGTATCATTTTTCACATTATGCACGCGAAAGGATTGAGCTCGACTAGTTATAGCGTACGAGTTTAGACGAACACTAACCGAGCCCGAGTAATGTGATATCAGCTAAGTTTCTAAGACAATAATATTATAGTTAATTTAAAATTTGTAATATTATCAAACTAATATTAATATTAGAATTAAAATTAATTTTTGATTTAACATTTAAATTTGATTTAAATTCACAAATTAAAAATAGTTAAAGTTAAAATTCAATTTTTGTTTTAAAATTTACAATATTATTGGAACTAGTATTAATATTAACACTACTGTTACCAGATCATATTCTGTTCGACTGGTAGCCCATCGGTTCAAAATGATATAGTTCGATGCAGCCGGTTTGACCCATACCTATATAACCCCCGAATTCAATTGAGCAAATCAGCAAGTTTCTATTTCAATAGCTTCTTTTACTAATAACTACCATCATCACTTATCATTTTTTACATTACGTATTCGAAAGGATCGAGCTCGACTAGTTCTAGCGTACGAGTTTAGACAAACATTAACCGAGTCCGTGCAACATGACATCAGCTAAGTTTCTAATACAGTGACATTACTGTTAATTTAAAATTTACAATATTATTCAAAATAATATTAATATTAAAATTAAAATTAATTTTTGATTTAACATTTAAATTAGATTTAAATTCACAACTGAAAAATATTTAAAGTTAAAATTCAATTTTTGATTTAAAATTTATAATATTATTGGAAGTAGTATTAATATAACACTACTATGATCGGACCATATTATGTTCGACTGGTAACCCATCGGTTCGGAGTGTTATAGTTCGATACGGCCGGTTTGACCCATACCTGCATAACCTCCAGATTCAATTGATCAAATCAACAAGTTTGTTTTTCAATAGCTTCTTTTGCTAATATCTACCATCATCACATATCATTTTTTACATTACGCACGCAAAATGATCGAGCTCGACTAGTTCTAGCGTATGAGTTTAGACAAACACTAATTGTGTCCGAGCAATGTGACATCAGCTAAGTTTTTAATACAGTGATATTACTGTTAATTTAAAATTTTCAATATTATTCAAACTAATATTAATATTAAAATTAAAATTAAAATTAAAATTAAAATTAATTTTTGATTTAACATTTAAATTTGATTTAAATTCACAACTTAAAATTAGTTAAATTTAAAATTCAATTTTTGTTTTAAAATTTACAATATTATTGGAACTAGTATTAATATTAACACTCCTGTTACCGGACCATATTCTGTTTGACTGGTAGCCCACCGGTTCAAAATGATATAGGTCGATGCGGCCGGTTTGACCCATACCAGTATAACCCCCGAATTCAATTGAGCAAATTAACAAGTTTTTATTTCAATAGCTTCTTTTACTAATAACTATCATTATTACGTATCATTTTTTACATTACGTATGCGAAATGATCGAGCTGGACTAGTTCTTGCGTACGAGTTTGGACGACACTAACCGAGCCCGAGCAACGTGACATCAGCTAAGTTTCTAATATAGTGACATTACTGTTAATTTAAAATTGACAATATTATTAGAAATAATATTAATATTAAAATTAAAATTAATTTTTGATTTAGCATTTAAATTAGATTTAAATTCACAATTTAAAATAGTTAAAGTTAAAATTTAATTTTTGATTTAAAATTTACAATATTATTGGAACTATTATTAATATTAACACTACTATTATCGGACCATATTACATTCGACTGGTAGCCCATCGGTTCAGAGTGATATAGTTCGATACGGCCAGTTTGACCCATACCTGCATAACCCCCGAATTCAATGGATTAAATCAACAAATTTTTATTTCAATAGCTTCTTTTACTAATAACTACCATCATCACGTATCATTTCTTACATTACGCACACAAAAGGATCGAGCTCGACTAGTTCTAGCGTACAAGTTTAGACGAATACTAACCGAGCCCGAGCAACGTGACATCAGCTAAGTTTCTAATACAGTGATATTACTGTTATTTTAAAATTTACAATATTATTCAAACTAATGTTAATATTAAAATTAATTTTTGATTTAACATTTAAATTAGATTTAAATTCACAATTTAAAAATAGTTAAAGTTAAAATTTAATTTTTGATTTAAAATTTACAATATTATTGGAACTAGTATTAATATTAAGAAAAGAACTTTCAAATAGTCTTTTCCTTGTTCGGTCACATCCCCCACAAGCGGGTAACACCGCCGAAACGAGCGGGTTAAATAGCCTTTTCCATTAAGAAAAGAACCCATCCGACTAGAAAGAAACAAAGGGGAGAAGAAGAAGAGTCGCAATGTAGAGGAGCAAGAGCAAGATCAAGATCAACATCGGCGGATGGGACGTCATCCCGACGAAGATTCTCTCGATGATACTGGTTCTGTCGGGGATGCCGGCGGACAAGGTCATGTGCAACGTAGCCTCAGTTTATTGTTCGTGGTGGAAGTCGCTCAATGGTCCCTACTATTGGTCCAACGTGGACTTGGAACAGTGGTGCCGGAGGGGCCAGCAAACCGTAGAGATTAGTTTGACCGTAAAGAAGCTCGTGGCTTGCAGTGCAGAAATTCTGCTGTCCTTCTCCGCGTACAAGCTCGACGAAGCCGCCTTTTTTTTGCATGTTATAGGCCTGTGCAAAATTTTATTTTATCTTATTCTAATACTTTATTTTTTCTATTACAAAATTTTATGTATACTTGGTTAATTTTTATTAATATTTTTCCCTTTTTATAATACAGTAGGAAATTTCTAAGGGTGCTGCTCATTCCGAAGTGCTACATGAGTGATGAAACTTTCGTGAGACACTTGGAGTTTCTTCCGGTGCTGGAAAAACTCGACATTAGCTACTGCATCTATATCACGTTGACTGAAATATTTTCTGTCGACAAGTATTGCCACCGTCTGGTCAAGCTGAGGAGGAACATGCCCCCTCCATATTTCATAGTCAGGAATAGATTCGTACTGAACACGCTCAATGAGACGGAAGGAAAGGCCGTGGCCGATTCGATGCCGCATCTCGAGCACCTAGAGATAGGCTCAGGCATGTTCAATGGAGACACGCTGCGATATATCATATGTAACTACAAGGGTCTTCACGTGGTCAACATACGTGGGTGCTTCAATGTGCACCTCAACGACGACCTCAAAAAAATTTATGATTTAATACAGACGTTTAAATGACCCTTTGATGATGTAATCCCAGGGAACGTGGATATGAGATGTATAGTTATTTAGATCTCATCAATCAGTCCTGGGGTGAATGGTTCTTCTGACATTAGCATGCATGCATGCATTTCTTTGTATTTTTCATATTTATATGGTATCAGTATTTTATCCTCAATGCAATGGGTTATTAAGGTTAAAGTGTTATTAATGTTCTTATCTGGGTATCATCTGATCTATTGATATCCTTCATTTTAGAGAAATTGCAAAATTATCCAAATTAATGTTCTTAGACCATGTGAAGACCAATTTTGACGGTGCAACTAGCCCTAATATCGACTGTATCAGTGATTAACATTACGAGTTCATTGAACTCATTTGGAGTTCATTTCATCCATACAAAACCACTTTGGAAGTGGTTTTGTTCACCCACCAAACTGGTTTTCACCTTTAATTTGACAAGTGTTAATTTTTTTAGTAGAGGATGAACAAACACCCTAGTATTTGTCGGTAAACAAAAATTAACTCTTAATATTAATACAACATCTCAGTGTAATCATATCAAAGACATTTCGACATTTTTCTACACAATGATGACATTTTACCTTCTTCAAGAAGAATTTTGGCAGTACAAATTCCACTCATATTTATGGTATCAGTGCCATTCACCATAATTAATGATGATAGACATTTATACAAGAAGTGTGGCCCGGGAGAGATACAAAAAATTGGTTTCTTTTTCACAATTCTTTAAAATCTATTTATACAGCCAAACAGCCAAACTATTCATCTTCACCAGCCTTCAAAACCAATTTATATAGATTCAAAACCAAACTAAACAGCCAAACTATTTAAAATTCACAACCCTTCAGAATAGTCTCAAAATAGAGAAAAGCAAAACCTATATTTGCGAATGGGCCAACATCCCCAAGGAGATCCTAGCCATGGTTTTGGTACTAGCAGAGATGTCGTCTGAGGAGGTCGTCCGCTTGTCTTTTGTTTGCCGATCGTGGTGGAAGGCTCTCTACTTTTCCTGCTTCTGGTCGGATGTCAAGTTGACCCAGTGGTGCCGCAGGGTTAACCTAACCTCGAAAATGGACGAGGCGATGAACAAGCTAGTGGCACACAGTGAGGGAAATCTAATCTCCCTCTCTGTTTATAAACTCGGCAAAGAGGCCTTCTCCTTTACTTTCTCAAGGCCAGTACACGACATTTTTGATCTATTTTATTTCATAAGTTATAAGTTGTTAATTTTAATTTTTTGTTTTCCTGGTTATACCACTATTTATAATACAGTAGAAATTTTTTAAGGGTCCTGCGAATGCCAATGAGCAACGTGAGTGATAAAATGTTCGAGGAACATTTAGAGTTTTTTTGGTTCTGACAGAACTCGACATCAGCTACTGCCTCCACATTACGTCCAAGGGCATTGAACTCCTCGGAAGTCGTTGCCAGCGTCCAGTTACGCTAAAGAGAAACATGCCACCTCCGCAGTTCATGATCATGAAGGGATTCAAGAAGGATACCTTCGACAAGTCAGAGGCTATGGCTGTGGCCTTTTCGATGCCGCATCTCAAGTACCTTAAGATAAAGTTTGGCATGTTTGACGACAATGGGCTGAAAGCTATTATGACGGAGTGCACGGATCTTCGCATACTTGACCTAAGAGGATGCTAGAATATGCGACTGGATAGGGATCTCAAGTACATACATGATTTGGTATATTTTGTAACGGATCCCTTCGAAGATCAGAACCCATGGGAGAAGGAGAATGATGATTCACTTGAACTAGGTGATATGCCATGGTTGGATTACGAAATATCATATGACTGTTCTGACTATTAATATTAAATGATTCTTATTCATTGCAAGGCTATCTGTGTGCTAAATTATAAGACTATATAGGATTATGATTGAATCTACTATTTTTTAACACCGTCATAAATATTTATGATGCGATCTAAATGTGTTGGCTAAGATCAAAAAATGTGTTTCCACATTTTTAACAAGGTTCTTGTATTATTACATGCTGCAAAAGAAAAGGACTCAAAATTAGTTTCGATTAATCATACTCAGATTTCTTTGTGTATTAGAACAAATTAAGTTTGATTATAATTAGAATTCTTAATTTTTATAATATTAGGTTATTAATTTGATTTGCATTACATTAAATCTTTACATAGATCGGACTCAAAATAATAAATTAGGATTAATATTTTGTATATACTTGAACATTTCCCGTCCTAAATGTACCATACTTTGTTAAAAACACGGAGAATGACCATCCCCCATCCTAAATGTACCATACTTTGTTAAAAGCATATAATAACACCCAAAAATGATAACAATAGAAAAATTCTACAAAACCCACACACCAGACTCGAACCTAGGCCTTCCATGTAAAAGCTAAACAACACAACCAACTAAGCTGTGACTTACATTTGATGAAAAATTAATGAGACACTTGAACATTTCCCGTCCTAAATGTACCATACTTTGTTAAAAGCACGAAAAGTGGCCATTCTCCGTGATAAAAGCACAAAGAATGGCCATTCTCCATGTTAATATCATGGAGATGGTCATTCCCCGTCCTAAATGTACCATACTTTGTTAAAAGCATATAATAACACCCAAAAAATGATAACAATAGAAAAATTCTATAGAATCCACACAACAGACTCAAACCTAGGCCTTCCATGTAAAATCCAAACAACACAACCAACTAACCTGGGACTTATATTTGATGAAAAATGGTAGTACTCGGTATTTATTTAAGTCAAATTGAATACCCCCATGTTTTCCAATTAGGAATATGAAGAGTCGGTTTGGGAAACGTGTATATATAACTACTTATATCCCCATTCATATGGTAGGTTGCACATTAAACATGGTTCCAAAAAAATCTCTAGGTTGGAAACCTTGGCAAGAGAGTTATTTGGCCGCTGAAGCACGAAAGAGGCAGCTAGAAATGGACTGGCTTGTCGAGGCTGCTGACTTCCTCTCCTCCTTTGGGTTATAACTTGAGGTCATTGCTCGACCTCTCGATCCGGCGCCCAACTTTGATATACTGCCGATCACTCCGGAGGAACGACGGACTCTGGAGAAGAGGGAAGGCCTACGTCGCCTCCTCCATCGTACGGGTTTGCGCACCCTGGAGGACTTTGCGGAGGTCCTTCGCGAGGCCAGTGAGGCCTTTTCTTTTTCTATTTTTTTGTTCAATTTTTGTTCAATTTTAGGGGTGCAACTTGGGTGGGCTAAGCCCGAGCCTGATCGGGTAAACCCGTTAGTGGGTTAGGTTAGGGTTGAAGATTCTCGGGTTCGGGCTCGGGCTTGGGTTAAAATATTTGAACCCGATCAAAATCAGGTTGGGCTCGGGTTCATGTGTTGGGAATCTTATTTTAATTTGTATTTTATATTGATCAAGGCTAGATTGCTATTTGATTATGTGTTTAATATTACTTTTGTTTAAAATTATTTTAAATATTATAATAGAGCTCGATGAACCCGACCAAATTTGAGTCCAACCCGATCCTCCGGGCTTGGTCTTGGGCTTCATATGTTGAACCCGAGGTCGGGTCGGACTTGGGCTCGGGCTAGGCTTATGATTCCTCGGGTTGGGCTTGGGTTGACCTCAAGCACGACCAAACCCGTCCGAGTTGCACTCCTATTCAGTTTACTTTTTCCTCCTCTTGTCTCCCTCGTCGGAGCATCACTACCAAAATAAGTCATATTGACGATGACATTAGCGACTCCGGCTAAATGTCGCTATTTTTTTTGTATATTTAGCGACATATCAAAGTGACGTCGCTGAACTTCGTATTCAGCAACGTTTAGCGATTGATAGCGACTAGCATTATAGTTTCGAAAGAATAAGTCGCAGTTTAGTCGTGGAACGTCGCTGATTGATTTTATTCAGCAACATTTTGTGACTCTTACTCCAGTACGTCGCAAGTTTATTAGTTAAAAGCGACGTCTTTTTATGACGTGGCTAAAATCATTCATATAGGGTGCTGGAAACCGATCGAATTCATTTTCTTTCCTCCAAAATTTTTGATCTCCCGCGCACCTGGAGCCCAAAATCTCTCTCTCCCTTCCCCTCTCATCTCCGACGACCCCCTCCCCCCCTCTCGTCTCCGGCGACCCCTCTCCGCGGCGACCCCCTCCCCTCGGAGACCCCCCTCCATCGGCGACACCCGTCCCTCCGTCGCACCTCCACCGTCGAGCCCCCTCGTCGACGCCGACCCGACTAGTCCCCTCCACCGCTGCTCCATCCTCGACGACCCCGACCCGACTCCGACCAAGGCAGGTAAACCCTAACCCTAACTCCCTCCTCCTGATGTGCTGATACAGACACAACACGCTGTTTGCCATTGATTGTAAAAGTACAGAATAATTATCGGAGGACTAAACTTAGACTCACAATATAAACTCGCTTGTACAAAGAAAGCCTAGGGACGAAAACCTAGGTACAGAAATCTAAGTACAATTGTTTATTTTAGATTCTGGGGGGTGACGATAGAGGCTCGGGAAGGCGACGGCAGCCCTGTCTTACTCCTTGGACGATCGGTATGCAGCCTTGGCTCCTTGTGAAAAGATGGTTGGCGCTGATGAAGAAGTGCTCTTTTTGCTCCTCTGTTGCTCTCCTGGCTTCTCTCTCTCTCTCTGTGTATTCTCTCTCTGACTCTGTATATTTTTATTCTTTTTTGTTGCCGATCCTTGTGCAAAGAAATGATGCTGGCTATTTATAAGAGTGGGGTATGATCATTAGGGTTTGCTAATGATCATTTGTTTGGAATGTCGGTGTAAAACCCCTAAATTTCTACTATTTTTTTATTATTATTAATTGCATGGATTTAAAAACTTTGTATTGAACGCCACGTAGTCGTATTATACGTCGCGTACGAAATTTTGTTTTTTTCGAAATTGCTCGACGAGTGCGAATATGTGCGAGCGTACATATTTTTGTAAATATTATTTTTTCTATTTTTGAATTTTCAAAATAATATACAAAATAATTATTTTGTTATCGTTCCAATTATTCCAAGTTTGTTATTTTGTTTATAAAGCCTTACATTTCGCAATTATTATTAATAAATAATATTTTTACTTGTATGCTAGAAAAGCATAATTATAAGAATATTAATTGTACAAACATATATTTTCGTAATTATTTATTTGTTTATTTTAAATAATGTAATTTTTGAAATTAATTATTATAGTATTTTTGGAAAACATATTTTTGAAATAATTGTGTCAATTTAAATTTGATTTGATTCCATGGAAACATTTAAATATATTAAGCTAATATCTATATTTGGAAATTGATTAATTGATTTGATTTAAATTAGATTTAGATTTGAATTTGGATTTAGATTTGGATTTGATTGCCTTTAAATTAATTAGGAATTATCTACCTTGGGTTTTAAATATTCCCAATCCTTATCTTAGTGGGAATTCCCACATCCTATAAATATAGGCAGGTACTCCTCCACATTATTCATCTTCCATGAATTCCTCCACAAAATTCCACAACCCAATGGTGAGTGCCTCGTGTCCGTGTTCCACGTCCCAAATTCTTATTCTAATTTTTTTTACAATTATAATTATCCTTTCGTGTCGACACCCCGACACCAAATCCCTAAACCTATCCCTATCCTAACCCCATCGACCACCTGTCCTCGGCCAACCCAACACCCTTCACCATCATCCCGGCGAAACCACCATAGCCCCTGTCAAGACCAAACCAACGAGACCAAATAATCCCCGGCGCCACCATTACAGCAACCACCACCACTGCCTTCGCCGTCACCACCACGACAGCCCCTGTCCCCGACTTAGACAGCACAACACCCCATCCCGACATTTCCCCGACAAATTTTTTACCACCACAGCCACCCCGACATTGCCCGTACCCGTGTCGACCCTGTTTTCCCGATCCTCCGACCTACACCACACCCGCATCACCCACGCAACCATCACCGTTTCCTCTCCGGCCACCGGAGAGCAGCCACCAAACCACCGCCGTCCCTTGTCTCCGCAGCCGCTCCCGGCGGCCGCCCACACCAGCGCCGCCCGCACACCCATCACCACAACACAGGGAAATAAAAAGAAAATAAAACCCTAAAATCCTAAACTCACCCGCTCAGCCATCAGCGCCAGCCGCGACCCCGCCGTACCTCCTCCGCTGCCTCCTTCCGCTGGCGTCCCCCGTCCGCTGGCGTCCCCCGCGCAGCCGCGCGCAGGCTTCCTCTGTCGGAGCCGGAGCACGCGAGCGCTGAGCCAAGCGTGCCACTGCCCGGGCCTCCGCCGGCGAGCCCCACGCGTGCCCTAACCGTCGCCCTCCCCGTGGACGGGCGGGCACCACCGCGAGACGCCGCTTGGCCTCCACCGACCCTAACCTAACCTTGCCTGAACCCCCGTTCGCCGCCGTCCGCCTCTCCTGGCCGTCGCTGGCGCCGCCCTAGCCCACAGACCCTCCACCGAGAACCCCCTTCTTCCCGTCCTACTCCGGCCACTCCCCACTTCCGACACTGCGCCGCCCCCGCGTACGCCGCCGCTCCGCCACCCGTCCGTCGAACCCTCCGTTCCCCTTCTCCACGAAACCATCTCTCCTTCGAGCCTCCCCCCACGTCGATCGAGCCTTCGGCCGCCGCCGGACCGACCCTCTTCCGACCCCCGCTCTCGAATCGCCTCCCCTTTCACTCTCTCGCTCTCTTTCCCTCTCAAAATTTCTGCTTCACTCTCTCTCTCTCCTTTTTCCCCACTTCCTGCACTTGATGATTTTTCGTGTGCTCATTTTGAGCTGTTGGGAACAGATGGGTAGGGATCCTCACTATTAGTTCATTATTATATCTTATATTATTATTATTATTATTATTATTATTGTTATTATTATTACTATTTCGATTATTATTATTTTATGTTTTACTTTTTCTTTCAATATTAGTTATTCAGTTACTGATTTATTTATAAAATTATTATTATTATTATTATTATTATAGTTATTTTTATAATGTGAATTCCTATTACTTTATTGTTAGAAATAATTTTAGCATCAAAGTAGATGTATACACCATAGTTAATATTTTATTACTCTTATCATTATGATTTTCTATACGTAATTTTAGTGTGTAAATTTGTTGTATAATTTATATATTATTACCGCTATTATTTACTGTTTGTAAATTGTATTATTATTATTTTATAAATAGTACAAATATTGTCTAGCTAATTTTAAGCAAATTTTAAAATATTATTCTCGATTATGTGTATATATATTTGACAAGTTTGGTCTAAATAATTTAGTACTATTTTCAATTATTATCTAAAAACATATTTTTTATATTTTACCAACTTACAGTTTAGCCTAAAACTATTTTACCAAAATTGTTTTACTAGTAAATACATCTTTAAGTATTAGTTTTCAAATTCGTATATATACTGTTTATCAAATTTCCCTTCGATTATCCATTTGTCCGCGACTAAGCCCATAACTCCCAATCCCGCACCAATTCTGTCCTACCATATGTCTACCCTAACTAAATCGACCCTTCTGGACCCAATGGAACCGACCGTGTCACCATCCGTGGTCACCTTGCATAGTTGTTGCACCGAAGTTGCAGTTCGTGCTACATTGACTATCGCAGCACACCAGGCGCTCTACCAGGCAAGACACATTGCCATTAGCTGTTTAATTATTTTAGCTCATATTTTCATGCATTACTTATTTTCTTTATGCAAAATAAACTATGATACATGGCGTAACTGTTCATTTATATTTCCTGCTGTGTATTATTTTTTTCTTACAAATTAAACCTAGAATTAAGAGACCACCTTGTGTGTCGCATTCATTAGCCTTGACACATTGTAAACACGAAGTTGTGTGTCGCATGTAGAACACGGAAGTACGTGATTGGCTGGCCACCAGTACGTACAAGCCGTGCGATAGGAATAACCGCTAATAGAGGTTGCATGCTAGTTTGACTTAGCGGTTATAGTGGTTTGTGTTATGGATACAACACAGTAGGCATTGGGCGGGGAGGACAATTCCTTAGCGTATGGGCTTCGATGCACTTCCCTTGTGACCCGGACTCTCCGCTGGAGATACGGGGTTGATGAACCAAGATTACTGACGGCCACTGATGATTCTGCGGAACGTCATGCTCTTCCTGCTGGGGCCTCGGTGCCCAAAGGGGGACTACGCCGATCCTATTTAGCCAGGGCCCATGCGTAGGAAGGATTGTTCTTAACAACATTTCACTTAGAATGGTAGGCTACCCTATCCGTTAAGTACGAGTACTTTTGGTTTGGGTACTTGTATCTGACCGTGGCTTGGAGCAATAACTTGTCGCGGATTAGTTCATCACATCTTGTCCTTATTTGGTTGTAGGTGTGACTTACTACTTCGATGAGAAGGTATTGAACCTTGTTGGGGTCCGGATACCATATTGGATTCATAGCATGGGAAGATACGTTACCGTGAATTAGTTTACCATCTCCTGTCCTTGTTTGGTTGGGGGGATGGTACGCTCGTTCAGTAGGTGCGTATTGGAACATGTTATAATTCGATTTACTTATTTATTGAGCAATATTTATTCAGTTTATATGGCATGCTATGATGTGTCTTGTTACATCCCTCTGAGGACCTGGTTGTCTTGCCAGGTGTGTGCTATTGTCTTTCGCAGGTGCTTTAGCTCTAGCCGTGTTCGTTGCTATTCCTCGAGGATGATTGCACTTGGATCGTCTTTGCTTCGCTCGCCAAAATTTATTATCTTTTCTTATGTATTTTTCCTTTACTTGTTGGTAGTGGATTTGTCTCCGCCCAACATATTATATCAAGACAAATTTATTCTCATTATATGATCTTTTATTCATTTCTTCTGTGTGGATGAGATTAGTTGTGGTTTTACTGCATTTTGCAGCTTATGTATTTATACGAGGCTTCCATATATTGGAGTATACTTCGTATGAATACAGCTGGCATGTCTACGTTTCTAGTCCTACATATTTTGGGACTGGGGCGTTACATTTTTTTGTGGTGGCCCATGCAGGTCAGATAAATTGTTTGGTTACTTTACCGTACCAAGCAAGCATGCGTATAGGATTAGAAGTCTAGGATCTCATCCACATACTTGACCTCTTTCCTTGATTTTTTTTTTTACCGTTTGACTCATCAATTGCATCTTGCTTGATTCCTTCTATCATTATTCTTATCTTCCTTCGTGCTTATTAGAGAGTGACCCTACTAGTTAGTTGTCCCAAAACACCATTAGTTTAATTCTTTAAGTTGGGTAGACTACCTTATGACCTAGCAACCCCTTTGACCTAGTAACCTATATTAGCAAGCTTATTTTAGAATCTAGAGAACCTAACCCTTCTAGCCAACCCAAGACTTGGACAAGAAGACTATAGGACAACTGTATGACTTAGAATCATTCTACCTTCTTTTAATCTAAATCTCTCGTGCCTATGTATTTACCATTTTGACTAATGATGCTAATATAGCCTAGTATTTGCAAGCTAATCCTTATCGAGCTTGATCAAGACATATGCTATAGAGTGGCCACTCACTAGCCTATTGTCTAATCAGAACCGGTGCATAATGGTCTGATCAACCAAGTGCACTTTGGTTCGCTTTTGTCTATTATTCTACGTGGATGGAACTTAATTAAACTTGGCCTTTACAATCCCATCCACGACTGTCTTGACAATTCTTTTGAAATTATTCGGTCGTCTTTGAACCACGTATTCGTATTCGATATCATCGTCGTTAAACTCTTTATTGCTTCGCCCTCACCTATTTTAGGAGGACGAAGACGTCATACTAGAACTTGCTCTAGCCTTCCTATCAATTATGACCATTCTCGCTCGATATTGCTATATCTTCATCCTAAACTCCTCGCCCTCCTTCTCGGCCCTATAATTACTGTCATGACCTTCTAAATCTAATTCATTCTCTAATCGTACCCTCAACCTAATCTTAAGAGACCATAACTGTAAGGTCTCTAAATTATTTTATTTTACTTGAACCCATACTATTCTTTATTGCGCGTCATCTTAAACATTTCTTGCGTTAATCCATGACTATCTTCGCCTTATTGAAATCACGACGCTAATGTAAGTTTTCATTAAACGTCGTTCCCTTGACTTGATTTGACTATGCTTTCTTAGCGAAACCCCCTTGTGTCCTCTCACCCCCCTACTAACTCTTAATTTCGAGGACGAAATTTCTTTTAAGTTGGGTAGGATGTAAAACCCCTAAATTTCTACTATTTTATTTTATTATTAAATTGCATAGATTTAAAAACTTTATATTGAATGCCACGTAGTCGTATTATACGTCGCGTACGAAATTTTGTTTTTTTCGAAATTGCTCGACGAGTGCGAATATGTGCGAGCGTACATTTTTTTGAAAATATTATTTTTTCTATTTTTGAATTTTCAAAATAATATACAAAATAATTATTTTGTTATCGTTCCAATTATTCCAAGTTTGTTATTTTGTTTATAAAGCCTTACATTTCGCAATTATTATTAATAAATAATATTTTTACTTGTATGCTAGAAAAGCATAATTATAAGAATATTAATTGTACAAACATATATTTTCGTAATTATTTATTTGTTTATTTTAAATAATGTAATTTTCAAAATTAATTATTATAGTATTTTTGGAAAACATATTTTTGAAATAATTGTGTCAATTTAAATTTGATTTGATTCCATGGAAATATTTAAATATATTAAGCTAATATCTATATTTGGAAATTGATTAATTGATTTGATTTAAATTAGATTTAGATTTGAATTTGGATTTGGATTTGGATTTGATTGCCTTTAAATTAATTAGGAATTATCTACCTTGGGTTTTAAATATTCCCAATCCTTATCTTAGTGGGAATTCCCACATCCTATAAATATAGGCAGGTACTCCTCCACATTATTCATCTTCCATGAATTCCTCCACAAAATTCCACAACCCAATGGTGAGTGCCTCGTGTCCGTGTTCCACGTCCCAAATTCTTATTCCAATTTTTTTTACAATTACAATTATCCTTTCGTGTCGACACCCCGACACCAAATCCCTAAACCTATCCCTATCCTAACCCCATCGACCACCTGTCCTCGGCCTACCCAACACCCTTCACCATCATCCCGACGAAACCACCACAGCCCCTGTCAAGACCAAACCACCGAGACCAAATAATCCCCGGCGCTACCATTACAGCAACCACCACCACTGCCTTCGCCGTCACCACCACGACAGCCCATGTCCCCGACTTAGACAGCACAACACCCCATCCTGACATTCCCCCGATAAATTTTTCACTACCACAGCCACCCCGACATTGCCCGCACCCGTGTCGACCCTGTTTTCTCGATCCCCCGACCTACACCACACCCGCATCACCCACGCAACCATCACCGTTTCCTCTCCAGCCACCGGAGAGCAGCCACCAAACCACCGCCATCCCTTGTCTCCGCAGCCGCTCCCGGCGGCCGCCCACACCAGCGCCGCCCGTACAACCATCACCACAACACAGGGAAATAAAAAGAAAATAAAACCCTAAAATCCTAAACTCACCCGCTCAGCCATCAGCGCCAGCCGCGACCCCGCCGTACCTCCTTCGCTGCCTCCTTTCGCTGGCGTCCCCCGTCCGCTGGCGTCCCCCGTGCAGCCGCGCGCAGGCTTCCTCCGTCGGAGCCGGAGCACGCGAGCACCGAGCCAAGCGCGCCACTGCCCGGTCCTCCGCCGGCGAGCCCCGCGCGTGCCCTAACCGTCGCCCTCCCCGTGGACGGGCGAGCACCACCGCGAGACGCCGCTTGGCCTCCACCGACCCTAACCTAACCTCGCCTGAACCCCCGTTTGCCGCCGTCTGCCTCTCCTGGCCGTCGCTGGCGCCGCCCTAGCCCACAGACCCTCCATCGAGAACCCCCTTCTTCCCGTCCTACTCCGGCCACTCCCCACTTCCGACACTGCGCCGCCCCCGCGTACGCCGCCGCTCCGCCACCCGTCCGCCGAACCCTCCGTTCCCCTTCTCCACGAAACCATCTCTCCTTCGAGCCTCCCCCCACGTCAATCGAGCCTCCGGCCGCCGCCGGACCGACCCTCTTCCGACCCCCGCTCTCGAATCGCCTCCCCTTTCACTCTCTCGCTCTCTTTCCCTCTCAAAATTTCTGCTACACTCTCTCTCTCTCCTTTTTCCCCACTTCCTGTACTTGATGATTTTTCGTGTGCTCATTTTGAGCTGTTGGGAACAGATGGGAAGGGATCCTCACTATTAGTTCATTATTATATCTTTATTATTATTATTATTATTATTATTATTATTGTTATTATTATTACTATTTCGATTATTATTATTTTATGTTTTACTTTTTCTTTCAATATCAGTTATTCAGTTACTGATTTATTTATAAAATTATTATTATTATTATTATTATTATTATTATTATTATTATAGTTATTTTTATAATGTGAATTCCTATTACTTTATTGTTAGAAATAATTTTAGCATCAAAGTAGATGTATACACCATAGTTAATATTTTATTACTCTTATCATTATGATTTTCTATACGTAATTTTAGTCTGTAAATTTGTTGTATAATTTATATATTATTACAGCTATTATTTACTGTTTGTAAATTGTATTATTATTATTTTATAAATAGTACAAATATTGTCTAGCTAATTTTAAGCAAATTTTAAAATATTATTCTCGATTATGTGTATATATATTTGACAAGTTTGGTTTAAATAATTTAGTACTATTTTCAATTATTATCTAAAAACATATTTTTCATATTTTACCAACTTACAGTTTAGCCTAAAACTATTTTACCAAAATTGTTTTACTAGTAAATACATCTTTAAGTATTAGTTTTCTAAATTCGTATATATACTGTTTATCAAATTTCCCTTCGATTATCCTTTTGTCTACGACTAAGCCCATTACTCCCAATCCTGCACCAATTCTGTCCTACCATATGTCTACCCTAACTAAATCGACCCTTCTGGACCCAATGGAACCGACCGTGTCACCATCCGTGGTCACCTTGCATAGTTGTTGCACCGAAGTTGTAGTTCATGCCACATTGACTATCGCAGCACACCAGGCGCTCTACCAGGCAAGACACCTTGCCATTAGCTGTTTAATTATTTTAGCTCATATTTTCATGCATTACTTATTTTCTTTATGCAAAATAAACTGTGATACATGGCGTAACTGTTCATTTATATTTCCTGCTGTGTATTATTTTTTTCTTACAAATTAAACCTAGAATTAAGGGACCACCTTGTGTGTCGTATTCATTGGCCTTGACACGTTGTAAACACGAGGTTGTGTGTCGCATTTAGAACACGGAAGTGCGTGATTGGCTGGCCACCAGTATGTACAAGCCGTGCGATAGGATTAACCGCTAATAGAGGTTGCATGCTAGTTTGACTTAGCGGTTATAGTGGTTTGTGTTGTGGATACAACACAGTAGGCATTGGGCGGGGAGGATAATTCCTTAGCGTATGGGCTTCGATGCACTTCCCTTGTGACCCGGACTCTCCGCTGGAGATACGGGGTTGATGAACCAAGATTACTGACGGCCACTGACGATTCTGTGGAACGTCATGCTCTTCCTGCTGGGGCCTCTGGTGCCCAAAGGGGGACTAGGCCGATCCTATTTAGCCAGGGCCCATGCGTAGGAAGGATTGTTCTTAACAACATTTCACTTAGAATGGTAGGCTACCCTATCCGTTAGGTACGAGTACTTTTGGTTTGGGTACTTGTATCTGACCGTGGCTTGGAACAATAACTTGTCGCGGATTAGTTCGTCACATGTTGTCCTTGTTTGGTTGTAGGTGTGACTTACTACTTCGATGAGAAGGTATTGAACCTTGTTGGGGTCCGGATACCATATTGGATTCATAGCATGGGAAGATACGTTACCGTGAATTAGTTTACCATCTCCTGTCCTTGTTTGGTTGGGGGGATGGTAAGCTCGTTCAGTAGGTACGTATTGGAACATGTTATAATTTGATTTACTTATTTATTGAGCAATATTTATTCAGTTTATATGGCATGCTATGATGTGTCTTGTTACGTCCCTCTGAGGACCTGGTTGTCTTGCCAGGTGTGTGCTATTGTCTTTCGCAGGTGCTTTAGCTCTAGCCGTGTTCGTTGCTATTCCTCGAGGATGATTGCACTTGGATCGTCTTCGCTTCGCTCGCCAAAATTTATTATCTTTTCTTATGTATTTTTTCTTTACTTGTTGGTAGTGGATTTGTCTCCGCCCAACATATTGTATCAAGACAAATTTATTCTCATTATATGATCTTTTATTCATTTCTTCTGTGTGGATGAGATTAGTTGTGGTTTTACTGCATTTTGCAGCTTATGTATTTATATGAGGCTTCCATATATTGGAGTATACTTCGTATGAATACAGCTGGCATGTCTACGTTTCTAGTCCTACGTATTTTGGGACTGGGGCGTTACAGTCGGCGCTCCTGCAATCTATCTGAACCCTTGATCCTGATTATAATGAATCTCGGCCATTAATGAGGATAGTACCGAATCTTGTGAGCAATTAATGTTAACTGCTTTAAATCTCCATGATGGATTCTACCAATATCCGATTGCTCGTCACGTGTCCCGTTGGCTTGATGATAAATGATATGCCTTGATCTCAGTAATTATGATGGTGATGTCAAATATATTTGTTGAGATTCGGTTAAATCGTTGATTGATCCGATGCCACGTGTTTTGATTGTGGGTCCTGCCAGAGCCGCATAGGATGGGTAACACATGAACCGCAGGGAGATACTCTTCGTGAGCCGCATAGGACAATGCTTCATCGAACCGCAGGGAACGAACTCTCAATGAGCCGCATATGCATAGTCTTTGCGAGCCGCATGAGCTAGCGTTGTATTGAGCCGCAGGGCTGAGCTCTCAGTGGGCCGCATATGGCTGATTTCTGCTAGTCATATAGGGTGACTTCTCAGTGAGCCGCATGAAGCTGTTCTCTATTTAAGCCGCATGAGATTTGCCACGTGGCAACCTAGGATTTCTGACGGATCGGGTCAGAGATCTTCTTCTTTTCCCGAAGAGTCTGTCATTACGGCAGAGCCATTATGACACTTTATGCCAGAGCCACCACAGTCGTCAAATTATGTCAGAGCATTAAATGAGGCCACTATTCAAAGGGCCAGCTGTAAGGAAGGATCACAGGGAGACACGTGGCATCGATCGAGCCGAATATTCCTGCTGAACTGTATACACTCTCGAGCCGCATGAGACGGAGAGTCTTCCTTTGAACTGTATAAGATAGCTCCCATATGAGCCGCATGGGCTTCGTATCCGGAGCCGCATGGACCATTATTCTGATATTTTTCATGCTTCTACAGGACCCCCTTCAAAGTTTTTAATTTGCAAAATTGAAATACTTTGAATAAGAAGCATGGTCCCGTTCATGCCGCATAAGTGTCCCAGCCGCATAGATTCATCTATCCGCATAGGCTTTTTGCCACGTGTCCTGACTACGTGTGCAAATCTTCATTAAATGCTCTTGATTCGTTTTGATTTAATGCCGTCTTTTGGGAGAGGATCCCAAGGGTCGGTTATGACTTGACCGAAGCATTTTTGCCTTTATTTTTTTGAAGCGGCGCGTAATTCGAGGCGTCATCCGAGACGTTTGTTCATTTTATGGGTCTCTTTCGCCTATAAATAAGAGTCTTTTAGTCCCCTTGGGTTTCTTTGCCTTCTTTCTTTGCTCAAATCCCCTGTTGCAGACTTTGCTCTTTGTCTTCTCCCTTCATCGATCGACAATGGCTCCCAAGAAGGCTATTGCTGCTGTGGGCAAGAAGGCCGCATCATCCTCTGCGGCTGCGAAGGGCAAGAAGGCCGCGTCTTCATCGACTGCGACGGCGAACGTGGCGGCTCCTCTGCCGACTGGCGTGCCTGCTTTTCACCCTGATGTCCACCCACCTATTACTGGTAGGATTCCTTAATATGAACCGCCATAGCTACGCCGCATATTTTATGCGCGAGCTTATATTCCAAAGCATGTTGTGTGTCCGACTCATGCTCGGGCCGCATGGGTATGACCCAGGTTTGAGCCGCATGAAAGTGGTTTGCATAACTACTTCTTTATCAAGGCCGCATAAGCTTCATCAGGATTTGGACCGTACGAACTCTTTCAAACTGAGCCATTTAAGCACATTTCGAACCGAACCGCATAAGCTCATCCTCGCTGGACCGCATAAGCTCATCCTCGCAGGGCCGCATAAGCTTTTTCGAGCCGAATAAGCTTATTCAAATTGGACCATATTCGCATATACTCACTTCGAACCGCGTAAATTCCTCCGCACTGAGCCACATGAGTTCCTTTCGAACGGAACCGCATAAGCTTATTCGCTCTGGACCGCAGGGGCTCTTTCAAACTGAGCCGCATAAGCTCACTTAGACTAATCTGTTTAAACCCTTTTAAACCGAGCCGTATGAGGCTATACTGAGCCGCATAAGCATCATGTAGTTTTGTGTTTCAGCTATCTTTTTGACTTTGTTTCTTTTGCCTCTTCTTCAGTGAATCTGCTCGTGAATCCTGCGGGGGAACTTATGGTAGGCTCCCGTCAGTTTGCCTCGGGCGTACATCGGGATGACTTAGTTCGTCAAGTGTCCGAACAGCTACTTGTTGACGAACCTTTGGAGCGACTAAATGCTATCAGGGTTTAATCTTTTCAATTCCTTGGTGATATGATGAGCTCCGGGCAGTCTGATGGGAAGTATCTGAAACTGGTTTTCCTCTTTGGGGATGCGTTGGTCATAGAAAACTCCCGAGTGCTGGATGTTTCCGAGAGTTGGGATTTTGACCTGGACGGGATGCCAATTCACATCCCTATTATGAAGCGCCATTTCCCTTTCGAGTGGTTCAATATGATCGTTCTGGAAAGACAGATGCCGGACACCCTCACTCCAACCCGACCAGGGATGTTTGTTGGTAACATCCGTTATAACAGAGCCACTGGGTCAGTGCGTACGGTCAAAGATCCGGCCAGTCGGTCTGTGATGGGATTAGTTCTGGGTACCTTCATCAACACTCCCGGTCCTAAATTTTCATTCTCCCAGGCTGATATCTTCCTGAGTCAGCTTGCTCGCAAAGGGTCCTATCCTATTGGCAGGTTGGTACTACCGAGCTGGTTACACCCCACTCCCCCGTGGGCTAATCTGACCTCATGGATTCTGCAAAAGTACGAAGAGTTTTTGCGGGAAGTCAACCTTTATGATGCTATCCGGGGTACCAGCCACGGGTTGCCCGTTCATAAGCCATTGTTCATGGCCCTTCTGGAGATGTACAATCATCGGACGGGGACCTTTTTTACCCCTGTTGGAGAATTGGGGCTCGCTCTTCACGAGATGTATGCGGTCTCCAAGCTCCCCTGGAGGGATGAACCCTTCGAAGTGTACACTCCGACGAACGAGGAGCTCCAAGATTTGGATCGACGATTCTCCGGTTTCGTCGCCGTGTATCAAGAACTATTATGCCATCATAGCACCTGTCACCGGACGACTATCCAGAAAAATGACAGCTCGAAAGGGGACTCTCTCCATACTAAATCTTGGGTCGCGTACCTTTTCAAATTCAGAACGGCTGGCCGGGTTACTTCCCGAGATCGTTTAACTCCTAGGGAAGTAGAGGCCTTGGTGTCGACCGCTAAGAGGTCGAAGTCTAAAAGTGACCGGTTCGGGAGCCAGATTGACTCTTTCAGCTACTTTTGTTATGGTACCCGACGGTTGTCAGAGAAGGCACTCTTGGCCGGGTTTCTAATAGTATGGCTGCGCAACTGCGTGGTCTCAGGAGGGGCAGGCTCTATTGAGAGAATCAGTCGCCACTTCATTCTTCCTGCCGTGAAGTTGGCCTTTGGGGTCAGGCTGGCTCTTCTTCCTGCCATGGTGTGCAGTATTCAGCATGGTCTCCGCGCCTTCTCGTCCAAGGTCATTGCTCATGACATGGCAATGGATTTTGAACGTGTAGAATTGCCTTATCATTACTTGTTGGGATGGCTATTGCTGCATTATCAGTCCTTGAAGAGGCCTGGGACGGAAGATGGCGTTACAGATGACGACGTATTTCTTTTCAATTATCACCACCAGCCTTGGGAATATAGTACCATGCCGACGTGTCGGAGGATGCTGGCGAGGGTGGACGGGTACAATTTCTTCGTGTCCGTTCCTCGTTTCACTGATCAAGAGGTGAGGAGTGTTCATGTTGATGGGGTTGGACCTCCTCATTTCTTGCCTGAAAAGATGTGTTTCTGGCTGCGTAATTTTCGCCCGGCACATCTAGTTTACCGGAATTGCAACACTGTGTATTTGGAGCCCTACTTGTCTAGTAGGTTTGCCCGTCAATTTGGGCATAGTCAGCTATTCCTCGGGCGTCCCAGTTCTCACCTGGGATTCGAAGGTAGCATTCTTGACGGTATTAGGGCATGGAGCTACTATGACACCTGTCATACTCGGACTAGCTTCTTGGTCCCTGCCGCAAACGTGATAGGGGAAATCCTGCATATGGCGGCCCTATATCATGTTACGGCGAATCCTTCTCCCCTCGATTTTGACTTGAGGACTTGCTTCATCGTGGGCACTCGTCTAGCGGAGAAGGCTGCGACGTCGAGAGCAAAGAAGAAAGGGACGAATAGAGTTCCTTCGCCCAATTCCGAGTCCTTCGACACAATTTAGGAAGACAACGAACGGGACGACGAAGACTCCCTTTCTTCGGATGACGAGGCAATGGCGGATCAGTCTCCCGTCATGGCAGGTGACATGATGACGGATCAACCGTCGGCTGTATTTGATGAAGCAGTGGACCAGTTACCATCTGTGTCTGAGGTGGTACGGGTAGATCTACCGCCCGTCATGCATGGTCCCTCACGTAAGCGAGGCAGGCGTGAGTCTACTGGCGGAGGGGTAACTTTTTCTGTAAAGAGAGCGGCGGTCGGTCCCCGTAGACTGCTTATTACGGAGAAGGGTGAGGATGTAGACGGCATTCCAGAGGTAAGTCGGAGCCTTCTCTTTGTTGTAGTTTCCTTCTTTTCTGAAGATATGACTCAATTACTTTTCTTTGTAGATGTCTGGTGAATCGTCCTTTCCTGAACCGTCTATTTCCCCTGGAGCTGATCTGGCCTTTGCTGCTTTGATTAGTGGCGTATGCGCCGCGATCCTTTCTGCGGGTGCTCTCTCAGCGGTGGCTGAAAGCTCCCAGGTTGCTGAAACCTCGGCCCGGGGTGACGAAGGTTTCCATGGACCTGTCCCTGAAACTGCTGATTTTCAGCAATACGGCGCTGATCTCGGTACGCCCCCTCCCGAGGATGCAAGGGCGGAGGAGTCTATTGTACCTGACTCGGAGGCTGTTGGTGAAGGGGCTATGGTGGCTGCAGGCAAATCTCGGCCTTCACACTCCCCCACTGGTAAGATAAGCCAGATATTAACTAGTGAGGGGGCTTATTTGCTCTATCGACATATTCTCCGGGTCAAATCGATTCATGGTTGCTTTGGCCCTGCAGGTCCTGACCCTTTACTTCCCGCCGTGGATGTTCTTGGGGAAGGCCCGGTCTGCCGTGATATGGGAGAAAGGTGTGTTCCTTCTCCTTTGCCGTCTCACGTCGAGGAGCCTCCTGCCAGCTCTGGGCCGATGGAAATGGGGTTGGCGATGGTCTCCGCCTCGTCCTCTGCAGATTATACGGTTCTGGAGGCCGACCTCTCGACCCTGCCGAGTATTCAAGTTTTGCAGGCTGCCGAAGAGGAGTTGGCCGCTGTTCAAGCGTCCTTTCGTGCAGAGCTGGTTTCTCTCATAGCAGGAGCGACGGATTCTGTTGCGTCTTCTTCGGTGCTGCCAGCCACACTCCCATTGACACCGGCCTCCACGGAAACTCTGAACGAGGCGACGCAGGATGTGGTCGACAGTTTCTATCGTCATTTGCAAAGGGGCGTAGACGCTGCCATAGGACGGGGGACCCCATTTTATCTATCTCTCCGGTGTGCTCGGGGTCAAATTGTAACCTTGAAGTCCCTTTCTGGCGGGGTGGGATTGGCTGCACTGCTGGAACCTAAGCTGACAGAGGCTGATCAGCTTGTGACCCAACTACTGGCGATACGACAGGCGGGCTTGCCTGCTGCTATCGAGCGGGAGCGTGGCTTCCTCATTGCTGCTCGGGATCGGATTAAGCTGGCCCGAGATACTGCTGGGCCAGTTGTACGGGGGGACCTTGATAAGTTCTCTGCTTCGTATGACCAGCTGGGTCGTAGGAGTCAGGCTTGCCGTGCTCGGGAAGAGTCTGCTTCTCGTGGAATTGCTGATACGAAGGAGCGGATTCTTGGACTCCAGAGGCAATTGGTCTTCTTAGAGTCAGAGCTGGAGGCTGCTCAGGCGGAGCAGGAGTCGATCGTTCGGGAGGCCGAGAAGGTTTCCCGATCTTCCGATAACCTGGAGCGAGCCTTTAAGAAATTTGAGGATAACTGGCAGGCTCACGCTCGTCTGGAGGACGAGGCGGTGCTGACCCACGAGGCGGAGCATCGAGCCTCCCAGAGGTTTGAGCGGTCGGTTGCTTTGCTGACGGACCGTCTCAGGGCGTTATGTGCCCCGGAGCAGTGATCAGCTTTCTGTTCTCTTTTGCTTCTCTCTTTTTTTTTCTTTTTTTTGTAAGGGATGTGATCCCAAATGAAGTGGTACATTGAATTTTGAATAAATGAGCCTGTTTCAACTCATCATCTCTTTCTTGTACTTGTGGCGTCTGTGGAATTGGACTTGCTGGGGGATTATTTGTGGACCTGTTATCCTAGGCGTACCTTGGTTTTAAGTACGGATAACAAGTTTGGACAGGATGTCCGGAACAGCCGTGGCAAAGTGGTCATGGATGTTCCCGGTGCTTAAAAAAAGGAATGCCGTAGAACAGCTGGGCTCCCGGGGCATGGTGGGGTAGTGGATTTATGCTAAGAAGCTTAGCAAAGGAATATTTGTGGACCTATTATCCTTGGCGTTCCCTGGTTCGGGATACAAATAATAGGGTGAGAAGGAAAACCAACATATTTGCTCAGAGGTCATGAGGACATGGCAAGCATGAGGGTTTTACCGTGGAACCTTCCTGCTCAGAGGTAGTGAGGACATGGCAGGGAAGGTTTCACGGAAGATATTCGTGGTCAACAGCAGACATTTGTGGACCTATTATCCTTGTCATACTCTGGTTGTGGGTACAGATAATAGGTCGAAAGGAGACCGACATACTTGCTCAGAGGTAATGTGGACATGGCAAGCATGAAGGATTCTTCGACGGAGCCTTCCCACTCAGAGGTAATGATGACATGGCAAGAGTGGGCTCAATGAAGAGGGAATACATAGAACGACTCAGAGGTAGGAGAACGTGGAGGTTCTATGTGAGGGGCGATTTGTTTTTGGTGGAAGTGAAAACAATTCAGAGGTAATGAGGACATGTCCGTTTTCGGAAATTTGTGGATCGATTACCCTTTTTGTGCACTGGGAGTGCGGGTATTGGATCACGAGGGAGGATCTCTTCCAGGAAGAAAGTTCAGAGGTATAATCATACGTGACTTACTATCCGAAAGAGTGACCGGAATGTGAGTTCAGAGGCACCAGCGGGTACATAACTTGGTAAATTAACATGTTGAGAAAGCGGGAGTCCAGCGGCACCAGCGGGTACATGACTCGATAATCTGAAGGGGTTGTAGGGGTGAGTTCAGGGGCACCAGCAGGTACATGACTCGATGATCTTGAAATGTTGTGGGTGTGAGTTCAGTGGTACCAGCCAGTACATGACTCGAAAATCTGAAATGCTGAGGGTGTGAGTTCAGTGGTACCAGCGGGTACATGACTCGATGACCTTGTAGCGAATGTCGTTTAGACATAATATTTCTTCAGGAACTTGCCGTTGACGGGCAGCATGAGCAAGTCTCCGTTTTGCTTTGCAAGGCGGTAAGCACCGTTGGAGAATACCGTCTCAATGATAAATGGGCCCTCCCACTTTGGCTGGAATTTGCCGGCGGTCTTGTGAGTCATGACCATTGGCCTCCGGACTGCCAAGACGAGATCGCCTACCTGGAATGTTCTGATTTTGACCTTCTTGTTGAAGGCTCCTGAGATGCGTGCTTGGTATAGCTCGATCCTTTGCTGAGCTAGGAGGCGCTTTTCATCTAAGGCCTCTAACTCTTGCAGTCGACGTCGGTAGTTATCATCGGTTGTCAATTGGTGTGTGAGGGCGACACGTAGTGAGGGGATCTGTGTCTCCAAGGGGAGGACTGCCTCACTTCCGTATACCAGGGAGAATGGTGTATTTCTGGTGGCTGTTCGGACCGTGGTACGATAAGCCCATAAGCACTTGCCGAGCTTGTCGTTTCAGTCACGTTTGTTGGAGGAGACAAACTTCTTGAGAAGTTTGATGATTGTTTTGTTGAACGCCTCTGCTAACCCATTTGCTGCTGGGTTGTACGGCATCGAAGCGATATTCTGAATACGGTGCTTATCGCAAAACCGATAGAATGCGTGGCTTGTAAACTGCGGACCATTATCATGGATGATCCTTCGGGGCAGTCCAAAGCGGTAGATGACGTGGTGTTTAAGGAAGCTGATCACGTTTGAAGTCTTGACTTCTTCGAGTGGGACAGCTTCCGCCCATTTAGAGAAGTAATCAGTGATCACAAGTATGAAGCGATGTCCTCGGGAGGAAGGGGGGTGATTGGACCAATGATATCCATTCCCCATGCTTCGAATGGCCAGGACGCCACTGTCGGATATAAAAATTCGGAGGGTTGGTGGATAAAGTCCGCGTAGACTTGGCAAGCTTTGCACTTTTTAGCATAATCTATCGCGTCTGCCACCATTGTGGGCCAATAGTAGCCCATTCGGCGAAGGCGGTCTTGCAGTTTCGGGCTGGACTGGTGGGCCCCGCAAACACCGTCATGGGCTTCTCGTATGGCTTCTTTGGCTTCTGCGTTTGACAGACACCGAAGCAGTAATCCGTCGTAGGAGCGGCGATACAGCATTTTCGTCTCTGTATCGTAGAAGAATCTGAGGGAACGCCTTCTGATGGAAGTAGCTTCCTTTGGGTTCTCAGGCAGGATGTCGTAAACGACGAAGTCGATGAATAGTTGTCTCCAATCTGGGGCGTCATCGATCGTCTGTACGGAATAACTTGCGACGAATTGCACATTATTTTTGGGACAGACCAGTTCATGGCCTATCACTTCCACTGATTGCCGATCATAATTCGGAACTGCTAGGGAAGCGGCGAGACCAGCTAGGACATCGGCTTCAATATTTCGGAGTCTGGGGACGTGCTCGATGAAGAACCCCTCAAATGTCGAGATGATATTAATCTCTATTTGATGATAAGGGATCATGTCTTTATGGCGGACCTCGTACGAACCCCGGATCTGATTGACGATTAGTTAGAAATCGCCATATGCTTCAAGGTATTCTACCCCCAGCTCTCTTGCAAGTTGGAGGCCAATGACCAGAGCGTTGCACTCGGCCACATTGTTAGAGCAGGGTTCAATGAGGGAATAAGCGTGGTTAATCACCAATCCGAAAGAAAAGATTAGCACTACCCCGACTCCGACAACTATATTGCCTTTAGGTCCGGTCCTTGAAGCGCCGTCGAAGAACATTTGCCATATATTCTCGTGAGAGGTTGCATGTGAGTCGGCGACCTCGTCTGGGATCTCTTCATATATCCTGGAAGACTCCGAGCCTGGGTGGGCTGCCAAGAAATCTGCCAGGGCTTGACCTTTGACTGCCTTGTGGGGGACGAAGATCATATGATAAGGGGACAACAATATTGCCCATGTAGCGAGTTGAGAGCTGAGTGCCCCTGGTTTAGTCATGAGGACCCTCAGAGGGTTGACTCGTGAGACCACATGTATCGTTTGTCCGGTGACATAGTGTCGCGTTTTCTGAATGGCGAACACCAGGGCGAGGCATTCCTTCTCTACAGCGGTGTATCGGTGCTCTGGTCCAATCATCATTCGGCTGAGGTAATATATGGCCTGTTCATGGCCTGTATCGTTATTCTGTGCCAGCAGAGCATCGAGGGAGTGTTCCATTGCTCGTACATAGAGCAGAAATTGTTTTCCAGGGACTGGGGCTACCAAGACCGGAGGATTTGACAGATATTCTTTGATGCTATCGAAAGCACGCTGGCATTCTTCGTCCCATACGAATGAGACTCCTTTCTTCATGAGGTACGTAAATGGTCGGCATCGCCCGGAGAGGTTGGAAATGAACCTTCTGATGTAAGCTAGCCTTCCCTGAAGGCCTCTGAGTTCGCGGAGATTTCTCGGGGGACCCATCTCCATGATTGCTTTTGTCTTCTCGGGGTCTACATGGATATCCTTTGCAGTGATGATGAAGCCTAAGAACTTCCCGCTGGATACGCCCAGGAAGGACTTCGTAGGGTTTATCTTCAAATTGTGTGTCCGCATTAGGTCGAATACCGTCCTTAGATCCTGTAGATGGTCTCCTTTGCTACGGCTCTTGACGGCTATATCATCAACATAGCACTCCACCGTCTTGCGTAAGTGGTCTCTGAAGATGATGCTCATAGCTCTTTGATATGTGGCGCCAGCATTCTTTAAACCGAAAGGCATGACTGTGTAGCAGTACGTGCCAATCGGTGTTCGGAATGATGTATGCTTTTCGTCGTCGGGAGACATCTTGATTTGGTTGTATCCCGAGAAGCCATCCATGAATGACATGCGCTCAAAGCCGCAGGTATTGTCGATCATGATGTCTATGATAGGAAGGGGGAATTCATCTTTGGGACACGCCTCGTTCAGGTTGCGGAAGTCGATGCAGATTCGAATCTTCCCATTCTTCTTGAGGACGGGTACTATATTGGCGACCCAATCGGGATGTTGCTCCTCACGAATGAAGCCGCTGGCTATTAGTTTGTTGACTTCAGCTTCGATCGCGTCCATGATGCCTGGGCGGAAGCGTCGCTGTTGTTGTTTGACTGGCTTCGCATCTGGCCGAATATTGAGTTTATAAAGAGCGATGTCAGGATTTAACCCTGGCATGTCTTCATAGCTCCAGGCGAACACATCAATGTACTCTCTGACAAGTTCTAATAGCGACTCCCGTTCTTCGTCAGTTAGGCTTTTACTGATGAAAATCGGTTTTGTAGAAGATTCGCTGCCGAGATCCACTTGTATGACCTCATCTTCAGTAGGAGGTTCTCTCAGTTCGAACCATTTTTCCCATTTTGTATCTAATTGCTGGGCCCATGGCTCTAGCTCGAGGATTTCGGGGATGTCTTCGTCTTCCTCGTAAGCGTCGGCAAACGTCATATTGACTGACATGACTTGTCTGAACACATCTCCGATGCTGGTATCTGAGTCGGAAGTTGGTGATCCGGTTGAATGTGACTGCCAGTCGCATTCTTCATCTGAACTTTTTGGGGTCGTAGTAGGTGTTACATACCCCAACCCACATCGAGTTTTGTTATAGTAGTTCCGTGGTTTGCCCGCCGGGACTGACGGCTTCAAAGGTAATCGTCACCCAGTGCCATAGTTCAATCCTGGCGTAGTCTCCAGATCATACCCCTATTTCTGCCTGAGATATTTGGATTGAGGGCTATAGAGATACAGAGGCAGCCTCCCGGCATCTGACCCGAGGTCGACTTCTTCTATGGTGCGGGGATGAGGGTTGTTCGTCCGGCCGAAGATGATTGGATGATCTCCTCCCTTGTGTATTCGGTAAGCGTCTTCTACTGGAGTAAGCTAGATTACGGTGTACACATTTGTCACCTGTGTGTGTAGGTGAGCGCCTATACCGTGTTCCATAGCATACATCGTACATAGCTTATTGAGCTCGGTGTAGTTCAAAGATAACCCTTTATTGATGAAGTAAGGTATCTTTTCTAGGGGGATTACATCATCAGCGGAGGGGACATTAGTGTGGGTGGCCACATACTTGGCTAGCTCCGGTTCCTCTTCGGCTATCCCCTGTGTGAACGAAGACTGAGAGGACGACCTAGGAAGCTTGATCGTCAGTGGTCCAGTTGATGGAGCAGAGCGTGGAGTCGTTGGCAGACTGGCGACCCCCAGTTTGGCATTCGATGTGGAGCGAGGAGTGGCTGGTTCGCTGAAAGTGTCAGACCTTGCATCGAAGCGACAACCTTTATTGGGAAGGCGTATTGTCAATGGCCTGTCCTAGGGGTTGATCTTCTCTGTTTGTGGTTGACTGACTCTTAGTAACCTGATGGTTAGTGGCTCCGTTGTGGGTCTCGGCACTTGGCTGGATCTAGGCAGCCGGAATATCATCTGCTCCTCTTGCGCCGAGAGGCTGATCGCGTCCTTCCGCAGAGTGGCGATGAGGGATGCAGACTTGCCCGGTTTGCGAGCTTGGAGGTGGATCGTCAGGGGTCCTTCTGATCCCATGGCTGTCTCAGTATGAGCTTGTGCGTCTCCTTCATCCAGGTGCCTCTTCGACTTTTCGTATAAACAGGAGTCCGAGTAGTAAGATTCGACCCCTTTAAAGGGATCGATATCAGCAAACTCTGTCTTCACGAAGCCGTATTTGTCGACATATTTGAAGCACTGGTGTAGCGTGGAAGGCACGATCATATAATCGTGTATCCATGGGTGCCCCAAGAGGATGTTGTAGGAAGTGTCTGCATCTATGACGTAGCATATGACTTCGGATTGAAGGTCGCCAATTTGACACTTCAGACGAATCTTCCCAATAGGGTAGCTTCTGCCCGAATTGAAATCGCTGATGGCGGTACTTGTAGGAGTTAGGCGATACATTGGGATGCGAAGATGATGTAGCAGGCCCTTCAGGATGATGTTTATGGAAGAGCCAGGATCAATGTGCATCCGATCCACCTTCACGTCGCCGATATATCCCGTGTAGTATAGCGGGCGATCATGTAGGTTGGTTTTGATGAGCATGTCCTGCGGAGTGAAGACGATGTTGGGTATTGCTCCCGTGCAGGCACTATCTTGGAGATCCATGGGTGAGTCCTCCCCAGTGAGGTTAGATTGAGCGAGATAGGCATCGGTATTTTGGAGTGCTTCGCTTAATGCAATACGAACGTCTTTGGAGAGCCTCAGGAGTTCATATAATGATAATTTGGCCGGTGTGTTAGCCAATTGTGCTAAGATGTCAAAGTTGTAGGGCCTCTCTAGCCCTTGGGCTACGTCCTTTCGGAGAGATTTGTCGAAGCGAGTCTCCTTCGGCCTAGGCTTGTCGGTCGTCGAAGGCTGAGCCGGTCCCAGAGCATCAGCTGCAGTGGGTTGATGATTTTTGGGTGGACTGTCAACCACAGGTTTGGATTGCACTCCGGACCGTGTGACGACGGCTGTAGCTTCCTCGTTGTCTGCTGAAACTATGCGGCAGGTCTTGATTTTTTTACTCTTTTTATTGGTGGAAGATGGTGTGAGCTGAGTCACTTCTGACACCAAGTCTGGATGGACCCACATGACCTCTCCTCGTGAGGTGGTGAGAGGTACTAGACCAGCAGCTTGTTCTCGGGGCGGAGGAAGATTGGTAATCTCCATTGTCGCGAGAGGGACGGGGATTACCCCGTCTTGAGTCTCCGTCGGAGGGAAGTTGCCGAACTGTACGGACACCATATTAGCTGCTACGGTTACCTCTTCGAAGTCGATGGCCAGAGCGTTTGAATCGATGAGGCTTTGGATGTACCATTTTAATTGGTAGCAGTCATGTGTAGCGTGGTGTACATAACGGTGGTAATGGCAGAACTTCGGGTTCTCCAGATCAGCCGGCCGAGGCTCCCGCCTTGGTGGAGGAAGCTGAATTCTACCTCCTTGTATGAGCATGTCTAAGATAGGCTTGACGTGGCCATCTTCGAAAGAGTAAGTGATTTGAGGCCATTGCTTGTCTGCTGGCTGTGGTTCGGGGTTCTGGGCCGTGTCGGCCACCATAGCCTATTTTCCCTTGCTGTCCCGATTGTTGGAGGGGTTACCCCCATTATCGTTGTTGAGATGCTTGCCCTTGTTTTCCCCTTCTGAGATGTGCAACCCCAGTTGGCGGGCCTTCTTCAGTCGTTCTTCAGCGCTTGTGGCGCTGATGATGAACGCCTTCCAATCTTTGAATTGACTCTCGCCCATCCAGAGACTGATCGTTGGAAGCAGTCTCTTTTGGCAGATTTCAATCAAAGAAGAATCCGGATTTCAGGAAGACAGCTTCATGGCGGTCTGGCGGAACCGCTCAATGTAGTTCCTTGTTAACTCCTTCTTCCCTTGGACGACGTCCATGAGAGTGGACATAGTGACGTCTTGTCCTACTTCATAGAACCGTTCCAAGAACATGCGCTTGAAGCCGGCGAAGGAATGGATGCAATTATCCGGTAGATTGCGGTACCAATCGAAGGCGACTTCTTCTAATGCTCCAATGAATAACCGTGTGAGGATCGCATCTTCATGGGGCAGATGGTCGGTGGTGACCTCAAAGTAAGTGATTTATCGACCTGCTGAGGTTTTGCCATCATACGGGTTGATGTTGAACGGCTTATATCTTGGTGGGAATGGAACATCCCTCCACTCAGCAGGGTATGGTTGCCGTATTCTGAGATCTTGAGCGTTTTCTCGGGCATAAAACATGGCACGGAGCTTCTGGACCTCTCTTCTTACTTCTCGGGTCTTATCTGTTACGGCGGGGGCTGTTATTTCGGGAGGATTATTGCCCTGGTTTGGTGCCGCTGAGTTCGAATCTACATTGACCACGGGGCCCGTGTTTGTTTGACATGGCGCTCCTCCTTGTAGAGTGGGCAGGGCCGCTTTAATCTCGTCTACAGACTTGACCAAAGCAAGTAATATGGCTTCGAGACTGTCGATGCGCTAGCGATCGCTGGAACCACCTTGATCGCTGTCCGTCATGAACACCGTTCTTACGTGAGGAGTGACGGAAGGAACGGCGGAGGATGTGCCCTCTGAGTCGTACCCATGTACCGAGAAGTCATCGGGATAGGTGGGAATGTTCTCTTCGGGCTCGGACTCGGAGGGAATGGTATCCCCAGCTTCAGAGCTTGCCTTGTCTTGAGAGTTACGGATGTCCTCGGGGGCATCAGCGTCCGTTGCTCCTGATGGAAGAGTTGTTTGTGCGGAATTGGTTCCTTGGAACATCGGATTGTTACGGATGTTCGGAGGAGTGCTACCCCCAGCTCCTTCAACCTCCAGCGATGTGGATGATGAATTTCCCATCAGGGTAAATTTCGTCTTTGAACGGGTGTGTTGGAATACACCAGTGGAGGACAACCGTTTAGACGACAGTTTCTTAGTTGTAGTGGTTGATATCTTCGGACTGGAGACGCTCGTTTTCTTCCTCCTCTCTTCGACGGGAACTTTTTTAGCAGAATTGCAGGAGACAACAGGAGGTGCCTCATCTTCTGAGTTCGGGTGCTGTAGCCTTTGGAAGGTGGATGGCCGAGCTTCCGTCATTGCCGCGTTGTTGCAGCAGCAATTGACGATGATTTGGGTGCAGCGATGTCCAAGCGAGGACTCTTTGCACACCGACACTCCTTCTCTTTCCTTACATTTGTGGAGGATCGTTTCCCGCATGTCAGAGGAACCACTCTGTCTGTTTGTCGCGGGGGGCTGGACTTGAGCAGTTGTATACAACTTTCCATCCGAGGCCCGTGTGATAGTCAATGGGACGCTCCGATAGTCAGAGATTGGGACAGCTGACTGGGCTCGATGAGCCCGTGCTGCCCTAGACTTCCTCTCTTTAGCACTCGTGGGTGCGTAATAGGAGGAGTCCAAGTTGAATGCCACAGATTCTGGCTTATCATACAGAGAATCATCGGGGTCGGGACCGTATGAGAGGCGGTCGAAGACCGATCGAGAGAAGCGTAGAACGGACGCTATGCTGCTAGAGTTGGGTACCGTGCAGGCTGTCTACATGCGGTCATCTTCTGCTGTCGGATGAGTTATCTTTGGGCGGCTAGGAGTCACGACCGTGCAGGCTGGCCGCATGCGGTTGGCAATAGTGGCCGCATGGGTTTTCTGCAAGCGGCTGCCTTCTGTAGCCTCATGTGTTTCATCCATGTGATTGGCGACTGTATCTGCATAAACTATGCGGCTGCCAGATGTGACCGCATGATTCTTCTTCATGCGGCCAGCGACTGTGGCCGCTTGGGCTTTTTCTATGCGGCTAGCGGATGTGGTCGCATGAGCCTTTTTCACTCGGCTAGCACCCCTATGCGGCTCAGTTCGCGTAGAGTTCCTCTTTGCCTCTGCAAGTCCAGCATCATAGTGTTTTCTTCTGCCGGACTTGGAGACAGCAGAGTTGTCTACGGTCTGAAGTGGGGCCGCAGAAGAGTCCTTCTCACCGTCTTGAGCAACAGAGGGTACACCGTCGGGGGCTTGGAGAGGAGTAAATAATTTTGGCCTCCACTCTCTGCGAGCCTTTGTCGTGCGGGTGCGCTTCTGGACCGGGCCAGCGCTTCCTTCGGAGAGCATCTCTTTAAACGCTTGTTGGTCGAAGCAGACGACCATCTTTTGTTGCGTGGAGCTAAGCTTGGCTGCATCCGATTACGTCACCAACTCCTCAGCCGTGGAGAAGTTAGTCCCCAGCAGAGTCGTCATTGTGTTTGCCATTGATTGTAAAAGTACAGAATAATTATCGGAGGACTGAACTTAGACTCACAATACAAACTCGCTTGTACAAAGAAAGCCTAGGGACGAAGCCTAGGTACAGCAATCTAAGTACAATTGTTTATTTTAGATTATGGGGCGTGACGATAGAGGCTCGGGAAGGCGACGGCAGCCCTGCCTTACTCCTTGGACGATCGGTATGCAGCCTTGGCTCCTTGTGAAAAGATGGTTGGCGCTGATGAAGAAGTGCTCTTTTTGCTCCTCTGTTGCTCTTCTGGCTTCTCTCTCTCTGTGTATTCTCTCTCTGACTCTGTATATTTTTATTCTTTTTTGTTGCCGGTCCTTGTGCAAAGAAATGATGCTGGCAATTTATAAGAGTGGGGTATGATCATTAGGGTTTGCTAATGATCATTTGTTTGGAATGTCGGCGCTCCTTCAATCTATCTGAACCCTTGATCCTGATTACAATGAATCTCGGCCATTAATGAGGATAGCACCGAATCTTGTGAGCAATTAATGTTAACTGCTTTAAATCTCCATGATGGATTCTACCAATATCCGATTGCTCGCCACGTGTCCCGTTGGCTTGATGATAAATGATATGCCTTGATCTCAGTAATTATGATGGTGATGTCAAATATATTTGTTGAGATTCGGTTAAATCGTTGATTGATCCGATGCCACGTGTTTTGATTGTGGGTCCTGCCAGAGCCGCATAGGATGGGCAACACTTGAACCGCAGGGAGATACTCTTCGTAAGCCGCATAGGACAATGCTTCATCGAACCGCAGGGAACGAACTCTCAATGAGCCGCATATGCATAGTCTTTGCGAGCCGCATGAGCTAGTGTTGTATTGAGCCGCAGGGCTGAGCTCTCAGTGGGCCGCATATGGCTGATTTCTGCTAGTCATATAGGATGACTTCTCAGTGAGCCGCATGAAGTTGTTCTCTATTTAAGCCGCATGAGATTTGCCACGTGGCAACCTAGGATTTCTGACGGATCGGGTCAGAGATCTTCTTCTTTTCCCGAAGAGTCTGTCATTATGGCAGAGCCATTATGACACTTTATGCCAGAGCCGCCACAGTCGTCAAATCGTGTCAGAGCATTAAATGAGGCCACTATTCAAAGGGCCAGCTGTAAGGAAGGATCACAGGGAGACACGTGGCATCGATCGAGCCGAATATTCCTGCTGAACCGTATACACTCTCGAGCCGTATGAGACGGAGAGTCTTCCTTTGAACTGTATAAGATAGCTCCCATATGAGCCGTATGGGCTTCGTATCCGGAGCCGCATGGACCATTATTCTGATATTTCCCATGCTTCTACACACGCACACACGCTGATACGACATACACACATGCTGATATAATACACACATACGCTGATATGATACGCTGGCACCACATGTTGACACGACACTGACCCGATACGCTGACACGACACACACACGCTGACTCAACACACTGTTTAGTGTGTCACACTCACATGCTTGTGTGTATGTGACAGTTTGGACATGAGAGGATTGTCAAAAAATAGTTTTATATGGCAACCCTATTGTGAGAACACATGAGTGGCTATGGGCTAATGTGCATCCTAGTGAGTGAGTGTTAGAGTGAGGTATCCTATGAGTGAACTTGAGTTGTCTAGGAGGTGAGTATCCTGTGACAGCTTAGAACATGAGGTATCCTAAGAAGTATATACTATATAGAGTATCCTAGTACCTAGAGTGTATATATAGAGTATCCTAGTACCTAGAGTGTATAGAGTATCCTAGTACATATAGAGTATCCTCTGGAGTGTATAGAGTATCCTAAGATATTGGGGATTACCTACTCTGAGAACCTTGCTAAGAAGTATCCTAGTACCTACAGTGTATAGAGTATCCTAGAAGTGTATGTATGATTGGTACAGTATTTTGAGCCATTCTATAGAAATTAAATTTACTTATGCCAAGCCTTTTGGGCCTATCAGAGTTATAGATTTTTTCGAAAATCTAGTATAACGTTGATTGCCTCAAAATGCTTGTATAAGTAAGAGTATATAGAGTGAGTATACTAGTAGTATATCATAGTATCCTAGAGTGTATAGAGTGAGCTTCCCTACTTTCTTTCTTCACATTCGGGTCATTGAGCCGACTATTCCGTATCATAGGATATCTACCTCAACCTCACCATAGAGAAGTGTGGAAATATTAATATTAACCAAGGTTCACAGTATAGGTTTCGGTATCGGTATCGGTATCGTTATTGGTATCATTTACGATTGATATCATGAATCTCATAGCTTCTGCTAGCAGAGCACAATATAGAGCCAAACATGAAGCAGAGCTTCATATTCAAAATATTAGAAGTAAATAGTTTTCGAATGGTGGTGGGACGAGAAAGGATTCTGACTCGTCCCACCACCAATCAAAAACTTTTTACTTCTAATATTTTGAATGTGAAGCTTTGCTTCACGTTTGACTCTACATTGTGCTCTGCTAGTGGAAGCTATGAGATTCAAGATATCAACCATAAATGATACCGAAATTGATTTTGATACCGATACCGATACTGTGAACCTTGGTTAACATTAATATTTTACACTTCTCTAGGCTGAAGTTGAGGAAGATATCATATGATGCTGAATAGGATGCTGAGAGAGTCGAATGAGAAGCAGGGAAGTAGAGGGGGAGGGGTCAGAGAGGGGGCCTTCTTGTTGAACATGTGACGACACTCATTTGATACTCATGTGTCTATATGCATCAATTTTGAATATATTCGAATAATATGTATCTATCTTTGCAGAATTATTGTCAAATGGATATGAATTACTATCTGCGACATCATTCGTGGATGTACAATCATTATCCTGATGATATATACGGTGTGCGGGATGAATTTATACATGGGGTAGAGCAATTCCTGCAGTTCGCTAAGGCGTTCCCTCAGTACATGGACCGTACCAAAATTAAGTATCCATGTATAAGATGTCGTAACATGAAATATTATCAAGAAGTGGATGTGATATATCATTTATACGCGATAGGTTTTATGTCGAATTACTATCAATGGATGTCACACGGAGAACTTGTGCCTTTAGCATCGGAGCTGGAGCCTAATTTCTCGTATATGGATGTCCATGACCACGCTGGTTACGACGAAGGGTGGGTGAACATGGTTTTTGACGCTGTGGGCCTAGTTTCGATCCAAACAATCATGATGCGACAAATGAGGCACCGAATGCCGATGCAGCAAAGTTCATGGAGTTGCTAGAGAATGTAAGGACTCCTTTGTATCCTGGTTGTGAGGATCATTCATCGTTAGAGGTGGTTACAAGACTGCTGACCATCAAGTCCGATTTTAACATGTCTCAAGAATGCTACAACCGATTATCAAGTTGATTATAGAGATCTTGCTGGAAGGTGCAAATTTACCTGCAGACTTCTATCGGTCTAAGAGGATGGTGAGATCTCTCTAGATGGGATATGAGAAAATTGATACATGTCACAACGGGTGCATGTTGTACTACAAAGATGACATGGATGAAGACGTGTGCAGATTTTATGGTGTTGATCGCTACATGGCAACAAGTTCAAGTAGGACTTCCGGTGCAAGGAAGCCTATCGATTCGATGCACTACTTGTCGTTGACGCCGCGGTTGCAGAGGTTGTTTATGGTGAAGGAGGCTGCAGAAAATATGAGCTGGCACAGACGGAAACAGATCAAAGGAGTATTGGATCACCCATCTGATGGAGAAGCATGGAAGCAATTTGATCGAGAGTATCCAAATTTTGCTTTGGATCCGCATAATGTCAGATTGGGTCTCTCCTCCGACGGTTTTACCCCATTCGGACTTTCGGGCTCCTAGTATTCGTGTTGGCCTATGATTGTCACTCCGTACAATCTACCGCCTTGGATGTGCATGAAGACTCCATATATGTTTCTCATTGTTATTATCCCGGGTCCAAACAATCTGAAGAAGTGTACGAACCCCAACATGGTGACGGTCTTCCTGGCTACCCATCGGAAGGACGGAAAGTTCATCGATGATCGGGTCACGCAGAGCTATATAAGTATTACTTTACGTGTCACTGACTTTATTATAACTTAAAAAATATGCAAATATATCCATAGACATGGAACAATTAGGTTAGTGGTAAATATTATGCTTATCGAGATGCATACTTTTCTAGGATGAGTATCTTAGGCTAGAGCGTGAGCTTACTAGTGCATCTGCGGAGGGAGGGGCTGGTAATTCCTTGCAGCCCCCCCGGATTGGACGATGGACGAGCTCTAGATGACCGTCGTTGGTGGTCTTCAGAGGAGTACGTACTACGGTATGGGATCCTACGATGCCTTTGTGGCGACGCAGTCATCCAGAGCCTTCTCTGCCAGAGTGTATTCCCTACAGCCCTCAGAGGAGTCGGTCTGAGTGGGAGAACTCTGTCGCCAACTTAATGAGCTGCGTGACGAGCTGTTGCGGAGGATGGAGGAGCAGCCCCAGTCTTAGTCGTAGACGGACGATGCGGCCCTCACCGCACGATTTGATATGCTTGAGCGCACCATTAGGGAGACAGGCAAGAGAACGGGTCATGCCGTTCAGGCGGTACAGGAGAGGATAGATCTTGTCGTTCATGCGTTGCACGGGATGCAGATGGCCATTTATCAGCAGGTTTCTAGGCTGGCGACTGTTATGGATTCCACCAACTCCAAACTGCTGGCCATGGAGCGGACACTTCCTGATCGTGCTTCGGCATCCACACCGACTGCAGCGGCTCCACTGCGTCCTCTTCCTCCTACTGATGGGTCGTCACCGGTGATGCTGACTCTGGAGCAGTATAGGTTCCTGGTGTCCCAGGTGCAGGCACTGTCTACTCCTCCTTCTTCTCCTCATCCTGACCAGGCGTAGTCTTTTATTAGACTTGTTTTCATTTGTTGTGTTGGTGACCTATTGTTGGGTCTTTATGTGTTTTTTGGTGACCCATTTTTGGGTCTTTATGTATTTATTTTATTCCGGGTATGACTATTTATGTTATGTTGTGTTGAATATTATCGGACATACTTTTTATAGCCGTTTGGTAGTGGATTTGTATCCACCCGGCTATTTTTTGTCTTTCTGATCATTCGATTCTATTTATTTGATAATTGGTAGTGCATTATTATTATTTGTCTCTATATTGGTTTACCGGTGTTGAGTGTTCCACCGAAGGGGTCGGCGAACCCAGAGAATTCTATGGAGGGTTGCTCCAGGTCTATTATTTGTAAACTGAAACTATAAATATAGGTACAATATTTTTAATATAACTGTTATTTATGTGAAATGCATACTGCATTCTATTTTTTTTATTTACATTTTTTGGAATTAGCAATATTTAGCGACGCTTAGCGACGGTCAGCGACGCATACATACGTAGCTAGAACGTCGTAAAACTGGGAATCAAAACATCGCTAATCATCGCAGAATGTCGCAGATACGTTGACGTGGCAAACTGTACAGGTCAGCAAATCTAGTATCCGAACGTCGGTATTCAAGTATCGTAACGTCATAAAACGTCGTAAAAATGATGACATGGCAACCAAAAAATTGCCAGATATAGAGTCGGAAAACGTCGCTAATATCTGACTGTAACATCGCTAAAACCTGAATGGACAGCGACTATTAGCAACTAAATGTTACGTCGCTAATTAGAAACATTTTTGTCGGTAAACGTCGCTAAAACTAGCGACGTCGAGCGTTGTCGAATGACGTCGCTATAGCGACGTTTTACAAGTTAGCGACCATGAATAACACGATATGCCCGAAGCATCGCTAAAAACGTCGCTGTCAGAAGTTAGCGATATTTTTTTGCTGTTTAGCAACGTTGTTAGGTGTCGCTAATATTAGATATTTTGGTAGTGAATGTTCTGGCGAAAAAGCTGAGATTTCAATAAAATATATTATTTTGTTAAGTAAATTTGGTTTTTGTTGTCGGCCCATCAAGTCTAGTTACGTTATACAATTGATTACGCTGCCAGTGACAAGTTCTTGCCGTCAAGTCCATCATTCAACGATAATTATTTTATTTATTTTTGAAGTAAAAATTTTAATTACAAAAACTATTATAAAAATATTGTCTGTTTGATTGCAAGGTGGAAAATAAATTAACTACATGAAATTATTTTCCTGGGAAAAAGATTCCATAGAATTTTAATAAAATTCCTTAGAATACGTATTTTGGGTGTTTGATTGTCATTATTTTCCACGAAAATAGTTATTTTTTATGGGAAATTATATTTTCCTATGGGTTGGACAAGTTTTATTTTCCACCATTTTAGAAGAAAATATGGAAAATGATAGCTTTTTGGAAAATAATTCCATGAAAAATATAAGCTATAAAACACTATAATTGGTGAAAAATTTGTGATGAAAATATTTTCCATGGAAAAAAAGCCAATCAAACACAGCCTTACTAAAAATGACAAAAAAATTTTCCATGGAAATAAAATATTTTCCCTGCATGTCTATTCCAATACAAGAAGTAATATATTCTATTAGGGGTAGTTAGGTACTTACAATATCTGGCTTTTAGTATTTCAATATTTTAGTTTTGTAAATAGTTCTTTTTAAGAATATACAAAGAAAAATAAAAGACAACTTTGAGTGTCTTATACTCTTTTCAAGTACATACAAATTAGTTTTTCAAATTTGGGTCTCAGAATCCAAAGTGTCGTGCTCTTAAAACTTTGAGACTCAACACTAATCATTGGTTCCCACTTCCCAATGTCTTATAGTACTTGAAACTAGTTCCAATGTGGATGTTAATTATTGCAACCGATTTTTAGGGTTTTCAAAGTACTGTACCTTTTTCTCTTCTTTTTCCAAACCCTCTCCAAATCCTCCCCAAACGACTTCTTAAAATTATCAAAATACTGCCGAAGAAACAACGATCGTCTCCGAAGGGAAAGAATCCACAAAGGGATGCGATACACGCCACAAGGACAGAACTTGTAAGGGCGGCGAAAGCCAAGATTATGGCTGCTAGGGCAGAGGCCAAAAGGGCAGAGGCGGAAGCAGCGATGGCAGCGCCCCCGACAGAGGCATCAGGGGCAAAGGCATCAAATGATTGTGAGCCAGAGGCAGCCAAGCCACCTGTAAAAAGGCTAAAAAAACTCATTACTCGACAAAGGCCGAAAAATCTATCTTCGATACAGAGTCGTTAGAAGACTCAACTTATGAAGATCGAAGGCGTACTAAAGCGAAGGCTAAGGTGGCAACGGATACAGAGTCATCATCGTACTCTGAGGATTCTGAATCCTCATCAGAAGAGGATGATGAAAAGGAAGAGCTATCATCAAATAACTTCCAGTATGGAGAGGAGGTAAAATTTTTTACAGACTCTAAATCTAATAAGACGTACAATAAATATTTCAAAAAAAGGCTGTTATGCCTGAAAGATCAATTAAGATGGTTGATGTCGAAGACGAAACTTTCCTGGATATATTAAAATTGTATCAGTTGGAGAAACTGAACAAATCCTGTCTTGGAAAAATCTTCTAAACAATAGTAAGAGAATTTTACTCAAATCTTTGGGCTAAAATTAAGGAAAAATAAGAGGATGAACAAATGGTGTTTCTGAGAGGAAAACTGATTAGGGTAAATGCTGCTGTCTTTAATGAATTTTATGGATTTGATCCAGTTCCTAAGTTTGATATGAAAGATATTGATAATATTTTCATGAGGGATGCAATTCACGAGATTACAAGTGTATCAGTGGGTGCCAAGACCCTTCAAAATGTATACAAAGATCAATTAATTTTTTTTTATACATTGTTGCATGCCTACGTATCTCAAACACTCAACCCTATTGGACATAATTTTTCCATCCATCCCGAGAGAGTAAAATTTTTTTATCATATGGGGAAGAAAAAAAGGATGGATATAGGTTCTTACATATTCAGTAGAATGATGCATCTCGTGGAAAAACCAATTGCAAGGATAGCTCTCCCTTTCGGGGGATTTGTATGCTCAATGGCTAGTAAACATTCTGTCCCAAGCTTAGCAGGGGATGTTTATATTAAAAATAAAGGCCCTATAAGAAAACTAACCTTCACTCGAATGTTTGGAAAACGGGCAACAATAGCAAACAGACCATCAATATCTGGAAAACCATCAACTTATGGAATCCCAAACACTAAGGACAGGGTTGATGATCTATACAATTTTGTTGCTACAAACTTTAAGAATGTCTTCAAAGATATGAAGACTTATTCGACAACTGGAAATTGATTCTGGATAAGATTAACCAGATAGAGGTTGATTTTGCTGACGAAGAATAATATTTCCCTTCCCTCGTGAAGAAGGTAAATGGGGCTAGCCCCAACTGGTGCTACTTTGTATTTTTTTCCTCTTATTCTACTACTCTTAATGATTCCGTAATCTAATATAGACATTTATACTCTAATATGTGAAAGACACATATATACACATTTATACTATGTTTTTAACTGATCTAGCTATCCATGTTATATTATTTTCTTATCTAACTTCTAGGTTTGCTTGCTAACTGTATATACTTGCTAGTTGGACGATATCAGTATCATCACTAAAGAAGGAATTCAGGGAATCATTTGTATTTGAATTAAGGCTCCAATCCAGTTATTACTGTATACATTGTATACACTTGTGAGCTACAACTCAGCTAAACCGAATCTTCATCTCTGATGCTTAAGGATATATCAAAACTTCTTAGCCCCTATATTCTATATTAAACACTCTAGGACAGAAGCACATGGTCTTGAATCAAAGCTACTCTGGATATCCTTGATACTCTGATACTATGCTACTTGATGCTCTGATACTGCAAATAATTTATAATAAAACTTAATATTGCACTAATACTCTGCTACTTGATGCTCTGATGCTCTGATACTCTGCTAATTGATGCTCTGATACTCAGCTAAATCGAATAGTTAATATTACACTGATACTTCTGCTACTTGACGCTCTGATACTTGTACTGATACTGCCCAATTAGACCCTTAATTGGTGATTTAGGACTGAACAGATGATGGTCCAATGCATGTACAGAGTGGAAATGCCTCAAGGCATGTAATGTATGTCTGATACTAGAGTTAGGACTGAGCTAGAACACTCCTTCAGCCAGTGATATTTGGTATTATAAGCATGAGCACACTGCTATAATATAGGTTATACTAAAGGGTAAGCCAAGCACTTAAACTTGCTTGGTATCCTGATACTAGAGAGACTCCTTGAGAGTAACCTAACACTTGAGCTAACTGGAGAGTGTACTCACTACTCAGTGATAGATACAAAATATGAGTCATAGTACCCGTAATGTGCACATCGATACTCTAATGTTAGAACCTGCAGTGTGCACATTGATACTCTTATGTAAAAACATATACTATGCACATTGATACTCTAATGTTAGCCCTCACTTTGATACTTCTATTTATATTTTTGGATATCATTTCTACATATACAGTGAATCCATACTGACTATAATTTTTTATTCCGTCCCTCAAGGTGTAGGTAAAGGATATTTTGAGGAAGAAGAAGAAAAAAAAGAAGAAAGAAGAAGAAGAAGATGGAGATGGAGATGAAGATTTATCTTTTGAGTTTTGAAACTTTTATTTCAATTTGGAAGTAATATTTGAATTGTAATATGATCCTGAATATTTGTTGGTCTTGGTGGTCAAACTAAATATTGTGTTTGAAATATTGTAAGACTAAACTTTTCGCTTGTACTAAGCACCGTTGTGGGGCATGGTTCATAATTTATTTGGAAAATGTAATATGGTCTTGAATTTAGAGTAGGTCTGATATTTGTTTGGATTATTGTATTGTGAATTATGCAGGTTCTATGTTGAATTACTGACGTGGATTGGCAAGATTATTGTAACGTAGATTATGCAGTTTATTGGACTTGGAATGAAGTATACTTAATTTGATTATGATTTGTTTGGTTGAAGCATTTATTTGATTTGCAGTTGACCTTCACAGATGATTTTGATTTTTTGGTGTATTCCTTTAATTTGCAGATGGCCTTCACAGATTTCATGAGTTCTGGGTGCATTCCTAGGATTTACAGCTGGCCTTATTCCGGATGCATTCCTGGGATCACTAAAACTTTATTTGATTGGATTGCTTCCTGTAAATAATCAGTACATCAATGCCATCACTATGAATTCGATATCAGTGTAATGCATAATGTAATCCTGCCTTTTCATCCCTTATTATTGCTGAAGTAAAGTATGTAATGTAAGAAAAATTCTCTTGGATAATAGGTTAATTATATTCAAACACTCGCAAAATTTTTTTTTCGTCACCCTATTTTGTGCAGCCATACAGTAGAAGCCTGATTAAATGATATTCCGATTTTCTTCAACATGCTTTAATATTAAATGAATATACTTTGGTAAATGATATTAAAAATACTGTAAATATTTGACGAAAAATGAATGAGATACTTGAACATTCCCTGTCCTAAATGTACCATACTTTGTTAAAAGCATGGAGAGTGGCCATTCTTCGTGTTAAAAGCATGAAGAATGGCTATTGCCTGTCCTAAATGTCCAATACATTGTTAACGTAAAAATTCGAATATACTTTGGTAAATGATACTAAAAATATTATAAATATTAGAAAGATGGTTAATATGACAAAATGTCTCAATACAAAAAAAAACTGTTCTCTTCGAAAATATTATCATTAGAAAAGTAAAAAATATTATCCTTAAAAAACAAAAAAGATTTCTTTTTTTTAAAATATGTGAGCAGCTGATCCGTCCGACTTCAGAAGCAGGTTTCCTTCGTTCACCACCACCACCATGGCCTGTAGCTTTATAACCAAAATATTAAATTGTTAGATGAAAAATAAAATTCCTGACAATGGCATGGCAGCAAAATTTACTAAGCCGGGAGCCTGTAGGAGCGGCTCCACTGGTACTCCTCGTTGTTCGAGGAGGGCTCGACGACGTCCTACGCGAACCGGACCGATTCTTCTCGGTGCCGCTGGTACTCTTTATTGTTCGAGGAGGGCTCGACGACGTCCGACATGAATCGGACCGATTCTTCTTTCCTTCTTCATCTCCATTTCTCCTTCCACCACCACGACCACCATGGCCTGTAGTTTTATAACTAAAAAATTATGGAATTTATATGTAGATGCACAATTATTGTTATAAAATTTATACGTAGATGCACAAAATATTAAATTGGACGGACGATAAAGAGAGTAAATATGAGTTAATTTAGGATGTTCATTGAAAAAATTAAAGTGAAGAATGACCTGCTATAGCAAGTAACCAAGAGGTCAATAGTCAAAATCAGCATTAAATGATGTTTCTACTCTATAATTCTATCCGAACCATTGGATCAACATCCAATGGTTCAGATTTTGGATGTATCGATACATCCTTTTCCATGGGATGTATTGTAGAAGGACCCTATATATATATATATATATATATATATATATATATATATATATATTATATATATTTTATATAATATATATATATTATATATATATATGAGATTTTAACTCTTTTATTTCCCTTTTCTCTACTATAATCCTTCTTAGCCTTTCCCTTTTTATCATAAGGCTTATAATCATTTATAGCAAATTGGCTACAAAATTCACCTAATTGCTTTCTCTCCGAAAGCCTTTGCGATTTCAATTGATTCCTTAGCTTTAGATCATTACATAAAGCTAAGCCTTCTTGGACACAAGCATTGATTAATGCTCCATAGGTGTAATTTTGATATGGTATTTCGCCATTATTCTTCTTCTTCAACTTTTGTCATATTTTTTCAGCAAAGAGGTTGGGTAATCCATCAATAAATTTGGATTTCCAAAGTGATGCATTGGCATAATCAAGCGCCATGACTCTACTCAGAAAAGTATCTTTATACCATCTGAAATGAGTCAGAGTTGGACATCGTAAATTCTGTAATAGGGTTCTAATTCTCCTCCCATCAGAAATATGTCCTGTGAAATGCTCTAATATATTGTATATTAGAGTATAAACAGCATCAGATTTTTGCTGTCCATCTTCTGTCTTAGTGACATTTATTATCTCCATTCATTGCTCATTACTCAGGCAATGATCCCACCATCCTCGTAGGATACTTGTAAATCCACTGGCGACAAATAAGGCAATTTTTCTATCATTATTACCAGCGACTTTAGCAGCATTGGAGTACATTAATATTCGATGTAATTGATCATGTATTTGTTTATCAGAAAGACCATCTATGTTTCATTCATAGATTTCTCCAGCACAGTAATGATTCTGAATTATAGAATCATTCTCCTCATACAAGACATCCATTGGAGAAGGTCTTTTGTAATAATATTTGATCAAATTGGGTTTGTCATATTTGACAGTATTAACTCTCTCTCGATTTATATCCTTCTGAACCGCTTCTAAAGAGTTTTGAACTGAATTAAAAGAATTATATATTTCCTCTAATTCAATAGGATTAACTTGTTCATCTTGAGTAGAACAAGTTTCCCTAGAGTCAGATTCAGACTCTTGATCATTCTGGGTCGAGGATTCTCCTTGTAGCCCATTAAGGTGCTTAGCTGTATCCTTAGCCTTATTAGGATCATAATTCAGAAATTCCTCTTTAAGTCGTTCGTACTCTAATTCTTCTTCAGAAAATACATTAACGCTTTGACTTCTGAATTGTTCGACTAACTCTTTCAGATCTTCCTTAGTAAATTCTGATTTAGATCTGAACTTGTAGTCAGTAACTTCCATTGGAGGTCTAATTGGAATCCTACTTGTTTCCATTTTGGGTTTAACAATAGGACTCTCATGAAGCTCTACTCCTTTAAGCGAATTAAACTTATCATTTAACTTCTGAATATTTTCCTCTATTCAGGTCAATTGTTTACCCATGACTTGAATAAAGGTATTGGTGTAATTATTTTGTAGTATTATTTTCTGTATCTCCTTTATTGTGGCTTTCTCATGTTCTATAGCCTTATAGAACGAATTAGCATCAATATTAGTATTCAATGGAGCAGATATTTTAAGAGATTCATTAGGAGGATATAACGATTTTATTTTCTGTCCTTCCTTAGTGGTCCAAATCTTAAATTGCTCCTCTATTACATTTATATGTCTTATTCTTCCACTAAGATATTCCTCAAGGAACTAATCTCGGAACCATCACACCTTCTGCATATTTGGAAGGTGTTCTTCATATATTTTCCTATATTCTCTACGCTGATGAACTTTGAATTGATGTTGGAACCATTCTCTAAACTCTCTATTTTCTTCGCTGTAATATTCTTTCTTACAGCATTCAATCATAGCTGGTGAGAGTCTATAATCTATTAAAAATTAAATGCCATTTTCGACATTGTCGGTTCCTCATCTAATTTAGATGACTGAGAATCTAATTTGAAAGCATATATTGGGTGAACAACATTAGATTCATTTATTTGAATCTTTTGTATTTTATTTTCTTCTATATTAGAAGATTCACCTTCTGATTGCTTATCTGAGATAGATTTCTCAGTTATGAATCTCCTAGAGCTTGTTGTGGAGATTCTGGCTTTTATTTGTGGAGTAAATCTAACTTCCACATCGCCATCCGGGGTCTGAATTATTTGATCAATTTTCGAATCCATTATGGGTTTCGGAGGTACGGCCATATTCAGGGTCCATTCATTAGAAAAGTTTATTTGTTTCCATTTAATTATTCTATTAGTAGCTACCTTAGTAGTCAAGAGATTAGTCTCTACTAAAGTAGCCTGTCCTGGTTTAGTAAGGTGTTTAGCCTTTGGGGCTAAAGTATTTAACACCTTAAAATGAACTCTATAGATTATTGCTATAGTTTCAGATCCATGAAGAAAATTATAACCAAATGTCTTTAGATTCAAAGACACAGCTTCTAACAGGTTTGCATCTGTTAGAGATAAACTTAAATTAGGATAAACATTGAAGTATATTAGGCCATGACAGAGACTTGTCTGCATGACTTCCATTTGGGATTGTGCCCAGTCCAAACACCGACCATCTCGTAGAGATGTCAGTAAAGATGTATTTAAACCTTGAAGAGTTAAAGGTTTTAGTGCTACCTGTATTAGTCCAATATGAATGAAATTATATTTATCTCTGTAATTAGAGATATCATCTTCAGATAATAACTTAATTATTTGTTCATTATATGAGACTTGGACAGTTCTTTCCATTGTTTTAATTGCAATGGAAGACTTGAAATCAAACGTACCTATTTGGAATATTTCCTTAGGTTAAACTTTTGGAATTATCCATTTGTTCAACTCCTTTAATTCCGTAGAAAATTCGTACAGATTAGTATTCTTAACTGATTTACCCTTATTAAGGGTCTTCTTATTCGAACTTATTAGGTTGGTCAGTTGGTCACTCATCTCAGGAGGATCTATCTTGCTACTTTCTTTATGTAAACTATTAACCTGCATCCTGCTGTTAATATCGATAATACTATCGCTAGTATCTAAACGGCTTAGGTTTAATTCTTCTGGTAGTAAAAAGGTTGCACGGCTGTCAACGATTTACGGCTAAACAAGGCACTCTCTGCCATCAAACGCCTACGCGACTTTGGTGCCGTCCCACAACACATAGACACACCATACAAACTATCCCTAAGTATTCAGACATAGCAACTAGCAGTAGTAAAACAACAACAGATTACATTTTAATAGTCACATAAAGACAATGGCAAGATAGAATGCACCTACTCACGAGCCATCATGGCTCTGATACCAATTGTAAGAAGGATCTTTAACAAGGCCAGAAGAGTAGAAGAAGATAGGAAATAGCAAACTTGAAACTTTTATTGATAGTAGTAGTACAGAAGCACACACAAGCACACACTCTTACAGAAGAAAGTAGAAAACAGAAAACTTAGCCCACCCACAAACGAGACAAGAGGCCTCTATTTATAATACAGAAACACTCAAAACAAACCGATAGCATCCGGTTATTGCAAGCCATCTATCCAGCAGAATCGCCTCGAGAATAACATTAAAGTTACACGTAGTGGATTAGGCAACTACGTGTCTCTGCAACTTTATTTCACATCTTTCTTTGCTTTTTAAAGGAGATTCCTTCTTATCTTGAATGTGGCCTGATAATGGATTGTAGGCCCCACCACCATCATTATTGCTATTTGTGGTTGTCGCTGTCAATTCCTCATTTATTCTACTAGCGTACAACTGTCCTCTATTATCTATCATCTTCACTATTCCTAGGCCGCCTTCGTGGCGCATGATTGGCGGACGATTCTACCACCACCTCCTTATTGCTTTCAGAGGAAGATTCATCCTCAACGCCAAGGGATGCAACCGACGCCTATGATGACTTCATTGAATCATCATCATCCAGATCTAGGAAGATAGTATCTCCAAATATTTCCTTCATTTGGGAATGAATATATTTTCGACAACGATTCTTTAATTCTTCTTTGGATATTTTAGGATTTTTCCTGAGAATATAATCTTTGAATTTTCTCAGGTAATTATTCTCATTATCCATTATCTTTTCTTCTTGCAGCCTTTCTGATTCTTTGGCTTCTGCTGTAAGAGATGCCTTGATTTCTGCTATTTTTTCCTTCTCATCAATTCTGTTCCACCATTTGATGAGAAAATTTTTTTTTAATTTGTATATTCCAAATTCTCCCTCTGCACATTTGAGAGACCACTTCATTATATGAGGAATATTATTATAGACGAAAAATAGCATAGTTGTCTCCTCATCATAAAAATTTTGTTTTTTCTGGCAAATTTTTGCCTTTTCGACCCATTCGTCGAACATGTTAAGCAACAGTCCTGACAATATTTCCAGGTTTGTTCCAAAGTAATTCCACCACTTATTAAACCAGGTGGGAATGTCCTGTTCTAATATTTTTGGACATATTTTAATGAACCAGGAGTGCTTCCTTCTATCATTCTCATAATAGAATACATAAAAGAAAGCATCAATGTAATCCCAGTAAGTAAACTTCATTGAAGTTGTATTATTCCTGAAAAGCATTGCCCTCTCGAAATTCGGATGCAAACCCCATGATTGAGGGATAAGGATTTTATATATAGTAATTTTACTATATACAATCTCCGAATGTGGATCTTTAGGATTTTGCCTAAAGTGCTCGATTTTTGCCGAATTGGTAGAGAGAAGCATTCCTTCATAATGGCTCCTCGCCCTCATTTTTATTGGATAAAAATTCCTTTCAAAGTATTTTTCTTTGAGCTGCCAAGGATCCTAAGTGTCATTGGACACAGGGATGTCATTCCTGTCGAGACATATTATGTCTTCCAAAGCTAATTTTTGAGTATATATTGTCTCCATTTCTGCAAGAGTAGCCGCCTCTTGATAGGAAAAAATTTTCTTCTGTTGCTCATTGGATACATTATCGGCTGAAACAATAATATTTCTTCGTACAGGAATTTGGTCCTGTCTCCGATGAGTCTTGCGACTTTTGGGCTGCTCCCATTTGGGAGGCTCTCAGGGCTGTTTGCCCTTATCTCGCCTGCTTATTCTGCAAAAATTCGCGAGTTAGAAAATCAGAAAGACTATTTTCTTCACCTTTAATATATTCAATATCAAAATCAAAAATAGCTAATTCAGCTTGCCATCTAGCAAATATTTTTTTTGACGCTAGATTTTTAACATCCTTTTCCAAGGCTGTTTTTGCAGAACTACAATCTATTCTAAGCAAAAACTTCTGATTAAGTAGATCATCTTGAAACTTATGACTGCATTTTATTATAGAAAGAATTTCTTTCTTAATTGTGGAATAATTAAGTTGGGTATCATTCCATTTACCCGAGCAAAACCTAACTAAGACTTCCTTATTAGTCTCAGGGTTTCTTTGTTTCAAGATACCACCATAGCCAATATCACTGGCATCTGTTTCCACTATTTGAAACCATTCAGCATTTGCTAAATGTAAGCAAGGTAAATTCTTAACCTTTTGCTTTATTATCCTAACTGCCTTATTATGTTCTTCTGACCAGGCAGGTGGATTCGTCTTAAATCTTTGATACAAAATTTTTGTATCCTGAGCTATATTCTTGTAAAAGTCAGAAACATAGTTCAATGCCTCTAGAAATCTTTGTAACTGCTTATTATCAGTTATTTCATCGGGAAACTTAGAAGCAAATTCAATACTTCTATCAATAGAAATTATTGTCCTATCTGCTATATTATGTCCCAAAAATCTTATTTCTGTCTGGAACAATTTTATTTTTGGTACCGATATTACCAGTCCATTCTTGATGACCAAGTGTTTGAAAATCTTCAAATGCTTGAAATGTTCATCAAGAGAATTCGAAAATATTAATATATCATCTATGTATGATAAGATAAATTCAGAATAATTATTAAATATTTTATTCATTATATTCTGAAATTTGGACGGAGCATTTTTCAGTCCGAAGGGCATAACATTCCATTCATAGTGCCCAAATAGAACTGTAAAAGCAGTCTTGTACCTATCCTGCTCAGCTATCTGTATTTGTCAGTAGCCTGATTTTAATTCAAATTTAGAAAAAATTCTTGCTCTAACAATTCTATTGAGCAGATCCCTCTTATTAGGGATTGGATATCTGATCTACTTCAAAACCTTATTGAGAGGTTTATAATTAATTGCCAATTTTGGTACACCTCTCTCCCTTTCAGCATTATTCATTACATAAAATGCTGTGCAACTCCATGGAGAGTAGGATTTTTTTATTAACTTTTTATCTATTAAATCCTGTATTTCCTTTTTGTAAATTTCTAGATATTGCTGATTCATCTGGCACGGTCTTGCTTTGGTTTGGATATCTTTCTCATTAAAGTTATCCTCATAAGGGAGTGAAACAATATCTTATTTCCTATCCCAAAAAGCATTTGGAAGATTGCTACAAGTCTGAAGCTTAAACTCTTCTTCGACTTGTTTTATTTTATCCTTAATCTCTGGTTTATTTAATTGATTAGAAATTTGTATTTGCCTTATTTCCTCCCGGGGAAAATTGATTTGATTTTCTTTAAAATTAATTTCTATTATTTCATTTAGTATTTTGATCATTGTTCAAAGGTTACTTTTCTGGCTTTAAAAACAGTAGAAATTCCCTTTAAATTAATATTCTTTATTGGCATAAGTTTTTCTAGAAAATGAGTCCCTAGAATAACATGCTGAGTTATTTCCTTAACTACCACAAATTACAGTGGAATGGTTGCAGAGTTTTTACAGACATTAACATCTGTAACCTTATAAGGTGCTGTCAATGCTTTATTATTTGCAGCACTTAGTGTTTGAGTTGTGTGTTCACAATACTTGATTGGAATCACACCCTCTTTAACACAATTAAGATCTGCACCACTATCTACTAGTGCAATCAAATTCTTAATATAATACTCATTATTAATGAGTAAATCTATTTGAATGTACCATTTTTGGGTAACATAGAGATCTATTTTCTCTACTTTCTGTTGAGGCTCATTTTCTTCCTCAGAAACCCCAGGAGTAGAAGTATTACTTCTTTTTGAGTTTTCCCCTTGCTCGGTAGTATGGATTATCATATTCTTTGCTACCGTCTCCAGATTAGACAATCTTATTTGAGTCATCTCATCTTGAGATTTTATCTCTTTTATTTCCTTTTTCAATACCTTAATCTCATTTTGGAATCTTGTATTGTTACAGCTTTTACCTCCTTATTTCTATATCGTCGGAGGACTTCATCCATGCTGTAAAATTTCTCTTTCTTATTAGTTCCTTCCTCATTCAAAGAACTACTAGTCGACTTTTCTTCTATACTAAGAAAATCTATTAGTTTTTATCTAGCATTTCTACTGATTTCAGTAGATAATAGAGATTTTATTATCTCTCCTTTATCTTGAGCAGTCAATACATTAATTGACAATCTATTCATTTCGACTATGGACTTATAATACTCAAGATCATGTTCATTGGAACATTCCTCATAGCTACATTCACTATCACATTCACACATATTAATCGGCTCATCATCACTAGACTCGTCTGATGAACCTAATTCTTCATCAGAATTTATCAATATTTTGTATAGGGTTTTGTTTAACCCTTCATCCTCTATTTTCTGGATTTTCTTTTTGGTAAAACATCTATTAGCGTAAAGACCAATTTTTCCACATTTATAACATTTTATTTTCTTAGAGGATTTCCTCTTTTGAGAAGATTTCTTCTCTTTCCCCTTTTCCCTTTCTTTATATTGTTGGGGATATTTCTTCTTCCTTTTTCTCCAATAGTAGGGCTTATTTCCTATATATATATATATATATATATATATATATATATATATATATATATATATATATATATATATATATTTATATATATAATATATATATATTAAATATATATATATATATATATTTATATATATATATATATATATATATATATATATATATATATATATATATAAAATATATATATATATATATATTATAAAAAATATATATATATATATATATATATATATATATATATATTAAAATATATATATATATTAAAATATATATATATATATATTGGCACCAATGTGACTGGTGCCAGCCCATTTTTAATTTTTTTGTGTGCCAGTTACACTGATACCAGATTCCTGTATCAGCAATTTCACCAAACCTTCCCTCTTTCACTCAAATACTACAAACTTCTTCCCTCTCAGTGAAATTTTCTATTAAATTATATACATACTTATTTTCTATGACAAAAGGTTATACGAACTTTTTGTATATTAAACATAAAAAAGAGTACAATCGATTCCTAAATAGGTGATCTAAGTACAAAGTTTTCTAGGGAAATATGACGGTGGAGATCGAGCACTATAGCAGCTCCTTTACTCCATTGACGATCTGACGACGAATTGAACTTGTTCTGGCTTTCTAGTGCTTGTGATTGGAACTCTGGGGTTGCCAATCAATAGGATGCCGAATTTGTGAAGATTTGAAGCCTCTTTATCGAAGGAAAACTTTTTTTATTTATAGGGTAGCACGTATACGATGTGCATAAGGATTGTGAAGGAATGCTGCTCGTAGAGATATGAGAGAATCTCGAAGTTTCACGGTGTGGGATGCTGCTGTGTTGACACGTGGCGGACGTTGGGATTCTCGTTTGTCAAGATCTTGGAAATTATCAACATAACTGGATAAACGACACATAGCGTGTGTTTATTGTTGTTCGGATGAACAGTAAAATTTTCTATTAAATTATATACATTCCTATTTTCTATGACAAAAGGTTATACGAACTTTTGTATATTAAACATAAAAAAGAGTACAATCGATTCCTAAATAGGTGACCTAAGTACAAAGTTTTCTAGGGAAATATGATGGTGGAGATCGAGCACTGTAGCAGCTCCTTTACTCCATTGACGATCTGACGACGAATTGAACTTGTTCTGGCTTTCTAGTGCTTGTGATTGGAACTCTGGGGTTGCCAATCAATAGGATGCCGAATTTGTGAAGATTTTGAAGCCACTTTAACGAAGTAAAACTCTTTCTATTTATAGGGAAGCACATATACGATGTCCATAAGGATTGTGCAGGAATGCTGCACGTAAAGATATGAGAGAATCTCGAAGTTTCACGGTGAGGGATGCTGCTGTGTTGACACGTGGCGGACGTTGGGATTCTCCTTTGTCAAGATCTTGGAAATTATCAAAATAACTGGATAAACGACACGTAGCGTGTGTTTATTGTTGTTCGGATGAACATGAGCAAATTTTGTTCCTATCCCTGAATTTGGATTTTGTCTTATCTTAGGGGGCCATTGGTTTAAACAAACCGATTGTATATGGCCCTCGTCTATAAGAACAAATTCCGTCCTTATCTGTGGTTTAAACAAATCGATAGGATATTACTCTGTAATCCCCCTAAATTTTCTATAAGTATTGATTTAATTTATTATAGATTTATAGCATTTTTACAAAATGTTACATAAAAGTAACATATAGGAGCATATCTATAAAATTGTATAGATGTAGTATATTGCTTACAAAAGATTGGTGGCAACATATTATTGAGTATATTGAGTTTTAAAAATTTTTAGGATTTTTTTATATATTATTTATGTTTATTATTAAAACATATGTATATATATAAACTAAGTTTAAAAAAAAACCTGGGCTACTGTTCACCAAGTGAACAGTAGCACCATCAAGCCGAACCCCCCTTTGCTAATTTCTCGCTGTAGCCGCAGTATAGGAGAATTCAAATCTAAGGATTAATCTAATCCAATTACGATTCCTACTACGTAATACTTATCCAATTCTCCACGAGATCACAGCAATCCTAAACTCAATCGGTTTTAAATTTGATTGAAAAATTGACTTCACACAAAGCCGATTATAAGCAACTCATGCGAGAGCCTTCGGGAGAGAACCACGCCAAATCCTCCTGTGGTCGAGAACCCAGAGCAAGCCCAGGCCACCCTGTCATCCTGGAGACCCCCTCGGCCACCGCACACCACCACAGCTGCGTCGGAGCACTGCCAAATCACCATCAAACCGACAGCACATAGAGCCATCTCTGTTCAAAACTCGTTCAGGTACACCCCTATCGAGCCCTGCATCTCTCAGTATGTTTAATCGATTTCGATTGTACGAACTTCTACCAAGAGCCCATATGACCCTCTTCGAGACCCTTCAAAGGGATCAAGCCGTGACCCATTACTTCGACCAAGAATTTTAGGCAAAGTTGGAGAAAAACCATATTCTGAACCCAATAAAACACTGTCCAGAACCACCACTTGGAAGGCAAACCATGGCCGACTTGATGACAGTTTTTGAAGCCTTATTAAAAACAGTCAACCACAACATAATCGAGATTGTAACGCACCTATTAGATATGCGTTTCATATATTATTCATGAAATTGTTCAGGGTTAAAGTTGGATGAAAAACAGTTTTAAAAACTAAAATTTTATGAAAAACCTGTCCGATACAGCGTACGCCTCGACAAACCGGACGACGTGGTCACGTACTATACAAATCGAAAGGCATGTATGGATGTTGCTGATGTGTGGGAACTGACGAAACTCGATTTTGTTGCGCGTGCACGACGAAATTAGTGCGTATCGGTCAAGATACCCCCGTATCAACCTTTTGCAAACTTGGTCCTAACTTCGTGTACGTTCGTCGTATCGAGATGAAACTTGCGTCGACATGACCGAATTGAAATTTTGGTCCTGTGTGCCAACTTTGGTCCGATTCTGAGAAGGTCGACCGAACTGCCTATTTTGACGGGCTCGCGACCCGATCCAATAGGCAAAATTGTACACGGCCCGCCGGAATCCAACTTTGGACATACAGTTAGGTTTGTCTCCTCAAACCAGATCCGTAGACATAAAGTTTGACGATTTTAGAGACCATAGATACTGGCATGCATTTCGGTGCAAAATGGGTCCAACGGCGACATCATTTTGATTCAAAATTTTGATTTTACCCTGTTCCAGAATTGGACTTTTGGACAGGTATTTTCTAGATATATCTTTTACACCAAGAACGTTCTTGATGTTTGTTTCAGCATTGGGAGCCGTTCGTGGATTTTAAGATTCATTGCTGACGTACTTAATTGTTGGATTTCCATTTCCGCACCACCAGGCAAGATACCTTGCCACCTTACTTTGTGATTTACTTATTCTTATTTTTAGTTATTTATATTTAGCTTTACTTATATATTGTTAGTATTATATCACTGTGCGTCCAAGTCACACTTGGGTGCAAGCGACGCCATCGGTCGTTTTACTGCTTTTGGTTTTATTCTCTTGCATTGACTTTGCCTAGTGACCACCCAGTTATGGTGATCAGGTATTGGTATATCTCATACGGCCTTGACACATGATCATCACGAGTTGTGAGTCACATATAGGACATGTACTCGCATAGTCGGCTGGCCACCGATACGTATAAGGCATGCGACGTTTAGGAGTAACTGCCAATAGAATTGCATGCTAGCGGACTTGGCAGTTACTAGAGGTTTCTATGGAACATGGATGTGACCCTACTAGACATTAGGTGGGAAGACAGTTCCTTAATGTATGGGCCACATATGCACTTTCCTATTCCAGATCCTGCTGGCCTCTGACATTCGATGAATTTTATACTTTGAGGTCCCTGGCATCCTGGTGGGACCATACCTGAGTTTCCTGCAGCCAGAGTGCCCATGCGTTGAAGGTTTGTTCTTAGCTATATTATCACTATAGAACTGGTAGGCACCCTATTGCATGCTTCGTTTTTTTTCTATTATATATCACAGTTTATATGGCATGGTGTTTTCTTGTATCTAGTTATGTCCCTCTAAGGACCTGATTATCTCTCAAGGTTAGACGATTTTCCGCAGGAGTACGTAGCGGCACTGGATCCTTCATCCATTGATGACGAGGCATCTTCTGCTGAGTTCTAGTCTATTTAATTATTGAGACATTTAATGGACATTTTATATCTACTTTTCTTTCTATTTTGCGGAGGTTGGACTCCGATCATTTAAGACTATTTTTTATAGCTGTTTGGAGTGGGTATGTCCACCCGGCTATCTCTTTGATACATTCATTTATTATTTGGACTCTATTATCTTCTGTGTTGAGCTGTGATGAGATTAGATGATTATATTCTTGCCTGTGAATATTTTATATTTACAGCTTATGTATGTGTATGAGAATTCCATATATTGGAGTATTCTTCGTATATGTGCAGCTGGCATGTCTACGTACTCGGTCCTAAGTATTTTGGGACTGGGGCGTTACATGTTTTTGTGGTGGCCATGCAAGTCAAAATATATTATTGGGTTACATGACTGTGCCCAACAAGCCTGCATATAAGAATCAGAATAGTAACTCATCCAGAACTACTACCTCCTTTGACTTCCAATCTTTTCAAATTTCCTTTGATTACTTGAATTGCCGCATATCTAACCTTCCTAATATCATCCTATTTCTTCGTGCCAATATTATGAATCCAAGAAGCGGTCGCACCTCTACCTTGGCCCTCACATCTGGTTAAGAGGCTACCCCGAAGGGACAGAATCCTCCGATGACTCCAGTGACACCGTACCAGCCTGGACAGTCGCAGCCTACTATGACACCGACGATGGTGCACCCAGAGATCGAAGTACCCCCAGTCATCCAGGCTGGGCAGACCACTACTGTGCCACTATAAGGGAATGTACCACTACCTCCACCACCAACATTCCTGTAGAGCCTAAAAATTAAGATGCGCTACCCATTAAAGTGTTTGACCATCAGGTGGCGCCAAACCATTATATTGTGCCAAACAATCAAGTTGCGCAACATCAGGTTGCGCCAATGCCAGGTTGCGCTGGAGTCAGGTTGCGCGGAGAGCCACGTGGCGCACTTCCTCGAAAAGCTGTAACGGCATCATCATTATCTGACAATTGACAGCACGGAGATTAAGGAAAATCTATTCAAATCCCGCGCAATGCGGCACTCGAGAAGATTTTATCATCTTGTAATTAATGTTGACAGCTGGTTCGCACAAGTCACTGAATCGTACGAGGATTAATCAGTACAGCACAGCCTAGTCGAAGGCGTCAGTCGTTGAGTTGTGCCTATGCGCAGCCTGACAAATTGGCGCCACTTGATCAACTCTTATTTTAAAACAGGGTGACGTGCCGCACAAGCCATCAACTTCACAGAGCGTGCCCACTATACTGCCTACGACCATGCGCATCTCAATCAAACGATGCCATGCTTCTACAACAGTTGGTGCAAACTGCTCGCGCAGGTTGTTACATTACGCCCACGCGCAACCTGATGAAGCACGCACAAAGTGATCAAATGGTGTTCGGGACAGAGTGACGTAGCACGCAAGCCACTAACTTCGCAGAACGTGCTCACTATACTGCTCATGACCACGCACATCTCAATCAAACGATGCCATGCGTCCACAGCAGTTAGTGCAACCGTTTGCGCAAGTGAACAAGAGGCGCGCAACCTGAAGCGCGCGTAATCCAGAATAACTGCTAAACAGTTATTTCAAGAACTCTATAAATAGAGTTTCAAATCATCACAAAACATTAAGAGTGATCTCCTGCTAAAGTGCTGTTGCATTCTCCAGAGGCTCGTGTCTTCGATATCACATCATCCAACGGATAAAGTGATCGTCTTCTGATCAGATTCCTATAGTTGTACTTCCCCAGAAATTACTTCTACTCCTGTACTCTTTTTTTTAGTTTGTAATAAAACTTTTTGTTCTTTGCAAACAAAATGGATTTTGTTTGCAAAGAAAAAAATGACGACTCTGCTGGTGACGAATTTCTCCTCCGACGAAAACATGACAACTCAATGTCATACCGCATCAATCGGCAAGACGCAGAAGACCCTGGTCATTCAAGCCGACCAGACAGCCTACGAGATCATGATCAATGCTGGGTGTGCCAAGCGTACTGCTGTCGCTGTTAAGAGCAAGACGCGCTCTGTTTGGACTCCTAAGTCCTCGGTGGCACAATCTCCAGCCTCTGCGCAACTTGCGCCCATCACTGCTTCAGCGCAACCTAAGGAAAACAGCCTTTTGGCTAATCCCTCTACTTCTCTGTTTCTAAAATCAAATGAGACTCTGTCTCGACACACTGCTGTCCAAAACAAGGGAAAGTGTCCCTTGGCCTTCTCTTCACTAGCGCAACCTGTACCTGTTCCTATTTTTGTGCAACTTGCGCCCATCAATGCTTTGGCGCATGTCACGACCCGCACCCTGTATAGGGGCACGAGAAGTGGGTACGTCCAGCCTACGCCGCAGTGTCGGCGGTAGAACGTTGTCCTAGGTCAATCATCTAACAATATATAAGGTACCTGTACAGTTTATACTCTCCGAATGGAGGTGACAAACAGAATATAATCTCAATCACATCTAGGGTAGAAGAATGAAAGAAAGATAGATAGATAGTAACTCAAGAGAATAGTATCATAGATAAAATAAGTCCAAGTGTCTAGGATAACATAACATCAGAATGTCAACTCATAATACAATAAGTCTAAGGGTCTATATATCTCAACATCTCAAAATACAACTCAGATATGAGACAAAAAGATAATACAGAAAAGACTGTCTAGCTAAGCTAGCCTAGACTACTGGGGCAACATCCTCAGCTGCAGGTGGATCCTGCTGAGGATCCACAAGATAAGTATCATCTAGTCCTGCTCCATAATAGGTAGACACCAGGGCCTCATCCTCATCCTCTGTAATATTTTCAACAGGTCCAGTCAGGACAGGAACGAGCATAATACATCTCACGCAGTGCATAGTATGATAGGAAATATAAAGCATGCAATAGAGTAAAATACAGGAACTGCTGAAGGAAGATACATGTAGTAAAAGAGATAGCTGTAAAGGAAATATCTACTGTATATAGAGAACTGTAAGTGTCTAGTGATGTAGAGTACAAGATAGGCATGTGAATGGCTGGAATTTATACATGATTACACTACTGAGTTTATACATGATTACACTACTTTGGAATTATTCACATGTCCACTTCTACTCCCCCGTTTCCCCAATTAATACACAAGGATCCATTCATGTTACGTTAAGATTCGTGATAAGCCCATAATTGGGTGATACGTGAGTGATTCATGAAGATTCATGAAGGCTCGGTGATCATGAGAGTACATGAGTCACTGGCTGATACATGAAGATTTATGATAATAGAAGCATGAGATACATGATGATTCGTGAAATGCACAACATGCTGTATCTGATGCTCCCGAGAGGGATAACATCTCTTGAAAAGATCCATATAGTACCAATCCGTGATAACAATCGTGTCAGCATCAAGTAAAGTAATCTAGAGCAAGAATATAAATTCTGGCAAGTATGAAACGGTCAGAGAATGTACTCGCCTGATAACTGAATGTCTGAAGAGGATATACTATCTGAGGAGAGGTGTATGGCTCCTAATCAGAGCAATACGAGTCACAATGTATCCACAATGGTAAAAAAATAAAGTATACAATGCATACTACATGATTCTAGGTCAATCTGGTCAAAAGTCAACTCTTGGTCAACTCAATAGTCAAACTGGGTCACAGGAGATCAAACTGAGTCAAATAAAGTCAAACAAGGTCAAACAAGTTAAGGTTAGTCAAATCTAGGTTAAAGTCAACTCCTGGTCAACATTCTAATCAAACTAGTCAAAATTAGGTCAACACTAGTCAAACTAGTTAGGGTTTTAGTCAAACTAGTTAAACTAGTCATTTTAGGTCAATCCTAGGTTAACTAGGTCAAATTTGACCTAAGGTTGACTTTGGTCAACCCTTAGTCAACAAGGGTCAACTAGTAGTGTTTTGGGCCATTAGGTCAATTGGGGTTAGCCCCTAATGCCATAGGCTAATCACTTAGGCCATAGGCTAGTGACTTAGGTTTCCATAGGCTAGTGGTTATAGGTTTTCATCTCTATACAATATACATATATATACACCCATATATATAACCTTATATATATGTATATATATATATATATATATATATATATATATATATATATATATATATATATATATATATATATATATATATATATATATATATATTTTTTTTTTATATATATATATATATATATATATATATATATATATATATATATATATATATATATATACAACTATATACAATACCAATCACCCATATATATATATATATATATAATGACACTAAATATCTAATACCAAAATGTATATATATCATATATATATATATATATATATATATATATATATATATATATATATATATATATATATATATATATATATATACAAAACCTATATATATATTACATATATAGAGAGAGGGAAGAAGAGAGTGAAAGAGAATGAGATAGAGTGAAAGAGATAGAGGGATAGGCTGGACAGGAATGGGGGAAAGGGTGTTCTCAGATTCCTGAGAACAGGAATCCAGTCCCCAAACACACACACAGAGTACATATATACATATATATGTATATATATACACCACTACAATTATACACAACCATATACCCTCAAATCTCACCTACACTCACACATACATATACACTACATATATATATACTAAAAACAAACTAATACATGTATAATCATATTAAAATTAGATTTGAAATTCACTTTTGAAAACTGGGAATAATATCCCAAAACTGGAAACAACACTGTGCATTCGATAATAGGGTAAACCCAAATACACACGCTAAATCGAGCTAGGACTCGAACCTATAGGTTGGTAACTGATGCCCCACATGCATACGTGTCGTAGGTGTCCCTAGGTGTCTACCACGACACGACACGGCGTGTCCAAGTGTCTAAAAATACAATCGAGTAACACAGTGCACACACACACAAATACAGTGTCATGCACATGTGCAACTAGCTCTAGGACACGACACACACGTCCTCGTGTCTCGTGGTCGTGTCCCTAGGTTCGCCTAGGGTCAGGCTAGGTGTCAGTGTGTCTGTACGGTGTCCACGACTCGTGTCCGTGCGACACGAAGGCCGTGTCAGTGAGAAAAAATGTGCGCGTGCAGTGCAGTGCACGACAAGTGCACGTGTCCTCGTGTCCTCGATAGGACACGAGAGTGTCTCAAACTCGAGGGGCGGCATGACAGAGGTTGCCCCCTCCTCTGTGTTAATTTCCCCGTGTCCACGTGTCCTACAGTGTCCGCACTAGGTATCGAGTAGCAGGGGAGGCTGCACAGTCTCGTGCGCGCGTCAAAGGGTCGTGTGCTCCACACGTGGCACGTAGAGTCTTGTGCTCGTGTCAGTGGATAGGTGGGGTGGTTAGGTTCGTGTCTAGGTTTCTGTATCGTGTCCACGACTCGTGTGGACCCGACAGGAAGTGTCAAACAATCGGGTTTTTCAGTGTGTACAGTGGGGTTTAACAGTGTGTTCGTGTCCTGTTTTGGACACGGACACAACTCGAAGTGTGCTCAGTCAACTAGGGTTGTGTCCTACATGTCTAGGGCTACCCAAAAATATATTTTGTTTTATATTTTAACAAAAACAATTCCTTTGTGGCATTTTATCAAACAAGGGTTTCTAGCTTAGGATACGTGTCCGATACGGACACCAAACCAACTCTAATTCTCACCAAACTTAGCCTACAGTTCAATGGTACCTAGATGTATGCAACCATGAAGAGAAATCACAAAATTGATAGGTTTTAGGGCATGTTACCTATGAGTGCAAAATCCAATGAAACCAAGGTAGGGGGGTTTGTCCTCTTCACTTGAATGGCCAAATTAATCTTCAACCTTGCTAGCTAGCCTCCCTTAGTATCCTCATTAGTAGGGGGTTCCAATGCAAGAAATTTGGCTCAATTTGGAGCTAAATTGATTGAGTTGTGAGGGTGTGAAGTTGTAGGAAAACTAGAGTTTTTGTGAAAGAAGGAGGCTTGAATGAAGGGGGGGTGTATATAGGATGGGGGCATGGGTTGGCTGCCATGGGGGTAGGGGAGGGTGTCCTACCACCTTGCAAACTTAGCCCCTAAGTCTTTGACTAAGGGGTTAGATATTTAGGTTCTAAAATATCTAAAAAGTAAATATCTAGATATTTATCAAACTAGATATTTCTAACATAAGCTAACATCTAACATTAGTCTCCTAGGTTAGTGGCTAATCTCTAGATTAGTGCTAAACTAGGTTAGGAGCTAACATGACACTAATCAATAATTAAATAATAATAAAAACACATAAATCCAAATAATTCCAAATAAATCCTAGAAAATTATCAAAATACCCTTTAGGCTAAAAAGCCCTAATTTGATGTTCTAAACCTATGGCTAGGCTCACATGATCATGTTTAGTCTCTAGGTTATGAAATCTCTAGGGTTTACACTAGGGTTATTCTAGTAAAGTCACAAAGTCATAAGTCATGACTTAGAAAATGGTTTTAATTAACTAAAATTCACCAAAGATCATATCATGACTAAAATACCATTAATAAATAATAAAAATAATAAATTTTCAAAAATACCCCAATTTCAGAAAACTGGGTGTTACAGCGCATGTAGAAGCATGGAAAATATGGAGCTCATGCGGATCACAACTAACCGCATGAGTACTCTGGGACAGATTGACCTGCATAAAAGAGTCGTATGACAGACTCAGTACGCCCCCTGCGGTCCATCTTCACCAGACTGATTTTTGAGTCGTAGAAAGAATAGTTACTTATGCGGCCAAGCTGATCAACACTTCTGATAAAGCTGACAAAACTCTGTCAAAATTGGCAAAAAATACAGCTCTGATAGCTCTGACAAACTCTGACACTCTGATAAAAAAGAAGATAAGACGTGATCAGACAAAACGTCATGTCAACAGTCTGGACATCGCCATACGGCCAAAAGGACTACGACCCGAGCCGCATGAGCCTTATGCGGCTTAATCTATATGCTTCATGCGGCCAAGGGTGACTGCAATCTAAGCCGCATGAGCTTTATGCCGCCCAGAGTATAGAACCTATGCGGCTAAAAAGTCTCCAAGCTACATGCGGACCAAGGAAGACTGCGACTTAAGCCGCATGAGTCTTATGCGGCCTAGCATGGCCGAACATTGAAAGACTTATGCGGCTCAAAATGACTCAAGCAGATTGATCCTATCCTGTGATAGGACACACGACAGGCTGACCAAGTCTCAACCACCCAGATTTGCTGCAACAAAATTTTAGCAAGTCGCTAGATGGCGGCCAAGGAGCGGGTCTTTGTGTGCTGCTGTAACCACGTGGCCACGCGACCATCCATACGGCTCAAGATATCAACCACTATAAATAGCAGGGTGCCACACCCCTGCAAAAAGGCTGGCAACCTATAAAAGGCAATTTTTCAAGAGCAAGGAACGCGTCAAATAGTCTAAGGAGTAAGGAAGAGTTGCTACACTTTCCCGAGCCTCTATCGTCATCCTCCAGAATCAAAACTAAACAATTGTACTTAGATTGTTTCCTAGGATTTCTTTCTAGGCTTTTTTTTGTACAAGCTAGTTTCCAATCAAGTTCAATTCATTTGTAGTTTGTTGTGCTTGATATTTAATGGCAAACACGATGGCGACTCTGCTGAGGACATCCTTCTCTTCTGATGAAAAGTTGGTGACGCAATCTGACGCATGCAAGCTCGGCTCCATGCAGCAAATGCTCGGGGTTCGATTTGACCAACGAGCATTCGAAGAAATGCTCTCTGAAGGGAGCGCCAGCCCATCGCAGAAGCGAGCCAACCCAAAGAGAGCCCACAACATATTGAAGCAAAAAATGTTGCCCTCGACCAGGTTCTCGAAAAAGCTCCTTCTGCGGCCCAAGACGGTAATCAAGACTCTCCTGCGGCCTTGCTTCCGACCGCAGATAACCCTATTGTCCCCAAATCCAGCAAAGGAAAACACTACGATGCTGAGTTTTTGGGGACACAAGGAAAATCCATACGGATGAGAAAGAGGCCGCATAAGAGAGATGTGCAGAGGACTAATGCAGCAGCTGACTCTAGCCGTAGGCAGATGGCCCATGCGGCAACCAACTCTGGCCGCAGGTAGATGGCTCATGCGGCAGCTAACTCTAGACGCAGACAGATTGCCCATGCAGCAGCCAACTCTAGCCGCAGGCAGATCGCCCATGCGGCAGCCAACTCTGGACACAGGCAGATGGCCCATACGGCAGCCAGTCCTGGCCATAGACAGAGTGTCTCATACGGCCCTGTCAAAAGCTCTGTGTTCGACCGTCTCTCATGCGGGCCCGACTCCATACGGCCCATTGAGAATGTGGGATTGATCAATCTGGACTCCTTTTACTATGCGCCTTCGGGTGCTAAGTTAAAGAAGTCTAGGGCAGTGCGGGCCCAACGAGCCCAGTCAACTGTACTGTCAGCGGGCACCGTTAACTATTATACAGGCTCCTGATGGAAAGTTGTACAGAACCACCCGCGTCCAGTCCCCCAAGGCTAACGGACAGGGTGGGCCTCGAAAGTCTCCCTCCAACGATCGAGAGCAAGTACTTTTACTAGCCTCAGATCAGGGAGCAAACATGACACATACGCACCCGTGTGCTCAGGATACCCGAATCAACGAATGGAATGCAAAGGTAGATCAATCCTCTATCGACTTGTGAGAGGTGATTACTCACAAACGCAAGGAGAAGGAAGCAACCTTGGCGTGCCATGAGCCCCTCTCGGGACGTCGTTGCACCCAAGTCATTATCAACTGCTGCTGCGACAAGTCGGCAGCAACTGAAGATCGGCAGTCTATTTTCCAACGACTGTAGCAGCCAGCACCTTCCCAACAATAACTTGAGGAACATGTGCAAATCCCGGGAGACGAGGAATTTTCTTTTACCTCCTGTAATTCAACCCGAAAGGTTCTTTCCAGCAAGAGAGGGAATAAGACAGGCTCTTCTAGCCCGGTGATCTCCACCAGTATTGCAAGGAAACTCTCGTCTGGTGGACTGCCACCGACAACCACAATGTAGTATCTACCTAGGCACTCGATCCAAAAAGAAGCTGCGTACATCCTTGACCTCCCTGGGTGTAGATGAGGTCGTAGATAGCAGTCCCCTCAAAGTACGTGACAACTCGTTGTTCCAAGAGCATACACAGGGGGTAGCGATCCACTAGAATTATGCGACAGACGTGGACGTCCCTGAGGATGACCGCCTTCGCCAAGACGATGTGGCTTCCTGTACCGGGGGTAGCAGCTCTTTCAAGTCCGAGCAGTAAGACATTCTGACATTCCCCGATGATTTTTTGATACGAGGGTACGACACAGAGAGCACCTCTGCTACGATCCCTTCCACCTCTACCCATGTGAGGACAGTCTTTATGGCCGACGATGATCATAAAGCGCCTACTGACCGACAACGTCTAGAAGTACTGATCAAGTCAGTAGACGAAATGAAAGCCGCCTTGCCGACTCAACCAGCAAGGACGCCTGGACAGACAAGCTTGGGGCCCGTAGTCAATGCGGACTCCAACACAACCGCTCTTCCTTTTGGTGACAAACCTCTAGGAGCATCCGCTCCTTCAGCTGCAGATGAATCCAGGGAAGTAAGGAGGGAAGTCCAGGAGCTTCGGGCAATGTTCAATGCTCGAGATTCCTCTCGGAAACTCAGAATACGACAGCCATATCCCGTTGCATGGAGAGATGTGCCTTTTCTACCACGTTACAAGCCGTTTTATACCGATTTATATGACGGAAAGACCTCTGCTAGTCGGTATATGACTTATTTCGAGGTCACAACCGATCACTTGCTGCATAGTGACGCCATCCTCACACGATTATTCATCGAAGTATTGGAGGGAATCGCGTTCGACTGGTATCGCAACCTTCCGGACAACTGTATCCAGTCTTTTGACGGCCTCAAGCACATGTTCCTAGAAAGATTCTACGAAGTGGGACATGATGTGACAATGTCATCCCTCATGGACGTCGTTCAGGGAGAGAGGGAGCTAACAAGAAACTATATCGAGCGGTTCCGTCAAACTGCGATAAGATTACCCCAAGGCAATCTCGAAAGCTCCTCGATCGAAATCTGCCAGAAGAAGTAGCTCCCCGTAATCAGCCTCTGGATAGGTGAAGATCAGTTCAACGATTGGACGACCTTCATCATAAGCACCACCAATGCGGAGACAAAGTTAAAGAAGGCTCGCCAGCTGGGATTACACATCCCGGATGGAGAGGTCAAAAGCAAACGCCCTGGTACCACCTCCAATAACAATAACACTGACGGCACCTCCAATAACCGGAACAACAAAGGCAAACAGGTCCTGGTCACTGATTCGACCAAGAAGCCTGAACAAAAGCAGGCAGAAGCTCAGTGACCCAAGGTGAATTATTCATTCAAAGATAGTCATGTCAAGCCTATCTTCGACATGCTCTTGCAAGAGGACAAGATCCAACTCCCTCCATCAAGGCGCGAGCCTCGAACGACAGAGATGGAGGACCCAAAATACTGCCATTTCTACCGCTATATTCATCATGCCACTCATGACTGCTTTCAATTAAAGTGGTACATCCAGAATCTTATCGACTCTAAAGCTCTGTCGCTAGACTTTGAAGAGGTTACAGTGGCGATGAATATGGTGTCAATTCAGTTCGGCGATCCCTCCAACAATTACTCAAGATGGGGTAATACCTATCCCCCGGGCAACGATGGAAGTTACTAATCTTCCCTCCGTCCGGGGCCAGACGACTGGCTTGGTACCTCTCACCACGTCACGAGGAGAGATCATGTGGGTGCACCCAGACTTAGTGCCCGAAGTTACCTAGGCGGTGTCAGCTCCAGCCAACATGAAGAAGGGCATGAAGTCCAGATCCTGCCATACAATTTCAGCCGAAGCTGAGGAAGCGGTGGCCATTGTTACCCGGTCTGGGGCACAAGTCCAGCCCACTCCGGGTAGTTCAGTTGAAGACCCTCAGCCAGTAACGCTGCCGGCCACTGATGTTTTGGGGCCATCTCAGCCTCCACCTGCGGATAGGTCCAAGCTGAAAGAAACCCGCTTCGACAGGCCGCTCCGTAAAGATGCACCTCAGGGTTTGAAGAGACCTTACAACTTTGACATATTAGCACAATTGGCTAATACACCGACAAAGTTGTCGTTATACGAGCTCCTAAGGCTCTCCAAAGATCTTCGTGTCGTATTGAACGAAGTACTCCAGAATGCTGACGCTTACTTAGCCCAGGTTAAACCTACAGAGGAAGACTCATCGGCAGATCTCCAGCGCAGCAACTGTACGGATGCAATACCCAACATCATATTCACCCTACAGGACATGCTGATCAAGATCAACATACATGATCGCCCCTTGTACTACACTGGATACATAGACGACATCAAGGTGGATCGGATGCACGTCGATCCTGGCTCATCGATAAGCATCATCTCGAAAAGCTTACTTCAAGTCCTCGGCATCCCTATACACCAGCTAGCGACGACCAACACTGCCATTAGCAGTTTCAACTCGAGAAGGAGCTATCCCTTATGAAATAAATCCGATTAAAATATCAGATCGGCGACTTAAGGACAGAGGTCACCTGCTATGTCATAGATGCAGATACGTCCTACAATATCCTCCTAGGGTGCCAGTGGATACATGACTACATGATTGTGTCATCCACACTTCACCAGTGCTTCAAATATGTCAGTAAGCATGGCTTCGTGAAGACTGAATTCGCCGACATCGATCCTTTCAAAGGGGTTGAGTCTTATTATTCTTCGAAGGCGTGTCTATATGATGAATCCAAGAAACACATAATCGATGAACTGGAGGCCATCACAGGGCCAGAGGAACCCTATAGAATTCATCTCTAAGCCCGTAAACCGGGCAAAGTCGTACCCTTTGTCGTAACTTTGCACAAAGAGGTGCCCGATTCTCTCGTCCCAGCTGCGCAGTCGGAACCAATGGTCATCCGACTCCCAAATCTAAGAGCCAAAGCCCGACGTAGGGCCGATGGTGATCCGATTGCCAAAATCCAATTAAAGGTGACCGAAAGATGTAAGGCCCTATGGGAGCCGATGGTGATTCGATTGCCAAGATCAAGTCAAAAGTATTCGGAAGACACAAAGTCTTCTGTCGAGCCAATGGTCATCCGTCTTCCCAAGACGAGCCAGCAATCAAGTGTAGATCCAAGACCCTCCGGCAAGCCAATGCCACAAGCTGAACCCTTGGTGGTCAAGTTGCCCAGGACAGCGTCCCCACCTCCGATCCCGCAGGGGGTAGCTGAAGAGGATGCAGAACTCGCGAAGTATCTTATTGCAAAGGTGGATAGTTCCTCTCCTGATGATATAATCCCTGTAGACAAAATTCCTTATTTCATCAATAAGAGGCTTCCATTGAACTATCCTGAGTGTAATAAACTCAATCTGATGTATACTGTGGGACTCGATCGTGACATTAACCTGTACACACAGGTGACAACCCTCCACATCATAAACAGACTTGCTCCCATCAAAGATGCCTACTTCCTAGTCCCAGGCAGAAGGGAAAGGGATCATACGATCATCTTCAGCCGAAAAGAAGGTCCTCAACCCTTCATACCACAAGAGTTTGATCTCGAACCCGATACTGTAAGATTGCCACTCTACCTGTATAGTCCTCAAGCCAAGTACTTCATGCAAAAGCAGGGGTACGACATGGAGGCTACCCTAGGTCTGAATTACAGCAACGGTTGGCGATCGCCTCTACTGTGTTAACCCCGTCTGGGAGACCTCGAGATTATTACGGCAAATTTCTGAAAAAATACTATGCCTAAAGACATGCTGGTACTTCCGCAAACTACCAATTATCGAGTTATGTACACCAAGTACCTTTGAACTCACACTCTATCACATCTTCCTGAGTGACGAGTCATGTATGATGATACCTCTGAACTCCTACTCTAATGCTTTAGCACACAAGAGTCTGCTCAGCTTATCGTTATCACTGAGCAAACTTCATGTTCCTGATTATCGTATATCACGTCCATATTACCTCTGATACCGATAGTCTCTTGACTTAATACCTGTACCCAACCCAGGATAAAAGACATGGTGTTAAGACCACAAAACCTATCGCGTCCATATTACCTTTGTTAATTTTGTCTCAAAACCTATTACTCGTACCACCAGTACGCAGAAGAGTAATAGGTCCACCAAAGATTATTCCTGATTATCGTGTATCACGTCCATATTACCTTTGATACCGATAGTCTCCCGAATTAACACCTGTACCCAACCCAGGATAAAAGACATGGTGTTAAGACCAAAAAACCTATCACGTCCATATTACCTCTGTTGGTTTTGTCTCAAATCTATTACTCGTACCACCAGTGCACGAAAGAGTAATAGGTCCACCAAAATTATTATTATTCTTGATTATCGTGTATCACGTCCATATTACCTCTGATATCGATAGTCTCTTGACTTAGCCCCTGTACCCAATCCGGGATAAAAGACATGGTGTTAAGACCACAAAACCTATCACGTCCATATTATCTCTGTTAGGTTTTGTTTCAAATCTATTTACCCATACCGCTAGTGCACAAAAGGGTAATAGGTCCACAAAATATCTATTACTCGTACCATCTGTTACTCGCACCATCTGTGTACCAAAGAGTAGTAGGTCCACAAAATATCATTCAAATCTATTTGCTCGCATTTCCAGATGCACAAAAGGGTAATAGGTCCACCAAAAAGTCTCCAGTGGGATATCCTCTATCTAACACAAATGCTGTATTAGGCCCTCTAGTACAGACACCACAATACCACAAATAAAGAATGGGGTGAATGTATTCTGTTTATTCAAATTCAGTTACATTCATTATATCTCAAAAAAAGGAAAAGGCCAGAAGAAAAGGCTACTACTCATCGGCAACGCATAGTTTGGCAAGAATGTCTTCTATTTGTGCAGCTGAGCGCTCAATTCTCAGTCTAGCTCGGCATTCAGCCTCCTGGGTTAGCTTTTCAGCATCCTGAAGATGTGTATGAGCCTGCCAATTTTCTTCTAATTTATTCAGTGCACCCTCTAGAGCGGCACAAGCTTGTGTGACCTCATCAGTCTCCTTACAGATCTTCTCTCTCTCTTGACGAGTGGCTTGGAGATCAGTCTCCAGAGATGTCAGCTTGGCTTGGAGCTGGAGGAGCTGCTCGTTAGTTTCGATCATAGCACGAACAATGGTCTCCTCACGAATCAAGCAGATCTCTCCCTCTCGGCTCAGCTTGTCATACTTAAGAGACAACTTACGAAGGTCCTTCTCCAAGGTGGGCTTGGTCGTCTCCTGTACAGCCTTCACCTTTTCCACAGCTTTTATAAGGAAAGCACGCTCCTGTTCCACCACAGCAGACACATCGACTTGCCATAGTTTTCATAAATAGATTAGGCGCTGATCAGCCTCTGCCAGCTTATGCTCCAGAAGAACGGCCGCCCCTTCTCTACCCGAAAGCGTCTTCAGTAGGTCAATCTGGCCTTGGGCACAATGATGGGCCATGACAAATGAAGTCCCTCTCCTTGAAGCAGCTTCAACCCCTCATTTTAGATGACGGTAGAAGCTCTCGACTATATCCCTCGACGATTCGTCTAGATTCTCCAAAGAGGACGACATCGAAGGAATATCATCCAAGGAAGCTGAAGGCGTGTGAGAAGAAGGCATAGCGGAGCTTGACGACCCTGTCAGAAGGGAAACAAACTTCGAGCGACGAGACTCCCGCACGACAACAATCTCCTCTTTCGCAGCCCGAAGGAGCTGAAGACTAGGCAGTGTGGAAAGTTCAATCTCCGAGGAAGAGGCAGCCTCAATCGATCCCGCATCCACCAAAGAGGTTGAAGGAGCTGTGCTCAATGCAGTGGAAGGCCCCTCAACTTGAGATGGAAGAGGAGAGGGGAAACTTCTTGCTTGTACCAGGTCAGCCCCAGGATCCTCTTCTATCCCTTCTTCTACAGCCACATCCATCCTCAGTAGCGGAGAAGCAGATCCTATAGGTCCAGAACAACCGATAATCAGCTTGACCCGAAGAAGATAGAGTTGAAGCAAAAAAATCTCCTCATTTGTAAGAATGTGACCTAGCTTACCAGAGGCAGGGGGCAAAGACTGGGGCTCAATCGAAGAAGTCTGAACTCCTTTCGTCGCCCTACATCTCCTGTGAGGTCAACAACGGCGCCCGAACCATCCACGCCTGCCTCCTCAGCCCCTGTTTCTCCGGGCAAAGACGTAATTATATCCGCACCAACTTGTGAGGATCCTGCAGTTCCAGGGTCAGATCCCAGAGCAGAAAACACATAGGCAGCATCTGATGATTGAAGGTTTTCTTCCACCGATGCCTGCAAAGAAAAGCCTTCAGATACCATTCCAAGGACAACATTGGGGTTCGTCATGAAATAACTTACCCTCATGTTAACTTCAGTATCACTACCCATTTCCACGACGGCAGGCCCATGGAACCTAGCCGTAACTCGCTTCTGGGAACGAGGTCTCTTAGTGACAGAAGGTTCAGGCCTGCTTCGTTTACGCGGAGGATTCGATACAGAGGAAGGCACGCGCATCGCCAAAGGGCTTACAGAGCGATGGAGATCTTCGGAGTTATCTTCCTCCTCCTTTATGTTGTCGGAGTCAGAGTCAAAAACTTTCCTCTTTCCCTTTCCCGTCCTCTTGCGGGAGTCTCTCGGTCGCTCCTCCAATTTTGTACCGACAATAAAACTGGTACGGGGATCAAAGTCGTTGGGAGGCACATTCACGGACACATGACGAAGGGCCGCCATATACGTGATATGCCCTAAAGTCCCGACGTCAGGCAAGATGAAGCTGGCCTGGGTATGGATCGTCGAATAATAGTGCCAGGCCCGAATACCATCCAAGACGCTTCCCTCGAAACCCAGGCAAGGATTAGGGTTATCCAAATATAATTGGCTATACCTAAATTGCCGAAAATACCAGCTAGGTAAGTATGGCTCTAAGTATACAACATTGCGGTTGTGGTACACCAGATGCGAGGGACGAATGCTTTGCAGCCAGCAAAATAGCTTTTTAGACAGGACCTGGGGTACAACGGCACTATCAAGGTGAACGCGTCCCATCTCATCCTCAATAAAAGATGGGACCGACACAAAAAGGAGTATCTATCCACCCGCACATGAGCGGCTCGGCAGTCAGAAAATGTGGTATAGTTCCAGGATATGTCACAATAATGGTAGATGAAGGCATCGTCACTTGTCGTATTACCCTCCGGGCTAGGTCGCATTAGTGAGGGGCAATGCATCAGCAACAACCCCATTAAATAATGATACGACAACTCGATTCTATTGAAGGGTTTCATAAGTTCATGAGCGATGACTTTCGACGTAAAGATATGAAGACTTTGATGGATGCTGCATACCATAGCTGGAAGCAGAGCCAACCTGCCTCCAAAGATCAGCTTTACCGCCGGAAGGATTAAGTTTTGGCTGATCCTCTCAATCGAACCGGAGCCCGCCGAGATGATGCAAACCCTTAGCCATATCATCAGGTTTCATGCCAGGATGGCCTTAACAGATAGAGGCTAGGTTTCATGATAAAAATAGTTAAAAGTGTCACTCAGTATCCCGAACCTGTCACCAGCGGCTCGGGCCCTCTTGGTACTTTGTACTTGAGCACCAACTTGCTCCAGAGATTGGGGACTCCTAACAGCAACCCGACCGGAGGCACTAAGGTTAGAGAGATAACCAATCTAAGCCTTGGTATGAAGAAGGTTTCCTTCCGAACTATCATTCTTTTTCTTGGATATTTGTTGATAGATGCTATGGTGGCATAGCACTTCCTGATATACGATAAGGAATCCAGAGAACAGTCGCTCTAATTCCTCAAACTCTTTGTTTGTCGGGGTACACTCCTCATAAGCTTCATCTCCCCATGGCAATTTAGACATATCGTATATCTCGTGAAGAGCAAGCCCCAGCTCTCCCCCGGAAGTAAAGAAGGTCCCAGTCTGATAGTTGTACATCTCGAGCAATGCCATAAACAGCTTCGGGTTCATAAACAAACCATAGCAGGAGCCCCTAATGGCGTAATAGAGGCCGATCTGTCGTAGGGTATCCTCATACTCTACCAAGATCCAAGAAGTCAGGTTGACCCATGGAGGAGAACGATACTGCCAGTTCAGTAACGACAATCTCCCTGCAGGGTATGACCCTTTCTGAGCAATCTGATTCAGAAAGGTATCAGCCTCGGAGAATAGCATGTTCGGCTTTAGTTCGTTGATGAGACTTCCAGGAGCCAATCCGATGACGGAGTAGCTCAATGTTTCCCTTACTACAACCACTGACCGTGTGGGGTTATTAAAACGAATATGGGCCACGAAGATCCACCGCTGATCCAGAGTTAGAGAACCCGGCATCTTCCTCTCAAAAGGTACCACACTGAAATTTGATAGGGAAAGTGATGCTCCATTAGGGGTATGTGAATCGCTTCCCCCTGAAAATCGAAGTCCAGCTCTCAAATGTCTCTATGATGCTCGAATCTAAAATAATTAGGGCATCCCCGAACAAAAACATAGGCTTCAGATAAATGCCATTCAGTTGTCCAGAGTTCATCATGCTAAGTAAAAAGAAGAAAGATTGGTTTTGGATCTCCCTCAATCTGTCTTCAGGTTGACTTCAGGTGATCTGAGTTGACACATCTTGGACTATCTGGTTAAATCTCACACCCATCGCAGATTGGGCATATCCTATCAAGAGTTCCCCCGATGGAGCTATGGGCAAGGTCACTACAAAGGACAAAGCAGAAATATAGTTAGAAGCAAACGAAGTTCATTCTTCAGCTATGTAGCCTAGCCAAACAGGACCTATATGGCCTAATTATGAGGGATGCGCATGCGGCTCAAGAACATGAGATGCATGCGGCTCAATCGTACAGTCCCGTTAGGCAGCACTCATGCGGCTCAATCATGAGGCACTTACACAGTTTTGTTATGCAGTGCTCATGCAGCCAAACATGAGGCATTTATACGGTCCAAGTTATACAGTGCTCATGCAGCTCTGTCAAAAGGTACTTATGCGGCCCAGTTAGGAGGCACTCATACGGATCAGTCTTGAGTCACTTATGTGGTTCAGTTATGCAGCATTCATACGGATCGATCAAGAAAGCACTTATGCGGGTTACTTATGCAGCTTGGACAGGATCAAGTATATAGCGCTCATGCAGCCCCATTACGAGGCACCCATGTGGGTCAATAACGCTTATGCGGCTCAGTCCATGCGGCCCTATCATATAGAACACATACAGTCCAATGAGATAGGGCATGCATCGATCATGCCTGACAGGCCGGTGCATAAAATATACGATATGGCCATTCAAAAAAAATTAAAGTCGTTGTCTTCCTCCCGTCCTTACCCTTGATAGGGGGGTGCACGCCAGGATGAATGGAAGGAGAATCTGTAGCTCTCGACGGAGAGACGGGTCCCTTCCCTTTGGCCGCAGCGTCAGTCGACTTGGAAGCTTTTAGAGCCATGGCTAAACAGAAAGTACGATAGGGACAATGAAGACGAAGGAGAAGAAGGTAAAGGAGAAAAATCTCTTCCTCCGAATGACCCATATTTATAATATTTTTCGAAAGTGTGCCGCTTCGATTCTCGAACCCATTAAAGATACTGATCACGTTTGGGGATTTTATCCATAATAAGCGTCAGTTTTATCTCGAAAAAAAAGCCTAAATCAAAAACTAAATCAAAGCATTAAAATACAGTAGTGACAGCTGGCAGACAAGATCTCCCTGCGGCACAAGATCACCTGCGGCCCAAAAACGTCCCTGCGCCTCAAAAATGTCCCTACGGCACGATATCTCTACTGACTCGAAGATTTTTTCTGTGGCTTGACATATGTCCATGCTTCTTATTCAAAGTATTCTAAATTTGTAATTTGAAAACTTTGAAGCGGGTCCCGTAGAAGCATGAAAAATATGGGATTCATGCGGATCACAACTAACCGCATGAGTACTCTGGGATAGATTGAGCCGCATAAAAGAGCCGCATGACAGACTCAGCACGCCCTCTGCGGCCCATCTTCACTAGACTGATTTTTGAGCCGCAGAAAGAATAGTTACTTATGCGGCCAAGCTGATCAACCCTTCTAATAAAGCTGACAAATCACTGTCAAAATTGGCAAAAATGACACCTCTGACAGCTCTGACAAACTCTGACACTCTGACAAAAAAGAAGATAAGACGTGATCAGACAAAACGTCATGTCACCAGTCTGGACATGGCCATGCGGCCAAAAGGAATGCGATCTGAGCCGCATGAGCCTTATGCGACTCAATCTATATGCTTCATGCGGCCAAGGGTGACTGCAATCTAAGCCGCATGAGCTTTATGCGGCCCAGAGTATAGAACCTATGCGGCTAAAAAGTCTCCAAGCTACATACGGACCAAGGAAGACTGCGACTTAAGCCGCATGAGTCTTATGCGGCCCAGCATGGCCGAACACTGAAAGACTTATGCGGCTCAAAATGACTCAAGCAGATTGATCCTATCCTGCAATAGGACACGTGGCAGGATGACCAAGTCTCAACCACTCAGATTTGCTGCAACAAAATCCTAACAAGTCGCTAGATGGCGGCCAAGGAGCTGGTCTTTGTGTGCTGCTGTAACCACGTGACCACGCGACCAGCCATACGGCTCAAGATATCTACCACTATAAATATTAGGGTGCATACCCCTGCAAAAAGGCTGGCAACCTACGAAGGGCAATTTCTTCAAGAGCAAGGAACGCGTCAGATAGTACAAGAAGTAAGGCAGAGTTGCCACACTTTCTCGAGCCTCTATCGTTACCCCCCAGAATCAAAACTATACAAATATACTTAGATTGTTTCCTAGGATTTCTTTCTAGGCTTTCTTTTGTACAAGCGAGTTTGCAATCAAGTACAATTTATTTATAATTTGTTGTGCTTGATATTTAATGGCAAACAATACAACCTAAGAGAAACAACCTTTTGGCTAATCCCTCTACTTCTCTGACACTAAAATCGAAGGAGACTCTGTCTCGACACACTGTTGTCCAAAACAAAAGAAAGCGCCATTTGACCTTTTCTTCTCTGACGCAACTTGCGCATGTTCCTACTTCAGCACAACTTGCGCATATTTCTCCTCGGACACAACTTGCGCAGGTTCGTGCCCTAGCACAACCTGCACGTACTTTTGTACTAGCGCAATGTAAAGAGAAGTACTATTTAGTTATTCCCTCTTTGCCACCAAATTAGAAGAAATTACTAAATCAAGGAAAATGCCCTTTAGCTTTTCCTCCTTCTGCTCGAGTCGTTGACTGGGTGGAAAGTACTACTCTCCTTAACAGAGACAACCAAATCTCTGTCGGGAAGATGGGTTCTATTCAGAATAAACCTTCCATGCAGAAGGGCATTATGCCTACTCCAAAAAGATCAGGGCAGGATCTACCAACCTTATGTATTTCAAGATCCCGACGAGGCAAACTACTAGTATCTCAAGTAGATGCACAAGCAGCTTCTCTGTCAGACCTGCGCACCTATATCAATAGGTGCCAATTAGGCTTAACCTAGGGAAATCATAAGATGTATAAAGTGCAATCGCCACCAATTGCTAACTTGCACCAGAGAGAGAATGCTGAGGTGAAAGATCCTGTGACTTATGCTAACCAACTTTGTACGTCCTTGTACACTCAAGGTATAGGATACCTCAGAAACAGGAACCATGTCACGAATATCATCAAGGACTACGTTTCTGTAACTTATTCTCGTCCTGTTAGTGACCTTCGTGAACTCTTAATACAGAAGAGGAAGGTTGCAAATCCATCCCGTCCAGCGGTGGTCCAACAGCAAGAACATCATTGCAACCAACATCATGTAGTTGTCATCAAATGCTGTTCAATCAGCCAAGCAGTCTGTCTTTGACCGTTTGAATTGTATTCAGACTCCTGAACCAATCCTAGTGGACGAAGATGAATTACTCTTTGCTCCTGTCAACATGACATCTCGAAGCACTGGGGTAGAAAACTTCTAAGACATAATGCATCCCATAATCCTAGTCAGCAATACTTAGATCGGATTCATGAATCCGATGAAGGAGTATACCAATATACTAGATCAAGAAGCTGAGACACAATCGGTCAAAGGAATCTTCTTGATTCAAACCATGATTCCTTCAGTCAAAAAGATATCCCTATCACTTATTCTGGAGGTAGTTCTTTATGTGACTTTGATGGTGACAGTGAAAGTTTTGAAAGGACCATCCTTTCTACTAGCTCGTCTTCAAAGGCTAGAGAAGTGACTGCTTATGCCATCATAGAAGATCAAGATACCTCCACTTCTTTCAGTCAAGAGCAGAGAATTGCTGCTTTGGAGGCTAGTTTGAAGAACATGGCTGAGATGATGGCAGGCATGCATGCTGTGATTATGGCACAACATACAGTTCTACCAGTCGTGAATTTGATTCCGACTCAAGAACCTGTGACAACATCAGGTCCCACCAATATTGATCTGCGGGTACAATCTTCTCACACTGCTTCTATTCCTGCGCAGGCTATTCTAGGTCAATCTGGTGTAGGAGGTGGTACTTATCATGCGGTACCCCTCCTAACATATTGAATCAATCTACTACTCCGTAATCAATAAGAGATACCAATGAGGCCATAAAACTTTTACGTACTCAATTTGAAGCTTTCAAACAGAAGGATGGCCTGCAGAAGCTTGGGATCAAACAGCCATATCCCATAGAATATAAAGAGGTCCTATTTTCTCCTAAATATAAACCCCCTACTATTATGCTGTTTGATGGCAGCACGTCTCCAAGTCAATACCTCAACCACTTTAAAGTAATGACTGATCAACTTCAACCAAATGATGCTCTTCTTACTAGAGTATTTGTTGGCTGTTTAGCTGGTGCAGCATATGACTAGTATCATAGTTTACCAGATGGGTGTATAACCTCTTTCGCTAGCTTCAAACAAATATTCTTGGAACAATTTTATGAGGGAACCAATGACATGACTATATCTGCTCTTATCAAAATCAAACAACAACCTAATAAAATGACTGAACGTTTCATTGAACGGTTCCGTCGTGAAGCACTCAAAATGCCTCTCGGGACTTCAGATGCTTTAACTATAGATACATACAAATCAAACTTGTTGCCTATAATCAGCATGTGGACAGGATCAATACAGTTCCAGGATTGGCCTTCTTTCATAATGAATGCCAAAGCCGCAGAAGAGAGCGCTGACAAATTCAAGCAATTAGGTATTCAAATGCCTAATCTTGACAAAGATGAACGTGTTACACCAAATAATAATGACCGTTAGAACAATCGTAAGGGCAAAGAAACTATGGCCATTAACCTCAAAGGCAAAGAAGCTCTAACCATCAATGTAAATTAGCCAATATCTACCCCATCAGCACCACCACAATGGACACCTTGTCCAAAAGAAGAATACTCTTTCGATGAAGATGACATCATGAGTATCTTTTATTGCCTCATCAAGAGCAATAAACTCCAATTGCCAGAACCTAAACGGCCAGATAAAGTTGGTAAGACTGACCATCCTAAATATTGTGTTTACTACAGGTTTATTGGACATCCAACTCGAGCTTGCTATGTGCTCAAGGATAAAGTTCAAGAGATGGTCAATTCCGGTACAATCACTCTCCAGCAAGACGAGAAAACTGTAACGGCTAATGTCATCTCTTTACAGTTTGGAGATTTTCTAGCTTAACTTGTACATGACGACGTCATCCCCATTCCGAGAACTACTCTGGAAATTGTTAATCTTCCACCTGCACGGACTGATGGTCTTGTTCCTCTGTCTACTGATAAAGGAAAGATCATATGGATCCATTCAGATTTAGTGGCGGACTTTGAAACACCATCTTCTTCCACCAAGTCCAAGAAGGCCACTAAAAATAAATTATGTTATATGATTTCATTTGGTGAGCATTATCTTCCACCTCTAACTGCTACCTTCATCCCGGTAGCAGATAATCCTTCTTCTTCTTCCACTAATAAGACAACATTATCAAAATCAGAAGCCAAATACCAACCAGCTTTTCATCTGTATAGTCCATAATCTCGTGAACTCATGACAAAGATATGATATGATCTACAAAAGGCCTCTGGTTTGAATCATTGAAAGGGATCTCCTGCACCTCTTTTTCTATGTCTTTCTCACAACCAATCTTGGGTTGGTTTGGGTTACTGGACAAACTCTCTATCTTGCCGAAAGAAATCTTCCAGAAAAAAGATCCAGGCAAAGAGTTACAATATGGTGCCCTTTGAGCCTGTATCCGAGGAAGAGTCTTAACTAGTATCAGATCTGGGAAACCTTACCTAAGAGACTATTCAGAAGGTCAAGAAGACCCTGCTCCAGCTCTGGAGGCTCCTCAAGCATCATCTTCTCCTGCTGTCAATAATCCATCAGCTTCGTCACCCCAAATAGAGTCAACTCTTCGCAAATCGACGATAGCTGACAAAGGAAAACAACTTGTCCGTTTCGACAAAGTATTGAAGAAGACTTCAACCTTGGGACTTGAGAAGCCGTATAACTTTGATATACTGGCTCAGCTGGCTAATACTCCGGCAAGATTGTCAATATTTGAGCTACTCCGTCTTTCGAAGGAGACTCGAAAAACGTTGAGTGAAGCTTTAACACAAGCTGATACTTATCCAGCACTTTTTAAGAAACCAGAGGATGAGCCTATAACATGCATTCATTGTCATAGTGTGATGGAGATGATACCGAACATCACCTTTACACAAAATGATATGCTGTTAGAAGATAATCGTCATGATCGACCCCTCTACTTCACGAGATATGTTGATACCATGAAGGTTGATCGTATCTTGATTGACCCTGGGTCTGCGCTCAGTATCATGCCAAAGACTCTACTAGATGCCTTGAAGATTCCCGTACATAATCTTTCAACAACCATCACGACAATCCTGGGATTCAATTCTGGGAGAAGTGAACCTTTGGGAATGATTCGCCTGAAAGTTCAAATAGGCAATCTTCGTATAAAGGTTACTTTCTACGTGATCGACAATCACGGCTCTTACAATACTTTGCTGGAAAGACCCTTTTTGCATGAGCATAACATTGTACCATCCACTTTACATCAATGCTTTAAATATATGGATGTCAATGGAGAAGTCCAAAAGAAAGTAGCTGATCTAAATCCTTTCAGGGGCATTGAAGCATATTTTACGGAATCTCGGATGTACAAAGAGGAGTTCATGAAAGTTGTGTTGGCAATGGATAGTGAGGAAGATCAGAAACATACTTCAAAAGATGTTCTCATGATCCCCGTCAAAGGACGTGCTATTTGTCCTTCTTCTTCTCAGACATTGACTATATATCTTTTCTCTCATAACAAACAACCTCCTGCTGTAGAAAAGGAACAAAGGGAGCTCACCTCTTCTGAGCCTCTTGTTATCGATCTTCGTCATAACAAAGCTTCTCCTTCTCCTCCTCTGGTTATCAACCTTACTAAGCCTTCTGTGAAGGCTAAGAATCATGTTGTAAATGATGTCGTACAAATCAATAAAGTAGCATCTCCTTTACAGTATACTGATATCTTTTATTATACTCGATGTTATTTAAAAATGTTAGATAACTTCGAACCACTTGCCATAAGAGCAGTTGAAGCTTCCCGAAATGAAGTATTGCTCGAGCCAACGCAGGACTCATTCTTCTTAGTTCCTTCTAGGAAGAAAGATGAGCTTCCTATACTTTTTAGTAAAGGAACGGAACCGAAGATCACGCCCGATAGTGAAGAAGAAAATCACGATAATGGAAGACTTCAACTACATCGTTATAGTCAGCAATCAAAAGATATCATTCAAAAGATGGCTATAATTTAAAAGCTGGTCTCAATGGCGGCAAAGGAAGGCGAACTCCGATTCGTATTCCTGTTCCGAAAGGAAAATTATAACAATACTATAGCAAAACGAAGCAGGAATTAGGTTATACTTCACCAACTCCGACTCTAGAAGCCTCCGAATCCGAGAAAGAAGAACGATCTAACTCTACTGATTCTATTTCACGAGATTCAGCACCAGTGTAGGGAACGTCCATCGTGTGACTCTATCTTCCAATATGGTAACTGCCGAGTTCTCGAAAGATGACGAAGACTTTGCCGAAACTTCTGAATCTGATCCTTGGGCACGAAGGATGGATACTCAATGGGAGCTTCGCTTTGAGCAACGTGAGCCACCTACTGAAGATCAGCTGGTTCAAGTCAATATTGGAGATGAAATTTCCCCAAAACCAATATTTGTCAGTAAAAGTCTCCCTGAAGCGGATAAACAAGAACTAATCTAACTCATTAGGGAATATATTGATGTATTCGCTTGGAGCTATGAAGATATGCCGGGGTTGGATCCTTAGATCGCTATCCACAAGCTCAACATTCTGCCAAATGCGAGGCCAGTCAAACAGCAACAACGTCGGTTTTGATCTGACATGATGGATGCCATAGAAGCCGAAGTTAAGAAACGTATCGCCTACGGTTTCATCAGAGAAGAACAACATCCGGACTGGGTGGCGAATGTTGTCCCAGTTTTGAAGAAGACATGGAAAGTCCGAGTCTGCATCGACTTCAGAGACCTTAATGAAGCTTGTCCCAAAAATGAATTCCCTCTCCCGATCACTGATGTCATGATTGACAATACTTGCGGACGTATGTCCTTTATGGATAGATTTTCAGGATATAATCAAATCAAGATGCATCCAGAAGATGAGAAACATACATCTTTTTGTACTCCTCTTGGAGTCTATTGCTACACTGTTATGCCATTCGGTCTTAAGAACGCTGGTGCAACTTATCAGCAGGCCATGAGTACCATCTATTGTGTTTATTTACGAAAGACTGTTGAATGTTATGTTGACGATATTGTTGTCAAAAGTCGTTTGAAAGAAGACCATATTCAAGATTTGAGAACTATTTTCGATCTAATGTGCCAGCATCAACTCAAGATGAATTCCACCAAGTCATTCTTGGGAGTCTCTAGTGGCAAATTTTTTGGATTCGTTATTACCTCTAAAGGTATACACGTTGACCCTGAAAAATCAAAGCCATTCAAGAGATGCATCCTCCACACAACCTAAAAGATCTACGAGGACTCCAGGGACGGCTTGCGTACATCAGAAGATTCATCTCAAATCTCTCTGGACGCTATAGACCGTTCACTCAACTCATGAAGAAAGGTGTGTCTTTTATTTGGACTGAAGAATATCAACAAGCATTTAAAGACATAAAGCGGTACTTGTTGAACCCTCCAGTTCTAGTGCCTCCAGTGTCAGAAATACCTTTCCTGATGTATATTCGAGCAATGGACCACTCCTTAGGTGCTTTATTAGCTCAGAAGAATAAAGAAGGTCATGAACAGGCTATCTACTACCTTAGTTGCATGATGATTGGAGCTGAGCATCGATATACTCCAGTAGAAAAAGAATGTCTAGCTTTGACGTTTGCTGTTCAAAAGAGGAGACATTATATCACTGGGCAAACTATTCATGTTATTTTTAGAGTTAACCCTCTCAGGGTCTTGATGAAGAAGCCCAGTATACTCAATTCTAGGCTTGCAACATGGGCCATATTGTTAGCACAATATGATATGGTTTGTGTTCCTCAAAAGTCTGTTAAAGGTTAGGCCCTTGCTGACTTTCTGGCAGCTCATCCGGTTCCCGAAACATCTAAACTCTACAATGAGATTCCAGATGAAACCTCAGAGTCCAACATGATTTCAGAAGAAATTCTTATTTGGCGTTTATTCTTCGATGGTGCATCCAGAATTGGACCAAAAGGTGCTATTGTTGCTGGAGTCAGAATCGTTCTTGTCTCACCAGAAGGGTTAGCTATCCAAAGAGATTATTCTTTAGATGAGTCGTGTTCCAACAATATGGCTGAATACAATGCTCTGCTTATTGGTCTCCAATTGGCTCAACAATTAGATATTGAGTATCTTAAAGTTTACGGAGAATCCAAACTGATTGTCAATCAACTTAGAGGCATATACGAAGTTCGATATCAAGATTTGGTTCCATATCATGATGCGGCGATCAGGATGGCCACTAAATTCAAAGGCTTCTTCATCGAGTATGTACGCCGAGCATGTAACACAGAAGCTGACGCACTCGCTAATCTTGCAGCAGTATTCGCAATTCCCATCAGAAGGCAACAAATGATCATCATCACTAATAGAGAGTTATTTTGTGTCCAGAATAACTTAAATATGGAAGTTAACAACGTCCAAACATAGAATTCAACAATTCAGTTAAAATTTGTGCCATCAATGAAGATTGGAGGACTCCTTTCATAGACTTTATAGTCCATGATATCCTACCCGAAGATCCCAAGTAGGCTACAATAATTCGACGACGGTCACTCAGATTTTACTATAATCATACTACAAAGACACTCTACCGACGAACGTTCGACGGCTTACTCCTACGTTGTCTTGCTGGGGAAGAAGCAAAACAAATACTTTATGAAGCTCATAACGGTGTTTGTGGTGCACATCAAACTGGTCCTAAATTACAGGATCGCATTCGCCGTATGGGCTATTATTGGCCCTCAATGGTATCTGATGCAATCAAGTATGCAAGAAAGTGCCGAGCATGTTAAATCCTTGCTGACTTTATTCATCAACCGTCAGAATTTCTTTACCCGACGGCAGCATCTTGGCCCTTTAAAGCTTGGGGAATGGATGTTATCTGTCCTATCAACCCTACCTCGTCCAGAGGACATCGGTTCATATTAGCCATAACTGATTACTTCTCAAAATAGGCTGAAGCTATACCTCTAGCTGAGGTCAAGACAAGCAGCATCATCAACTTTATCAAGCATTATGTGATTTATAGATTCGGTGTTCCTCGGCGAATCATTCACGATAATGGGCCACAATTCATCATTCAGAAGTTCACCCGATTCTGCGATGACAATATTGTAGAAGCATAAAAATTTCAGCAGACTGGACATATACGCCCAAGTCACCAATGAGCCTTATGCGCCCAAGTCGCCAATGAGCCTTATGCGCCCAAGCTACCAATGAGGTCATATGTGCCCAAAGCTTCCAGTGAGGTCATATGCCCATGCGCCCAAGACAAGCCTCTCCAGAAGGGAGATGTATAGCCCAGTTTCAGGTTATGCGCCCAAGCCAGAACAACCCCTAACTCGGTCAAAGCTACGATCAAAACATGCACCAAAGCATACGGCCATGTCAGTCTCCACGAACAGTCGTGCACCGAAGCATGCGGCCACGTCAGCACCACGATCAACCCACGACCATGCAGCCTGCATGTGCCTACATCCTATACGCCCAAAGCAGGACCATGCGCCCACATGAAAACCAATGTGTTTTCTCATGTGGTCGCAGAATATCATTCCATCTCAAGGACTATAAAAGGGGTCTCATCCTTCTTCAAAACACAGAACATAGAGCATTTTCAAGAGCCAAATTGCTGTACTTCTTGCCAGTGAGCCGAGAGTTAGCAATTTTCATAGGTTTTCTCCCACTTTTGTAATCGGAGTGTCAACGGAGTAAAGGAGCAACTGCCTCTCGATCTCCATCTTCCCATTTCCCAGAATCTTTTTTGTACTCGGGGATCCTCAGCGCAGGATCTCTCAGGCGTACTCGATTTGTGGTGCCTTGCGCCAATAAAGAAAAGACAACATTTTTTCTTCTTTTTATATGTGTCCACAAAAAATGACGACTCTGCTGGGGACTACCTTTTCCTCTGACGAGAAGGTGGTGACGCAATCCGATACCGACAAAGTGGGGAGCACTCAGAAGATGCTAATCGTGAAGTTCGATCAGCAGGTATTCGAAGATATGCTCTCGAGGGACGGCTCTACTTCCTCAAAATCAGCGAAGCCAAACAAGTCTCGTAAGACTTGGCTTCCGAAGGCTCGTCGTCCATATCCTGCCAAAATCATAACAGATATGCAACTGGAGGACTCTGTCACATGGGCACATGGCTCTGCCATAGAAGCTTCCCAAATGAAGAAGGCTCACACCGTTCTGGGCGCTACTAGCCCAGCGACTTCTCTCTTGTGCAACCTACAACAGACTGTTCAACGCTCGAGACTTGGCAAAGAAAAATACTACGATGCTAATAATCGGAGTGTACGACACTCTGGACAAATCCAATAAAGCTCACAAACGAAGGAGGCAAAGCTGAGAGAAAACAACGCTGCTCCACCAAGCAAGTGCCCAAAGCTATGCGCCCAAGGGGGTGTGTAGACGCATAACTCTAATCAGAAGGCTTCTGCCTTCGACAAATTGGGCATCCAGGGTCATGCGCCCAAGGATATGCGCCCAGGCTCGACCGACCCATACTATGCGTCCACATTGAGGAAGCTCAGACATGCTGCCAAGAGGCATGCGCCCAAAGGCAGACTCCAGGGCCTATACGCCCACAACAAAATGACAGGCCCCAACGCGTATAGCATGGGGCTGTCTTAAAGGTAATCACAGAACTTAGGTGTGGGGGTTTTCCCTGCACGTGAACTAAGTCTGGATGTGCCAACTCTCCTTACAAAACCACATGCAAAGCTCGGCGATGCATGTGACATGGGTTTTAAGGTAAAACTCCCTTCCGCTGACTTACGCGACATGATAAAACATAAGCGTAAAGCGAGAAAGGACACAGTAATTCATGGTGCACATCCGTGCATCATCATTGTCATCAACTGTTGCTACTCCAAAGCAACAAGAGTGCCTCAAAGGCAGTCCGTGTTTCGACGACTAAATTTCTCTGACGATAAAAAGCCGCTGTACGTTTTATCCAACATGGCTTCATGGGGTCCCCCTTATGGAAGCCCCAATCAAGGACGGTGGACCACGAACCCAACTTTCTCTCTCAGTTCTACGAGAAAAAGAAGAAGAAGTCTACCAACAGATGGTCAGCAGGCTGTCACATCTGAAGGAGTCTATATGGGTACTCGGTCAAAGGTGAGATTTCGTATAGATGATGAGGACTCCCAAGCTGGGGGTAGTATTTCTTCAGAGTCTGAAGCGGATGACCTTCACACTGGGGGTAGCCTTCCAGAGGACGACGATCTCTTCGAGTCTGATGGCGACTATCTACCTCCCATACCTGAAGATGAGGAACTTGTCAACTCAGAGACAGACAATATCAGCACCAATTGTACTATTTTCTTTGTTCATCCTTGCATGTTATCTACATACATGACAGATGGAGAAAGAATTGAAGAAGCCAGTGATCAGACCAGTAAACGACTAGGGGGTCTTGAAACAGTATTTGCCAAGATCACTGATATGCTTACCAGTATCATGGCGATCCAAGCTGCTGGGACTGTTCCTCCACCCCAATAAAATGTCTTGGCTCACGTTAGTCCGGCTCATAGAAACAATCCTCCTTCACTACAAAATGAGTATCATTCCGTTGCGCCTCCTCCAAATCTTAAAAATGCTGGGGGTGGTCCTTTGCCAACGACGCCTGACAACCGTACAATAGCCGTTTCCCAATACCTGCTCAATCAACATGATACAATTGTTTCTCTGGTTGCCCGTCTCGACACCATCTTACACAAAGACGAGCTTCAGAAGATGAGAATATCTCAACCTTATCCTCCTGAATGGGAGAATGCTACTTGCCCTCCTAACTACAAGCTGCTGACGCTAAATTCATTTGACGGGTTGACTTCTCCTCGTCAACACATGACATACTTTAACACACAGACTCTACACTTACCCAGGGACGATCCGTTCTTGTCAAAGCTGTTTATTAGCACCTTGCAGGTGTAGCTTTTGAATGGTTCTGTAGTCTGTCTGATGGTTGTATCAATTCTTTTAAAGACTTGGAGAGTTTGTTCCTCAACAGGTTTTACGAGAGTGGCATGCATGTTAGTATGTCCACCCTCATCGAGACCAAGCAAAGGAGGACTGAGTCTGTCATTGCTTTCATCGAACGCTTCAGGCGACTAGTATTGAAGATGCCCTTCGGCATACCAGACTCAAAACTTATGGATACTTGTTGACATAACTTCCTTCCTACAGTAAAATTCTGTCTGGGTATACATAAGTATGATACATGGCCCGCTTTCATTGGGGCTGCTGATGCTGCTGAAAATGACGTTCCTAATCAGGAATTACTGGATTGAAAACACCCAAATCTGAAGATAATGGCAAGCATCCTCAAACTATCCCTGTCCGTGGGGATAAAGGGAAAGAAGTCCTGAAGGTCGACACTTCCAAGGAAGCTTCTAATTCTCAGGGCACCTCTGACAAACCTAAGGAGACCTTCTCCTTCGACGAAGATGATGTCATTACCATTTTCACACATTAACGAAGGGTAATAAACTGACATTGCCTCCACCTCGACGTCCTACAAAGGTGAACCAACTCAACGATCCCAAGTACTATCTTTATCATCAATATGTGCATCACTCTACCAAGGATTGCATCGTCCTGAAGAAGAAGGTACAATAGCTTATCGATAGCCAAGTGATCAACCTCGAAGCTAAAGACAATGTCGTATCATCTAACATGATCTTTCTTCAATTTGGTGACTTTTCTCCCACAGAAGTCCCAGACGGCGTGGTCCCGATCCCCAAGTTAATAATGGAAGTCATCAACCTGCCGCCAGCTCGCAACTCAACCTTGGTGCCACTCACGACTAAACATGGTAAGATCATGTGGGTCCATCCGGACCTGGTACAAGAAATAACGCAGGGGGTGGTATCTCTCAAAGCAAAAAAGGGCAAGAAATATAAGTCATGCCATATGGTGTCTTCTCCAATCTACGAAGTTCTATCTGGTGAGATGCGATCGGGGAAGGCTTATCTATGGACTTACGACCCCACACAAGAAGAAGTTGTACCTTCTCAAGCTCCTGCTGCCCCCACAAGCTCAGAAGCTGGCCCGTCTAAGCCTTCAACTACCGACAAAGCCAAGCAGAAGGAGACAGGATTTGACAAGTCTCTGAAGGCGCCATCTCTCGAAGGCATGGATCGATCCTACAACTTTGACATACTGGCACAGCTAGCTAATACACCTACCAGGTTGTCTCTGTTCGATCTATGGCGACTCTCCAAAGAAACGCGAAAGGCCTTAAGTGAGGCATTACTACATGCCGACTCTTATCTCGCTGATGTCAAAGCCCCCGCTGAAGATCCTGTCTCTTGTCCCCATTACCACAGTACTATAGAAGTGGTGCCCAACATCACCTTTTCACAGGAGGACATGCTACTCAAAAATAATCGTCATAATAGACCTCTGTACTATACAGGGTATATCGGGGCGATTAAGGTGGATCGGATGCACATTGATCCAGGTTCCTCCCTTAACATCATTCCTAGAAGTTTGCTTCAAATTCTAGGAATCCCTCTGCACAAGCTATCTGCAACCAATACAACTATCATGGCTTTCAATGCTGGGAGAAGCCACTCGTTGGGCAAGATCTGTCTCAAGTGCCAGATCGGTATCTCCGAACGAAGGTTTCTTGCTATATGATCGATGCCAATGTATCCTATAATGTCTTATTGGGACGTCCGTGGATACACAAAAACATGATCGTTCCTTTCACACTTCACCAGTGCTTCAAGTACGTCAACAACGATGGCGTCGTAAAATAGAGTTTGCCGATGTCGATCCTTTTAAGGATATCGAAGCCTATTATAGAGATTCGGTACTTTACCAATCTCAGCCCCTCCAAGGATAATGGCAACGAAGCTGACGATGAAGCTGAAGCAAGTTCATCCTCCAATAATGGTTCCTTGATTATCCGAGTCAAAGGACGTACTGCTCCAAAAAGTACTCCGAAGCCTTTTACAATCTGGATGAAAAAGAAGAACCCTGATAAGGTCAAACCATTGACCATCACTCTTCGCAAGACACCTCGAGTGGAACCTGCTGAATTCCGTCCTCCCAATCCTGAAGAATTACCCTACGTGGTGAACTTGGCCAAGATTGTGGCTCCTCTTCTAGATGATGATCCCCTCAATGAGTATGTCAATACTCATAATAATGTACCTTCAGCGGATGATGTTATCCCTGAAGAAGAACTTGCATATTTTCTTAGTAAAGATTTATCTTTGAATTACTTCGATGTCTATCAATCTGTAAACCACTACATAGATACGATATACGCTCTAGAGCATGGCATAGGACCACATCTTTGCAAGCCGGTCTCGACGCCTCACCTGCAGGAAAAAGTTTACCCAGAAGATATCCACTACTTTATCGTTCCAGCCAGAAAGAAGTTTGAAGAACTAATCATCTTTGGTCAAATAATTGGCGAAAGAAAGTTCGTTCCGGATTCTACTTCTCCCAATCACAACACGAAAGCTGACTATGACTCTGGGAAAATGTAACTTTTCCGATATAGTTGGCAGGCCAAGAATATCATCTAGAACATGGGATATGACATAAAAAGCGACCAGGGCCTAAACTAAGGCCGGGGACGACGGTTGCCAATACGTCACTTTGCTCCTCCCGGCAAACCCGAGAACTATTATCAACAAAACGGTGTTGGTTTGGGTTATGTCACTCCTCCAACAACACTCGAAAGATCAGATGATGAAGCAGATCATTGTTCTCATTCTTCTGATTTCTGCCTCTGGGACTCAGATTCTAGTATTGGCAACATGTTCAAAGCAACTCTGTCCGTCAACATAGTTTTAGTTGACCAAATTACAGGGGATGTCCAATCGATCGAGCTTGAACAATAGGCTCAAAAGATGGATACTAGATAGGAGCTGCATTTCGAACAGCGTGAACCACCTACCGAAGATGAAGTCATCTAAGTGAATTTAGGAGATGAATCATCTTTTAAACCAATCTTCATCAGCAAAAGTCTATCTGGCGATGAACAAAAATCTCTTATACAGCTTATAAGAGAATACATTGACGTCTTTGCATGGAGCTATGAAGACATGCCAGGCCTGGATCCTAAAGTCGCCATGTACCGCCTAAATATTTTGTCTAAAGCTAAGCCAATAAAGCAGCAGCAACAACGATTCTGAGCAGATGTCATGGAGGCCATCGAGAATGAAGTCAAGAAACTCATTGCCAGTGTATTCATTGGCAAAGAACAACACCCTGACTGGGTTGCCAACATTGTTCCAATCATGAAAAAGAAAGGTAAAGTTTGATTCTGTATCGATTACCGTGATTTGAACTCTGCATGCCCGAAAGACGAGTTCCTACTACCGATCACGGACGTAATGATCGACAATACTTACGGCTTCGAGCGGATGTCCTTCATGGATGGGTTCTCAGGCTACAACCAGATCAAGTTATTCTCCGACGATGAGAAGCACACATCTTTTCGAACACCATTGGGGGTATACTGCTATACGGTGATGCCGTTTGGATTGAAAAAATACAGGGGCGACATACCAGCGAGCTATGAACATAATTTTTTGTGATCATTTGCACAAAATGGTGGAGTGCTACGTAGACGATATCGCAGTTAAAAGTCGTCTCAAGGGCAACCACCTTCAAGACTTGAGAACAGTGTTCGAACTAATGCGTGTACGCCAACTCAAGATGAATCCAAACAAGTCTTTTCTGGGAGTCTCCAGCGACAATTTTCTCGGTTTCGTCATCACTTCAAAGGGTATACATCTTGACCCAGAGAAAGTGAAGGCTATCCTCGATATGCATCCTCCAAGAAACCTTAAAGAGCTACGCGGACTGCAAAGAAGGCTAGCCTGTAAAACCCCTATTTTTTTAAAATTATTTTTTTATTATTTTGCAGACTTCAAATGAATTTATACAATTTATGGTTTTTTATTAATTATTAATAATGACCTTAGCCATTGTTGAATTTTTGGAACACAAGACTACCATGAATTTTGGCACGAAAGATGTAACAGTGTGCCTTGACTAGTGTACTAGCCATGTGTGGGAATGCGTTGCCATGGGGATGACCGAACTAGAAAAACCAGGCCAAGTTGTGTAATGACTCATTTAAAATTTTTTATTTAATTATTATTTTATTTAATGATTTTATTGACCCGATTAGACCAAACCAATCCGAACTGGGCCTGGACCAAACCCAAGCCCAAGTAGACAGATGGTACGACGAAGGTGGCCATGTGGACATATTTTATATACGTAAATATTTCTAAATTATTTTTAGAATTTTATGTACAATTTCAAATTATTTAATTAATTGTGCAATTATTGGTATTTTATTATTTAAATAATATTTTACAAAACAGTACATTTTGTGGACCCGGGTAAGAGTGTGCGGTATTGTTTCACCCATTGGGACAAGCTTGTTATTTTATTATTATTATAGTTATTTGTGAAAATTTAATAAATACATTTTTCTATTTAAATATTATTATTTTGAGTTAATTTATTAAGGATTGAATTTATATATATAGGTAGATATATTTAAATATATTGAATATTTGGATATGTGACATCTAAATTAGTATTTCGATTTTAAATAAGATTCCTAGTGGAATTTATGGTTATATGCATCTATATACATGGTTATAAATATATATATATATATAATATTTAAAAAGATTTGAAAGCAAAAAAAAAAAAAAAAAGGAAAAGAAAAAGGGAGTGGTGGGGCCGACCACCCCCACCACCAACTAAAGCAAGTAGCCGTAGCTACTTAATCCTTTGTGCGCCCCTTTAATAGGTAAGCAGCAGCAACAATCCGACCCCCTCCCCCTTTAACATATATTTAACAACTATATGTATATATACACATATATATACATGTAGTTATATATATATATATATATATATATATATATATATATATATATATATATATATATATATATATATATATATATATATATATATGAGTTTTAGCAATCAAACCCTAAATTTCTTTCTCCTCCAAATTTCCTTCCACCTCCTTCCTCTCCTCCTTCCTCCTACCCTCTCCTCGGCGTGCTGTCCGCGAGCACAACAGCACCCCGCGCCAACGGCAACGGAAACAACAACAACAACAGACTCCCACTTTAAGGTAACCCACTTCCCCGATTAATTTAACTGTCAATTCTATTCCGATTTTCGATCCGTAAATTCGTGTAGAAAGTCCCCATGACCCTCTATCATCCCTTCAAATAGATTTATTTACTCTGCAATAAATTTCAGTTTTAATTAAATTAAATACCTCGAAAAATTAGTTTTTATAACACCTTAAAAACCCCGTACGAGGTATGTCCCGACAAACCGGGCGACCCCGTCGCAAACCGAAAGTACCAAAAGGTGCGTATCGAATTTGTGGACGTGCGAGAATTGACGGAATTCAAATTGGTTGCGTGTGCGCGACGAATTTGGTCCGTATCGGTTGCATTTTTGCGTATCGGACATTTTCGGTATTTTCCAATTACTTTGTGCACACTCATCAAATCACGACGAAACTTGCGCCATTGGACTCGAAATATTTTTCTGGTCCTGTGAGCCAAGTTTGGTCCAATTCTGAGACCGTTGATCGGGACGCTATTTTTGCGGGCCCACAATCCTACTCAACGGACGATTTTGTGCACAGCCCACCGAAATCCAAAATTGGACATACCGTTGGGTTCGTCTCGTCAAAACAAATTCGTAGACATGTAGTTTGACGACTTTAGAGACCGTAGATTTTGGCACGCATTTCGGTGTAAAGCGGGTCCAACGGCGGACATCGTTTTGACCCAAAATTACGATTTTGCCCCTGTTCTAGAATTTGACTTTTGGACAGGCGTTTCCTAGGTATATCTTCTTCACCGAGATCATTTTTGATTTTTTTTCAACGACTGGAGTCATCTGTGATTTGTGAGTTTTGGGTGCTGACACTTGCTACTCTTGGATTTGCCTTTCTCGCACCGCAGGCAAGATACCTTGCCATTAAACTATTTATATTCAGTCTGCATTTATTTTATATATCACTATTCTTTATTTTTGGTTCTTACAGTTCCTGATTTACTGCCTATTCAGTGATTAATAATTTACTTTGTTAGTGTCCTTTGATTGCATGTTGACCTAGAGTTAAGGGACTATCGTTGTGGTGTATTGCATATACCTTGACACAGTTGTACCACGAGGATGTGTGAGATGAGTATCATGTAGAGGTTCTTGCGTGTGGGCTGATCCCCCATGCGTTAGGGCTAACTGCTAGTAGAGGCATGTTAGGAGACTTAGCAGTTAGTAGAGGTACATAGTCGTGGATGCGGCATGATAGGTACATTGGGTGGGGAGAACATTACCTGACGTATGGACTTCTATGCACTTCCCTTATTACCTGTGCGCTCCGCCGGAGACGCAGGCTCCAGGTGCCCTCTGACGTTATCCAGAGCGTTATGGACGTAGCCCCTTGCACATGGTGCCCTCTGACGCTTCCCGAGCGTTATGGACGTAGGCCCCTGGTGCCCTATATGAGAACTATGTCGATCCTATTTACAGCCAGGGCTCATGCGTTGAAGGTTTGTTCTTTCTGCATAAACACATTAGATGGCTAGGTAACCCTCGTCAATGTCATATCATCCCGTTCCATTAGTAGCTTGGGACAATATCGCATCGCGGTATAGTGTACTACCCCTTGTCCTTGTTTGGTTGTAGGGGTAGTCCACTGTGTCGATGATGAGGTATTAAAACTTGTTACGAGTGTGACTATTTACTTTACTTGTGATTTATGACATAGTATTATATATTCAGTATTATGTGGCATATTGATGTATCTTGTTACGTCCCTCTGAGGACCTGGTTATCTCGCCAGGTGTGTGTTTCGTTATTTCTTGCAGGTGCTGTAGCTAAGGCCATTCCTTCCTTCATGGTGATTGCTCTTGGATTCGCCATCGCTCTCGCTTGCTAAATTCTTTCCTTGTATATTTTTCCATATTTAATTTGGTTGGTAGTGGACTTTGTCTCCGCCCAACTATGGTGTACATGACAAATTCTAAGTTACTTTTATATCATATTTATCTTTGTGGATGAGATTTAGTACCTTGGTTACTGCATTTTACAACTTATGTATATATACGAGGGTCTATGTACTTCGTATGTATACAGCTGGCATGATTGCGTTCTAGTCCTACGTATTGTGGGACTGGGGCGTTACATGTTTTTGTGGTAGCCCATGCAGGTCAAGTTTGTCACTTCGGTTACGTTACTGTACCGATGTGAACCTGCAACATAGGATTAGAATTATAGGAATCTCATCCATACAGCTTGACCTCTTTCCTTGGCTTCAAATCCGAACTCTCATTCGACTTCTTTGAATTGCATCTTGCTTGATTCCTTTCTACCGTTGATTCTTATTTTCGTGCCTAGTGTCAACTAGGAAGATGACTACACTAGTACATGCTCATAGGTCAAGCACATGGCTAAAATAGTTATATTGGCAATTGGAATACATTCAAGACTCTAATTTAGTTAAAAAAGTTTTTCTTTAAAGTGTGATTTAGTGATTAGTAATTTGTTAATTTGTAAAGTAGGATACTACCAAGGAAGGTTTTAATCTTTAGATTGATATGGCAAAAAAAAAAAAAAGCTAGAATCTTTATACCATTGATTTAAGAAATTGATTGGCTTTTGTTATTTGATAATAATGAATTATTGGGTTATAGCTATACATCTTTACACAAGTATAAAATTGATTTGCATTTCGAGTTGTGATATTTATAATTTTTGGGTGATAGATATACATCTTTGAACAAATATAAACTTTATTTGGTTTTTGAGTTTTGATGTTTATGAGTTATTGTATTATAGTTATACACCTTTGAACATTTATAAATTTGGTTTGAAAATAATCTTAGCATTTAAAAATTGTCATATGAATTATTTAAATTTGAGTTGTACAACTTGTGATTTTTGTGTTATTAAATTTTGAAGTTTAAGTGGAAGTAATGATGGTAAATTTTGGTATACGATAATTGAAAACGATTGTTGAAATTTTTTCCTTATTTTAAATTGTGTCCTATGATTGAGGATTTACAATTCTATTTAGATTTTTGGTAAAAAAAAAAGATTTTGACTGATAAGGTTATTTGAATCAAAAGTTTAATGTGGGATTACTAGTATTAAATTTTTTTGGAGAATTTCGAAGGATGTGATGGATTTTTTTTTTTTTTTGATTGATTAAAGGAAGTTACCATTTAAAAGTTGTGATTTTGTTGGAATAACTTAGCATGAATAAAAATTAATATTTATGAGAGCATTAAGCTTAATTTTTGAGATTGCATTTAATATGCTAAGAGTTTTATTATGAGTTATTTGAAAATTTAGAGTGTTAAATTTTGATTGATTGTGAAATTTTGTGGATTCGTAAATTATGAACTCTTGAGTTAAATAAGTTGAATTTAAACGTTAGTTTTGGAAAAGGTTAGTAGTAACATGATAAAATTTTGCTTTGAGATTTATAAGAGTGATTTAAATTTTTATGATAAATTTGAACGACTTAGAGTGAATACAAATTTTGGGTGGTTTATTTTTGAAAGTTTAATTTTTGAAACTTTTGGAAGAAACTAGAGTTAAATTTTAAATGGTAGGCCATCAAGATAGCTCTAATTAGATAGATGTACTCCATACTAATTGCCATGTCACTCATGACCATGATAGTAGTATATACACAAGTGTTGCGAGTCATCTACCAAACTATATTGTATCTCAATCTACACTTGCTCGATTTTCCCTCGAATCTCGATCTTTATGGTAACCTTCTAACCCAGTTGCAATTTGAATAATGATTAATTGTTCATTGACTGTATTCATCTAGAAGACTACCTTCTCTCCGGAAATTGTGTTCCTAAACTATTTTGCTGGATTTTTAATTAATTTTATTGCATGCTTTAACTTGATCTCCTTTATTTTTGGAGCATTATTATCACCTCGTGAACTCCCACTTTCTATTTTAGATCTTTTGGCGTCCCTTACCGTGACTTGGATATTTGGAGCACAACACTAGACTTTTTCTTCCAACAAATTTTATACGTAAGACCTAGACGAGCCCACCTTCATATAGATATATCATGTCCCACCAAAACCCATCTCCTTGTACTCTATTTTCTGATATGACCTTATGATCGAAATGGCCAAACTATAACCCTTACCATGATACCAATCTATTTTTCGACCACGAATAGAGATTCAACCTCGACTCAATTCTTTCGACCCGATATGTGATGTTGTTCTACTTAATTCCTTAAATGCTTATATTTGTGCCTTATCTTGATTGCTTAATCTATTGTCCCATCGCACTACTAGCTTAACTCTTGTAAGTTGGGTAGAATACCTCACCACCTAACAAACCTTTTTCCTTGTGAACCACATTGGTAAGTTCACTTAGACTCTAAATTCAGAGGACCCTACCTTATCTAGTTTACCAAGCCATAAATGAAGAAACACTAGGATAACTGTATAGGCCCATATTTCGGACAAGACTTGATTTTAAAAGATCTTGGACTATTTAAATTTTCCTGCATCAGTACCTCCCTTGCTCATACTTTGACTATCTCATGCTGCTAATGTAGCTTCAGTTTTGCAAGCTTATTTCGTTATCAAGCTTGATCACGACATATTTTATTGGGTGCACCCACTAACATATTGTCGAATCAGAACCGGTGCATGATGGTCTGATCAACCTATTGCACTTTGGTTCGCTTATCACATATTATTCTACGTGGATGAAGACATAGTAAACTTGCCTTAGAGTCTCATCCGCGACAGTCTTGGCAATTCTCTTTTGAATTATTTTCGCCGCCTATGAACCCCGTAATTCGTACTCAATATATAACACTGTCTTTGAAACCTGGTGGTTCTTGTCTTATACTCATTTTGGAAAGACAAGGCACTGTACTTGCTAAGATAGACTCAAGGTATCATCTTGGGTTGCCCAAATCGGTTAATTATACACAAATGTAGATAGCCACCGACCGACTCATGTGGCTATATCCTCGCCTTTAACTACTCCTTATTCCTCAACCCTAGAATTGTTATCGTGTCCTCCCAATTATTTTCGAGCACTCGAAGGTGATTCTAATCATCACTTAATCAATCCCTCGACCAAGACGATTAGTATCCGGTCCTCCCATAAGGAATCACCTCTCCTAAATGTCTAATTTATTTTCTTTGGTCTACTCACTTCCTTACTGTTCTTCTAAATTGGATATTCAAAAATTTTGTTACCTTCACTAGCAATCCTTATTTGAATTCCATAACCATGATATATTTTTGTATATATCGACTCCACAATTTTCGATTGCATGGTGGTGTTGAATGTAGTTTTATCGCCTCCACCAAACTTAATTGTATTTTTGGTATTGACGAACTCTTCCTATCCCTCAACCCTGTCTACCCTATTAATCCTAAATTTCGAGGACGAAATTCTTGTAAGTTGGATAGGATGTAAAACCCCTATTTTTTTAAAATTATTTTTTTTATTATTTTGTAGACTTCAAATGAATTTATACAATTTATGGTTTTTTATTAATTATTAATAATGACCTTAGCCATTGTTGAATTTTTGGAACACAAGACTGCCATGAATTTTGGCACGAAAGATGTAACAGTGTGCCTTGACTAGTGTACTAGCCATGTGTGGGAAAGCCTTGCCATGGGGATGACCGAACTAGGAAAACCAGGTCGAGTTGTGTAATGACTCATTTAAAATTTTTTATTTAATTATTATTTTATTTAATGATTTTATTGACCCGATTAGACCAAACCAATCCGAACTGGGCCTGGACCAAACCCAAGCCCAAGTAGACAGATGGTACGACCAAGGTGGCCATGTGGACATATTTTATATACGTAAATATTTCTAAATTATTTTTAGAATTTTATGTACAATTTCAAATTATTTAATTAATTGTGCAATTATTGGTATTTTATTATTTAAATAATATTTTACAAAATAGTACATTTTGTGGACCCGGGTAAGAGTGTGCGGTATTGTTTCACCCATTGGGACAAGCTTGTTATTTTATTATTATTATAGTTATTTGTGAAAATTTAATAAATATGTTTTCCTATTTAAATATTATTATTTTGAGTTAATTTATTAAGAATTGAATTTATATATATATATGTAGATATATTTAAATATATTGAATATTTGGATATGTGACATCTAAATTAGTATTTGAATTTTAAATAAGATTCATAGTGGAATTTATGGTTATATGCATCTATATACATGGTTATAAATATATATATATATAATATTTAAAAAGATTTGAAAGCAAAAAAAAAAAAAAAAGGAAAAGAAAAAGGGAGTGGTGGGGCCGACCACCCCCACCACCAACTAAAGCAAGTAGCCGTAGCTACTTAATCCTTTGTGCGCCCCTTTAATAGGTAAGCAGCAGCAACAATCCGACCCCCTCCCCCTTTAACATATATTTAACAACTATATGTATATATACATATATACATGTAGTTATATATATATATATATATATATATATATATATATATATATATATATATATATATATTTTTTTTTTTTTTTTTTTTTTTTTTTATATATATATATATATATATATATATATATATGAGTTTTAGCAATCAAACCCTAAATTTCTTTCTCCTCCAAATTTCCTTCCACCTCCTTCCTTTCCTCCTTCCTCCTACCCTCTCCTCGGCGTGCTGTCCGCGAGCACAACAGCACCCCGCGCCAACGGCAACGGAAACAACAACAACAACAGACTCCCACTTTAAGGTAACCCACTTCCCCGATTAATTTAACTGTCAATTCTATTCCGATTTTTGATCCGTAAATTCGTGTAGAAAGTCCCCATGACCCTCTATCATCCCTTCAAATAGATTTATTTATTCTGCAATAAATTTCAGTTTTAATTAAATTAAATACCTGGAAAATTTATTTTGTATAACACCTTAAAAACCCCGTACGAGGTATGTCCCGACAAACCGGGCGACCCCGTCGCAAACCGAAAGTACCAAAAGGTCCGTATCGAATTTGTGGACGTGCGAGAATTGACGGAATTCAAATTGGTTGCGTGTGCGCGACGAATTTGGTCCGTATCCGTTGCATTTTTGCGTATCGGGCATTTTCGGTATTTTCTAATTACTTTGTGCACACTCATCAAATCGCGACGAAACTTGCGCCATTGGACTCGAAATATTTTTCTGGTCCTGTGAGCCAAGTTTGGTCCGATTCTGAGACCGTTGATCGGGACGCTATTTTTGCGGGCCCACAATCTCACTTAACGGGCGATTTTGTGCACAGCCCACCGGAATCCAAAATTGGACATACCGTTGGGTTCGTCTCATCAAAACAAATTCGTAGACATGTAGTTTGACGACTTTAGGGATCGTAGGTTCTGGCACGCATTTCGGTGCAAAGCGGATCCAACGACGGACATCGTTTTGATCCAAAATTACGATTTTGCCCCTGTTCTAGAATTTGACTTTTGGACAGGCGTTTCCTAGGTTTATCTTCTTCACCGAGATCATTTTTGATGTTTGTTTCAGCGACTGGAGTCATCTGTGATTTGTGAGTTTTGGGTGCTGACACTTGCTACTCTTGGATTTGCCTTTCTCGCACCGCAGGCAAGATACCTTGCCATTAAACTATTTATATTCAGTCTGCATTTATTTTATATATCACTGTTCTTTATTTCTGGTTCTTACAGTTCCTGATTTACTGCCTGTTCAGTGATTAATAATTTACTTTGTTAGTATCCTTTGATTGCATGTTGACCTAGAGTTAAGGGACTACCGTTGTGGTGTATTGCATATACCTTGACACAGTTGTACCACGAGGATGTGTGAGATGAGTATCATATAGAGGTTCTTGCGTGTGGGCTGATCCCCCATGCGCATGCGTTAGGGCTAACTGCTAGTAGAGGCATGTTAGGAGACTTAGCAGTTAGTAGAGGTACATAGTCGTGGATGCGGCATGATAGGTACATTGGGTGGGGAGAACATTACCTGACGTATGGGCTTCTATGCACTTCCCTTATTACCTGTGCGCTCCGCCGGAGACGCAGGCTCCAGGTGCCCTCTGACGTTATCCAGAGCGTTATGGACGTAGCCCCTTGCACATGGTGCCCTCTGACGCTTCCCGAGCGTTATGGACGTAGGCCCCTGGTGCCCTATATGGGAACTATGCCGATCCTATTTACAGCCAGGGCTCATGCGTTGAAGGTTTGTTCTTACTGCATAAACACATTAGATGGCTAGGTAACCCTCGTCAATGTCATATCACCCCGTTCAATTAGTAGCTTGGGACAATATCGCATCGCGGTATAGTGTACTACCCCTTGTCCTTGTTTGGTTGTAGGGGTAGTCCACTGTGTCGATGATGAGGTATTAAAACTTGTTACGAGTGTGACTATTTACTTTACTTGTGATTTATGACATAGTATTATATATTCAGTATTATGTGGCATGTTGATGTATCTTGTTACGTCCCTCTGAGGACCTGGTTATCTGACCAGGTGTGTGTTTCATGATTTCTTGCAGGTGCTCTAGCTAAGGCCATTCCTTCCTTCGTGGTGATTGCTCTTGGATTCGCCATCGCTCTCGTTTGCTAAATTCTTTCCTTGTATATTTTTCCATATTTAATTTGGTTGGTAGTGGACTTTGTCTCCGCCCAACTATGGTGTACATGACAAATTCTAAGTTACTTTTATATCATATTTATCTTTGTGGATGAGATTTAGTACCTTGGTTACTGCATTTTACAGCTTATATATATACGAGGGTCTATGTACTTCGTATGTATACAGCTGGCATGATTGCGTTCTAGTCCTACGTATTGTGGGACTGGGGCGTTACATAGCCTACATCAGACGATTCATTTCGAACATTTCTGGAAGGTGTCAACCATTCACTCAGCTCATAATGAAAGGCGTATCTTTTGTCTAGCCTGAATAATGTCAACACGCATTCGACGACATCAAGAAATATGTCACAAGCCTCCCAGTATTGGTAGCTCCAATAATGGGGAAGCCCTTCTTACTATATGTATACGCTATGGACCATTCTCTTGGTGCCCTATTAGCTCAGAAGAACGAAGGCGGCCATAAACAGGCAATCTACTACCTCAGCCGCATAATGGTGGGTGCTGAGCACAGATACACACCTGTGAAAAAGGAATGCCTTGCACTGGTATTTGCCATCCAGAAGACACGCTACTATGTGTCTGGGCAGACTATCTATATCATATATAAAGTTAATCCTCTCAGAACACTCATGACTAAACCGGGTTCTCTCAATTTTCGTTTAGCTACATGGGTAATGATGTTAACTCCATACGATATGCTATTCGTTCTTCAGAAGGCAGTAAAAGGCCAAGCGTTAGCTAATTTCCTAGCAGCTCATCCGGTACCAGATTTTTCTAAACTTTACGACGAAATCCTCGATGAAGTAGTGGAGTCTAACACCGCAACTGAAGAAATCCCCATTTGGCAAATGTTCTTTGACGGTGTATCAAAAACAGGACCTAAAGGTAATATCATGGCCGGAGTAGGCGTCGTGCTCGTGTCACCCGACCATCTGGTTATACATCGTGTATATTCTCTCATGGAACCATGTACCAACAATCTGGCCAAATATAATGTCCTATTGATCAGCCTGCAACTGCAAAACAACCGGGAGTTGACTATCTAGAAGTTTACGACGATTCCAAGCTAATCGTTAGTCAGGTATGAGGGAATTATGAAGTTCGTCACGAAGATCTCATCCCCTATCACAAAACGACAATCGAGTTGGCGTCTACTTTCGCTGGATTCTTCATCACAGTTACACAACAGAAACAAACGTCGATGTTAAAGACTGGAGATTTCCTTTCATAGACTACGCTGTCTATGGAATCCTCCACGAGGACCCGAAGGAAGCAGTGTCTATCCAAAGGCGATCCCTCAGATTTTACTACGACACAGCTACCAAGATGCTGTACCGACGCTCTTACGATGGGCTACTGTTATGATGTTTATCAGATACAGAAGTCAAATATGCACTCCGGGAGGCTCACGACGGAGTTTGTGGTGCATATTAACCAGGCCCCAAATTACAAGATCGCCTAAAACGAATGGGTTATTATTGGCCCACGATGACAACAGATGTTGTTGAATATACAAAAAAGTTTAGAGCTTGTCAGTTCCACGCCAATTTCATTCATCAACCTTCGGAGTTTCTACACCCGACGACATCATCTTAGCCTTTTGAAGCCTGGGCTATGGACGTCATAGGCCCAATCAGCCTGCCATCTTCCAGAGGACATCGGTTCATCATAGCCATAATCGATTACTTCTCCAAATGGGTGGAAGCTATACCGCTCACTGAAGTGAAGGCGTCAAACGTGATTAGTTTCATCAAACATCACGTTATCAATCGCTTCGGCCTATCTCGCAGGTTCATCTGTCATGACCCGCTACCCAAATTGTTAGGCCAGGCCGAGTCATGTCCAGCCTACGTTGAGATAAAATGTAGTAAGCTGTTCTAAAGACAACAGGATAAGACTAAATGTACTAACAGTTCTATAAGTGAAGAAGAATCATAAATGCTCCAAACACAAAAGTCGTCGTATATAGTAAAATATCCAAGTACAAGTAAACTGAAATATAAAACTGGATACATGTCCAGTTACAAAATGATGTAGTCTAATACATGTCTACTCTCAAAAGTCTAAGTAAACAAAAGACATCTAGGCGAGGTTCCCCGCAGGAACATCCTCGTAAAGCAGAGCCGGGTCCTCGGTAGTAACTCCATAGTATGAGTCGCAGAGTAACTCCTCCTCAGTAAGGACACCTACAACGTTATCCTGTCAGGACGGGAGCAAGTACTAAATCTAGCAAACTAGCATATGAAACATGGAAATGAACATGAGAATGAACATGTGAGAAATAACTGGAAAGCATGGCATCACATAGTCTATCATGGCAAGGACACATATGTCATAAAGACAGATGTATATGTAATGTTTAAAACTGTAGCAAGTACGTGATCGGTCAATAGATGTATAATGTGCTGGAGGGCACATAATGAAATGTACATACGTACAAGTTAACAAGCATAAATGTACATCCGTACAGACATGCGGGGTAATGGCCTGCGGCAAGGCAATGCATATAAAATGCGACCGAGCTCGCTACTGTAGGGGGGTCGTGATCACGTACAATACTATCAGTTTTCCCATACCCATATTCTAATCATGTGAGAGATACATCAAGACTGTTCTAAGCATGGTAGTAACTGAAAGCACAACATGTAAAGATCTAACTTGCTACCCCAAGGATCAGCATATAACATGGTGGGGTTTGCAGTTCATTTATGTGACAATATGTAAAGTTCGTAGAAAGTACTTGCCTCTAGCAAAGCAAAACAAAACAAGCTGCGATAACAGTGCTATGGATGTCCAGTAACTCGTCGCTGTAGAAATAAATGCAATAACTTAGCTTTTACACTAAGCTAAAATACTAGAACACTAACTGGTGCGACACGACTTGTGACTGGGCACCTAGCCCAAATGATGACTTGGCATAGGAGACCAATGTGGGGTGACACACTATGTTAACTAACTTTCTAGGGTCTTTACACTAGTGAGGGATGGGGTCCAATACGACTAAAACTCCAAATAACACAAAAAGCTACAAGTCGTAATTAATCAATAAATAAATCAAAAGATCATTGTGTTCTAACAATTTTAGAGATAGGCAAAAAGTCTAGTTTTGCATAAAACAAAGTACCAAAACGATCCTTGCTAACTATAGAAATTTATTATAATTTTTTTGGAATTTATTAACCAGTACAAGTATTTTATAAAAATCAGTTTTCCTAAGTATACAGAAAGTGAGTTTTGGTTTCATATGCCAAACTAGTGGCAAAACAGTAAATTAAATACTACAAAAATTATACTAAATTAGCTAACTTAACAAAGTATCTAAAAACTATTTTTTCCATAATTTTAGCAATACTTTAAGTATTTTTAGAAAATCAAAAACAGTAATGCACACAATAATTAATTATCTGCGTATTTTGTCCATGTATATAATTTGAACCAAAGTTCAAATACAGGACCCAAGGCCATGAATCAAGTCCAATATGACTTGTACAGGTCTTGAATGTGTGAAAATACATTTGAGCCCAAATACCCATGCTAGGCTTGGACATCAAATGGTTGCAGTATTTTAAATACAATAAAAAATACAATTTGAAAATAGTCAAAATAATATTATCATTTTAATAAGGTAAATTTTATACAAAATGAATATATACATACCTATGCCAAAAGTACATATATATATACACAAGAAAATACTTAATTTATAAAGTATATATATATATAATAATATATATACATACACAAGAAAATATATACATATATACATATGTGTATATATATATATAATATACTAACATATATACAAATAATTTACTAACTATAAAACATATACATATATACATATATACTGTTAAAACAGTATATATACATATATACTAATATATATATATATACATATATATATATATATACATATATATATATATATATATATATATATATATATATATATATATATATATATATATATATATAAACAGTAAAAGAAAAGAAAAGAAAAAGAAAAGAAAAAAAGAAAACAGAAAAGAAAAACAGAAAGGAAAGGGGGGCTCGATCCTGAGCCAGCGGGGGGGGGGGGGGGTTTAGGCTCTGCGTGCTGGCCAATGGGCCAGTCGGCCCGATTGTTAGGATAGGGTTTCAGTTTAATTTTATTTAGGTTAGAAATTAAATGGGTTTTTACCCGTTAAGCAAAGCCCAAACCCGTTAGTCTAATTTATAGTTCGTCTCGTGTCCATACAGTCCAGGACACGAGAAGTTGAAATCTGACACAGAGTCGACGTGTCCGTGCCCAGCACGACACGTACGAATCGGCTAACACGTGTCCAGCACCACAGTCTTGTCCCCTGTGTCTAGGCGAGTCTCGTGTCTCAGTTTGAGACACGCACGACACAGAGGAAGGAATTGTTACCTTCGTGTCCGGCTGAGGGGTGGAAGTCGAGGGAGCGAACGGCGGCTGGGGGCGTCTTGGTCAAGGCGCTTGGGCGGCGCTGGACGCGGCTCGACGAGGCGGTCCTGATGGTGGTGGTTGCGGGCGGTGGTGCTCGGCGTAGGGGCTGGACGGGGGCTCGCCGGAGTAGAGCTAGGGTTTGGGGTTCGTCGGAGAAGAAAGGGGGGTTGTCGTGGTTGTGGTGGTCGGTTAGGGTTAGGGTTTGTCTGGGGAAAGAGAGGGCTTTGTTTTATAGGCAGAGGAGGTCGGTCGAAGTCGGTCGGGACGTGGGGGGGAGCAGCTGGCCGGTCGTCGGCAGCTGTCCGGTCGTCGGGGGGGTAGGTTTAGGTTTTGCACTAGAGTCCCTAGGTTTTAGGTAATTGTATTTAGGTCCCTCCGCAGAGTAAAATGTAAATTTTAATTTGCAAATTGACTCCCGCGGGTAATATTTGCAAAATATATTTGCAAAAGACAAATGGGTTATTGCAAAAAGTATTTAAAACAATTTTAAATATTGCAAACCTAATTTAAAACAATTTATAAAATTGCAAAATAGTATTTCTGGTATTTAAAAGCTATTTAAAAACATTTAAAAATTCTAAAAAAATTCCTAATAATTATTATAAAATATTTTAATGCCAAAATAATCATTAATGGCCAATTATCACTAATAAACAAAATTTTGAAAATCAGGGGTTGACAAGTCTTCCCTCCTTGAAAAATTTCGTCCTCGAAATTCACAAGGATTGAAGACCCTACAACATTCTAACATAGCAAGCAATGCAACAAATGACTAAGGTTACGATCAAAACTAACCTCCCGAAACCTGTTCCGGCTCCGGCTCAAGGACTAGGCTATAAGTCTTCCCCTGGGGTCCCTTGGCTACTGGGCAGTCCCGAATCTGATGGATGGCAGACCCACAAGCTAAACACTGCCCTAACTTCTTCCTGCAGATGGAAACGTCATGGCCTACCTTCTTGCAGAATGCACAAAAAGCTCCCTTCTGCCGCTGCCGTCGGGGTCCCGGGGCTCTAACTAGCTGGGTCGGGTGATGTGATGTAGGGGAACGGTAAGTCTGCTGGGGTGGCGTCGGTACTTTCTGCTGGAAAGCCTGACGCTTGGACGGTCCCTTATGGTGTACAGAAGCCGGCCTCTTGCTAGACAGAAGACGCTCCTCAATGCTCCGGGCCAATTCTAGGCTCTGGTAGAGTAGGGTAGTCTGCTCCTGATGGGTTGTTAGGAACCCCTGGATCAGTGTGAGCAGCTGGGTCCCGTCGAGTGTGACGGAAGCCTGGGTGGGTATAGTGATAGGGGGTGGTGGAAGTATCGGGGCCTGCTGGGACTGGGATGTGGAAGGTGGTATCTGGGTCTGTGGATCTGTGGAGTGGGGGAATGTGGTAGGTGGAGGTGTATCAGTCAACTGGTCAGCTGACTGGATATGGAGGGCCCCATTCTCGGGGGTAACATGCTGGGACGAACGAGTAAGCACCATCTAAATTACACATAAAAGACTTATAAGGACTTGTTTAAAGTAAGCAATCATATACAAGAAAATCTAATTATAATAGCAAACATGTGATGTATTTCCTATGTTGCAATCCTAGCATTCCTCTAGGTGTTCTAAGCGTCTTTCCTAATGTTGTCTAATTACCTTAAGTTCCTAATTGCAGGCATGCTTGGTACAATAACGTAACCAAACAGTTTAGTCGGGACCTGCATTGGCAACCACTAAAAATATGTCACGACCCGCTACCCAAATTGTTGGGCCAGGCCGAGTCATGTCCAGCCTACGTTGAGATAAAACGTAGTAAGCTGTTCTAAAGACAACAAGATAAGACTAAATGTACTAACAGTTCTATAAGTGAAGAAGAATCATAAATGCTCCAAACACAAAAGTCGTCGTATATAGTAAAATATCCAAGTACAAGTAAACTAAAATATAAAACTGGATACATGTCCAGTTAAAAAATGATGTAGTCTAATACATGTCTACTCTCAAAAGTCTAAGTAAACAAAAGACATCTAGGCGAGGTTCCCCGCAGGAACATCCTCGTAAAGCAGAGCCGGGTCCTCGGTAGTAACTCCATAGTATGAGTCGCAGAGTAACTCCTCCTCAGTAAGGACACCTACAACGTTATCCTGTCAGGACGGGAGCAAGTACTAAATCTAGCAAACTAGCATATGAAACATGGAAATGAACATGAGAATGAACATGTGAGAAATAACTGGAAAGCATGGCATCACATAGTCTATCATGGCAAGGACACATATGTCATAAAGACAGATGTATATGTAATGTTTAAAACTGTAGCAAGTACGTGATCGGTCAATAGATGTATAATGTGCTGGAGGGCACATAATGAAATGTACATACGTACAAGTTAACAAGCATAAATGTACATCCGTACAGACATGCGGGGTAATGGCCTGCGGCAAGGCAATGCATATAAAATGCGACCGAGCTCGCTACTGTAGGGGGGTCGTGATCACGTACAATACTATCAGTTTCCCCATACCCATATTCTAATCATGTGAGAGATACATCAAGACTGTTCTAAGCATGGTAGTAACTGAAAGCACAACATGTAAAGATCTAACTTGCTACCCCAAGGATCAGCATATAACATGGTGGGGTTTGCAGTTCATTTATGTGACAATATGTAAAGTTCATAGAAAGTACTTGCCTCTAGCAAAGCAAAACAAAACAAGCTGCGATAACAGTGCTATGGATGTCCAGTAACTCGTCGCTGTAGAAATAAATGCAATAACTTAGCTTTTACAATAAGCTAAAATACTAGAACACTAACTGGTGCGACACGACTTGTGACTGGGCACCTAGCCCAAATGATGACTTGGCATAGGAGACCAATATGGGGTGACACACTATGTTAACTAACTTTCTAGGGTCTTTACACTAGTGAGGGATGGGGTCCAATACGACTAAAACTCCAAATAACACAAAAAGCTACAAGTCGTAATTAATCAATAAATAAATCAAAAGATCATTGTGTTCTAACAATTTTAGAGATAGGCAAAAAGTCTAGTTTTGCATAAAACAAAGTACCAAACGATCCTTGCTAACTATAGAAATTTATTATAATTTTTCTGGAATTTATTAACCAGTACAAGTATTTTATAAAAATTAGTTTTCCTAAGTATACAAAAAGTGAGTTTTGGTTTCATATGCCAAACTAGTGGCAAAACAGTAAATTAAATACTACAAAAATTATACTAAATTAGCTAACTTAACAAAGTATCTAAAAACTATTTTTTCCATAATTTTAGCAATACTTTAAGTATTTTTAGAAAATCAAAAACAGTAATGCACACAATAATTAATTATCTGCGTATTTTGTCCATGTATATAATTTGAACCAAAGTTCAAATACAGGACCCAAGGCCATGAATCAAGTCCAATATGACTTGTACAGGTCTTGAATGTGTAAAAACACATTTGAGCCTAAATACCCATGCTAGGCTTGGACATCAAATGGTTGCAGTATTTTAAATACAATAAAAAATACAATTTGAAAATAGTCAAATAATATTATCATTTTAATAAGGTAAATTTTATATAAAATGAATATATACATACCTATGCCAAAAGTACATATATATATACACAAGAAAATACTTAATTTATAAAGTATATATATATAATAATATATATACATACACAAGAAAATATATACATATATACATATGTGTATATATATATATAAATACTAACATATATACAAATAATTTACTAACTATAAACATATACATATATACATATATACTGTTAAAACAGTATATATACATATATACTAATATATATATATATATATATATACATATATATATATATATATATATATATATATATATATATAAAATATATATATATATATATATATATATGAAAAAAAAAAAAAAAAATATATATATATATATATATAAACAGTAAAAAGAAAAGAAAAGAAAAAGAAAAAGAAAAAAAGAAAACAGAAAAGAAAAACAGAAAGGAAAGGGGGGCTCGATCCTGAGCCAGCGGGGGGGGGGGGGGGGGGGTGGGTGGGGGGGTTTAGGCTCTGCGCGCTGGCCAATGGGCCAGTCGGCCCGATTGTTAGGATAGGGTTTCAGTTTAATTTTATTTAGGTTAGAAATTAAATGGGTTTTTACCCGTTAAGCAAAGCCCAAACCCGTTAGTCTAATTTACAGTTCGTCTCGTGTCCATACAGTCCAGGACACGAGAAGTTGAAATCTGACACAGAGTCGACGTGTCCGTGCCCAGCACGACACGTACGACTCGGCTAACACGTGTCCAGCACCACAGTCTTGTCCCCTGTGTCTAGGCGAGTCTCGTGTCTCAGTTTGAGACACGCACGACACAGAGGAAGGAATTGTTACCTTCGTGTCCGGCTGAAGGGTGGAAGTCGAGGGGGCGAACGGCGGCTGGGGGCGTCGTGGTCAAGGCGCTTGGGCGGCGCTGGACGCGGCTCGACGAGGCGGTCCTGATGGTGGTGGTTGCGGGCGGTGGTGCTCGGCGTAGGGGCTGGACGGGGCTCGCCGGAGTAGAGCTAGGGTTTGGGGTTCGTCGGAGAAGAAGGGGGGGTTGTCGTGGTCGTGGTGGTCGGTTAGGGTTAGGGTTTGTCTGGGGAAAGAGAGGGCTTTGTTTTATAGGCAGAGGAGGTCGGTCGAAGTCGGTCGAGACGTGGGGGGGAGCAGCTGGCCGGTCGTCGGCAGCTGTCCGGTCGTCGGGGGGGGTAGGTTTAGGTTTTGCACTAGAGTCCCTAGGTTTTAGGTAATTGTATTTAGGTCCCTCCGCAGAGTAAAATGTAAATTTTAATTTGCAAATTGACTCCCGCGGGTAATATTTGCAAATATATTTGCAAAAGACAAATGGGTTATTACAAAAAGTATTTAAAACAATTTTAAATATTGCAAACCTAATTTAAAACAATTTATAAAATTGCAAAATAGTATTTCTGGTATTTAAAAGCTATTTAAAAACATTTAAAATTCTAAAAAAATTCCTAATAATTATTATAAAATATTTTAATGCCAAAATAATCATTAATGGCCAATTATCACTAATAAACAAAATTTTGAAAATCAGGGGTTGACATCATCCATGATAATGGTCCACAATTCGTAAGCCATGTATTCTATCGGTTCTACGATAGGAATCGAATCCAGAATATAACCTCTACTACCTACAATCCAGCGGCGAACGAGCTAGCAGAAGCCTTCAATAAAATCATCATTAAACTTCTTAAGAAGTTTGTGTCTTCAAACAAGCACGATTGGAATGAGAAGCTCGACGAATGTCTATAGACCTATCGTACAACGGTCCGGACTCCAACAGGCAGTACACCATTCTGTCTGATTTATGGGAGCGAAGCAGTTTTTCCCCTAGAAATCCAGGTTCTTTTTCTCCGAGTAGCCTTAGATAATACTATGTATAGCCAAGCCTGATGGTGACTTGCTCATGATGCCTATCAACGGCAAGTTCCTGAAGAAATACTATGTATAACCTTTTGTAAATAATGTTCACATATGTTTAGTCATGTAAATGTACAGTGCGATGTTTATGTGATTCGAAAAAAATCTAACTATTATCCGTATTTCAAGAGTCTTGAATACGCCTTGGATAATATGTCCTCTAAAATATTTTTCCAGCAAAATTATTCCCGTTTTTGTCTCTGTCCAAACTCGGTTTGACGAAAACAAGTCACGTTTCTATTACCTCTGAATTGTTTTTCGATAATTATTTCCCCAGTGGAATGATTAAAAAATGTTTTGCCATGTCCATATAACCTCTGAGCAAAGCATTCATTAAGGATAATCATGTTCATATTACCTCTGAATTATCTACTCACACCTAATGTTATATATATTTCTATATCCATATTACCTCTGGTTCGATATAGAACATCCTCTGCTATTACGTCCATATTACCTCTATTAGCAGATGCGTTCAACCTATTATCTATATTAAAAAAAACTTGAATATAAAACGGATAATAGATTCATATCAAACTCCCCAACAGAATACCCACCAGAAATATCCTTACTACGTCCACATTATCTCTAGTTCCGATATTGTACAAAACCACATTCATTTTGAAAAGATTCCTTATTCTTTACTTGAACGTCTATCAAAAGACGAGAAAAAAAGGGTAAAAGAGCCGTGACGGCTGAAAAAAAATAGTTACAAACAAAAAAGCTGAAGGATACATACGCGATTGATATTGTCCCTTAGAGCCGCGATTTCAGCTTCAGACTTCACGGTAGCTCGATGGCGCGCCTCTTCTTGGCGAGCAGCTTCATCCTCGAAAAGGATCAGACTCATGTGCTCTTCTTCCAACTTCACCAGTTGTTCTTTTAAATGGGCGAAAATGGTGGCAGTCATGGCAGCCAGAGCCAAGTAGTCCTCCTGCTCAGACGTTGCTGTTCTCATGTTGGCTTCTAGTTGAGCGCTCTCGTTATGGATCTGCACGATATGATTATACTTCTCGGTAATCTGTGCAGCCAGTTTATTCTTCGAGGCAGCACGTGCCTCACTTGTAGCGTTGAACTGATCATACTCATCAGCAATTCGCTGATCTCTTGAACGAGGGCATCCTTCCTCGTCTAGAAAGTAGCCTTCTCCTCTGTGAGAGCCGTGATCAAACCCTCATCTTCTGTATGGAACAACGACATCGGGCTCCGTTGTTTGGCATCCCAGAATCTGGCCACCTGACCCTCCAGGTCATTCAGAACTTTCATCAGAGTATTAGCCCGCTCTTCATAGCCGACAATGCTCTCGAGGGCCGCCACTTGGCATTCGGCAACAGCCTTCACAGGGCCAAAGGCAGCATTCCGATTCAGGGACTCCAAGAAGATTTACTTTCAGCACATAGTAGAAAGCTTTGACGACTTTCTGGGCCATCTCATCGTATTCAGTAGAGGTCGTCGGAAAGGAGGCTTGGGGAGTTTCTTCTGCTCCAGGAAGGGATACCTGACAAGAAGCCAAACCTAACAAGAAAATAATATATACATCAGTAACCAAAAGAGAAAGGAATGTAAAAGAGTTATAATTTCATACCTTCGACATGCTCAGCGCCAGCATGGGCTACGCCATCAGTCTTGGCTACAGGGAAACCGAGAGCAGGCCCAGACTGTTTAAGGAGAATAATATCAAGGCCCCAAGCGGCATCAGGCCTGGTATCTTTTGCAATTTTAGCTGGAACGGAAGCAGATTCAGCAACAGCCCCCTCAGCCGGCTGTTCAACTTCTCCTTCTGTAGCGATACTGGCTCACTAATAGCTCCCTCCGTACCAACAAATTTGGAGGTGCCGAGAATAACTTTTGTTCCTTCCCCAATGCCTGGGGCTATCTTTACGAGGGGTTCCTTTTCCTTATCTACAAGGGAACATACAGTCATGGTCAGCCTCACGAGGAGCACGCAAAATCGAAGTCAAAAAATCTCATCCGAAGTGAGGCACAAAGATTACGTACCCGCAGGAGAATGAGCCGATTGGACTTGATTTTCATCTAAGTCCCTCATTACAGCTCCTATTTGTTTGTAAATACAAAATTTGTTTTTCCAAACTTGTAAAAGAGTACAAAGTACAATGAATTCTAAAAAAGTACAACTTTAGGAATCTGATCAGGAGACGATCACTTTATCTCTTGGACTATGCGAACTTGAAGACTGTAGCCTCTAGAGAACGCAGCAGCAATTTTGTAAGAGTTCTTGATCTCTGTATGTGTCTGTCTTATGATGATTGGAAACTCTATTTATAGAGTTCAGGAAATAACTGTTTTAGCAGTTATTCTGATGTGCGCAAGGCTGGATTACGCCATACTGGGTTGCGCCAACCTCCTGTTGTGCCAATTTTCATTCAGTTGTCAATCATGTACTAACTGTATTTAGACGCGTGGCAACATATGATTGAGATGCGCGTGGTCGTATACAGGATAACAGACACGTCTTGAGAGATTAGTGGCATGTGCGCCACGTCATCCTGCTTTAGAATGTAAGTTGTCTCAACTTTATCAGGTTGCACGAGCTTCAGTCAACAAGTCAAACTGCGCTTGATTTGAGCTGCACCTACACACACGCAGCTTCTGAGCAAAAGTCGTTCAGGTTGCGCCCAGGCGCAACTAAGGATTTTGTTTAGATTATGCTTGGGTGCAACTCACGAAAGTGTACAGGACAACTATCCACCAACTTCTCTTGAGCGGCACAATTCACGGGTTTCGAAGAGATTTTCTTCGTTCACTGTTGTGTCAGTCATCAATATTGTCACGTAATGATGACCATTAAGTGTCAAATGCCACGTAGATTTTGGCGCAAAAAGATTGGGCGCAGTCTGATATCGGGGCGCAATCTGATCAGTGGCGTAGTCTGTTCTTTGAGCTTCATGTCAGTGGCACAACTTGATTTTTGGGCGCAACTTGATCACTGATCAGTATATTCAAGGCGCAAGTTGATTTTTAGGCTCTACAAGAATCCCTTCAAAGTTTTCAAAACTTAAAAACATTGCAAAGTTTTAGAATACTTTGAATTTAGAAAAAGTTTTGACTAAGTCCGGTTGCGCCGGTCAATGCTCGATCATCATGATTAAATACCTTTCCCGAAAATACTCAATCCTCTCTTCGTCTTCTAGAGTTTCATTGATTACTTTCAGTTTCCAATGAAGAAGAAGAATACGAAGAGTCAATTTGTTGATATATATGTAGTAGTTGATCTCTGTGCTTTGTTCTTCACTTCTGTTCTTTAATGGCCCCCAAGAAGAAAGAGATGGAGACCAATTCTTACACCACAATCAAGTCTCCTGAAGTAGGACATGATGTTGTGCCTACAACTTTTTTGTTGGAGGCTGACCCAGCTTTTGGGCAGTAAACTTTTTGACCTGTTTCGGTTTAACCTCGTCAGTCTTCAATCGCTCGAGTGGTGGATCATCCTCTGAGGAGCACGTCAATTCAGAGGAATTTCTTAACCTGATGCGCCGCTCGGGGATCCGTACCATGCAAGATTGGATGCCGCCCTTCGTCAGACTGATGAAGGTAAGGACAAGAAATAATGTTCTAGGCAGAACAACTTTTATTTTTATGTCCTTGACTGTAGGGGTCTATCCGTCTTTATGCAATAAAACCTAGAATTTTGATTTTGTGGGTGTGATTTCAAATGGTGCTCATGGACATATTCTTTTAGATAATTCTTCTTGTTTTACTGTTTCTTCTGAAGAACACGTGGCAGTCGTTACACGATTTTAGATGCCCATTTTTAGTTCTTTCCCAAAATAGGATCCTAGAATGACGCACCCACCTCATCTTTAACCTCTTTAAAAGAGACATCCAGAAATGAAAGAATCATTCAAACTCTCTCAAAACAAATGTCTTCCCACAAGGTTTCACTTGTGCCACTTCATTCTGATATTATTTGCTTGCATGCTGTGTCTTCAAAAATTGGTAAGTCTCGACGAAGAATCAATAGTATGAATATTCTTCTTTGCACAACTTCTGGAGACAAGTATTGATCTGCATGTTGTAGACACTATTGATATGTGCTAACTATTTCTGAGAATAGGCGCACACTGTGGTCCAGTGTTTAGCTCTGATCAGAGGCACGTATTGCTGTCATACGCTTGTTTGATCAGTGTTCAGTGCTGAAATGCGCCTGTTTGTAGGCATAATGCTGTTTTATGCCTGTTTGTAGATGCATTGCTGATGTGCGTCTGTTTGTAGACGCATTGCTGATGTGCGCCTATTTGTAGACGTATTGCTGATATGCGTCTGTTTGTAGGCGCATACTGCTGATAGATTCTGCTAACTTCTCCTGTTTCATTGATATTTGCAGGGACTTGGTTAGCGAGCTTCTTCGAACTGGTATTGGTGATTTGGATGTTGCAGAGAGCATTCTTCTGACACCCACATCAGACAGTCATGTGGTTCTGTCACTCAAATCAGACAGCTCAGGACTCTTCATGTTAAGAAGGGTCTTCCTCAGATGGTAGGAAGAGCCTATACACATGAGAGTTGGATGGTGAAGACACAGAACTAGGAATTGTATCACAAGGGTGATCTCGTTCCTAGTTCCCCTGGCGGGCTGTCTTCTCTCCACCAGTTGTATTGACAGCAGCTCATCTTTGGGCTGCTGCACTCTGTGGTTCTCCTCTCATTTTTTCAGAGAGAAGACCAGAGTTAATTCCATTGTCTGGCTCGTTTTTCAGGTCGAGACGATAAGGAATTGCCACCAACAAATAAGAAGATCCAAAGATGTAATAGACCTTCATTATCGATGGAAAGATCCAAATATAATAGACCTTCATTAGAATGAAAATCCAAGATGTAATAGATTTTCATCAAGATGTATCTATGCTTTTAAAGAAGTAATAAAGAAATAATTGTCTCCTTATTCTTTTTTTATAATTTGATTTTGCTATGCTGTCATAGATAACAGAATCTAGAGAGGATTACGAATGTGGCAAATTATTTTGATGTGAATATTTGGAATTCAGTTCGTAAAAGACATGACCTCTCATTATGATAAATGAATGGATGATCATTCATTTCAATTTCCGAAGAAGAAATATTGAATGAATGAATGGTCATTTAAATTTTCGAAGAAGAAAGCGAATGAATCAAGCACGTCGGTTTCAAGAAGGAAGATGAGGTTGGTTATGAATGAACCGTTGAAATGAACAAACAGTGCCTCTTTCTAAAAGTCACATCAATTCTAAGGCTGATTACTTAATTGTTCTGCCTATAAATTATCAATCTCTTTTCTTCCTGTGCAAGAAAAAATATATCTTCAAAGACTTGATCGCTCCGAAGACTGAAGAAGAAATCAAGACTTCCCTTGCTGAGTCTCCAGTGCTTCTCAAAAAGAAAGGGGCGAAGGCTCACTGTTCCTCCTGCACCAGGACAGGATTTGATCTCCAAATTAGTGGAGCCTGGAAAAACTGCCAAGAAGAGGCATTGAGGATGGCTGTTTGTGAGTTCTTGGTGCGTTCAACAATGAGATGTTTGAACGGTTGGCGAACTTTGTATTTAATCAGGAAGGGTCAGGGCCTCCTCCCCGTCCTTATATTATGTAATTCCATTTCTTTTGAATAAAAATGAACTTTTATTTACATCATGTCTCTGAAAATAAAGTACATTTTGTCTTTATACATAATATTTTAAGAAATTTTCCATTGATGGGCATCATAGCAACTCTGCCATCCATATCTGTTAATTGATAGGCTCCATTAGAGAAGACTTTATTTATCACATACGGTCCTTCCATTTGCCTCGAACTTGCCTTTGCTCATATGTGTCATAGTCATAGGACGTCTGACTGTAAGAACCAACTCGCCTTCTTGAAATGTTCGCACTCTGACTTTGCGATTGAAGCTTTTGAAATCTGGGCCTGATAAAGTTCGATATGCTGTTGAGCTAATAACCTTTTCTCGTCGAGCGCCTCCAATTCCTGAAGCCGAAGACGATCATTATTATCTGTAGTAAGCTCATTAGCAATGGCGATTCTCAATGATAGAATTTGAATTTCCAAAGGTAGACACTTACATCATATACCAGAGAAAAAGGTGTGCAACCTGTGGGGTTACGGACAGTAGTACGATATGCCATAGACATTCTCCAAGTTTATCACTCCAACTGCATTTGTTAATAGAGACAAACTTTTTAAGGAGTTTGATAATGGTCTTGTTGAATGCTTCAGCCAACCCTTAGCCACATTATAGGCTAGAAGCGACATTATTGATTCTGTTGTCATCACAGAACCTATTAAATTTCTGGCTGATAATTGTGGCCTATTATCATGAATGATTCGACGAGGGACACCAAATCTATATATCACATGATGTTTGATAAAATTGATAACGCACTAGTCTTTACTTCAGCCAAAGGTATAGCTTCTGCCCACTTGGAAAAATAATCGGTTATAGCTAAGATGAACCGATGTCCTTTAGTGAAGGAGGATTGATAGGGCCAATTATATCCATGTCCCAAGCTTCAAAAGGCCATGAGGCTGCAGTTGGATGAAGAAATTCCGACGGTTGGTAATGAAATCTGCATGAATTTGACATGCACGGCATTTTCTTGCATAATCAATAGCATCTATACCATAGAGGGCCAGTAGTAGCCCATACGTCGGATACGATCCTGTAGTTTAGGACCAGGTTGATGTGCTCCACAAATGCCATCATGAGCTTCACGTAATATCTGCTTTGCTTCATCACCAGCGAGACACCTCAAGAGTAATCCATCAAAAGTTCTTCGATATAGTGTCTTAGTAGTATGATTATAATAGAATCGAAGTGATCGATACGGATACTTGTAGCTTCTTTAGGATCTTCTGCAAAATGTCATGCACTGTAAAATCAATGAAAGGTACTCTCCAATCCTCGCTAAGGAATTGACTTCAGTTAGGTTGCTGAATTCAATGTTGTGGTTGTTTTCAACACAAAATAATTCTTATTAGAGATAACAACCATCTGTTGTCTTTTGACTGGAACTGCCAATACCGCAGCTAGGTTAGCTAAGGCATCAGCTTCTGTATTGCATGCCGACGTACATGTTCGATGAAGAATCTTTAAATGAAGAAGCTATCCTGGTTGCCGCTTCATGGTATGGTACTAGATCCTGATGTTGGACTTCATATATGCCTCTAACCTGATTAACAATCAGCTTAGAGTCACCATACTACTTGAGATATTCAATACTCAATTGTTTGGCTAATTGAAGTCCAATGAGCAAGGCATTGTATTCTGCCACATTTTGAGCATGATTCGTCTAAAAATAAGCCCTTTGAATAGTTAATCCATCGGGTGAAACAAGAACAATTCTACTCCAGCCACAAGGGTACCTCCAGGTCCAATTCTAGAAGCTCATCAAAGAACAACCTCCAGGTAGAAATTCTTCTGAGATCATATTTGATTCCAATATTTTGTCTGGAATCTCATCATAGAGTTTAGATATCTCAGGGACAGGATGAGCTGCTAAGAAGTCTGCAAGTGCTTGCCTTTCACAGACTTTTGAGGAACATAAATCATATCATATTGTGCTAATAATATGGCCCACGTAGCAAGCCTAGAATAGTGTACTTGGCTTCTTTATTAAGACTCGAAGAGGATTGACCGGGATATGACATGAATAGTTTGGCCTATGATGTAATGCCTTGTCTTCTGAACAGTAAACATTAAGGCTAAACATTCCTTTTCTACCGGACTATAATGATGTTCAGCTCCAATCATCGTTCGGCTAAGATAGTAGATGGCTTGCTCATGGCCTTCCTTGTTCTTCTGAGCCAGCAAAGCTTCCAATGAATGATCCATTGCCCGGACATACATTAAGAAGGGTATTCCTGAGATCGGTGGTACAAGAACCGGTGGACTCATTAAATACCGCTTTATGTCATCAAATGCTCGTTGACATTCTTCCGTCCAAACGAAAGATACACCTTTCTTTATTAATTGAGTAAATAGTCTGCAACGTCCAGATAAATTCGAAATGAACCGCCTGATGTATGCAAGTCGACCTTGGAATCCTCGTAGCTCTTTTAGGTTGCGTGGAGAACGCATCTCTTGAATGGCTTTGATCTTCTCAGGATCAACGTGTATACCCTTAGAGGTAATGACGAAGCCGAGAAACTTACCACTAGAGACACCCAAGAAAGACTTGGTGGGGTTCATTTTGAGCTGATACTGGCGCATTAGATTAAGATAGTTCTTAAATCTTGAATGTGATCTTCTTTGAGATGACTTTTGACAGCAATATCGTCAACATAGCATTCGACAGTCTTTCACAAATAATCTCGAAAGATAGTACTCATAGCCGCTGGTAAGTTGTACCTGCATTCTTAAGACCAAACGCATGACCGTATAACAGTACACACCCCGAGGAGTACGAAACGAAGTATTTTTTCATCTTCAGGATCCATCCGGATTTGATTATATCCAGAAAACCCATCATGAAAGAAATTCGTTCGAATCCACATGTATTATCGATCATAACATCAGTAATTGGGAGATAGAATTCGTCTTTAGGGCAAGCATCATTGAGATCCCGAAAGTCTAAGCAAACTCGAACTTTTTCGATTTCTTCAGGACATGGACGACATTGGCCACCCAGTCAGGATGTTGTTCTTCTCTGATAAAACCGCAAGCTATAAGCTTTTTGACTTCATCATCAATTGCATCCATTATTCAGGCTTGAATCGCCATTGTTGTTTGACCGGTTTGGCATTCGGCAAAATGTTAAGCTTATGAGTTGCAATTTGAGGATCTAATCCCGACATATCTTCGTAACTCCAGGCGAAGACGTCAATGTATTCACGAATAAGGTAAATTAATTCTTATTTATCCTCTGGAAGATTCTTGCTAATGAAGATTGGTCGTGATGCACCTTTCTCTCCAATATCATTTGGACCAGTTGATCCTCAGTAGGTGGTTCTCGTTGTTCAAAACGAAGTTCCCACTGATTGTCCATCCTTTGTGCCCAAGGGTCCATTTCAGTAGCTTCTTCAATGCACTTTCGTCATCTTCTGAGAGTTTGGACACCATGTTAGAAGATACTATCACCTTATAAACATGACCGATTGTTATCAGAATCCCATGAGATAGAATCAGAAGAGTTTGAACATTCTCTTCATCAGATTCAGAAGGTTCTGGAGTTGGAAGTGGTGACGTATAACCTAGTCCTCGTTTCGTTTTACTGTGGTATTGTTGTGATTTTCCTTTTGGAACAGTAATACGAAGAGGGGTTCGCCTTCCTTTACCGTTGTTGAGACCTGTTCTGAAATCATAGCCCATTTTATGGATAATGGCTTTAGATTGTGGACTATAGCGTCATAATTGTAGCCTTCCTGTATCATCTCTATATCATTATAGAGCATGATTTTTGGTTTTCTCTTTTGTTGAAGAAATAGGCTTTTCATCTTTCTTTCGAACGGTACTAAGAAGTACGACTCTTGTATTGAATCCAGTGATACCATGTTTCGTTAAGATGATACGACTTCTATTGTAAGCGGTTTAAAGCTATCTAGCATATCCAAATAACCTGAGTATAGTAAAAGACATCAGTATACTGCAAAGGAGATACTTTATTGATTTTTACACCATTATTTACAACAGGGACTTTAGCCTTAGCAGGCTTAGTCAAATTGATGACAAGAGGGGAAGAAGAAGAACGAGAAGGATGGGAGCTTCTTGCGACGAAGATCGATTATAAGCGGCTCAGAAGAGGTGAGCTCCCTTTGTTTCTGACTATCACCTTTAGGTCGCTTCTCATGGGAAGGTAGATAGATAGTCAGTGGTTTGGAAGACTGAGGACAGGAGGTACGTCCTTTGAATGGAATCACCAGAGTATCATTAGGTATATCTTCTGTTCTTCAACTGTGTCCATTGCTAGTACCACCTTCATGAATTTCCTTTGTACATACGAGAATCGTTGTAATACGCTTCAACTCCTTTGAAAGGATTTAGATCTGCAACCTCTTTTTGGACTTCTCCATTACCATCCACATATTTGAAACATTGGTGGAGTGTAGAGGGTACAATATTATGTTCATGGAGGAATGGACTTCCCAAAAATCATTGTATGAGCCATTATTGTCAATAACATAGAAAGTTACCTTTGTACGAAGATTGCCAATTTGAAGTTTCAGGCATATCTTCCCCAAAGGTTCACTTCTTCCTTGATTGAATCCCAGGATGGTAGTGATAGTTGTAGAAAGATTATTACTGGGATTTTCAAAGCATCGTAAGGACTTCGGCATGATGCTAAGTGCAGAACCGGGCTCAATCAGAATACGGTCGACTTTCAAGGTATCCACATACCCCGTAAAATAGAGAGGACGATCATGACGATTGTCTTCTAACAACATGTCATCTTGTGTAAAAGTGATATTGGGCATTAATTCAAATATACTATGACAATGTGCACAGCTGACTGGCTCCTTTTCGGACTTCTTGAGAAGAGTCAAACAAGTGTCAGCCTGCATCAAGGCTTCACTTAACATCTCACGAGTTTCTTTTGAGAGACGTAAAAGTTCAAAGATTGACAATCTTGCTGGAGTATTGGCCAATTGTGCCAATATGTCAAAATTGTAAGGATTTTCAAGTCCAAGAGATGATGACTTCTTCAACGCTTTATCAAAGTGAACAGGTTGCTTTCCCTTGTCTGCTGATGTTGGTTTAGGAGGAGATGGTTCGACCACTGGCAAGGATGTAGACGGTGTATCTTCAGTAGGAGAAGATGATGGGAGAAGAGCATCCGGGGATGGAGCAGGGTTCTCTTGATTTTTGGAATACTCCTGAAGATAGGGTTTCCCAGATCTAGTGCCTATTAGGATTTCTTCTTCTGTTAATGGTTCAAAGGATACCATATTACAGTTCTTGGATTTAGACTTGAAATGCTTCTTTAGCTTAGAAAAGGAAGGCATTTCAAATTCTGCCACCAGATCTGGATGAATACACATAATCTCTCCTCTGTCAGTTGACATCGGAACAAGACCTTCATTTTAAGGAGGGGGATATTCACAATTTCCAGAGTAGTCTTTGGAATGGGGACAGCACCATCTTGTATGAGTTGTGGTGGAAAATTACCGAATTGGAGAGAAACCACATTAGCAGTCACCGTTTTCTCTGTCCTGCTAGAGTAATTGCTCCAGAGTTGACCAACTCCTGGATTTTGCCTTTGAGCACATAACATGCTCTGGTTGGATGCCCTATGAATCTGTGATAAACACAGTATTTAGGGTAATTAGTTTTACCAACTTCTTCTGGTCGCTTTGCCTCTGGAAGCTAAAGCTTATTGCTTTTGATTAAGCAATCGAAGATGCTTAAAGTATCATCTTCATCGAAAGAATGCTCTTCTTTTGGACTTGTTGACTTTTGCTATGGTGCTGATAGGGTGGATGTCGTCTGAGTAACATTGACAGCCAAAGACTCTTTGCCTTTAAGATTGATGGCCAATGTTTCTTTATTCTTGCGGTTATTCTGGCGATTACTACCCCCAGGTGTAGAATGTTCATCTTGGTTAGGATGAGTCATCTGGACTCCTAACTGATTGAACTTTTCGGCACTCACTTCTGTCGCCTTTGCATTAACAATGAAAGAAGGCCAATCCTGGAATTGTGTAGATCCTGTCCACATACTGATAATAGGCAACAAGTTTGATTTACAAGTGTCTATTATTACAGCAGATGGAGTACCTAAAGGCATTTTGAGTGCCTCTCGGCAGAATCTTTTAATGAAACTCTTTGTAGATTCATTGTGCCTCTGTTTAATTTTAATGAGGACAGACATTGTCATGTCATTGACTCCCTCATAAAATCGTCCAAGAACATTTGCTTGAAACCAGCAAAAGAATTGATACAGCCATCAGGTAGGCTACGATACCAGTCATGCTGCACAGGCTAAACAACCGACGAACACTCTGGTAAGGAGAGCATTATTTGGCTGTAATTGATCAGTCATCACTTTGAAATGATTGATATACTGACTTGGAGAAGTACTACCATCAAACAGCATAATGGTTGGGAGTTTATACTTAGGAGGAAATAGAACTTCCTTCCACTCTGTAGGATATGGTTGCTTTATGTCCAATCTTTATAGGCCATCCTTCTGCTTGAAGGCCTCAAACTGAGTGCGTAAGAGTTTTACAGCCTCATTAGCATCCCCTGATGTTTGGGAATTGGTAGGCTGATTAGAAGTGTTAGAATGAGGAACAACAAGGTAATTACCACCCCCAACACCAGACTGACTTGGATCAGCTTGAATTGGTACAGAAGCAACCTGAGGGACTAGTACCCCCTGACTAACAGGTACGAAGGATGCTATAAGCTCAGGATTTGTAACAGGGTTTACAACCGGAGGTACTGTATGTTGAGCCACCATTATGGTGTGTATGCTTGCAACCATTTCTGCCATGGTTTTCAATTTGTCTTCTAATGCAACAATTTGTTGCTCTTGGCTGGTTGACGTAGAGGCATCTTGATCTTCCGTAATGGTATATGCTGTCACTTCTCTTGCTGCTATTGATGAGATAGTTTGTTCAGAACTTTCAATATCTGCATCAAACTCCGAAAGAGAGTCCTCTCCCATATGAGAGATAGGAAGATCTTCTTGATTAAAGACACCATGGATCAAATGATTATTTTTCGATCTAGTGTATTGAAAGACACCTTCATTGGATGCATGGATCCGATCTAAGTATTGTTGACTGGAATTACGGGATGCATTACATCTTGGACGTTTCCCACCCCCAGTGCCTTGAGAAGTCATGTTAACAGAAGCATATAATAGTTCATTTTCGTCGTCTATTATATGTTCAGGAGTTGAAGTATAGTTCAGACGATCGAAGACAGATCGTCGAGCCGATTGGCAACAACAGTTGATGACAACTTTCATGTAGGCAGTGGCGATTTGAAGCACGATTTGGAGGTGAGAAAAACATTCCCGTAGTCTTCCGTCTTTGTGTAAGACGTTGCAGGAGGTCAGTTACAACCGCAGGACGAGAAGAAGTCGGAGGAACATATTCCTTAATGATGTTAGGAACATGTCTCCTATTCTTCAGGTGTTTAGTTCCTTAAGTGTATAAAGATGTACTCAACTCATTAGCATAGGTAGATGGGTCTTTCTTTTCAAACTTTGGCTTTTGGTGCAGATTGGCCTTTGGCATAGGGTTCTAGCATTTTGCCAAAGTTGATATTGGTTGACGCCTATTGAGATAAGCGCGTAAATCTGAAAATTCTGCTCCCGGTGTCTCTGTTTGTGATACCTTTAATTTTTCTTGCTTGGATCTTAAAATTTGCAAGGTATGAAGGTCTTGACCAAACCCCTTAGGGGTAGGTAAGATACCTCTCTGATCAGTATTCTTTCCGGTATCAGAGATTCGAGGACCTCTATTTACAGGAATAGAATCTGATACATCTTCCTCTTTGTCATAGACCAGGAAAGTTTGAGGAAAGACCAAAGGGTGCTTTCCTTTATTTTGAATAGGGTTAGCTAAGAAGCGTTTTCCTTTGTTCTGTTGCGTGATCATTTTAGGCATAGATTGTGTCAATTGAGAAAAGGTCATTGGACTTTTTCCTTTGTTCTGTCTAGTGTTGGCACTAGGACATGAATTCTCTAAGTTCATGTAGAAGTATGGAAAATACTAAAGAAAATGACTCATGCGGCCAGAAAAGATCCATGCGGCTCAGAAAACTCATGCGGCTCAGGGAGTCATGCGGCTGAACAATCCATGTGGCCCGAGGCATTCCATGCGGCTCGGAAGACACATGGCCTGACAGTGCTCCCCTCCGACCCATGCTGCATTAATTGCTGTGACGGCTGACCCCTCTGAAAAGTTGACAGCCGTGATGCAAAAGTAAGTAATTATGACTCTGTCATAATGATGAATCTCTAGGGAAGAGAAAAGATATCTCTGACACAAATCCCCCGAGAGCCATAAAAATGCCACGTGGCCTTGCCACGTGGGCGTTCGTATGCGGCTCACTTCTCATGCGGTTCAGAATGAATCGGTCCTATGCGGCTCAGGCCAAGAAACCCTCATACGGCTCAAGCAAAGAACTTCTCATGCGGTCCAGAGTGAATCTGTCCTATGCGGCTCAGGCCAAGAAAGCCTCATGCGGCTCGAGCGAGGACTTATCATGCAGTTTAAGAGGATCAGGTCCATGCGGGTCAGGCAGATATGTACCTATGCAGCCCACAAGGATTACTCCCCTGTGGTTCGAGGGCTCAAGTGAGGACCACTGCCCAGGCAGCCCTGACACGTAGGCTTAACCATATGCGGCTCAAATTCATATACGGCTCACTCGTCATGCGGTCCAGATCCCCCCAGCAGCTCCTAGGACACGTGTCCTAAACCGATTAATTCCTCAGATTTGCTGCCATTAAAAGATTGGGTCAAATCCCAATAATCTGGGACACGTGGCAGAAGAATAGATCTAGTTTATTCGCAGACATCAGAAGATCATTATGTGGAAGATTTATTCCAATCAGCATTAATTGCTAATGGGATTTGGTGTAATCCACACTCGATGGCTCGGATTCGTCACAATCAAAACTGAACGGCCTGGATTGACCAATCTATGGGCCGTCGCCATCTCCAAGCACTAATTATTGGCAACCCTAATAATCACATCCCACTGTTATAAATAGCAAGTTGCCATTCCCTTGTAGATATACAATATCAGAAAGAAATACGTATATACAGAGAGACTTCCCCCCATAGTCAGAAAAAGAATACACACAAGAGAGAGAAGCCAGAAGAGCAGCAGAGGAGCAAGAAGAGCATTTCTTCATCAACGCCAACCATCTTTTCATAAGGAGCAAAGGCTGCATACCGATCGTCCAAGGAGTAAGGTAGGGCTGCCGTCGTCTTCCCGAGCCTCTATCGTCACCCCCCAGAATCTAAAATAAATAATTGTACTTAGACTGTTGTACCTAGGTTTTCGTCCCTAGGCTTTCTTTGTACAAGCGAGTTTGTAACGTGAAGTAAAAGTCCAGTCCTCCGATAATTGTTCTGTTCTTTTATATTTTATGGCAAACACGATGGCGACTCTGCTGGAGACTAACTTCTCCATGGCTGAGGAGTTGGTGATGCAATCAGATGCAGCCAAGCTTGGCTCCATGCAACAAAAGATGGTCGCCTGGTTCGACCAACAGGCGTTCGAAGAAATGCTCTCCGACAAGAGCACTGGCCCGGTCCAGAAGCGAGCTCGCACAAAGAAGGCCCGTAAGGAGTGGTGTAACACCCTATTTTCTAAAATTGGGGATTTTTGAAAATTTATTATTTTTATTATTTATTAATGGTGTTTAGGGCATGATATGATTTTTGGTGATTATTAGTGTAATTAGAACCATTTCTAAGTCATGTTAAGTCATGACTTATGACTTTGTGACTTGTTAGTATAACTTAGTGTAAACCCTAGTTTTTCTTAACCTAGAAGTTGCCATGACCATGAAAGCTTAGCCATAGGCTTAGAACACCAAATTAGTGATTTTTAGCCTAAAGGGTATTTTGGTAATTTTCTAGAAATTATTTGGAATTATTGTATTTATGTGTTTTTATTATTGGTTAGTGTCATGAGAGCCCCTAACCAAGTTTAGCCTAATCTAGAGATTAGTTACTAACCTAGAATGCTAAGGGGATAGATATTTCCAATGGTTAAAGTAGAGTAAATATCTTGATATTTACTTTATGGATATTTTCCATGAATTACTCAAAATATCCTAACCCCTTTACACAAAGTCTTGCCTTAGCCTAGAAGAAAGCCAAGGACACCTCTCCTACCCCCATGGCAGCCAAGGGCATCCCCCTAGCAGCCCACATTTCTATTTAATCCCATTTCTTTCATTCTTGAAAATTTTACATGAATTTAAATCCTAGAAAATCCTATTTTCTTCACAAGACCACAACTTGATCAATTTTGATCCAAATCACCTCTAGTTTCTTGCATTGGACTCCCCTACACTAGAGGGTACTAGTTAGGGCCTGCTATTGAGGATTTGGAAGCTTTTGGCATCACAAAGTTGAAGGATACATACCCTCCCTCTTCTTTGATTTTTATTAGATTTGCACAAATAGGTAAATGCCCATAAACTTTGTTAATTTTGTGTTTTCTCTTCATATTTGCATGCATCTAGGTACTAGGGTACTGTAGGACAAATTTGGTGAAAGTTTGAGTTGGTTTGGTGTCCGTATCGGACACGTATCCTAAACTAGGAAACCATGTTTGATGAAATGCCACTGAGAAATGGATTTTGTTAAAATGTAAAACAAATTACATAACCTAGTAGCCCTAGACTTGCTGATCACAAAATACCAAGACTAAGCACATTTTCGTGCTGTGTCCATGTCCAAATTGGACACGAACCTACTGCACGAGACCCTCGTGCATGCCCTGCTAACCCCCCTCGTGCGCACTGCACAGACCACTAGGACACACCAAAATTGGTGGACACGAGGGGGCAGTGTCTGCGCACATGCCCCCAAAATTTGGTGTCACCTCGTGTCGTATCGAGTGAGAAATCTTACTCGCACTGGACACGGGCTGTCAGCGCACACGCGCACGGGGGCGACTTTGAGCGTGTCCTGTCGCATGGACACGACACTAGACTGTCTCGTAGTGACACGGGCGTGCAGCCCTATTCGTGGCGTACATGAGGACACGAACACGAGACGTGTCGTGTCCTGTGTCGCGAGCACGAGGCGTATGACAGCGTGTACGACGCTGTCGAAACACGCGTGTATCAGTCGTGTTTTTACGACTGATACGGGGTTCGTTTTGTGTCCAGGAGTGTCGTGGACACGTGTCAGGGTGTGCAACGTATAGCCCTATGTGTGGGCTACACATGTGCACGACCACGAGACGTGTCGTGTCTGTGGTGTCCACGAACACGTGGAACGCGTGCACGACGCTGTACACGCGTTGAGTGTCAGAAATTTACCCGTGTAGTGTTTTTGTGAGATTGGACGCGTGAAACCGTGTCATGGTGTCGTGTCAGGCACCTAGGACACTAGGGTATCTATGGGGTGTCAGTTACCAACCAATTGATTCGAGTCTTAGCTCGTTTTAGAGTGTGTATTTCGAGTTACCCTGTTTCGAGATAAACAGTCCACAGTTCCTGTTTTTAGGATTTTCCCAGTTTTCAAAAGTGGATTTCAAAACCAAATTTGATATGTTTAATGCATTGTATGAGTGTATTTTAGTATATTATACGTAGTATATATGTATATGTGAGTGTGGGTGAGATTTGGGAATAAATGGTAGTGTATAGGTGGAGTTATGTATATATACATATGTATGTATATATGTTATTGTATGTGTGTGTTGGGGAGCCAACTTGGTTCCAGAAATTCTGGAACCCTTTCCCCCTGTCCAGCCTTCTCTGTCCAGCCCTCTCACTGTCCTGCACTTCTCTCTTCACTCTCTCTCTCATTCTCTCTCTCTTACTCTAAGTCTCTCTCTCTCTTATCTCTATATATAGGTGATATATAAATAGGTTGATAGGTTGATATATATATATATAGATATATATATATATATATATATATATATGTATATATAAATGATATATACATTTGTATTAGGTCTCTTTATGTCAATATATAGATATATGTGAGTGGGGGGTTTGTAGTATATTTAGTATTCATATATTGGTATATAGGTAGTGGATACTTGGGTATATCCATATATGTAGATATATGTTTATATGTATGACTTCTAGTTATAGGTTATATGGAAACCCTATGACTAACCTATGGCCAAGAGTTAGCCTATGGCTGGGCTAACCCTAATGGCCCAAAACCCAACTTGATGACCCTTGTTGACTAGGGTTGACCAAAGCCAATCTTAGGTCAAGTTGACCTAGTTCACCTAGAATTGACTAGGAATGACCTAAACAACTAGTTGACTAGTTTGACTAAAACCCTAACTAGTGTTTTGCTATTGACTTAAAGTTGACCATTGTTGACCATGGTTGACTAAAGTCAACTATTGGTCAACCATGACCTAATTGACCTAAAATGACTAGTTCAACTAGTCTGACCATATTGACTTAATCACCTTATTGACTAGTCTTTGTTGATCCTAATTACCTGCTGACTAGTCTTTGTTTGACCAATACCTTAGTTGGTCTAAGTTTGACTTAGACTTGACCCAGATTGATCATGTTGACTAGTATTTGACTAGTTTGATTAGAGTGTTGACCAGAGTTGACTTTAACCTAGATTTAACTAATCTTGACTTGTTTGACCTTGTTTGACTTTATTTGACTTAGTTTGATTTCCTGTGATCTAGTATGACTTCCTGTGACCTAGTTGACTATTAGAGTTGACCAAGAGTTGACTTCTGACCAGATTGACCTAGAATCATGTAGTATGCATTGTATACTTTATTTTACCATTGTGGATACATTGTGACTTGTATTGCTCTGATTAGGAGCCATACACCTCTCCTCAGACAGTATATCCTCTTCAGACATTCAGTTATCAGGCGAGTACATTCTCTGACCGTTTCATACTTGTTCAGGCTTTACTTCTCGCTCTAGATTACTTTACTTGATGCTGTCACGTTGGTAACACGATTGGTACTATATGGATCTTTACATGAGATGTTATCCCCCTCGGGAGCATCGGTACTTCATGTTACGTGTGTTTCACTTTCATCATGTACTCCTGTGCTTCCATCATGCATGTATACTCATGTGATCATGTACTCTCATTTTACTGAGCCCTCATGTATACTATCATGTGCACCCTTTCATGGGCCCCATGTGATATCATGTATAATAACGTAACTTGTATAGATCCTTGTGTATTGATTGGGGTAACGGGGGTAGAAGTGGACATGTGAATAATTCTAAAGTAGTGTAATCATGTGCAAACTCAGTAGTGTAATCATGTATAAATTCTAGCCATTCACTGCCTATCTGTGCTTACATCACTAGTCACTTACAGTTCTCTATATACAGTAGATATTTCATTACAGCTATCTCTTTTACAGCGTATATTTCCTTTCAGCAGTTCATGTATCTTACTCTATTGCCTGTATCGTATTTCTAACCTGATATGAACTGGTGAGATGTATTGTGCTCGTTCCTGTCCTGACTGGACATGTTGAAAATATTACAGAGGATGAGGCTGGTGACTACTTATGGAGCAGGACTAGATGATACTTTGTGTTGGGACCCTCAGCAGGATCACCTGCAGCTGAGGATGTTGCCCAGTAGCCTAGCAGTTAGCTAGACAGTTTTCTGTACATTTTTGTCTCACATCTGAGTTGTATTTTGGATGTGGAGATATATAGACTCTTAGACTTATTGTATTATGAGTTGACATTCTGGATGTTATGTATCCTAGACACTTAGACTTATTTTCATCTATGCTATTGTTCTCTTGAGTTACTATCTATCTATCTGTCTTCATTCTTCTACCTTAGATGTGATTGAGACAGCATGTTGTGATGTTACCTCCATTCGGAGAGTATAAACTGTACAGGTACCTTTATATTGTTAGATGATTGACCTAGGACAGCGTTCTACCGCCGACACTGCGGTAGGCTGGACGTTACGTTCTGTGCCCTAACAGGGTGCGGGTCGTGACACGTTTTAGTGGGGCCCATGTAGGTCGAGTTTATGTAGTGGTATTCGAACTAGAGTATCACTAAGCCTGCGATAGGATTTGAGGATAGGCTTAGTGAGAGAGGATACTCAATCATTGTTAGGATACCTTGAGAGATTCCTGGGATGACCCTTGAGAATCTCATTTGAAATTACGATTTAAACTCCTTTTCCCTTGATTGAATTTGATTTTGGAGGATTCACTGTAGAACTTTGAATCCTGGAGTTAGTTGATGATTTTGAAATTTTTGTAGTTGTTGATTTTAATTTCTTGTGTTAGATTAATATCCTTATTTAGGGTACTCAATCGCATTAGGAAAACTCTTAACTGGATTCCTGCCATCTAAATTCCTGTTGAAGGTTTGCTTCCTTGAATAACTGTCCTCCCTTGAATTATCATTTTATATCTCAGTATTGATTCCTTGTTTGATCTGTCTCCAGGATGGGTATGGAGACACGATCTCATCGTCTCGATCAGGGAGATACCACTGAGGGGTCTACCACTCCTCGTCCTGATCAGCAGGGCCCCGAGACTGCAGTTCCTGTTGTGCCAGCTCAGGCTAGGATATCTGCAGCCTATGGGAGTGCACCTCTCCCTACTCCGAGACCTTCTTCTGTCGTCCCGAACGTTCTTCAGCAGCAGTCGTCATCAGGATCAGAGGACGTGGCACGGTTGTTCTCCTTCTTCCAGCAGATAGTGGAAACTCAGCGGCAACAGTTGTTCAAGAGGGGACGGGACGCTCGTGGTACCAGCAGCAGTAGAGGCCAGGCCAAGAGGCCCCATGTGCAGTTTCAGCAGACGCAGACCCCAGTGGGAGTTCAGCAAGTGCAGCATCAGTATCGGGGTCAGGACCCGAAGACAATCAGTTGTCCCTATTGCAAGAAGTCGGGACATGGATGGGGTGAGTGCAGGAAGAGGTTGGGCTGGTGCCTAATATGTGGGCAGCGGACCACCAGCTGAGGGAGTGTTCCAGTACACAGGCAGAGTAGCACAGGGAGCAGCACCAGGAGCAGGAGCCAAGGCTCGGTGACAGCAGCAGAGGACCGTTACAGCCACAGCAGCAGAGATTTTTGCAGTTCCAGCAGCAGGCTGGAAGAGGTCAGCAGGGCGTGCTTACGCCATGACAGTTGAGGATGCTCAGGCAGTTGGCGATGTGCTTGCAGGTTTTGTTCTTCTAAATTCCATTCCCACCTTGCTTCATTATATCTATCTTAAAATCCAATTCCATCTGCTCCTACCTATCTTATTAGTGAGTTTTGACCTGGTAGTTCATTTGGTTTTGTCGATTGTTTGTTGTTCTTTATCTCTTACTTAGGAGTAGAGTAGGAGTAGGAGTAGGAGTAGCCTTAGCTATTAATATAATTCTTGACTAACTCTTTTGTCAAGAATTTTCCTCTTAAATAAATTAATTTATGTGTTATGCCTTTTGACTTAGAGTTGATAGAGTAGCTCTGACCATAGAATGGTGACCCTTTTAGCCCTGTGATTTATTGTTTCCTTATCTTCCTAGTCTATGCCCATGACCAGGACTATGTATCTTCTTTCATCATTCCACCCTTTATATCTTATGCTAACAAATTATCCTTAGTTTACAAGCTTATCCTTTTTCGAGCTTGATCATGATATTTTATTGGGTGCGCACCCACTAACATATTGTCTAATCAGAACGACGCATGATGGTCTGATCAACCTATTGCATTTTGGTTCGCCTTTTCATATATTAATCTACGTGGATGGAGACACAGTTAAACTTACCCTAAATCTTATCCGCAACAGCCTTGATGATTGTTGTTTCCTTACCTTCCCAATTTGGACACCTTAGATTGCTTGTACGTTTGATACCATAGGACAGTATTGATCTAGAATGACTAGTGCACCTAGATGAACCACAGATTGTTCCATTTAACCTGTTCCCCTGGTACCACTATTTCATCACGATTTTTGGTTCGATTTAGGCCATAGACCTTTCCCACTCTAAATTATGATCATCGTAGGCACATTACCGTGACTTTTAAATTTGGAGCACAAGACTAGTGTTTTCTCAAAACTGACTTCACATACGTAACCTAGACATGACATACACCCATGACCTTAGTGTCCCACTCAGGCATACCATGTGTGCTTCATTTGCTTAGTACGATTTTCCTGACCCGAGGCTCCATCCTGATTTACCCATGGAGTTATTTTGGCTTCGATTTGAATTAAGGACACCTTATGACCTAAAACTGCCAACCAATTTTTGGACATGACCCAGTATAGGTCTACTACCCATATTTGCTTGTTGACCTTGTATGTTGCTAGGTAGTAGCTTCGTCCCTGACTGTTGGAAGTTTGACCTAGGAGGAGTACGACCATCTAAATTTCGAGGACGAAATTATTTTAAGGTGGGTAGACTTGTAACACCCTGTTTTCTGAAATTGGGGATTTTTGAAAATTTATTATTTTATTATTATTAATGGTGTTTAGGGCATGATATGATTTTTGGTGATTATTAGTGTGATTAGAACCATTTCTAAGTCATGCTAAGTCATGACTTATGACTTTGTGACTTTGTAGTATAACTTAGTGTAAACCCTAGTTTTCTTAACCTAGAAGTTGCCATGACCATGAAAGCTTAGCCATAGGCTTAGAACACCAAATTAGTGATTTTTAGCCTAAAGGGTATTTTGGTAATTTTCTAGAAATTATTTGGAATATTTGTATTTATGTGTTTTTATTATTGGTTAGTGTCATGAGAGCCCCTAACCAAGTTTAGCCTAATCTAGATTAGTTACTAACCTAGAATGCTAAGGGGAAGATATTTCCAATGGTTAAAGTAGAGTAAATATCTTGATATTTACTTTATGGATATTTTCCATGAATTACTCAAAATATCCCAACCCCTTTACACAAAGTCTTGCCTCAGCCTAGAAGAAAGCCAAGGACACCTCCCCTACCCCCATGGCAGCCAAGGCATCCCCCTAGCAGCCCACATTTCTATTTAATCCCATTTTTCATTCATGAAAATTTTACATGAATTTAAATCCTAGAAAATCCCATTTTCTTCACAAGACCACAACTTGATCAATTTTGATCCAAATCACCTCTAGTTTCTTGCATTGGACTCCCCTACACTAGAGGGTACTAGTTAGGGCCTGCTATTGAGGATTTGGAAGCTTTTGGCATCACAAAGTTGAAGGATACACACCCCCTCTTCTTTGATTTTTATTAGATTTGCACAAATAGGTAAATGCCCATAAACTTTGTTAATTTTGTGTTTTCTCTTCATATTTGCATGCATGTAGGTACTAGGGTACTGTAGGACAAATTTGGTGAAAGTTTGAGTTGGTTTGGTGTCCGTATCGGACACGTATCCTAAACTAGAAAACCATGTTTGATGAAATACCACTGAGAAATGGATTTTGTTAAAATGTAAAACAAATTACATAACCTAGTAGCCCTAGACTTGCTGATCACAAAACACCTAGACTGAGCATGTTTTCATGCTGTGTCCGTGTCCAAATTGGACACGAACCCACTGCACGAGACCCTCGTGCATGCCCTGCTACCCCCCTTCGTGCGTACTGCACAGACCACTAGGACACACCAAAATTGGTGGACACGAGGGGGCAGTGTCTGCGCACATGCCCCCAAAATTTGGTGTCGCCTCGTGTCGTGTCGAGTGAGAAATCTCACTCGCACTGGACACGGGCTGCAGCGCACACGCGTGCGGGGGCGACTTTGAGCGTGTTGTGTCGCATGGACATGACACTTGGGTGTCTCGTGATGACACGGGCGTGTAGCCCTATTCGTGGCGTACACGAGGACACGAACAAGAGACGTGTCGTGTCCTGTGTCGCGAGCACGAGGCGTGTGACAGCGTGCACGACGCTGTCGAAACACGCGTGTATCAGTCGTATTTTCACGACTGATACGGGGTTCGTTTTGTGTCCACGAGTGTCGTGGACACGTGTCAGGGTGTGCAACGTGTAGCCCTATGTGTGGGCTACACATATGCACGACCACGAGACGTGTCGTGTCTCGTGGTATGTCACGAACACGTGGAACGCGTGCACGATGCTGTGCACGCGTTGAGTGTCAGGAATTTACCCGTGTAGTGTTTTTGTGAGATTGGACACGTAAAACCGTGTCATGGTGTCGTGTCAGGCACCTAGGACACTAGGGTATCTATGGGGTGTCAGTTACCAACCAATTGATTCGAGTCTTAGCTCGTTTTAGAGTGTGTATTTCGAGTTACCCTGTTTCGAGATAAACAGTCCACAGTTCCTGTTTTTAGGATTTTTCCAGTTTTCAAAAGTGGATTTCAAAACCAAATTTGATATGTTTAATGCATTATATAAGTGTATTTTAGTATGTATATACGTAGTATATATGTATATGTGAGTGTGGGTGAGATTTGGGAATAAATGGTAGTGTATAGGTGGAGTTATGTATATATATACATATGTATGTATATATGTTATTGTATGTGTGTGTTGGGGAGCCAACTTGGTTCCAGAAATTTTGGAACCCTTCCCCCTGTCCAGCCTTCTCTGTCCAGTCCTCTCTCACTGTCCTGCACTTCTCTCTTCACTCTCTCTCTCATTCTCTCTCTCTTACTCTAAGTCTCTCTCTCTCTCTTATCTCTATATATAGGTGATATATATATATATAGGTTGATAGGTTGATATATATATATATATATATATATATATATATATATATATATATATATATATATATATATATATATATATATATATATATATATATATATATATATATATATATATATATATATATATGATATATATACATTTGTATTAGGTCTCTTTATGTCAATATATAGATATATGTGAGTGGGGGGTTTGTAGTATATTTAGTATTCATATATTGGTATATAGGTAGTGGATACTTGGGTATATCCATATATGTAGATATATGTTTATATGTATGACTTCTAGTTATAGGTTATATGGAAACTCTATGACTAGCCTATGGCCAAGAGTATTAGCCTATGGCTTGGGGCTAACCCTAATGGCCCAAAACCCAACTTGATGACCCTTGTTGACTAAGGGTTGACCAAAGCCAATCTTAGGTCAAGTTGACCTAGTTCACCTAGAATTGACTAGGAATGACCTAAAACAACTAGTTGACTAGTTTGACTAAAACCCTAACTAGTGTTTGACTAGTTGACTTAAAGTTGACCATTGTTGACATGGTTGACTAGAGTCAACTATTGGTCAAACCATGACCTAATTGACCTAAAAATGACTAGTTCAACTAGTCTGACCATATTGACTTAATCACCTTATTGACTAGTCTTTGTTGACCTAATTACCTGACTGACTAGTCTTTGTTTGACCAATACCTTAGTTGGTCTAAGTTTGACTTAGACTTGACCCAGATTGATCATATTGACTAGTATTTGACTAGTTTAATTAGAGTGTTGACCAGGAGTTGACTTTAACCTAGATTTAACTAATCTTGACTTGTTTGACCTTGTTTGACTTTATTTGACTTAGTTTGATTTCCTGTGATCTAGTATGACTTCCTGTGACCTAGTTGACTATTAGAGTTGACCAAGAGTTGACTTCTGACCAGATTGACCTGGAATCATGTAGTATGTATTGTATACTTTATTTTTACCATTGTGGATACATTGTGACTTGTATTGCTCTGATTAGGAGCCATACACCTCTCCTCAGACAGTATATCCTCTTCAGACATTCAGTTATCAGGCGAGTACATTCTCTGACCGTTTCATACTTGTTCAGGCTTTACTTCTCGCTCTAGATTACTTTACTTAATGCTGTCACGTTGGTAACACGGATTGGTACTATATGAATCTTTACATGAGATGTTATCCCCCTCGGGAGCATCGGGTACTTCATGTTACGTGTGTTTCACTTTCATCATGTACTCCTGTGCTTCCATTATGCATGTATACTCATGTGATCATGTACTCTCATGTTTACTGAGCCCTCATGTATACTATCATGTGCACCCTTTTATGGGCCCCATGTGATATCATGTATAATAACGTAACTTGTATAGATCCTTGTGTATTGATTGGGGTAACGGGGGAGTAGAAGTGGACATGTGAATAATTCCAAAGTAGTGTCATCATGTGCAAACTCAGTAGTATAATCATGTATAAATTCTAGCCATTCACATGCCTATCTTGTGCTCTATATCACTAGTCACTTACAGTTCTCTATATACAGTAGATATTTCATTACAGCTATCTCTTTTACAGCGTATATTTCCTTTCAGCAGTTCATGTATCTTACTCTATTGCCTGTATCGTATTTCCTAACCCTATATGAACTGCGTGAGATGTATTGTGCTCGTTCCTGTCCTGATTGGACCTGTTGAAAATATTACAGAGGATGAGGATGAGGCATGGGTGACTACTTATTATGGAGCAGGACTAGATGACACTTGTGTTGAGGACCCTCAGCAGGATCCACCTGCAGCTGAGGATGTTGCTCCAGTAGTCTAGACCAGTTAGCTAGACAGTCTTTTCTACATTATATTTTGTCTCACATTCTGAGTTGTATTTTGAGATGTGGAGATGTATAGACTCTTAGACTTATTGTATTAGGAGTTGACATTCTGGATGTTATGTATCCTAGACACTTAGACTTATTTCATCTATGCTATTGTTCTCTTTGAGTTACTATCTATCTGTCTTTCATTCTTCTACCTTAGATGTGATTGAGAATGCATGTTGTGATGTTACCTCCATTCGGAGTGTATAAACTGTACAGGTACCTTTATATTGTTAGATGATTGACCTAGGACAGCGTTCTACCACCGACACTGCGGCGTAGGCTGGACGTACCCACGTCTCGTGCCCTTACTCTAGGGTGTGGGTCGTGACACTTGGGGCTGGGGCGTCAGGGGCTGGGCGGCTGGCTTGGGTCGGGGGATGGGCGGTGGGATTGGGGCGGCGGCGTCGGGGGCTAGGCGGCTGGCTTGGGGCGAGGGCGTCGGAGGCTGGGCGGCTGGCTTGGGTCGGGGGCTGGGCGGTGGGCTTGGGATGGGGGCGTCGGGGTCTGGGAGGCGGGCTTGGGGCTGGGGCGTCGGGGGCTGGACGGCTGGCTTGGGTCGGGGGCTGGGCGGTGGGCTTGGGGCGGCGGCGTCGGGGGCTGGGCGGCTGGCTTGGGGCGGGGGCGTCGGGGCTATTTGCAACCGACGCACAACCATAAGCACTCTTCATATATATATGCAACCGAACTACTGGGCGGCGGGCTTGGGGCGGCGGGCTTTGGTCGGGGGCGGCGGGTGGCTTTGCTTCTCAAATTCATGTGAGTTTATATATTGGCTAAATAATGTATTATCCATATTGGGTGTTCCATTAGTTTGGTGGTGTTTGGATTAGTAAATGTGAATATGGGGTTTGGATTCATGGTGTATATGTTCACTGTCTCAAGGACAGTGCGAGTTCTATCAGTTGTGTGCTTCTGTATAGATGTATATATCTATACATCTAGCTGTGATATATATATGTGTATGTGACAATCTCAGTTAGCGATGGACTAGTTACCGGTTAGTGACGGATATTTCCAGCTCCATTTGCATTAATCTACGGTACGATATGGTGATCAGGACATAGTCCCTGCAGCCATTCGACTGGCGAGGCAGAAACTATGTAGCCGTAGATAAAGTTGACTGTCCTCCGACCCTCATCCCTCGGCAATGATGATACGACAACCTATCACTATATCTTATATAGTAGTAGATGATGTCTTAGTATTACATTATGTGAGTTCATCTTGATTCTGTTATATCCTTCAGATACTTGATACGATAAGAACATATACTACACCATATGTATACAGAATATAGATGATTCACACTAATGTATGCTAGAATGATTCTTGGGTTGTGTTCTGAGCCATCCGTTCTCATACTTAAAACACATAGGAATTAGTAGTGTGAGAGCGCCGGAGAGAGTGAGAGCGCCGGAGAGGAGGGGAGGAGAGAGAGAGAGAGAGTAAAATGGTACGATATGGTGAAGTAGTACTATATTTTGGCTCCAGTTCCAGCTCCATTTGTATTAATCTACGGTACGACATGGTGATCAGGACATAGTCCCTGCAGCCATTCGACTGGCGAGGCAGAAACTATGTAGCCGTAGATAAAGTTGACTGTCCTCCGACCCTCATCCTTCGGCAATGATGATACGACAACCTATCACTATATCTTATATAGTAGTAGATGATGTCTTAGTATTACATTATGTGAGTTCATCTTGATTCTGTTACATTCTTCAGATACTAGATACGATAAGAACATATACTACACCATATGTACAGAACATAGATGATTCACACTAATGTATACTAGAATGAATCTTGGGTTGTGTTCTGAGCCATCCGTTCTCACACTTGGCAAAAAATCAAATTTTTATACTTTATCGGCTTTCAAAAATGTACTCAAATTACATGATGGTTCCTTTAGTTAACTTGCTTATGTTACAATTATATTATTTCTGACTATCGATCTTACCAGATGGCACCCATGACCCGAGGAGAGGCACGTCGTTTGAGGGAAACAGTAAATGCTGAGGTGGCTCCCCCTACAGTTAAGGAGGAAGTGGCACCGGTTGCTAGTGAGACCAGGAGTTCTATTCATCCAGCACCGGTAGCTAGTGAGACATGGAGTTCTATTCATGCAGCACTTGCAAGGGACGACATCTCTCCTCATGCTAAAAATCTCGCTTTTTCGAGGTGGTTGCGTGATCGTATCACTGAGCGTTTGCGTGAGCTGCGTGGTTCTCATTAGCTATTAGTACTTATTTGTATTGGACTATTTATATTGGGTTGTTTTTGTATTAGACTATTTGTATTGGACTACATATATGAATTAGTACTGTGTCAATCTCTGGATTGTATTGGACTACGACATGGTGATCAGGACATAGTCCCTGCAGCCATTCGACTGGCGAGGCAGAAACTATGTATCCGTAGATAAAGTTGGCTGTCCTCCGACCCTCGTCCCTCGGCAATGATGATACGACAACCTATCACTAGAGGATACTCTGAGAGATCCATCTGAGTAAGACGTATACTCTGAGAGATCACCTTTACAAGAATGATATCAGTAGTGGGATTGAGTGCTGGAGGAGATATTATCAGAGTATACGTCCTACTCAGATGGGTCTCTCACCGTTACTATTTTTTTCTGACAGCAAGGTGGATGTGCTCCGTCAACAGATTCTTGCTCCGAGCCAAAACTTTGGCCCGGAGCTCAAGTAGACATCCTTCGTGTAGAGCTCGAGTGAGAGGTTCCTGACAGCATGGTGGTCTCCTTTGTCAAAGTATCCGTGCTCATCCCATATTGGTTGTGGGACGAGCACGAATACTTTAACAAAGGAGACCACCATGCTGTCAGAAACCTCTCACTCGACCTCTACATGAAGGATGTCCACTTGAGCTCTGAGGCAAAGTTTTGGCTCGGAGCAAGAATCTGTTGACAGAGCACATCCACCATGCTGTCAGAAAAAATTAGTAACGGTAAGAGACCCATCTGAGTAGGACGTATACTCTGATAATATCCCCTCCAGCACTCAATCCCACTACTGATATCATTCTTGTAAAGGTGATCTCTCAGAGTATACGTCCTACTCAGATGGATCTTTTAGAGTATCCTCTCCGGTTGGGTTGTGTTCTGAGCCATCCGTTCTCACACTTAAAATACATATGAATTAGAACAGTGTTTTGTATTTTCGGCGAACCCAGGGATTTGATTCTGTATTTTAGTTTCTGTATTTTGGCTCCAGCTCCATTTGCATTAATCTACGGTACGACATGGTGATCAGGACATAGTCCCTGCAACCATTCGACTGGCGAGACAGAAACTATGTAGCCGTAGATAAAGTTGACTGTCCTCCGACCCTCATCCCTCGGCAATGATGATACGACAACCTATCACTATATCTTATATAGTAGTAGATGATGTCTTAGTATTACATTATGTGAGTTCATCTTGATTCTGTCACATTCTTCAGATACTAGATACGATAAGAACATATACTACACCATATGTACAGAACTTAGATGATTCACACTAATGTATGCTAGAATGAATCTTGGGTTGTGTTCTGAGCCATCCGTTCTCACACTTGAAGATAAATCGAATTATAACGACAGATATTAGGTTACTCTTCAGGATAATTGATGTCTATTTTATATTAATTTGGTTTGGTCTATATGATTCTTGGATAATTGGTGTGCATTAAATTCGTATGTGCATATTTGGTCTATGTGATTGTTGGATAATTGGTGTGCATTATATATTGGTTTGGTTTATGCATATTTTTGTGAACAGAAAAAGTGCTGCAATTTTTTTTCAAAAAAATTCTCAGTTACCGACGGACTAGTGACCGGTGAGCGACGGATATTTCCAGGTCCATTTGTATTAGTCTACGGTACGACATGGTGATCAGGACATATAGTCCCTGCAGCCATTCGACTGGCGAGGCAGAAACTATGTAGCCATAGATAAAGTTGACTGTCCTCCGACCCTCATCCCTCGGCAATGATGATACGACAACCTATCACTATATCTTATATAGTAGTAGATGATGTCTTAGTATTACATTAGTGAGTTCATCTTTATTATGTTACGTTCTTCAGATACTAGATACGATAAGAACATATACTACACCATATGTACAGAACATAAATGATTCACACTAATGTATGCTAGAATGAATCTTGGCTTGTGTTCTGAGCCATCCGTTCTGATCAAGCATCTTTCTTCTCATCTCCTCCACCATGGCTCTGAACCCATCTGCTTCTCCCTACTTTTCTTCTTTTTATTTGACTCTCTCAGCCACATATGATATCCAGCTCAAGTGTAGAGTCGGGGGAGAAGAAGTAGGCAGGAAGAGGAGGAGGAAGCAGCACAGCCGACGGCATGACCCGGAGGAAGTACAGAGGTTTTCTTCAACAGCCGTAGGAGAACTATAAGGATATATCTTTTCACAACATGTCATCTTGTCAAAGACCCTTCATGTGAATATCATGTTACCGCGGTGTCGGAAGACTAACATGTCATAAGTTTTTAAGCCGTGTGTTTGACATAATCTTCCCAACTCTTTTGTCCTATGTAGTAATCTTGCATTATTACATAGCAGGAAAGAGTTTGGAGGATTATGTCAAAACACACGGCTTAGAAAATTATGACATGTTATCTTTCGACACCGCGGTAACATGGTTGTCACATTAAGGGTCTTTGACAAGGTGATATGTTGTGAAAAGATATATCCTTATAGTTCTCCTACGTCTATTGAAGAAAACCTCTGTACTTCCTCCGGGTCATGCCGCCGGCTGTGCTGCTTCCTCCTTCTCTTCCTGTCCACTTCTTCTCCCCCGACTCTACACTTGAGCTGGATATCATATGTGGCTGAGAGAGTCAAATAAAAAGAAGGAAAGTAGGGAGGAGCAGATGGGTTCAGAGCCATGGTGGAGGAGAGGAGAAGGAAGATGCTTGATCAGAACGGATGGCTCAGAACACAAGCCAAGATTCATTCTAGCATACATTAGTGTGAATCATCTATGTTCTTATCGTATCTAGTATCTGAAGGACGTAACAGAATCAAGATGAACTCACTAATATATGCTAGAATGAATCTTGGGTTGTGTTCTGAGCCATTCATTCCGATACTTGGCAATTAAGCCATTCGAATGGCGAGGCAGAAACTATGTAGCCGTAGATAATGTTGACTGTCCTCCGACCCTCATCCCTCGGCAATGATGATACGACAACCTATTACTATATCTTATATAGTAGTAGATGATGTCTTAGTATTACATTAGTGAGTTCATCTTGATTCTGTTACGTCCTTCAGATACTAGATACGATAAGAACATATACTACACCATATGTACAGAACATAGATGATTCACACTAATGTATGCTAGAATGAATTTTGGGTTGTGTTCTGAGCCATTCGTTCTCATACTTGGCAATTAAGCATGTGAAATAGAACTGATTATGTTTAGTTTGTCTTACGATACAGATTTTCACATCCAAATTGAAATAGATAGTTACTTCGTTGATCGGACATGGATGTACTAGCGGATCATCCTCCTGGACTGTAGGTACTTATAAGTATTGACCGTATCGGATTACTATCGATCTATCGTTTTGGTATGGGCCGTATCGGTTGGTATTGGTCTTAGCGAATTGGTATCGTCCTATCCGATATGTATCGGCTGTATAGCTAGGATTCATATTGGCCTTATCGATTTGGTATCGGTCATATCCGATAGGTATCGGCCGTGTTGGATTAGTATAGACCATTTCGGATTAGTATCGTGCAAGGTTTAGTAACAACTGTACTTGGATTTCTCTCTTCTAGAGCTAGATTATCATTGCAAGAGAGTCACGAGAGCGTAACTGGCCAGTTACAGAATATACATACTTTCTTCCAGTTACAGAAGCATGTATGTTACTGTAACTGGCCAATCACGATCTGGTGATTCTCTTGCAATGGTATTCTAGCTCGAGAAGAGAGAAATTCAAGTACAATTGTTACTAAACCTTCCACGATACTAATCCAAAATGGTCTATACTAATCCAACACGGCCGATACCTATCGGATATGACCGATACCAAATCGATAAGGCCAATATGAATCCGAGCTATTCGACCGATACATGTACATATCGGATATAGGACGATACCAATTTGTTAAGGCCAATACCAATATGATACGTCATATACCAAACTGATAGACCGATACTAATCTGATACACTAGATACTAAGTACATCCGGCCTATACCAGCGGATCCACCAATTACTGCACGATAGGCTCAACGAATCCAGTTACATCCGGTTATTGGTGAGTACATGATTACATAGTAATTCTGTTAGTCTTGTGATACAGATTTTTACTCTCTCATGCTACCAACGTCACAACTTTTCTAGTGCTGCTCCCTCTAATGATGATGAACACAAAAAACCAACGTCACAACTTTTATAACTTGAGTAAATTTCTTTACCCTATATGAAAATTTCTGTTGTCAAAAAGATGGCTCCTAGGACTCGTCGAGGTGGTGCTGCTAGTCGAGGAAGGGGTCGAGGCAAGAAACCCTTGGAGGTCGAAACGGAGGAAGTCTCCGTCGTCAAACAAGAGCCGGTGACTGTTAAGGAGAAGGTGTTACCAAAGGTCGAGGTCAAGGAAGAACCGATGACCATCAGGGAAGAGATTGCTCCCAAGCTTGAAGTTAAGGAGGAGCCACCGTCAGAGAGTAGTAGCATCGGGACCGACCCTCCTGTCCCTACAGAAGACCTCAACCAGATTGAGCCTTCGTATGCAAAGTGGCTGATAGAATGGTACATGCCTCAACGCAACTATGATCCCTGGCTGTGAGGATTCATCGTCTGACTTGTGGTCTTTGTTGAGGCTGCGGTCGATTTTTCTATGTGTTTTGGAATATTTGTGAAATTTTTGGAATATTTGTGCTATGATCGGATTATAACGATGGATATTAGGTTACTCTTCCGGATAATTGATGTCTATTTTATATTAATTTGGTTTGGTCTATATGATTCTTGGATAATTGGTGTGCATTAAATTCGTATGTGCATATTTGGTCTATGTGATACTTGGATAATTGGAATGCATTATATATTTGGTCTATGTGATTGTTGGATAATTGGTGTGCATTATATATTGGTTTGGTTTATGCATATTTTTGCGAACAGGGATAGTGCTGTAATTTTTTTTCAAAATATTCTCAGTTAGCGACGGACTTGTGGCCGTTTAGCGACGGGGATTACCAGTTTTCGACTACTTCGACGGCTATTTCGTCGCTAACTGGAGATTTGAAAATGTTTCCAGGTAGCGACGGATGGTCGACGGAATATCCGTCTGCATGGTATATAGTTCGACGGAATAGCGACGACCTATCCGTCGCCCTTTTTCTGGAAATACCATGAATTTCCAGAACATGCTCGACGGATAATCTGTCCGTATTCCGTCGATATATATCGACGGAATAGCGACGAATAATCCGTCGCCATGGTACTGAAAATGCCAAGCATTTCCAGAACCTGATCGACGGATAGTCCGTCAGCACACCGTCGCTAATCAGTCGTTCGTTACCGACGACTACCGACGGATGAGCGACGGAACTATACGCTCTGATACGCAATTACGACGGGTTACCGACGGTATTTTACGTCGCTATTGTCTACACAGTTCAGTACTTAATAGTTGAAATGGACGACAGTCCGTCGGAAATGTGTCGCTAATGTTTCGTATTGTGACGTCGACAATCCGTCGCTATTCCGTCGTTGGACGACTACATAGCGACGGACCGTTATTAGCGACGAGCTGATTGCCGACAGGTTTTTTTGGCCACAATCCGTCGGTGATCGGTCGCTAATACTAATTACCGTCAGATTGGCGACGGATAGGGCCGTCGCTAAAACGATAAATTTTGGTAGTGTCCGGCGATGGCGAGCGGTGGTGCTCGACCGAAACGACCAGACAGAGAGGAGAGAGAGAGAGAATGAGTGTAGAGAGAGAATGATGACTGTGATGTGATATGTTAGTGTGGAAAACTGTGCTGTCAGTATATTATTTATATTAAAATAATGGGTGGCAATGCTGTAATTAGGAGTAGATCTGGGGGTGTTCCCCAAGATAGGACAATAGCACTGCTGTAAATAAATATAGATCTGGGGTTGGAGAATAGGTTTAGTAACAAATTTCCAACAGAATTAGTTATTTCTAACTAATTACAGTTACCACTAACTAATTACAGGATTAATTCAATTATTCTTCTTACTGCTAAAGGCAATTATTCCTAAGTAGACATTAATAAATAATTACGAAAATTATTAATCAAAACTATTTTTTTCCTTACTAAGTAACCTTGCCAAAATCATTTACAAAAATATTATTATTATTATACAATTATACCTTTAATAAAGTAGTTAGTCAAATAGTACTAATATATATATATATATATATATATATATATATATATATATATATATATATATAATATATATATATATATATATATATATATATATATATATATATATATATATATATATATATTTTTTTTTTTAGTACTATATATATATATATAGTACTAATATATATATATATATATATATATATATATATATATATATATATATATATATATATATATATATATATATATATATATATAAATATAAATAATATATATATATATATATATATATATATATATATATATATATATATATATATATATATATATATATATATATATATATATATATATATATATATTACAAAAATATTATTATTAAAGTAGTTAGTCAAATAGTACTAATATATAACCTTGCCAAAATCATTTACAAAAATATTATTATTATTATTATACAATTATACCTTTAATAAAGTAGTTAGTCAAATAGTACTAATATATATATATATATATATATATATATATATATATATATATATATATATATATATATATATATATATATATATATATATATATATATATATTAGTACTAATATATATATATATATATATATATATATATATATATATATATATATATATATATATATATATATATATATATATATATATATATATATATATATATATATATATAACCTTGCCAAAATCATTTACAAAAATATTATTATTATTATTATACAATTATACCTTTAATAAAGTAGTTAGTCAAATAGTACTAATATATATATATATATATATATATATATATATATATATATATATATATATATATATATATATATATTAGTACTAATATATATATATATATATATATATATATATATATATATATATATATATATATATATATATATATATATATATATTAGTACTAATATATATATATATATATATATATATATATATATATATATAAAATATATATATATAATATATATATATATATATATATATATATATATATATATATATATATATATATATATTGAATAAGCAAAACTTTTTAGACAAAAAACATCTAGAATAGTCTAACATATACAAATACAAATTTCCATGGAATATTATCCTCATTACAAATTAACAGAAATATAAATTAGACATATATAAATAATATCATTAAGAAATCAATAAGAATATTTTTATGAAATCAAATATATATAGATATTCATGTAGGAATAAAATTTAGCTACAAAATTATTTTATTACAGCAAAACAATTCCTTTATGCACTTCATTAGAAAAAATTCCTGAAATAAATCAAATCATTAGAACCTCAAAAATAGTATTCAAAAATACTTTTCAAATTGAGAAAATTCATTAACACTCGAAATTCATTTTAATCAACTATTCAATCGAAATTAGATTTTCATAAGAAAACAATATTAAATCCAAAGAAAATTAGAAAAACTCAAAATTTACCAATTATGATTTTGGGAGTTACAACAACTACTAACTATATTATTCAAATTTGGATGTAATACTCAGAGTTTCACGGTGAAACATAGGTAATTATATGAAAGAGGCTTACCAAATAGCAGGTACTCTAGTGGGCCGGGTTTTATTGTATGCATTCCAAATGTGCCCAGGTTTCTTTGTATGCATTCCAAATGTGCCCAGGTTTACCAAACATAAGTAATTATATGACAGAGTTTCATTGTATGCATTCCAAATGTGCCCAGGTTTCTTGTAATTCCAATTTTCATTGTATGCATTCCAAATTTATGTCCAGGTTTCGTTGTATGCATTCCAAATGTGTGAAGTTAGAGGCATTTGATACATAACAGATGTTATTTTAGTATCATATTTTCTCGGACAACTACATATAAGTTCAGAATATAGTGTAAGATGCCAATGCATTCCCAAATTAAAATTGTCCATCCTCATTTTGCATTAACAGTCATAACTTAGATTTTTCCTAAAAGTAATATAGCTCTACTTCAATTTTCTAGTTATATATCATTGAAAACTTACGTTGCACCACCAAATTGCCTAGGACAGATCACAAGTCCTAACCGCAGACCCTGGATCAAACTATCTCGACCCATGGGAGCGCAAAGGCCTCATAGATGAAAAAATAGAAAAAACAGTTTTCCTATTTACCAACTGATACCAAACATTTACTGAATCGCCTCTACCTACTCACCTGATCAATGGCAGAAAGTACCAAGTCTCCTTGAAACATTCAAACATGTGTATAGTTAGAGAGTTCACTATGACTCAAAAAATAACATTTTAGACATTCCAATGCAATAATTAAGAAGCCTAAATAAACTGAACAATAGTGTGCAAGCTGTAATATCAAGATATAGATTTACCTAAATAAACAGAGGCTTACCAAATAGTAGGTACTCTAGTGGGCCGGGTTTCATTGTATGCATTCCAAATGTGCCCAGGTATACCAAACATAGGTAATTATATGACAGAGTTTCATTGTATGCATTCCAAATGTGCCCAAGTTTCTAGTAATTCCAATTTTCAATGTATGCATTCCAAATTTTTGTCCAGGTTTTATTGTATGCATTCCAAATGTGTGAAGTTAGAGGCATTTGATACATAACAGATGTTATTTTAATATCAGATTTTCTAGAACAACCACATATAGTTCAGAATATAGTTTAAGATGCCAATGCATTCCCAAATTAAAATTGTCCATCCTCATTTTGCATTAACATTCATAACTTGGATTTTTCCTAAAAGTAATATAACTCTGCTTCAATTTTCCAGAGTTATATCACTGAAAACTTACGTTGCACCACCAAATTGCCTAGGACAGATCACAAGTCCTAACCGCAGACCCTGGATCAAACTATCTCGACCCTTGGGAGCACAAAGGCCTCATTGTTTGCCATGAAATATAAAAGAACAGAACAATTATCGGAGGACTGGACTTTTACTTCACAATACAAACTCGCTTGTACAAAGAAAGCCTAGGGACGAAAACCTAGGTACAGCAATCTAAGTACAATTATTTATTTTAGATTCTGGGGGGTGACGATAGAGGCTCGGGAAAGCGACGGCCGCTCTGCCTTAAACCTTGGATGATTGGGTGCAGCTTTTTGGCTCTGTGGAAGAACTGCTTGGCGTTGATGAAGAAATGCTCTCTCTTCAGGCTTTCTGGCTCTCTGTGTCTCTATGTGCGCCTGTCTCTATATCTCTCTATCTCTGTGTGTCTCTGTCTGTCCTTTTTGTAAGGGAATGGCACCCTGCTATTTATAAGAGTGGGGGGCCTCATCAGGGTTTACAATGATTGCCCATTCTTGGAAATCGGCGGCTAAGGATCATTAAATCTGGGTCGTTCATTGAAATTTGAGCAATAAATGTGATTGCATCAAATCTTTTGTGGGTAATTAATGCTGATTGACATAAATCCTCCTGATTTGTTATGCCAACGTCGGATTCCTCGACATATGTCTTTAATTAGCTTATTTGCAAATGATCTGATTTGATTCTAATATTTTATGGGGATTTGTTGAGAGATTTTGATCAATCTGATGCCACGTGCCCTACTATCATGCCACGTGTCATAACAGCAGAAATCTGAACCGCAGGAAAGTTGAGGCACATAAGGCCGGCCACGTGTCTAGGCTGCCTAAGAGTGGCCCCCCTTGAATATTTGGGCCGCATGGTAGTTATTTGAGCCGCATGAGTATGAGTGAACCGCATAGAGATGGTCTTCGTGAGCCGCATGGGGCTAGTCTTCGTGAGCCGCATGGAGCTAGTCTTCGTGAGCCGCATGGAGCTAGTCTTCGTGAGCCGCATGGGGCTGGTCTTCATGAGCCGCATGGGGGAGTCTCCGCTTGGGCCGCATACGATTGTCCACGTGTCAAGGCCGCATGACAGTTTCTGACTCTCGGGGGATCGTGTCAGAGATTTTCTTTGCTTTCCAAGGAGTCTGTCATTATGAGGGAGTCATAATGATATCTTTGTGTCAGAATTGTCACCTCGTTCAAGCTGTCAGCCGTCAATGCCTTTAATGCAGTAAAGGACAAACGAGAAAGCTATTTGTAGGCCACGTGGTTCCTCTTTGAGCCGCATAGGACTTTTTTGAGCCGCATAGATCCTTGAACCGCATGACTTTTCTGATCCGCATGGGGCTCTGTAGCCGTATGGATTTTTCTTTATTATTTTCTATGCTTCTACACTCATAGAAGAAAAAAAAACAGTTTTCCTATCTACCAACGGATACCAAACATTTACCGAATCGCCTCTACCTACTCACTTGAAAATGCACTTGATCAGTTAAAATACAGAAACTCAAATAGGAACTCAAACTAAGAACTTGCAACATGGTTATGACACGTGGAAAACTGCAATTTCCATCAACTTTTCTTTTCAGTGTATTATTTTCTGTTATGATTCGGTATCAAAAAAAAAATCAATATCAGATTCAATATCAGGTTCTGAAAATAATTAGCTATTGAAACTGTTAATGATACCATGATTATATCTCCATAGTTCCAAAATATACAATGTTTATATTCAAAACTCAACATAAAACTAGATATCAAATTCAATATCAGGGTCAATATCAGAATCATAAAGTATGTGTCTGTCATCCTCATCATCCTCTATAATATGGGCCATTGTTTCATCCTCATTATTGTCGAGATGCAAAGCCATATAAATTGGAATAATATCAGGATCAACGCCATCTGTAACTCCCTAAATACATTTTTTAGATTTTTTGGATTTTCTATATTATTCTTTACTTAGAAAGGTATCATTTTCTATAAATTTTGTTGAATAAGTAAATTTGATTTTTGAAAACAATTAATTCCATTTTGTTAACCTGATTTTATTTATTTATTTATTTATTATTGGTTAATGTGATTTATTGTAATTTTGACGATAATGATTGGTTTTTGATATTTTATCATTGGTTATTATCCTTGTATGGTAATAAATTATTGTTTTTAAGAGAGACTAAATTATTTCCTTTAATAGTGTGTGAGCCTCACGTTATAATATTTTAATTGTCATTAGAGGAGTACTCTTATCAAGTTCATTATGGTATACCAATTACAGTGAGGAGTTTGGCCTAATAACTTCTGTTAAATTAATTATTTAGTTATTAACTATTTTTGTTAAGAGATTAACTATTTCTGTTTTCCTGTTAATCTTAGTTGGCAGGGAGTAGTTTAACTAAATTAGTGGTTAGTTATTTAGTTAGCCTTAATTTATTGACTAGTTAGTTAATTGGTTAGCTATTAACTAACATGTAATTAGTTAGAGAATAACAAATTCTGTTAGTTAGTTATGGATCTGTTACTAATTCTAATCCCTGCCCCCAGGTCTATGGGTATTTACCACACTGCCACTGTCCACTACAGTAGAGACACCCACATATTTTATTATAAGAATTGTACGTTTTCCAATATTCTGACACATCACATCATCACTAACACCACACATCACCCTCTCTCTATATTTTCTCTCTCTCAACCGGTGCTCTCGGCCGAGCACCGCCGTGCCGACCACCGGACCTCGATGGAATCCACAACGGAGTCCTGTCGCCACCACGTCACTTCGAGATCACCGGACTTCGGATCCAGCCACTACCGAGGAGTCGACCGGAGTTCGAACTCCTCGTCTTCACCACAGAATTCGAGACTACTCGACAATCGATCGCCAGAGGTCGCCATAGCTTCGCCGAGCTTCGCCTTTCCGATGTACAGCCAGACCACCGTGGACTCCGCCGACCTAGCCGAGCCAACGCTAGAGTGCTCGAGCTACGGTACTACCTCACCGGAGCTGACTCGCCATGGTCGGCCTTGCTGCCTCAGATCCATGGATCCTCCCCTCCATCGCCATCGCGTCGTCATCTTCGGTCGAGTTCTCGGCCAGGCTCCTACGCTTGAGCACCACAATTCTTCATAAGTGACTCGCCAACCGCCCTGTGCCAGATCCGGAGCCACCGTCGTAGTCGTCGACCAGCTCACCTCGAAGCCCAGAAGAGTCTCTAGATCTTGCTGTCAGATCTGTCACCGATGCCAAGGATCGACGTCCCCTCCGATCACGGTGAGCCTCACCTCGATCTACTTGTTCCCTTTTTTTTCTTCTGGATCTTGGAGTTTAGGGTTATATTTGAGAGATCTAGGGTTCTTAGAGATTTGGAGAAAGAAACAGTAGGAGTTAGGTTTTCGACCTGTTCTTAGAGAGCTGGAGGAAGAAGGATCCTAGGGTTAGGGTTCCCCGCCGCCATGGAAGATGATGAGGATAAGGGGAGGGCTGTGAGCCTTGGGTCGGCTGAGTGAGGATTATAAGAGGAATGAAAACAATAAAAATAGCAGAGAGAATGATGATGAGGGACTTCTAGGGTTCGGAAGTGGGTGATATTTGGGGAAGATGTTGGGTGTAAGTGTCCTTTGTGGCTGGTGAAGTGAGAGAGCGTGGGGTTTGTTTTGGGAACTGAAGGAAATAGAGGAGAGAGAAGAATGCGTGCACTTGCTTAGACCATATAATTCTCCACATTCTCGAGCCCGGCACTTGGCTCTTCGAAATTCGAGAAGCCAAGGCTTTGTGTCTCTTTAGAAATTGAAGAGTTGGACAGGTTGACGTGAGCAATTAATGGGCAGTGGGCTGTGTGAGAGTTTTATGTGCTGTTGTTATGAAGACCGAGAAGAAGAAGAATGTGAAGAATGAGATTGAGAGAGGGAGTATGAAGAAGGGTTATAACTGTTAGGGGTTGTTATGGGCCGGGTTTGGGTTTGTGATTTAGGCTATGAGCTTAGCAGGCCAAGTAAATTAGAGAGAAGAGTTTATGGATTATGTGATTGGGCCTGGGTACAGTAAGCCATAGATAGGACATGGGTTTTAGTAAGAATATGTGTGGTTAGAGGTTGACACTTGGACTAAGATGGGTTGGGTTTAATTTGGATTAGAATTTGTTTTTAGTTATTTTCTTGTGAGTTGGGTTATTGTTTAGAAGTAGGCTGGCTGTGGACCTTGGCCACGGGCCAGGACTTGAGTTGGGCTGTGTTGTTAGTATCTAGTTTAATTAATGTTGTTTAGTTAATTTTAGATAAACAATTTTTCTTGTATATTAAGTTAATGGTAATTTTATTGACCTTAACAATATTTGGAATAATAGTATTATTAATATCATTTTTAAATTGCTTTCATCATTAAAAATTGTCATTAGATATTTTGATATGTTTTTATTAACGTATTGGTTTTGTTAGAATATAATATTTATATTTTATTCTAGTATGCATATTACTTGCTAAGCTTTTAGTTAGTTAACAACTCCATATATATATTGTTACAAAGAATTATCTGCAAGTATTAGATAAAATCATATTATCAATATTTTGTAAAGTTAGCTAGTAGGTATTTTCTAAAATGAGAATTTTGCTAAATATAGTTCATAGTATTTTCACTAATATTTGTTCGGATAAAGTTATATACATATGTATTTTCTAAAATATTATTAGCTAGTATATTTTTATTAGCTAGTTTATGGATATGGTTAGCTAATGCCTTTATTTTAAACCTAACAAAATTGTACCAAATAACAGGTGCCATTCATCCATGCAGTACTACTCCCGTGCTTCCAAAGTGAGGCAAGTACACCGACTCGAGCTTTACTTTGTTTCTGTCTTACATTCATGTGCCATGTTCTCATATTAGACACGTGATACACACGATTGCATCGTCCTTGTTCGTCATTGCATTGTGAGTCATTATTATTACGGGGATTGGGAGAAATATTAACTTTTGTGTGACCACACCTGTAAAACCCCTAAAATTCTACTATGATTTTTTTAAAATTAATTTGGTATTGATTTTATATTCGTAATTGTACGTCGCGTACGAGTTCGCGTTATTCGTATTTGTACGTCACGCGTGAATTACGTTTTGTATTTACTCGTCGAATGCGAATGCGTGCGAGGTACATATATTTGAAAATTATTTTTATAGAAATATAGCTTTCAAATAAATAATATAGTTTGCTTGAAATTGTAAAAAGGTGCCACAATAGAAATTTTTTCTTTCAAATTCGTATCTTTTCATATGTCGTAAATGATATTTATTTATTTTACAAATATAAATGGTGGCTTTGAAAACTAGGTTTTGAGGCAAATATTCTTTTGCATATGAAGTACATGAATTTAAATTATTTTCAAAATTATTAAATACTATTATTTTATTATTTGGAAAAAGCTATTTTTAAATTAGTTTATTATGAATAAATTGGTATTTTCTTTTATCAAAATTTTATGAGTTTTCAAATTTAATAAGAGGATTTACCTAGTTTAAATCTATTGGAAGATATTCCTTTTTGATTCAAATGTGATTTAATTAAATAATAGTATTATCTAAACGGGGTTTAAATTATTCTATTCCTATTACTAATGGGATTCCCACCTCCTATAAAAGGAGAGGTACTTGCCCTCTTTTTCTCATCCAAAATTCCACAACCCAATAATAGTGCATCGTGTCTGTGTTCCACACCCATCTACTATATTTCTATTACATTACAACTTCCCCAACAGAAACCGACCCCCTCTCCGTCGTGTCGGACAGCCCGACACGACGATACAAACTACCAACGTCGTCTCCTCCTTCCTTCTCCGCCATATCTGCAACCCCTGCTCTTTCACTCCACCGCGGCCACCCTGTCCCGACCACAGCCCTCACCCTCCAAGTCCAACTCCTCGTCCCCGTCGCCTCGCCATCACCTTCAACCCGATCCCAGCCAATTAGCAATCACCATCGGCAGCCCAATGCCGCCACCACTCCTCACCAACCCCTGTCCTCCCGAAATCACTCCTCACCACCCCCATCTCCACCGTCATCACCACCATCCCGGCCACCACCCAGAATCGACCACCGCCCAGAAATAAAGAAAAGCAAACACGAATCATCACCATCGCTTACCTCGTGCCGCGCAGCCTAGCCGCCTCTGCGCCACCGCCTCCTGGGTTCCGCTGTCCACCGACATGTCGACCCCTTCCGCCTGTTGAGTTCCCTGGCGTCGACGGCCAGCGCCAGCCCCGCTGACCATACTTCTGCAGCGGCGACCAACCACGAACCCAGCGTCATCTACGGCCAGCAGATCAGCGCTCCGCCTGCGCGCATCACCTCCCTCCGGCACCCGACTGCGTGGACCACACCACGACGCCTTCCCGCAGGCCGCCCGCCGTCGTGAGAGGCCGCTCCTCTACCGTGGTCTTTCCCGGGCCACCATGGCCGCGCGGCGCATACCCCGGCCGGAAAACCCCCGTGCTCCGCCTTCCGCCCCTCCTCGTCGCGCCAGGCCGGAGATCATCCCGCCGCCGCGCCGCCTTCCTTCCGCCGTTCTGGCGCCACCACAGCGGTTCCGCCGACCTGAGCCTTCGCGCCGGAGCTTCCAGATCCGCACCACAGCGCCTTCCGCCGCCAGGCCGAGTGCCACGACAGAGCCCCGCGGGTGAGCGCACACTTTTCTCTAGCTTTCTTCCTCTTCCCATCTCTCTCTCACGGAATAGGAAATTGGGGATGAGGGTTTGTACCATTTATTATCAATTATTATCATTATTATTATTATTATTAGAACTCTTATTATTATTAGTTTATTATTATTATTATTATTAGTAGTAGTAGTATTATCATTTCTGATATTACTATTATTATTATTGTTATTATTATATATTATTGTTATCATTAATACTTTCCATCTCTTTCTCTCACTGATTGAAAGAAGAAGATATTACTATCATTATTAGTATTATTATTATTATTAATATTATTATTATTATTATTATGATTATTATTATTGTGGGTATTATTATTATTATTATTATTATTATTACTATTATTATTATTTCAATGTACTAATATTATTGTTAATTATAAAAATCTATATATATTTCTAAAAATTATAGGTGTAGTATAAATATTAAATTGGGCTTGGTCCCATATTATTTTCAAATTGGTCTTAAACCCTAAGGGTAAAAATTTTCTAGATTACTCATTAATTACTAGAAATATTTTGACACGTAAAAAAATATAGTTTCCAAATAATAAAACAAATTTTAAAAATATTTATCTAAATTATATTTTGCTAGTAAAAATATAGTTTCACTATCTAAATATTTTATTTTGCTTAGTTTTTGCCTAAAAAGATTTAGACCTTAAAGTATTTATCTAAAGCTATTTTTACCAAAAATATATTTTAGGTATTTAAACATTCTTTTCTAAAAATAGTACAAACTATCTTTCTTCGCAATTTTCCATTATTATTATCAAGGTTGGTAATGACTAAATTGTGCTTTCCTATTTCCTCGTAACTTTGGATTATACATCGACCCCGGCCATTGGACAGAACATGACTTGTTGGATCATTGCACCACACCAGGCGTAACACCAGGCAAGATACCTTGCCTTTACTGCTTAAATTTCTGCTCAATATCATGCATGTTTTGTTTATTTTCAAGTTGTTTCTTTCTAAATTATATGTAGATGCAAAATACTATATTTTATGCAATTTGGCTTAGAGTTAAGGGACTACCGTCAAATTTAGTGTGTCTTATTGACTTATCACGATTATACACGAGTTGTGTGTGAGAGTTGTGAGTATCATGTAGTTGTCACTTGCGTGTTGGCTGATCACCCGTGCGCATGCGTAGGAATAACTGTCAATAGATGCATGTTAGAAGACTTGACAGTTATCTATTATAAATCCGTGTTGTGGAAACGATACGTATTTGTGTGTCATGGTTACGACACACGTATAGTATCATTGGAGGGAGGGGACAACTACTAGCGTAGGGGCTACTTTTATTTTCACACATTTGGGAGATAGTGTCTCGGATGAGCGCTACGTGTTACCCGGCCGATAGTGTCTCGGATGAGCGCTGCTTGTTGGCCACTCTTTATTACTTGCTTGAGATAGTCCCTGCGTAGAACGTTGTCTTCTGAAGTGCATTCTACATAGAATGGTTAGGAACCTTTACTCATGCATACTTTTCTGTTGAGCTTTTATTATTCAGCTTATTGGCATGATATTATGTGTCTTGTTACGTCCCTCTGAGGACCTGGTGATTTCTCCAGGTGTGCGTTTCGTGGTTCCTTGCAGGTGCTTTAGCTAGGGTCATTCTTTCCTCCGTGATGATTGCTCTTGGACTCGTCACTTGCTCTCGCTTGCTAAATTCTTTCCTTGTATATTTTTCCATATTTAATTTGGTTGGTAGTGGACTTTGTCTCCGCCCAACTATTGTGTACATGACAAACTCAAAGTTGCTTTATATCATTATTTATCTTTATGGATGAGATTTAGTGTCTTGATTTCTACATTTACAACTTATGTATATATACGAGTCGTATATTTACTCGTATGTATACAGCTGGCATGATACGTATCTAGTCCCACGTATTTGGGACTGGGGCGTTACATGTTTTTGTGGTGGCCCATGCAGGTCGAGTTGTCGTTTCAGTTACATGACTGTACTGAACGGGCCTGCAATATAGGATTAGAATCTAGGAATCTCATCCACATACTTGATCACCTCCCTTGACCTTCCTTGACTTCCATATTCTGACTCCCGTGGCTTCCCTTGATTTTTGCAATCTTGCTTGAACTCTTCTACCAACACCTTACCACCTCGTGCTTAAACATGGTTAGAAAGATGACTACACTACTATATACTTATTGGTCAACCCTATGGCTAGAAGGATTATAATAACAAATAATATCTATTGAGGTTATATTTGAGTATAAAG